>CM042240.1:55758891-56490141 GCA_023566225.1 Romanogobio albipinnatus
GAATTGAATAAGTCATTATTTTGCAGTATACTTACATAAAACATATTACGATTGTGTTATGCAAGAGCAGCCTACATTTACATTTATACAACAGACACTTTTATAAGTGACTTAAAGTGCATTCATGGCATTGGTTCAAATGATCCCTGAACTGAACTCATGGCTTTGGCATTGCTAGCGCTGTGTGCTAAAGGAACCTCTGAGCTGTAAGATCTTCCTCTGGCTATGCATGCATGTCCTTCGCCCACCTTTTCTCGCTTAAATTAATGGCAGAGTTTCTGATAATCTAATGCACTCGTCTGTCTATAAATGTGCTGACTTCCCATTTACTAACACACCCCTCCTCCTTCTGTCCCCTTCTCTCATCTTCACTTCCTTTCCTCCTTGTGCTTGCTCCTTTGTGCTTTCTCTCTTCCTTAAGAGCATAACCACCTGAATAACGTCACGCTTCCTCCTTTGAGTCCTGCAATGACTCTGTCCCAGCCACACAACAACCTGGGTTTCAACAAATATGCCTCTCTCAAGACTATGGGTAAGACGCATGCACGCACACACACAAGCATGCACACATACACATCTGGTTCACTATCTTTGTGGGGACTCTCCATAGAAGTAATGTTTTTTATACTGTACAAACTGTATATTATATCCCATTACACTAACCCTACCCATCACACAAAACTTTCTGCATTTTTACATTTTATGTATGATTTATAAGCTTGTTTCCTAATGGGGACCTCAATTTAGGTCTCCACGGTGACACTTTTGAGTCTGTGTGCATTCAGGTTGAAGTCCCCACCGGGATAGAAAAACATGAACACACACGCGCATGCCCACACAGACGCACAATATCTACAAACAGCTGTCACATCTTGTAATGTACACCATAAACGCCACGCATGTTCATCAAGGTCACTTTACCCACAACCACTGATTACCATTGCAAATAATTCTCAGTGTCATTGACTGCAGGGAAAACGCACAACCTCGCATATATTAGGACGATAATCACATGAGCAAATATCATCTCTCAGATCAAAAGGAAAAAACCCTCCTGACATGTTATTAATAAAACAGCCCTATTAATGTCTCGTGGAGCATGTACAGTACACATACGGATATGCTAATGGACAAACACAAACACACACTAGTGTGACCTTATCAATCACAGAAGGGGCGAGTTCACTAAAACAGTGAATAATAAACATAGAGCTAACATTCATTTTAAGCGCTTTCCCCCCGAGACATAAATACACACTTGCTGAGAAATAGAGGCTGATGGGAAATCTGCTGAAATGTACTAATGTGTTCTGTACATGGTACTAAGGAAACATATATGTCCAAAAACGTCTACTAGTATTGCCTTCTTTGATTTGATTGGCTATTTTAAAAATGTTGACATTGTTGAGCGCTTTTACCGCTGCAATGAGCCAATTTGATCACGCTAAATTGATTAGAATTAACTCAAGTGGGCCGTGCGGGCATTCGTCTGAGCTGACGGATATTTACTATAATTTAATTTACTATAATTCATTCTTCATATTACTAAGCAATGGGCCAGCCCACATTGTACAGCGGGCCACTGGGAAAACTCTCTGTGCTCCAGTCCGTCACTGTTTTATGGGGAGAACAAGTATTTGATACACTGCCGATTTTGCAGGTTTTCCTACTTACAAAGTATGTAGAGGTCTGTCATGTTTTATCATAGGTACACTTCAACTGTGAGAGACAGAATCAAAAATCCAGAAAATCACATTGTATGATTTTTAAGTAATTAATTTGCATTTTATTGCATGACATAAGTATTTGATACATCAGAAAAGCATAACCTAATATTTGGTACAGAAACTTTTGTTTGCAATTACAGAGATCATACGTTTCCTGGAGTTCTTGACCAGGTTTGCACACACTGCAGCAGGGATTTTAGCCCACTCCATACAGACCTTCTCCAGATCCTTCAGGTTTCGAGGGGCTATCGCTGGGAAATATGGACTTATAGCTCCCTCCAAAGATTTTCTATTGGGTTCAGGTCTGGAGACGGGCTAGGCCACTCCAGGACCTTAAGAATGCTTTGTACGGAGCCACTCCTTAGTCCCTGGCTGTGTGTTTCAGGTCGTTGTCATGCTGGAAGACCCAGCCACGGCGCATCTTCAATGCTCTTACTCAGGGAAGGAGGTTGTTGGCCAAGATCTCACGATACATGGCCCCATCCATCCTCCCCTTAATACGGTGCAGTCGTCCTGTCCCCTTTGCAGAAAAGCATCCCCAAAGAATGATGTTTCCACCTCCATGCTTCACGGTTGGGATGGTGTTCTTTGGGTTGTACTCATCCTCCTTCTTCCTCCAAACACGGCAAGTGGAGTTAACCCAAAAAGCTCTATTTTTGTCTCATCAGACCACATGACCTTCTCCCATTCCTCCTCTGGATCATCCAGATGGTCATTGGCAAACTTCAGTCGGGACATGCGCAGGCTTGAACAGGGGGACCTTGCGTGCGCTGCAGGATTTGAATCCGTGACGGCGTACACTCTAAAAAAAAAAGGTTCTATATGGCACCAAAAATGGTTCTTCGTCGTAATCATAGGGGAACCACTTTTGGTGCTACATAGCACCATATCTTAACATGTTCTGTATATGGTAGCGGTGCTATATAGCACCTTAGTTAGCGGTGCTATATAGAGACATAATCTAAAAAAAAAAAAATCCAGAAATCACAATATATGATTTTTTTAACTATTTTTTTGTATGATACAGCTGCAAATAATTATTTGAACACCTGTCTATCAGCTAGAATTCCATTTATTATCCTAAATTAGATGCACCTGTTTGAGGTCGTTAGCTGCATAAAGACACCTGTCCACCCCATACAATCAGTAAGACTCCAACTACTAACATGGCCAAGACCAAAGAGCTGTCCAAAGACACTAGAGACAAAATTGTACACCTCCACAAGGCTGGAAAGGGCTACGGGGAAATTGCCAAGCAGCTTGGTGAAAAAAGGTCCACTGTTGGAGCAATCATTAGAGCATCATTGGAGCACTCCCTCGGACTGGGGCTCCATGCAAGATCTCACCTCGTGGGGTCTCAATGATTTCCTGTTTCCCGTTTCCTGACCCGAAGCACACAGCCAGGATAACCAAGGAGTGGCTCTGTAAGAAGCATATCAAGGCTCTGGCGTGGCCTAGCCAGTCTCCAGACCTAAACCCAATAGAGAATCTTTGGAGGGAGCTCTAACTCCGTGTTTCTCAGCGACAGGCCAGAAACCTGACTGATCTGTGTGGAGGAGTGGGCCACTCCCTCCTGCAGTGTGTGCAAACCTGGTGAAAAACTACAGGAAACATTTGACCTCTGTAATTGCAAAAAAAGGATACTGTACCAAATATTAACATTGATTTTCTCAGGTGTTAATACTTATTTGCAGCTGTATCATACAAATAAATAGTTAAAAAATCATACATTGTGATTTGTGGATTTTTTTTTTTAGATTATGTCTCTCACAGTGGACATGCACCTACGATGACAATTTCAGACCCCTCCATGATTTCTAAGTGGGAGAACTTGCAAAATAGCAGGGTGTTCAAATACTTATTTTCCTCACTGTATGTGTGTGATTCAGATATTCCCTACATTGTGGAGACCAAATGTCCCCACAAGAATAGTAATACCAGACATTCTGTACATCTGGGGACATTTTTTCGTCCCCATGAGGAAAAAAGCTTATAAATCATACTAAATTATGTTTTTTGAAAATGTAAAAATGCAGAAACTTTTCTGTGAGGGTTGTGTTTAGGGTTAGGGGGATATAATAAACAGTTCGTACAGTATAAATATCACTGTAATCATTGGAGCTAATAGCTTTTAGTGGTCCTAAAAATAATGATACACTACTTCTTCTACTACTACTACTACTACTACTACTACTACTACTACTACTACTACTACTAGTAGTAATAATAATAATATTAATAATAATAATAAATGCATATACACATAAAAATACACATATAAAAACGATTTCACAAATAAATAAGAAATTGTATTTGATTTATTTAATGAAGTTGTATAATGAAGATTTGTATTTACAAAATGAAACCTATTTGTAAGACCCTAATCATGTTTTTCTTCTTCTAATAATTCACCCATTTGGTTTTATTTCTGTATAGCTATTGTGGGATCTTATTAACGTAAAATGTTGTGGGCTAAATATGTGAAACAGGAACATCAAAGAGATATGATAAAGATAGGATAAAATACAAAGATGGAGAGGGATTTATTTTTCCCCCTTCAAACGCTGTGTAGTTATGCTGTTCGTCCACACACATGCGCATACAGTCCTTGGCACGGTGTCTTCTGTTGGATTATTGCATTTGGAAAGCTTGCGGTGGATCAGCCCTGACTGCGCTGGCAAAGAGAGCGGATGGGGAGAGTTCAGCAGGGCAAGTGGAGGGAAAGATGAGAGGATGACAGGGGAAAAGGAGGAGGAACATGCGCATGGGGAGGAGGTGTAATGAATAGGGTTGGAGCCAACTTGTGGCAGGTGCCTAAGAAAGCTTCCCAGCACCATCTTAATTAAAGAATAGCGATTGGGAAGAGACAGACAGATATAGATAGAGTTGTGAAGAAGAAAACAAAAAGAGAGGCAGAGAAAGAGATATAAGACAGATGAGAAAAAGTATATCTGTTAGAGGGAAAGAGACCGTAAGAAAAAAAGAGAAGAAATGGACAGAGAGGCTGTCGGTACATTTACCGTCTGTTCATTAGTTTGATACATATGCTCACTCTCTGAGCACTTCCTGCATCTGACATCATCAGGCGGTTATGTCACATTCTCTCCTGTTGCAGTGCCTGAATGAGCCTGAGGACCAAACACACACAACATTTTCTATCATGGTGTGGACTTTCCACTGACTACGATTGCATTTAAACTGAGCTAATGATTTACATTTTATTACAACATTATTTAGGATGTCTATAAAGCTGCACAATTAAATGTTAAAAGATTGCAATCTCAATTCAAATACCCACGTGATCTTATTCGTAAATGACAACGATTCGGCTATGTCTATAAAACCTTTGACAAGAATGATCACGCTGGAACATTTAAATGTGTGTTTGCACTGGCACTGACCCAGCGAAAGCAATTGTCATGTAGGTATGAAACAAACTTCACAAATAGTCTTTTCAACCACAAAGTATCATCATTTCTGTTCTCGATTCAAATGATCACTGAAGTACTGGGAGAAATGTTTATAGTTTGTATATAAAATGTTTTTGGTAGCAATCAAAATAGTAATTTTTTTAAGGTAACCTGAAGCTTCAAATAACGTTTGTATCAAATTCTTTCACGTGTCACCACCTACTTGTGTAACAATGTACTGTTAAAAATGCATTTGTCATTGAATCATTCATTCAAGAGATTTCTTCAAAAATACTGATTCATCCAGTAATGAAACAAGTTTTTATGAGTGAGCAATTGAATCATTCATTCAAAAAGATTAAAAAAAAAAAAATTCAGAATAATTAAATAAAAAAAAAAATAAAAAAAGATTGCAGCAATTAACACTGTCAGAACCTCTTGTAAATTACTGTACATGTTATTTTGTTTCGTTTTCTATACAGAATCGTGGGAGAATCGTGATCTCTATTTTAACTCTTTCCCTGCCACTGACGGAAATTTCAGGATTTCCGCGTTTTCAGTGTTAAACGGTAGGGGGCGCTATTACACATCTTCTGAAAGAATACAGAATTTCCTGATCAAAACACATGCAAAGAAGATGCAGAAACAAGCAATAGCATATGTAAGCAATGCGGTCATTAGGGGTGTTGATGGACTCGATCTACTCCATCTGTGTTTTGAATATGTTCCAGATGTAGTCTTTGACAAAAATGTGATTTTCTCAACATTTTGCTCCAAATTTTGCTTCTTTTTTTTTTACTGACATTCAAGTGTTGATTAAAAAGGAATGCATGAAGCTAGAATAAAACGTTTTTTGTTTTTGTTTCAAAGCGGTTCTGTTCTTTCTTTTGACATTGCATACTGAAACAATATTCAAACAACAAAATATTCTGGGGGCCATGACATTTTTGTGAAAATGATCAAAAATGCTGGCGGTGGCTGGCAACTTTTTTTAATAAACGCTGGTGGGGAAAGAGTTAAACAAACAAACAAACAAAAACACGATTCTCAGTTTATCCAGAATCTTGCTCTATTATAAAGTTGTTTTCCTCATGGTGTCCCAAAAATGAAGGCAAAACCCATTCCCAAACATGTAAATGATAACATACCATAGACTTTTTAAAGGTATTTTAAGGTAAGACTAATCAAAACCCTAATCCTAGGACTAAAATAACACTTCTTGCAGTGATAAAGTTATTACTCTGTCTCCAATTCAGGAGGTCCATTCCTCCACAGAGTTCCACAAATGGAAGTTGTCTGATTTATCAAACCGTACTATTATGCAATGGCTGCAAAAATAAAATGTATTTGAATGAATGAATGAAAGAATATTGTTTGTTGTTGTCTGTACATATTCAAAATTCTAAATTTTTCAGTTCCACCTATATGGCTAATTTAAAGCGTGTGCAGTTGTGTAGCTGTGTATGTATATGGCATAATTGTCCGTGTATGCATGTTAAATCTGTTCTTCATTTGCTCATTATCAGTAATACATCTTAGTGTCCTTCTCTTTAAACGCACTTACTAAATAATTAATGCCTACTTAATGCACACTGCCCACATTACCTATTCATTGGTCCTTCGCTGGAAGGATTGTGATTCTTTAGCTTCTCTCTTCACCTTCAAATTCAAATCAAAACATTACTGAATAAAAAAACAAACAAACACATGAATGTGCTAAAGGATGTGCACAAAATAATATAAGCTAATCTACACGTCTAACCGCATTAGCAAATTACTGCTTGATTTACTATCCACAGGAACAAATTAACATCCTCATTTGGGTACTTTTTGTCATTTTTTTAAACACAGATTCTGTCACTTGAAACACTTAAGATGTGCAGTGCTGAGTCGTGGCTTTGGCCCTCAGCCTGTGGCATTGTCTCTAAAACCCCTTTAGGTTTCATTTTGACCTTCTAAGATGATTGTAATACTAACCGACATTCGCTCATGCACAACTGCAAACAGTGAGCTCGTTCATACTGATGCGGTCAAAACTAATCATAACAGTAGTGGCTAACGCCAAGTTACCAATTTTACTTTAGTGACTACATTATTTTGGCAGAAACAATGATTACAATCAGGCCAGGAAATCCGTTTGAGAGCACACAAACATTGAAATGAAGCTACATGCTCGTGTGCCGTGCTAGCAGATATTTGCCTCATGCATTAGCTGTGACTCAATCGATAGCGAGAAGGGACAGTTGTATAGGAAGAAAGGATGGAAAACGTGAAAAAAAGACAAAAAACGGACAAAACTGTGAAGCAAGGTTGTTTATGTCTGAGGGCAGTGAAGCAAGAGGCCCTGTCTATAGCTTGCAGTGCTCAACAGAGATGGGCTAATTTGACGAGACAGGCTAAAAGGCTAACTCTCTGCTGTCAACTGTTGCTAGCATGCTAACCCACTTCAACCTGAAAAAGAATAAAATAACCAGGCATTACTATACTGTTCCTAACCCTAACTTGTGTCCATTCCAAGCCATTTCAATATTACACACAACAGTGCATAATAATTATAGTTCGACTGCAGTTTTTGTAGTGAATCTATTGTAAACACCATGCAGGTAAAACCATAGATGGTTCCTCCCAGCAAGTAACGCATCAAAATGCTGCCATTTGGTTGCAGTTTGGTAATGTTGCAGTACAACATTTTAAACGCTTTCTTAAAAACCTACATCATAGGTTGTCTTCATGCT
Source organism: Romanogobio albipinnatus (assembly GCA_023566225.1). NCBI lineage: Eukaryota > Metazoa > Chordata > Actinopteri > Cypriniformes > Gobionidae > Romanogobio > Romanogobio albipinnatus. The sequence continues at coordinate 55,766,764 of CM042240.1, forward strand.
AGAAAATGTCAATATTACACATTTTTACCATACAAACAAAACCAGACCAAACTGCAAAGTGTTCTACTGTCTGCTTTAAGCTATGTGCATCACTACCTCTTCACTTGAAATGTATTGTATTGATTCTCTCAAACAGTGTCTGGCCTCAAGACACATATATTCATTTTTCATCATGACCATGATGTGTACAGCTACAGCCATAGCTCCCTCAAATCAATGCATGTATGTGTGTGCCTGCATGCATGTGTGTGGCGTGATGAAAACATGCTGAGGGCATCCTCATGTCACACTTGATGATCCTCTGCTCCAGGTGTTTTACTCATTAGATCCTCTGAACACTAAATATAGCAACTATAGTCTGTGACAAATACATTACGTTTGTACACTACATACTGTAGGGTATGTGAGTGTAGAAACAACACTATTAAACAAATCTTTTGCTTATTTGTCACAATGCAATGTTGTATTTTAGCCTCTATCTCTCTAACTGTTCACTGCCCTTTTCCCCTGCAGATACTACAGCAAGGGATTACTACCCCAAGGGCTACCCTATGATGGATTACGCACACCGCCAATCCTCACCTGCAACCTTCCAGCCCATTGCTTTCCACCCAAAAGATAAACCCTTCCTTCCGCCTCCAGACATCCATACTCCTTTGGCCATCACCATTACATCGGCCCAAGTCCCCAAGTCCAAGATCTCCAAGACCAACACCCACCCACTCACCTCTAGCTCGGCCTTCAAAGTCTGGGACCCCAACAAGAGCCATGTCCAACATCAGGTCCCTCTCATGGCACAGGCACAGCCACCACTGTCCCAACCTAACAGTCGGCGCCAGGCCTTCTCCAACAAGCGTCAGTTTAGCATTGAGACTCTTCCAGAGTTGTTCACCCAACCTCTAGGGTACGGACAGTCTCCACACTTCCACCTGAAACACAAGGGACTGCCCACGAACAGCAAAACGGAAGTGACGGTCTGAGAGGAAAGCCTAGAAAGGACACAAACACAAGAAAGCATGATTTTGATTAGACACTGCAACTGGATGGATGTGAAAGCTTCTGCACATGTGCTTCAGTTATATTTATAGTATATTCCCTCCTTGTACATGTTTTGGACTAGATTTATATTCATTGTACTATAATACAGAGAACCGAAGGGGAAAACGCTGCATGGTCTTGATTTCCGATTCTCGATAGGCCTTGAATCCCTGGTGATCCTATTTCCCCCTAAAATTCTGGCCTTGTACTGCTGGCTTTCAGATGTCTCTTGTGGCCCTGACCCATGTGCCCGAAAGCAAGGGGCAGGAGCCCTGCACCTCAGGAGCCTTCGCACCCTTTCAGACAAGGCCATTGTGCTGTCAACTTCTATCAGCCAAGAGCTGCCACAGTGAGTTATTATTCAGACAATTCTAGACCACTGAGGACAAAGAACAGCAAGGAAGTATGAGGAAGCATGAGGAAGAGGACAGTGAAGAAACCAAGGTGTCCTGTGAGATAGAAGGAGAGAGAAAGGGAGTTTAAATTGTTATGATGTCCAAGGGTTTGTTATTTCAGTCAGTGGATAAGGGTCTAGGTGAAATTGGTAAAGTCCAATGTTCCCAGGACTCTTTACCTCAACACCTTCACCGAAGGATGCATTCCAGTACTTGTCTAGGGAGCGGAACGCCAACATCACTTCAAGTCATAGCTATTATGGCTGCTTCTATTTCAAACTCTGGTTCGAGAGGTAAAGACAAGGTCAATGAGCAAGTCTCAATTACCGACAGGCCTCAAGAGAGACATTTCAGGGTACAAAAGTCGCCCACAGAGATAAGGTGCCATAGTGATGGAGGAGCACACACCTAGGTGAACAAGTCATAAGTAGCACTGCCAACACAACTTTGCTAAAATGACCAATGTGTATTCTTTGCAATATCTGTCAAACAGCCTGCTTCCTCTGAATACTTCTGAATGTAAATAATTACGCTTTTGGTGAAAGCAAGAACCTATTTTACAGATAGTTTGGTGACCAAATCAAGCATGTAGCAGCAATACCTACACCCTATTGTAGCATCCTAATGAGAAAACAACTAAATCTGGAGGTGGGCATCGGTTTCAGAGTGAAGAGTTTAGGTGTCTCTGGAATTGCTCAAGAGACCAGGGAAAATGGTAGCAATACTAGGCCTATCCGTCCTCGCTCCCGCCTGGGGCCAAATGAATGATGGACACTGCTGTCAAACTCACTCACTCTCTGCTGTTCCAAGCTGTTCCCAGCCAGGCGTTTGGCTGCCACACTGCCACAGAACAGCAGGGGGCGCTGTAATTGATGACGGCCTGCTTCTAATACAGCAGATCCAAAAATATGTTCTCCAACACTGTCTGTAGACTGTTTTTTTTTTTTTTTTTTTTTTTTTGTCTGTCTTGTGTTTTTCATTGTCTATCTTGGGTTTTTCATCCACAATGGATCCGAATGGAGATTTAGCACTCTTGCTCGAAGACAAATGCGAGGAGACAAAACTAAATCTAAATGTTTTATGCACCAATTTAAAGGAGACCTGCAGAGATGTCTGATGGTGAACAGTTGTGTCTAAAAAGTAGCACACTTTGTTTGAACAGCCTTGTGAGATTTTACGAGCCAATGACAACTAATGTACAAGCCACCTAGGGACTATTTAAGAGTGTGAAATGTTCAGAGTTCAACAAAACTGCTTGCAAATAAAACAGCAGTATTGCGAGAGGTAGAGATGGATTATTGAACTCGGAATGAGAACATAGATTGCATTATACTCATTGCAGTACACTTTACAGCAATTGAGCCTGTAATGAACTATAAAAAAGGACAAAAAAAGAAGGAAGTACTCTCTCTCTCTCTATTCTCACCAGATTCATTTTGGAGATAATTTCAACTTCTGGACAAGCTCCGGGGACAGCAGCTCCAAAAATATGTCAGCAAATACAGTTACAGCATGTTCCTGGGTGGCTATTTTCAACCGTTGAATTGATGCGAGGATGTATCAACATCGAGTCAGCGTCAAGTCAAACTATCTTGAGCTACAGTGATGCTTCATTCTGTCTCGGTGGCAATGGCTCCAGAGTGTCATTGGGTTTCATTCAGGGGCAAACCCTGGAGGACAGACACGGCTGTCAGGCTTTCCTGGCACAGAGATGTCAAGCGATGCCAAGGTGAGCCAGCTACACAACCCTCTGCCTGAAACGGAGCCACTTTGTTGGCCAGGAGGTCATGAAGTCTGTCTTTGAGGAAAACTGGAAAAGAGGCAGAGTAGATTTAGCTGTCAATAAAACCACATCGACAATGTCTCAGGCTAAATCAGCTTAAAACCTGAATCAAATGGGGAATAACTTCCTGGAATAAACTTTGTACAAATCAATTAAACACTGGATTGGTCAGGTTACTTCTTAATTCTGCAGGTTAAGGACTGAAAAGTGAAATCAAGTGATGTTGAGTGCATTCACATCTGTTACAAAGAAACACAAGGTGTAAATATCTGCTTCCGAATTCCTTCAGTGCGAAGACTCGTTTCCAGTGGTTTTTTTAAACCACCCAAATAAGCTGAATGACTGTTGTTTCGGATCTCTTCTTAACATAACAGTGTTCTACCTGTGATGTGAATGCCACCGGGTAGCATTTTATCTTTAGCAATACAAGATGTACTTTTTACTGTTTATGTACTATTTGCAATGTTGATTTTTTTTTGTAAGCATAACTGGAATCAGAGTCGAGTCTGCTGCAGTTGACAACCATTTGACGGAGATGAAGTGCTTCCGAATTTCTTTCTCACTTTCCTTACTAACTTAAAAGATGTCTTGCCATATTTGAAGCTTGCGCTATATGTATAAAGCATATGCTTTAATTAATCATTTTTAAAAGATGTATTATAACCAATGCTTGAATGACATCTTAGTTGCCAGTCCAGAGACATGTAATATGTATATTAGAGAATCACATTGTTCCCATTTGTTTGATGGCTCCATTCGTTTGGTGGTACGTTTGACCAATCTAATCTTATGCACTATTTTAAGCTGTACCTTTTGTCTATGTATAATTATGATGAATTCTACTAAGGGCTTTTAAAGAGGTGTGTGCTCTTAACAGGAGTTGCCCGTGATGAACATGGAAAGGTTTCGATTTTCCCAATGCAATGAGAGGGGGTACAGTTGCTTGTGTCGGAGTGGTTAACTATGGTAAAGGCGCACGTAAGGCTTTGCGAAAGTTATGTTCTGTTCTGTGATCAAAAGTTGAGCAAGTTTCTAGCTATAACACACTCATGGATGGTGTAATACCATCTATTGCAGAGCAAAAAATGTTCCCCCCTTAATAAAATAGATACTTTCTTGTTTGAACCCAGAAAAGATATGCAAAAACAAGTTAAGGACATATGAGAGCTTATTACAGGTGTGAAAAAAAACGAACAACTGCTCTAAGATTGAAATTACCAGCATTAAAGTAAATCCAAAGCCAGCTATAGCACTGCAGGTTGATCCTAATTAAAAGTCATTGGTTACATCATCGATAAAAAGAGCATCAGGAAGACTAATTAGGCTTGTCTGTTGATTTAAATGAGGCAAGTTTATTTGTTTATTTTTTTTACCACAACACTAGCATTGAGAAATATCTCCTGTCACATTTGTGTTTTACATGTTTATTGACTATATACACCCGTTTATTCATGCATCAGGGTTAAAAGAGCAAAACGTTTCATATATAAATATTGTGTAAAAATGTATGTATATGATGTGAATATAATCCAGCATTAGTTTACAGCCTTTCACAAATACAAACACACTCTAGAGCTGAGGATTTGACATTGTAAACAGTTTTGTGCGTGTAAACTTTTCAAATGCTTGTCTGGGTGCAGCCAGTTGACGTTTCATCGTGTCCTAACTAGGTGTAACACGACCCGACACGTTTCTGGAAGTATTATTTACAAATGATATTTCAAAACTGCATTGAACCAAACAAATGCCTCGGAGATAAATCATTCAATCAACATTTAAGAAAAAAAAGTATTTTGAATGTAAAATACGAAAAAAGAGAAAAGTATAAGACGAAGTACTCAATCCAAGAAGCATTGCAAATTATGTAACAAAACCAGCAATAATGGTACAATGTAAAATGATTCTTTATCAAAGTCATTGATTATCAAAAATAGTATTGAGTATTAAAAACGTTAAATTATGCCGTTAGCAGTGCTTTATGGGATCAATGGGGATTTTGCTTACTCTAGAAAGCAGGATTTTGGACCAATAAGATTTCACAGTGGGTGGGGCTACCCAACACAACGCTAATACAGAAGAAATGCCCGGTTAGGACACATGTTCACTTATTGAGATAAATAGCCCAGTATACTCTTTTCCTTCCTTTAGCTCTATGTCATCAGCATTCACTCTCTCTTTTCCACTCATCCTCCACATCTGACTCCTCAAGGCTCAGTGGACGTTCACACTGACTGTGATTAAACTGTTGGAGGTCACAGTGTCTGTCCTGTCTGCATTCTTAATGGTAGTTGTCACCATATTACATGGTGGTTTATTTGCATAAAATCGCATACCTTAGTTTGTTGCATTAGAGGTTATTGTCGCTTGTGTCACCCAGAAATTGGTAGCCCTCAATAAAAATGGCATTTCATTGTCAGTGTGAACATCCAGTCATCATTTCTCTACAAAATTACATATGTACACACAGGACTTGTAGACAAGGGTGTAAGAAGTACTGAGAAAATATACTTTTGTATGGGCACTGACAACATTTTACATAGCCAAAAATATACTTAATAATATATACTTGAATGAAAGAAAAACATTTCTGCATTCACATTACTGGTCAGTAGTTTGGTCAGTAGGATAAAAAAAAAACTCCTTTTGTTCATCAAAGACACATTAAATTATGTCAGAAAAGTGAAAGTAACGACATTCATTGTTACAAAATAATGATGTTCTTATGAACTTTGGATTAGCCTACTCCTGAAAAAAGATGCATCACAGTTTCCACAAAAATACTGGGGGAAAAAAACTGCTGATCATTTTTACAATATTACGATTTTTTATCAAATAAATGCGGCTCGGTGAGCAAAAATAATTTAAAAATCTTACCAATATCATACCTTTATGAACTAATTGTAAATAAAATGGGTTTCTTGGCTTTTGAAATAGACAAAAATCATTTTGACATTTCAGACTTTCTTGTTAAAATAACTTTGCAGCAAAGCAACCTATTAAACCGTATATCTTCAATGCCCCGGAATAAAAAAGAGTTATTCTGAACAGTTTTTAGTGCTAAACTGAAATCCATATGTTGAAACGCAAACTGCGGATTGTGCAGATCGAACATGTTTGAGTCAAATTCATCTTCAAAAATGGTTACAATATATAAACCCATGTGGTGATTGATGAGAGGTCTTTTAACAAGGATGAATGACCATAGTTTGACCAATTACAGCACATTTTACATTGATTTTACTGCTTGTTTCTCGGGATTCGTAGACCTTGATATGCTGTTTTGATTAAATAAATATATTCTCAATAAAAAAATTTCCAGAACAACACTTTAGTGATGAAGCACACAAAAATTAAGTACCTTGTCCTTATACCCTTGCCTACAGGAACCCGTGCAGAAACTGATCATCAAACTTCAAATACTGCATCATCTCACACTTGGACAGTTTCATTGATTATAATCTAGTTTTGTCGCATCACTCACTCACTTGTGCAGTGCAGACCTGATATTACAGTAGTCTCTCTCTCCTTCCTTTTCTCTCTGTCACTGTCTCATTTGTGTTTGTTCCTCCATCTCTCATTGGAACAGTGGGAGGCGCAAGTCTCAGCTGTCGGTGATATCTAAGTTAATATGGGTCTCCTGAGGCTGGGGAGAGAGAGAAATAGAGGATAATACAGTACATGATGATGAAGAACTGTGGGTGGAGAGAGGAGATCTGTCACCCTCTTCTCTCGTTTCCATGTACTCCATCTATTTTGCTCGTCTAATGCCCCATTTCCATATCTGCCATGCTTTTTTTTCTCCTTAAGTCTGGTTGCACTTTGAGGAGATGTTGAATAATTTAGAGAAAGAAAATTTACAAGATGGTGCAAGAGAGAGAGACAGTCAGAGAAACACAGCTGTAGAAAGCACATGAAAAACCGTGGCAATTCAAAAGTGAAGCTGAAATGCACCTACTTGAGTAGAACACAATTTATAGTCGTATAAGTGTGTAAGGTATACATTTTAGAAGACATTTGTGGACTGTTATGATGTCTGGGAAGGTTTGGCTTGACTATTAAGGAATATCCTAGGTTCAAAACAAGCTTAAGACCCCATGAATTTGCTTGGTTAGCACCATTTTCTGCCCTGTCTTGACATTTTCTATTGAGTGGGACATTCAAATCTAAAGTAACCAACAGGAATGAATCATGATTTGCTACAGGTGGTATTAGAGGGCGGGACATTTTCATCCTACAGATCTGATTGGATGAGTCATGGATGAGAATGAGTCATCAACATTTCTGTCTTAGAAACTCCTTGTAGGAAACATTGAACGTTATTGAATGTTCTAGCAACTTGTATGAATACATTAGCCTATAGACGTTTTCAAAAGCTAACTGAAATGGACTAAAAGCAACAAAAACTTTTTTTATGGGGTCTCGAAGATATCATCAAAACATCTGTAAACTGCTGTCGATAACTATCGAAAATATTGTAATTGCAACCTAAAACTATTTGATGCACTTACAATGGAAGTCTATGGCATAAACGTCACAATAAACACCATTTCAAAACGTATAAATGCTAAACCTAAAGATTACGTGTGTTAAAATGTTTGATAATGTTGCTTACTAACATTGTCTGTAAAGTTATATCCAAATGACCTACCAACAGACTTTAAACTTGTTTTGAGCTGGTATATTCCTTTAAAGATTTACAGAACATTATTTACTAAAATTGTAATAAAACTACAAATGCAACAATTGCTGTATCTATTAGGTATAAAGATGTCTGTAAATGGTTTCTGTTATAGGTCAGCATGAGAGCAACCTTATTCAGCAAATAATGATAATATAATATTATTATGAAACCAATTTTTACTAAGCAATGAAATGACTGAACATGTGGTAGAGGAAATTTGATGTCCATGATAAGAGCGATGATGATGATGATGATGATGATGATGATGATGATGATGATGATGATGATGATGATGATGGCAACAGTAACCATGCTGACACAATAGCAAAGAAAATGCCAATTGTTTCTACGACACTAGTTGCAATTTATAAGAAACATACGGACATGGTCCAACTGATTTAATGGCTTTTTAAGCATTTCTTTATAACAGAAACATTGTTAAGTGTTCTTTGTATAAACTTGTTTAAAAAATAAAAAGCAGAGTGAAACACTCCTCTGGATTGAGTCTGATTAATGATGCCAGGGAACGTCACTATCATCTATTAACAAAAAAACAACAACATTTCATTCAACATTTACTGAATAACATGATCTATTGTATACTGTTAGAGAATTTATAGACAATTTATGCAACCGTGTGATGTTATCCACATGCTGCAAAGTAACCTGCATTTTAATAGTCTTAATTTAGCCTGACTTTCATGGACATAAAATATGGTCCAAAATGCAGCATATTTGGTCAAAAACTTCCCACTTAGACAGGAAAAGGGTCTTTTTATTTTATGTTATTTTTTGACATTAAAGGGATAGTTCACCCAAAAATGAAAATTAGCCCATGATTTACTCACCCTCAAGTCATCCTAGGTGTGTATGACATTCTTCTTTCAGACGAATAAAATCAGAGTTATATTGCAGAAGTCCAGGCTAATCCAAGCATTTTTATAGCAGTAATAGTTGCTCTGCTTTTGAAGTCCATAAAAAATGCATCTGTCCGTCATATAACTGCTCCACATGGCTCTGGGGTGAAAATAAAGGCCTTCTGAAGCGAATCGATGCGTTTGTGTAAGAAAAATATCCATATTTAAAACTTTATCAGGTAAACTTTCGGCCGACCGCCTTCCCTGTTAAATTTACTGAAAAATTGTTGAAAGTTGCCTTCATGGACTTCAAAAACAGAGCAACTATGAATCCAATTCTAATGCTTGGATTAGCCTGGACTTTTGTAATAAAACTTATTTGTCTGAAAGAAGAATGTCATATACACCTAGGATGACTTGAGGGTGAGTAAATTATGGGCTAATTTTCAATTTTGGGTGAACTATCCTTTTAAGTTTAATTCTTTAACATTAGTTAATAAATTCAGTATCATTAACTAACAAAGTTAATAAATGGTATAATTTGTTAATGTTAAAAGGTACACTATGTAACTTTTTGCAGTTAAAAAACAAAACTGCATGCATTTTGTGGATAAACATTGTTTTGGTTTTGCTTAGGCTCTACATGACTGTGCGGATGAACTCGTTTATCCTCCTACTACTCATAAAACATATACTATAGGCTTATAGATATAACCAGTTTTAATGGAAAGGATCTCAAGCTGACTAGCTGAAGACTTTACTAGCTATTCCCATTAATAGACACGGTACTTCCTTGAAAAAACATTCCAGCACAGCCTTACAACAATTAAAATGAAATGACCTTGACCCTTCACAATAGATAATGCTTAAAAATGAACTCTGTTAGAGAGCTATTTGACAATTTATCTGTTCAATACCGTTCTCACCTGTTGAGTAATAAAAACGCAATCTCTGCAACGCTTTTACAACATTTCAAAGCCCTTAGTTTTTGCCATCTCCGAAAATGTTGATTCTGGTTTTATTACGAGCTCTGTCACGTTCTCTTTTTGCCAGCAGACTCTCCTCTTTTCAGTGTTTTTTTTAAAACAGTGATTCCTAGAGGTTTGAGATTTACCTGCTCTATGGCACCCTTTCCCTCTCGTTGTGAATTTGTAACTTTTGCTATCCTATGCCACGCCCAAACTATATATAGCCCCGTTTCCACCTAGATTACCCGGAATAATTTGTACCAGGAACTTTTTTTCCCCCAGACCTGCTTACTGCGGTCTAAAGTGCCATGAAGATTAGGCAAATTGGTCTGGTGACGTAGGACTGTGCGTGACTGAGATTCAAGCTGTGCTGCTTTTGCTGGTTATGTATTGGTTCAGCATGTTCAGCGCCCAAGTCCCACCCCTGAAAGTTCCTGAACTTTGAAAAAGTACTACTTTCGCAGGGGGACATTTTTACCTGGAACTTCATTTAGACCCTGGTTCCTGCAGTCGAAACACACCGCGTACCACCCCAAAGTTCCTAGTTCCTGGGGAAAGTTCCTGCGGTGGAAACGGCTCAAAGTAGCAGCAGTAACCTTTTTCTATTTACAAGTGATGTATGTACGCAAATTCCCATGCAACCCATCCCGCATGATCAACATATAAACACTAGGCTTTAATTTAATTAAATTATTTTTTGTTCATAACACACAAATGTAAAAAATGTATTAATATATATATATTTTTTGCCATTTTTTATTTCAAATTGTAATAATTTTTCACAATTTTACTGTTTTTCTTTTTGAATTTTTTTTATCAAATTAATACAGCCTTGGGGAGTATAATTTATTTAATTTTTTTAATCATAGGCCTAACAATCACAAACTTTTGAAAAGTATTGTATTTTTAGTTTCTGTTGTAAATGTTACCAAACAGAACCTTATTATAAAGTGTTGCCTTAGGCATAAAGCACGAACATGCAGTTTTCTATCATTTGACACCAAATACCTAAAACTGTAAAACTGGTGATTTTAGCCAGCTCTCAACAGTTAAGCATGCAATACACATTAGATGATATGCTGGCATGCCTATTGTTTTTGGTAGCTTGAGAAACAAATAATTTGGAAAGAGGTAACCATAAAGCCGTCTATCACAGCAGTTTAATTGGAAAGAAACTCAAGGAACAAAGACATCTTCACTCATTTATTCACATTAGAGGCGCAGGAACCAGAGGGGCAACAACCTCCTGTAATCTTTGCTCACATTAAGCTGGCTAATTTTAAAATACACCTTCTGTTGGAAGTGCACTCCTGAAATAAACTATTTACAGTAGTTTCAGAAACCTGATATTATTTCAAACAGACAAAATTGACCAATTTGTCAAGACAATGGTGGTCTATAAAACAATATAACTGAAGCACATACATGAATTTACCAATTTTACTATTTAATTCAGTTCTACTAACAATAGAGTGCTGTAGTAATTATATATTTTTGTAGGCCGGCCTAGACTTTAGAATCACAGTTCACATGACAAAAACCCCAATAGGATTTTTCCATTGCATTTGGATTATTGCAGAAAATAAGCTCTGTGACCAACAACAGTTTGATTCTTACACGTTTTTTCTTCACAAATGAACATATTTTCTGAACTTTAAAGCCTAAATACTAGCCTGGATGCCAGACGAACTTAGCCCCGCCCACAAAAAATTTTGCACGGGCAGTTCGGTCTGGACTTGATCCATAGAGAAGTAATTATGCCCGAACAGAAACTGTTCGGACCAATGAAATTGTCAGGGCGGGCTTTAGACGATGACGGACAGATGATAAACAGTAACGTAATCATCCACGTCATCAAAGGCGCTTGGGTTGAATTTGTTCTAATCCTAAACGGAGAACTTGTTCGTATATGCGTTCACCTTTATTTCTCTCAGAAATGATGATCGTGTTGGTAAGTACTCTGTGTATCCTTAAATTCTTTTTTTTACAACACCGGCAAAGATCGTTTACACTCATCTTCTTCTTCTTCTAACGTGACTTATTCTAGCCTGCGTGCAGACAGGGTTGCCAAGTTTTTACAGCAAAACTCGCCCAATTGCTATTCAAAACTAGCCAAAAACAAGCCCAATAGCTTTCCAGGGGGGTTCTCCGGGAAAAATGGCATTTGGGGGTAAAATATGTGTTATTTTGGCTGAACTGCCTGCTAAATTTCGCATTCCTGGGTCTGTATGTCACATAATTGGGGTCGCTTCAACCGCGCTGACTAGGCAACACAGTGCAGTTGAGTTCTGTTGACATTTGACAACTAACGTTATGCGTCGCTCCATTGCTCTGATTGGTTGTTGGTCTATCCAATTGAGGTCTTTCCTGGTTCGGTTTAAACACGCCCCATAATCACAGCCCAACGGAGCAGTATCAGACTCAATTTCTGACTAGAATTGAGTATGACAACGTCAGGCTACCTAAATACAACTGCCAGAAGTAAAACATAGGCTATAAGCGAACTACAACACACTGTTTTAACCCTTAAACGCATACCTTAGGTCTTTAGTGACCCAGGACATCATTCCCTACCCTCCTCCTCATTAATTTTTTAAAGTTAGACATCAATCTTCTTACTATTCCTCAATCAATTCATTATAAACAATATAACAAGAAAAAAAATATACAATTGTAAAAGAATGCCTTTTTCCCCCATTAATTTTTTGTAAAAGGGTCGCTAAAGACCCAAGGTGTGTAACAGTGTAAGTATATTTTTTCTGAACAACAATAATTGAATCTTTGATGACTGAATAAGTGCAACTCACCTATCTTCCACATGGTAGGAATGTCTGATACACAATGAGGAAGTGACGTTTCACTCATAGTTACCGCAGGCAGAAAACAAAAGAACAGGAAGAATCATCAGCAAACCTTGAAATGGCTCAGTGATTTACTGCAGATCGAGTGCAGAACTCAATCAAATATTAGTGTCACTGGCACTTGATTGTGGATCTGGTGTCAGTGATCAAAATACTGATTTCGAAGATGTTGAAAATGATAGTTTTGAGAATATGTTTGAGATGGTGAATATGAGCCAGATGCTGAATGTACTGGGAAATGAGCTCTGACGAGGACAGTGATGATGGCATAAAACATCTGCTCAAACTGAAACCTTCCAAGCTCCAAAAGATAACAAAATATTAAAATATTTATTTTATTCTTCTGTAATTGTCACTCTAATGTTAAGAGAGATTTTGAGAAAACATTGATTAGGACAATGGATCCATGCTAACTCGTTTCTGAGTTTTGACCCACAATATATATATATATATATATATATATATATATATATATATATATATATATATATATATATATATATATATTTTTTTTTTTTTTTTTTTTTTTTTAAGGTCCCGTTCTTCGTGTTTTTTTGAAGCTTTGAATGTGTTTACAGTGTGCAATATAACATGTGTTCATGTTTCGCGTGTAAAAAAACTGTATTTTTCACACAATTTACTTATCTGTATACCGCTGTTTTCACTGTCCTAAAAACAGCTGATGAGTTCCTTGTTCTATGAAGTCCCTCCTTCAGAAATACGTAACGAGTTCTGATTGTGCCAGCGGTTCCCGTGTTGTGATTTGACCGCAGCTTAGCGAACGTGGCACGGTTCCTGTGTTGTGATTCGACAGCAGCTTAGCGCACGTAACTTGCACGGAAAGGTCACGCCTCTTAACAGGAGATATATGCGCTCAATGATCTCTACAGTCAGCATCCCTGGGAAAGCCAAACAAAGGTGATTTGACTCCGGGATGAAAATAACAGCGTCTCGATGACATGGCGACAAACACACTGAAGAGCAACACTTCCTCTTCTCCATGTGGGACAGCAACAAGACCACGCCCTCTTTTTTGCGTATTCTTGTGGGCGGAGGTTAGTCTGTTCTACTGTTCTACTGACGTCATTTATGTAGGAAGTACCAGGATGTAGTCCAAGCCAGCCGTTCGCTGTAGGCTTTGAAAAGGAACTTCTGTTAAATAAAATATCTCGCTTGGCATTGAACTTTGAGCTTTATAATTTTACAGGTATTATTTATGCTCTAACAGCAACATTACACACTAACTAAAGTTTGAACAGTGGGATCGCGAAGAACGGGACCTTTAAAGCCTGTTCATGACCCATTTAATTCCCGCAGCTCTCCATGTCAGGTATTCATGAGCCAAATCAGTGGCATTTATTATGACTACTTGAAATCCATTACCCACACTGCCATTAAAATACAACATTTGAGAAGTTGGTCAAGTCAAGTCAAGTCAACTTTATTTATATAGCGCTTTTAACAATGTAGATTGTTCCAAAGCAGCTTTACAGTGTTAAACAGGAAAATAATGCAGCATAATTTTATTAAGCTTATTAATTTTATTAAGCATTTGATGTCATCAGTTTAAATTTCCATACGGTGACAGTGTGGGCTTTAGATCAATAATTAGATCAGTAATATATGGTTCATTATTATATGGTTCATTTAGTTTATTAATTAGATTTATTTCGATGTTTAGTTGAAAAATTTTAGCGTCCCCAACTGAGCACGCCAAGCCAGAGGCAACAGTGGCAAGGAAACCAAAACCCCATTAGGTGACCTAATGGAGAAAAATAAACCTTGGGAGAAACCAGGCTCAGTCGGGGTGCCAGTTCTCCTCTGGCCAATTAACAAACAGCGTATTATTATTATTATTCTGGCAGCTTTACAGGTCAGAGGTCATAATAGATCTGAATATTCGAAGGACCGGAGGCAACACGCTGGAGACGGGTTTATTGTGGATGACATATCGATTTAAGTATTATTTAATTGTAATATTCGAACAATCGGAGTCAACACGCTGGAGAAGGGTTTATTGTGGATGACATATCGATTTAAGTATTATTTAATTGTAAAATTCGAACAATCGGAGTCAACACGCTGAAGACGGGTTTATTGCGGATGACATATCGATTTAAGTATTATTTAATTGTAATATTCGAACAATCGGAGTCAACACGCTGGAGAAGGGTTTATTGTGGATGACATATTGATTTAAGTATTATAATTGTAATATTCAAACAATCGGAGTCATCACACTGGAGACAGGTTTATTAAGATGCCGTGTCGATGAGGCAGTTGCAGGGGAAGGCTAATTGACACAGTCTCTGCGGACACTTCGGGGTCCTGTGTTGGTCTTCTCTGGGCACAGGTCCATCATCTGATCAGGATATGCCCCAGATCCGGCTGACTGCAGTAAACCTCGGGATAAAACAGAGAGACTATCATTAGCGTAGATGCCATTCTTCTGATGATGTAACGAGTACATCAGGTGTTATGGGAAGTGTTCCCGGTTCCGGCTGACCTAGTTAATGCAGCCTAACAATAATTTCAAAGAAAAAGTGTTTTATGTGTATGCCACAGAAAAGAGATGTGTTTTTAGTCTAGATTTAAACTAACAGAGTGTGTCTGCTTCCCGAACAGTGCTAGGAAGACTGTTCCAGAGTTTAGGAGCTAAATAGGAAAAGGATCGACCGCCTGCAGTTGATTTGGATATTCTCGGTATTAACAACTGGCCAGAATTTAGAGATCGCAGTAGACGTGATGGAGTATAATATGTTAAGAGCTCGCTCAAGTATTGGGGAGCTAAACCATTTAGTGCTTTGTAAGTAATAAGCAAGATTTTAAAATGTATGCAAGGTTTAATAGGGAGCCAGTGCAATGTTGACAGAACTGGGCTAATATGGTCATACTTCCTGGTTCTAGTAAGTACTCGAGCTGCTGCGTTTTGGACCAGCTGGAGTTTATTTATTAAGTGAGCAGGGCCACCACCCAATAGAGCATTACAATAATCTAGCCTTAAGGTCATGAACGTATGAACTAACTGTTCAGCATTTTGCATTGAGAGCATGTGCCGTAATTTAGATATATTTTTAAGATGGAAGAATGCAGTTTTACAGATGCTCGAAACGTGGCTTTCAAATGAAAGATTGGTATCAAAGAGCACACCCAGGTTCCTCACTGACGACGAGTACTTGACAGAACAGCCATCAAGTGTTAGACAGTATTCTAGGTTACTACTTGTGGAGCTTTTTTGTCCAATAATTAAAAATTTATTTTTTTCTGAATTGAGTTGCAGGAAATTACAGGTCATCCAATGTTTTATATCAGCTATGCATTCCGTTTATCATGTGAATTGGTAAGTTTCTTCAGAGCGTGAAGAAATATAGAGCTGAGTATCATCAGCATAACAATGAAAACGAACACCATGCTTCCTAATAATATCTCCCAGTGGTAGCATGTACAGGGTGAAGAGCAGCGGTCCTAGCACTGAGCCTTGCGGTACTCCATACTGAACTTGCGATCGGTGTGACATCTCTTCATTTACTGCTACATACTGATAACGGTCACATAGGTATGATTTAAACCATGACAAGGCAATTCCACTAATACCTACATCATTTTTGAGTCTATTCAAAAGAATGTTGTGGTCGATAGTATCGAATGCAGCGCTAAGATCGAGTAACACTAATAGAGAGATACAGCCACGATCGGATGATAAGAGTAAATCATTTGTAACTCTGATGAGAGCAGTCTCAGTGCTATGATACGGTCTAAATCCTGACTGGAAATCCTCACAGATACCATTTCTTTCTAAAAAAGGAACATAATTGTGAGGACACTGCCTTTTCAAGTATTTTTGACAGAAAGGGTAGATTTGAGAGAAGTTGGTGCCAGTTGATATCTCTGAGAGGGTGTGCTTTTATTTCCTGAAGTAAAGCAATTCAAAACCAATGAAATTTCATTGTATATGTGCAGTGTGCTGAGAAACACCAAAACAGTGTTAGCTTTGAGGGATTAACACCATAAATTAATGATTTACCCTGTAATTAATGATTTCACACCAGCATCAGCACATGGCATCAAACCTCAGTGTGTTTCCACTGACAGAGTTCTACCTGCAGATCCCAAAAGATAAGTTGTGTCAGATGTCTCTCATCCTTGCTTAATGTTTGACACACTTCTAAAAAAACATCTGTCTCTCATGAAGAAATACACATGCAATATCTGCAACAACACCCATGCAGAACAAAACCAGCACAAAAAAAAGCAGAAATAAACTATATGCCAAAACTTGTAATGCTATGTAATGACAACAATCCAGACATGAAAGCTGTTCCAAAGGCAGCTTCTTTTGGCCAAATGCTAAGGCATCATCGTATGTAAAGAAGACAATCCCAGAATGCATTGCAAAAAAGTAATCCAAGATTGCAGACAAGGCGGGATAAGTCTGGTATACATTTTATTTAGTACCAAGAATTATGCAGTTAATTCTAAATAAAATTCAATACTTAATATTTGAATATTTATTAGTGTAGCTTTTTATTTTGAGGAATTAATTCATACTTTTAGTTTGCATGGATGGATTTAATTTATTTAATTTGATTCATGACCTCAAGGCTAGATTATTGTAATGCTCTACTGGGTGGTTGCCCTGCTCGCTTATAAATAAACTGCAGCTGGTCCAAAACGCAGCAGAGTTTGCAGAGTCTAGAGTTCTTACTAGAACCAGGAAGTATGCCCATATTAGCCCGGTTCTGTCAACACTGCACTAGCTTCCTATTAAACATTGTATACATTTTAAAATCTTGCGAATTACTTACAAAGCACTAAATGCCTTAGCTCCCCAGTACTTGAGCGAGCTCTTAACGCATTATACTCCATCACGTCTACTGCGATCTCAGAACTCTGGCCAGTTGATCATACCTAGAATATCAAAATCAACTGCAGGCGGTCAATCCTTTTCCTATTTAGCACCTAAACTGTGGGACAGTCTTCCTAGCATTGTTCGGGAAGCAGACACACTCTGTCAGTTTAAATCTAGACTAAAACACATCTCTTTACTATGGCATACACATAGAACATTATCAATTTCTATTATTCAAATCAGTTAAATGTTTGTTATGCTGCATAATCCAGGTCAGTCGGAACCGGGAACACTTCCCATAACACCTGATGTACTCGTTACATCATAAGAAGATGGCATCTACGCTAATGTTAGTCTCTCTGTTTATCCCGAGGTTTACTGTAGTCAGCCGGATCCGGGCCGTATCCAGATCAGATGGCGGACCTGTGCCTAGACACGACCACAACTCATCCCCGAAGTGTCTGCAGAGATTGTGTCATCAAGACTCTCCCCCGTGAAGGCCTCACCAACACAACAGCCAGAATGGAAAAACGGGAAAAATATTATCACAATCTGACTTCTGACCTGAAATCCTGCCTGAATCATAATCATATACTGTTCGTTCATTGGCCAGAGGAGACTGAGCCTGGTTTTTTTTCTCCATTCTGTCACCTGAAATCACTGTTTTCTACAGAGCGGCTGTATAGATAAATTAACTAAATGAATAACTTTTTTACAACAGAAATGAACCATCACTGAATTTACGTAAGCTGGACAAAGTCACCATTTTCTTCTAGAGCTGCTGTACAGCCGAAACAAACTTTGTTGCATTTTTTCCTATTATCATTGTAAAACTGCTTCGAATGCTTTTATATACATACGGAGTAGTGGCCAAAAGTGATGTTCTACTTAGGAAAGTTGGCTTCTTTGCACTTCATTCAAACTTTATATTAAATATTTAATAAATATGTTGTATGCATATCGTGAAGTTGTGGCTGGAGTGTAAAAATAATGTACGCGTTTCACATTTCAGCTGTATCATTTGTCATGTATTAGCTATATTATAATATTAATATAAATGTTATTTTGTGAGTTTCAGTGAAAATGGCTAGATGAAAGAATATTGTTTTAGGAAAAACTTAAAGAGTCCCTATTATGGATTTTTGAAAATTACTTTTCATGTAGTGTAACAAAGTTCTAAGTGAATGAAAACAAGTTTTAAATCTGAAAGTGCAGCGTATATAAAGTTATTGTCTCTCAAAAGTAACAGTCGACTCGGAGTCAATTAAACGAATCGTTTTTTCAAACGAATCGCAAGCCATTCCGTTGTGACGTCAAGACGAAACATTAGCATATTGCCCGTCCACTTATTGTGGGCGCAGACACCAGGGAAACCTTGAACCACCTTAAACACTGCAGCTGATTCATGTGGATACTGGATAGCATGATGTCGAGAAGACGCTGTGCTCTACAATGTGTTTTGTTGTGTTTCATGTAAGTTTTTATGTAAGTATCTGGCTAACTCACATTATTACCGTCTTACTGAAATACTACTGTAAATCAGCTGTGGGCTGCAGTATCACCTAAAACTGTGTCTATTAATGACGATTGTCTGTAATTCTTACTACTTTGAGTAAAGATAAAGGACGGAGCAAGATTTGTTTTGCAAACGTTAATGTTTACATGCTAACGTATGCACTATAATTGATACAGCTCCCACATGTGCACCGCAATACATTAGACACACACACGCATTGTTAATGGCATGCTGATGGTGAGGAATTACAGTTGGAACATCTCATAATGTAGCTCAAACTGAGCAGCATCACTGAGAAACGTCCTGCTCAAGTTTCGGGTTGAATAACTAGTTCTTCCGATGTTTCGTCATCAATTCGGACTTGCTCTGGGCTTTTGTGTAAAATCGGTGTCATCCTTACTGTCTTTACAGTGTGGACA
The DNA here is from genome assembly GCA_023566225.1 of Romanogobio albipinnatus. Classification (NCBI taxonomy): domain Eukaryota; kingdom Metazoa; phylum Chordata; class Actinopteri; order Cypriniformes; family Gobionidae; genus Romanogobio; species Romanogobio albipinnatus. The sequence goes on from CM042240.1 coordinate 55,786,131, forward strand.
ATCGCTGAGCATTAGGAAGCCTCCGGACGGAGCTGGAGTTCGGTTATGGTAATGGACGTTTGTTTTTGAAAAATATGCGCTGTACGTGGTAGACCAATCACAACAGACTGGGCCATCTGACCAATCAGAGCAGAGTAAGCTCGCGGAAAGGAGGGATTTAGAGAGACTGATTCATCCATCGAGTCGTTTGAGAATCATTGAACATTGTGGTGATGTGCAATGTATATTATGAGAAAATGAAAGGAGAACAAACTAAATATTAATAACTGATTACATTGTAATCAGTATTTCCAGTGAGCTTTTGTTTTTACTATGCCTTTTTTGCACAATACAATAAAACCCATATTTAATTATATGCTGGAGTTTGCCTTTAATACCTTAATCAAGATATATAAATGTATATATTTACTTGTCCTCAATGTCCCGAACAACATTTTCAAAAACATAAAAAAAAAAAAAAATGCATACCAACCTTACACTTTTAAACAGTATAGTGTAAAAGTATGTGACTTTATGTGTGTTTATGTGATAAATAAATGTCTGAATTGGGTCATGTCTCTCTCACACTGCAGCAAGATGGGACACACTGAGACAGAGATGATGAAATAATATGGAAGGATTGCCAAAAGAAAAAATTGTGTACAAAAAGAAAAGTTTTCTAAAGAGAGAAAAAAAAAAAAAAAAAACAACGGTCCATTTAAAGAGAGCACCCACACACACACACACACACACACTTTTGTATCTATATTTATGTCTGTGGAGAATGCAGGCCATTTCACAATTACACTCATCCCTACAGTCAGACACACAAAACACACACAGCTCCTGCAAACCTCCAACCCTTTTTGTTTCATGCACAATACAGCTCCATCAATCACTTGTGTGTGAGAGAACGAGAAGAGGGTGGACACATGACACTAGTCAGACAGAAGATAAATGTTGGACGGACAAGAGGTCTAAAGAACACAGTCATGGCAAGCACGTGTTCTGAGCACTACAGTACATCTGCATGTGTTCTAGAACTTTGACCTGTCATTCGCAGCGTTATGGTCACTAGAGAGGACACCCCAAAGAGGTCAGTAACACCGAATAAGAAAAAGGGACTTCTTCACATCAGTTGATGAACAGATGGAGGCAGATCTGAATGCGACTGTAAGAACGGGTTTAAGCTGTTTTAATTTATTTGGATAAAAATAGTGAATATTAGATTTTCACTGGTATAGTCATAAATCTCACCATAAAGTAATGTATAGTTGCATAATTTGAGGTTTACATTTATTGATCCAATAAAAAGACTTCAAATCGTGTCTAGTTGATTAATGACATACTGATTAAATTTCAGTCTCCTCTTGATATTGGTTGATGTTTCACATTTCTTTTGCGTCACATAACGGTCAATGATAATAAATGACTTACCATACACAAATATTTATGAAAGAATTATTATATGATATTATGATATGCAAATAATATTAACATTTATTTTGTTTCCATAATTAATAATGAGCAACACTAATACAATAAACTATAAGATGTAACCATTTTTAAAGGCTTCTGTAAATATGTAATTTGTACATAGGGTTATGTCTTAATAGTTTAAAACTCAAATATTTAGGGATGCACAAATTGAAAGTTGCCATTTACGCCACGAATTGGCAAAGTTTTGACTTGCACACACAGCTGGAGCAACTTACACATAGACATCCATTGACCAATGAGAATTTCAGACAAATTGGACCTAATTTGCTGTATTCCCGCTTCATTTTGAACTCAAAAAACACACAGACGGCCCATAACTGCTGAGGGGAAAACTGCACTACCGATAATGAAGAGACGCAAGACACCCCCTAGATTCTTTCGTCCATCAGGTTTTGACCCGCTCAGCTGAATCACCTTATTGTGTTGAATAAATTACACATGATGCTCTATCAATTGAGCAATACAATGACAAGCCCTTCCGTCTGCATTATTTAATTAATTCGGGTCGTTAAGAGAGGGGCTGTCTGGGAAAGGGGTTGGGTCAGCAGTCCATTACGGCTGATAGATTTCTGCATCTCAGTAAATTGATTAAACAATGTGATGAATGGACACTGAAACACTCAGCCAGGAGGAAAACACACGGACAGGGGCGATGATGTCACGAGGAGGGCGTGGAACATGGGAACAGACTGTTCCGTTAAAATGTGAGAATCCTGGAAGGCTGCAGTTGAACGCTGCGACAGACGTGCCGTGATTTATTATCTAGAATCGCTCATCCTAAGGTCAAGATACTCTCTAATGGGTTCATCAAGGGGTGCGTTCGACACCAGGGTGTGAATTGGTAATTTACGGGCAGGGGAGGAGCTCTTACACTGATCTCGCCAGAGGGGAGTTATGAATTTATAATCATGCCTGCACCATCTAATCTGACAAGCTGGCTGGAAAACACAAGGTTCACTGAACATGGATGAAATAGAGTAAATGTTCTGCTTGAGAGTCTGCTTTCATACTAAAGAAAAAAAAAGAATGAATGAAGAATGTCATTCAGTAATTCAGCAAAGCATCGCCTCTGCAGTAAGTAAGAAAAAAAAAACTATAAAAACCATTCGGTACAAAACTTAGTAGATGGGTTGTCTGAACAACAGCAAATCAAGTCAATCATAAAGGAATGGTTCACCAAAAAGAATAACTTCTGTCATCATTTACTCACCAACATGTTACAAATGTGTATGCCTTCCATGTAAACCTAAAGGAGGAGGAGGAGGGGTCAGCACCAGCATTATGACAAAAGCACCATAAACCTTGTCTATGCAACTTATGCAGTATATTTCAAGTCTTCTGTACAATAGCTTTGTACAGAAATGTTCACTGTCTCTTTAAGGAAGCCCTCTATAAATAGACCGCATCTACCAGACACATTTGTAAGGAATATATGAATGTTTATGAATATTGACCATTCTGATTCTGTCACAATTATATATATATATATATATATATATATATATATATATATTTATATATATATATATATATATATATATATATATATATATATATATATATATATATATATATATATATATATATATATATATATATATATATATATATATATATTTTTTTTTTTTTTTTTACCACCTTGGAAAGCACAAAAGCACATTTATTTTTATTTGTATTTATTTTTCCAAAAAAATAAAAAACCTCTTAAAGACATTAAGCCCTGAGTGGCTCTGAAGCCCCACAAATGAACACATTCAGCCAGTGAAGCATTGATGAGTTTGATTCTCCAGCATACAGCAGGGGACGGTGGACTGGGGACCATGTGGACATGAAGTTCAATTTGGGCTCAACCACAGGAAGCACCAGCCAAAACTCTGTAAGTGCACTTTCAAACAGATGGAGAGCGTGAATACTGCAGACAGTAATGCTGTTCCCACAAACAACGTCACATTTTTGCCAACACACACACGCACACAAGACCATTCTTTCCTGAGCTTGTGTACAATATGCAAAAATGCTGAAAACGGCACATTCAAGCAATGCATAAAGAGAATAACAGTAGCTAATAATATAAGCGTGTTTGAGGGTCCTTGAAATTTGAATGCTGCTTATTGATGAAATGCGATTATGCCTTGTTTATATGTGATTAGAATCCTCTATACACAAAAATATATACATTCAAATCATCTTAGAAACATTCATTATATCTTAGGCTCATGTTCCTTTATCAAAACTTCAGCCTGCAGACAGAAGAATTGATCAAATACAGTGCAGGACGTACAGTACGCTGTGTACTGTGATAGGCATATACAACATTTCAGTTCATATACAATGCAGAATATTTACAGTAAAACGTTTTAAAATTCTCATTCAGAGCTATGAGTTGGACATAATGTTTTTGAAAGGTACAGGCATGTTACAATTAAATTGAAATGCAGCTTAATGTAATAAAGTAATTTCCCATCACTCACCGAGTCTTGTACATAACATGCACAATTTGAGCAAAATATATTGAATTATTTACTGGGTCCAAAATATGTGAAGCAGTAATACCTCATGTAAGCTTTCTAAAATGTGATAGAAATGTGTCTGGTATTGTATTTTGGTGGTTATGTATAATGTAAACCTGGCAAGGAACATTATTAATAAGGCTAATATTTGTTCGGAGCAGTACTCTCAACTTCAGAACTCACTATGTTAAGCACTCTGGGAATTACCTTGTACTATAAATTTAAGCAATCAAAACTTCGCCTGGCATCTCTCATCAGGTGGCAATGCAAAACAGGCTAGCAAAAACAAGGTTTGAATGGCTTGTCTTTCCATATTAAAAAAGATCACTAAAGTAGAATAGTCTAATTTTGAATAGCTTACTGGCTATCTATATAGCCATAATATAATATTTTTGGCACCTATACAAAATGTTTAACACATAATGTTGTGAATAGTAACACGCATGTTGAGTCTCTTGTACTAATTAATAATAATAATAGTAATAATATATAATAATAATACCACCATATAACATTTTTATATAATCAAGAAGTCATGGCAACATGTTTTTTCATTACTTTAACTAAAAATAAATAAACCAATTTCAACCAAATTTTTTAAGCTACAAGATTCAACTCAATTTAAGTCAGTTTAAAAATTTAAAGGAGTTGAATTGAGTTGAAATGACTTGTAATGCCAATTTGATTATATAAAAAAATAAGGCATAGGTAGATGTAACCCCTCCTGTTCGAACCGCCCCACTCCAAGTGGGACTCGAACCCGGGTCCGCCGGCATGAGAGTCGGACGCTCTAACAAGGAGGCTAAAGGCTGCAACCTCTAGCGTCAGTTGCTAGAGCGTCTCTTGAGATCAGAGGAGTGAGGTTTACTCGCACAGCGACTACTGGCTGACCTCCGTTACACTCACCCCCCTAAACCTCACTCCCATCCAGGTCACGGCACCAATGTAACCCCTCCTGTTCGAACCGCCCCGCTCCAAGCGGGACTCGAACCCGGGTCCGCCGGCATGAGAGTCGGACGCTCTAACAAGGAGGCTAAAGGCTGCAACCTCTAGCGTCAGTTGCTAGAGCGTCTCTTGAGATCAGAGGAGTGAGGTTTACTCGCACAGCGACTACTGGCTGACCTCCGTTACATAGACATTTATACAGTGTAATAATAATAATAATAATAATAATAACAACACTTATTAGTAGTAGTAATAGCAGTATTACTAAAATGCGTATGCTAAAATACAAATGTCAATGCTAACAAAATGTTAGGAAATTTTATGCTGTATCAATTATCTGTACGAAATCTGTACCAATTATATTTGGTAAAGAAATTTTGAAAAATTATTTGTTTACTGCCACATATTCAAATTTAAATGTTTGTTTTATTAAAGGGATAGTTCACCCAAAAATGAAAATGTTGTTATTCTTCAAAATATCTTCTTTTGTGCAGAAGAAAGAAACTCATACAGGTTTGGAACAACGTAAGGGTGAGTAAATTATGATGCACTTTTGGGTGAACTATCCCTTTAAATTCAAAATGTGCACTTTGTAAATGAATTTGCCAAAATTGAGGCAAAAACTGGATATAATTTGTGTCTGTATGCACACGTATGTCTCCAAAACGTTTGAGCAAATGCATAATCTAGAAAGCATCTCATTTTAAGTGTCATTATTATAAGAGAAATTTACAGATTTTTTTTTTTTCAAATTGGCTCAAAAAATGTGTTTCTGGACAAAAACAATATATCAGATTGCTCTGTGACATACGTGTGTCATGAGGGGTGTGAGCATTTGTACAGGGGGAGGTGAGGGATAAAGTCCTTCAAAATGTAACATAATCCAAGTTAAAATAGTATTACGAGAATCCAGGAAAAGTCACTGGTGGAAACTAAAATAAAAGCTGGACTGTGTGAAGGATGCTAATCCACTACAAGCTGGACCAATTCAGATCAGAAGTGTCCAGAAAGTCTGCAGAAAATAAGCTAGAGTCGTTTCCATTCATATGTACAATCCCTGGCTCCTCCCCTTCGGCCCCGCCCATTCCGAGCTCCATCCAATCCATAGGATCGGGGGCGGAGTCAACCAAATCTGATGCCGAGTGATTGGAAAAGCTCATGTCACACGTATCCATCGGGGAACGTGGGTGGTCTAGGATACTCGGTGTGCTGAGCATTTGGTTGTGGAGGTCGACGATTAGCGTTGTCGGTCCTCCTGGCTCCACTCCCAGCAAAGGTTTGCCAGTAGTGCTTTCCAGGAAATCTTCAAGACGCCCACCTCCTGTTTCACAAATGCTGTGAGCCTTAATTGAAGGAGGTTGAGATTCTAAAATCAAAGATTTGACGGGCATATCAGAGGCAGGGGAAAGACTGAGAGGGAAGGAGCTTGAGAAAAGGGGCGTGTTTGGCCGAAGCCTTTCGAGAACAGGATCAGGGGCGGCTTTGAAATTCTCAGAGATTTCTGTAGGATGCAGGAAACAAAGCATGAGCAACTATACACTTTTCTCATCTAAATTACTTTTGATGACAATACATATTGAAATAAATAAATCAAAAATCACCTCCACGCTGAATTAGGATGTCGAAAAGGTCGTCAACCTGCTGATGGCAGCCATTCTCCTGCAAGAACAGCAACATCATTAGATACGCCAACATGGAGAGCTACTGGGCTTTCATTCGGTAATCAGATCTTGGATCTGCTCCCCGAAATCCATTAACTCATTCAGAAAACAAATTAAATGGGAAATCAATCCTAAATCGTGGATTTACAAATGAATGGCCCAAAAAATTAATATGAAACTCCCAGAGAGGGGAACAACAGACAGAACATGGAAGAGAGATGGAGTACAAGACAGTACCTGATGGCAAGGAGATATGGGTGAACACAAGGTGGAAGGAGAGAGCAAAGCATGCTGGTCCAAACTCAAACACATCTTCTCCTGACAGACAGATATGGATGCATATTAAATTAATCGCTCTGTCATTATTTACTCACCCGCATGTTATTCCAAGTCATTTTTCCATAGAACACTGACTCCATAAACAAGTTTATGGGACAAAAACACCAAAACATGACATTTGCACCATAAGAGTAGCCCATTTTACTTCTTATCTTCTTGGAATGTATGATAACTTTACCTGTAATAATCTGTAAGACTTTAGTAGTCGTTTGAACCACATTTGTGGTGCTTATTTGATGTTTTTGTAGATTTGTAGACAGACAAATGACGACATACATGTTCGGAACGGCATGAGTGTGATAAAATGACAGAGCGTGGTGAGAAGAAATAGAAGTATAAAAGCATTTGGTAAGACAAAATGATACATAATGTGGTTAAAAGAGATTTTAGAGTAAGATTAAAGGCACAACATGTACGTTTTCGCCACCAGAGGTCACATTTTCATAACAATAACAAAGGAAAAGCTTGATGACGCTATGAAGGAAAGTAGAACGATGGGAGATATCGTTTTCACTATCCAGAGACGTACGGAATTCATGAATCATGTGCATGGATGTGGAGGTAATGAATTCGTTTTTGTATTACCTGTACGTTTGATCACACTATTTTATGCTTGCAATATGAATTATGAATTTATGAATTAGCTGCAAGCTATATTAGCCTGTTACTGATATGTGACTATTTGTTAAACAATCGTACTAAAAAGTTAATTTGAATTAACCCACAGTTTGCAACTAATGGCTAAATGCAACACATACTGTACAAATTTGTCATGAACCTCTCCATCCTGAAAACGCCACGCCGATAATGATTTTGTTTTATTTCCATGTGTAACAAGGTTAAATGAGAAGATGGGAACCAGCAAACATTTCAAACATTTTAATAATAAAATAAACAAACCGAAAGTAAAAGCGGCAACCCCTTGTGGACAACTACCGCACACACATAAACAAGACATAACGTAAAATAGTCCAGGCTTGGTCCTCTCTCGTCCTTCACTGTCGTTGCTCTTCCTTTTAGAGAGAGATACGAGATTATGCAGTTTGTCTCAAAGCCTGCTTGCCTCAGTTGATCTACATTTATTTGGATTTTCAGTACTTGCCAATGAATAATCATGATCCATGATTAGGGCTGGGTATTGTTCAAAATCTTTCGATCCGTTGCCAATTTCGATACCTCAGTTTCGATACCGGTTCCTTACAATACTTTTTCCGATACAATATGTTTTAAAATCCATTTCAACATCAACAAAAATCTTTATCATGTAGAATTATTTATAGGGAATTTTACAGACATTCATTCAGGGCCTGAATTTTATTTCTGACAATGGGGGAATCCCCCCCCTTAGGTGACTCTTGTCATATAAATGTATAATTATCTCACCTAAATATTTAATCATGCAGTGCATTTTGTTTTTAAAGACAAATTTTAAGGTAGGTCTAACATTAGTATTGAGGTAAGAAATACTAAAGACACTTAATAAGGAATCAAATGTAAATTAATATTGGTCTTCCCTGAATAAACAATCCTTAAACTTAAGGTTGCAAAAGTTAGTCATTCAAGAGCAGTGAGTGTCATAAAGGTTAATCAAACAACACAAGACAAAGAGAAACTCAGAGACAGCAGCAGTTTATTCGACTGCTGTCACTTTAAAGGTCCCGTTCTTCGTGATCCCATTGTTCAAACTTTAGTTAGTGTGTAATGTTGCTGTTAGAGCATAAATAATACCTGTAAAATTATAAAGCTCAAAGTTCAACGCCAAGCGAAATATTTTATTTAACAGAAATTCCCTTTCAAAGCCTACAGCGAACGGCCGGCTTGGACTACATCCTGGTACTTCCTTCATAAATGACGTCAGTAGAACAGTAGAACAGACTAACCTCCGCCCACAAGAATACGCGAAAAAAGGGGGCGCGGTCTTGTTGCTGTCCCACGTGGAGAAGAGGAAGTGTCGCGTGAAGAAGAGGAAGTGTTGCGTTTGACTGTGTTTGTCGCCATGTCGTCGAGATGCTGTTATTTTCATCCCGGAGTCAAATCACCTTTGTTTGGCTTTCCCAGGGACGCTGTAGAGATCATTAAGCGTATATACATCTCCCGTTAAGAGGCGTGACCTTTCCGTGCAAGTTACGTGCGCTAAGCTGCTGTCGAATCACAACACAGGAACCGTGCCACGTTCGCTAAGCTGCGGTCAAATCACAACACGGGAACCGCTGGCACAATCAGAACTCGTTACGTATTTCTGAAGGAGGGATTTCATAGAATAAAGGAAGTCATCAGCCGTTTTTAGGACAGTGAAAACAGCGGTATACAGATAAGTAAATTGTGTGAAAAATACTGTGTTTTTTTACACGCGAAACATGAACACATGTTATATTGCACACTGTAAACACAATCAAAGCTTCAAAAAAACACGAAGAACGGGACCTTTAAGAGCGAACATGGATACGGTTACATGCAGCTGCACAAATGTTCACTCGCGAGTCACGGCGGGTTTTACGTGCAAACTCGTCAAGACGGTAATTTAGTACATATATTTGTGTGCATTTGACCATTTCAGCGCAATTTGTACTCACAAGCTTTTTGTGAGATGGCCTGTGTGTGTGTGTGCTGAACGGTTTGAACACTGGCAAGACTTGAAAATAAATGCAAATGATAAACTTTAGTGATGATGCAACACTGCCTCGATTGTGCAAGTGGCAAATCCTGTGTCAACTGTGCAGCTCGATTTTAGTGCAGATGCGATGCGCTGATGTGAAGCCATTTGAGCATTTTGAAAGGGAGAGAGAGAGAGCGTGCGCACGCAGTGATTCACTCGCGCTGTTTGTGAACCTACGTCTCACAGAAAGTTTTCCTTTTGCGCCTTTGGTTGCAATACTTATCGCATATGTTGCACTTTGCTGACTCGGCATCCACTTTTATAAGTGTATAAAAGCCGCTTGGCTTTTGGAACTGAAATTTGGCACCGAAAGATAAATAATTTTCCGATACTCATAGTATTGGAGTTTTTCGTGCGATACCATAAAAGTATCGCCGTTCAGTGCCCAGCCCTATCCATGATGACTGAACGACACAACAATGGCGTGCTAGATGCTGTATAACCACCACGTCCACATTTGTCCACATATGTTCCCATGGTTTCTACAAGGATAGCATCATTGCGTCATTGATAGGCGACAATGACAAGGGACAAGCCATTATTTAACATGGCAATTTCTCTGGATTTAGAAATCCTTGGGGACTTTTGGGATACTGCAAGTACACAAGTGCATGAAATATATCACACTGTGCAAGTGGTTTTTGGATATTTTATTACAAAAATCTTACATACTGTGCCTTTAAGTAGAGTTGGTGAGGTTTATGATGCCATGCCAAACTATCAAATTAGTTACCATGCATGCAGCAATAAAAGTCTAAAGATGTTGCCACAAACAAGCCGAGTTTTATTTATATCATAGACCTATTAATCTGTACTCCACTAACAGAATCTGTGCCATATAGCAGTCTAGACACAACTGAAGTTCCTATTAGAATTCCTGCCTCGTATGACACAGATTTTGTTACTTAGCTGTAGAAAAGAGTCTTGCTGGCCCCAAGACAGTCTTTACATAGAGTACAGACACAAACATAAGCTCTGCTCTTAAAGCCTTTTTTTGTAACTCTTTCCAGCTTTACACAGTCAACAATTCTTAATCTTAGGTGTTCTGAGCTCTCTTTGGCTTGAGGCATGCTTTACATGAGCCAATGCTTCTTGTGAAGAGCAACCTCAAAAAATATTGAATCAGGTTAGCTGATGACTGCAGTTAGCTTCCTGTGAAGACTAGGGAATCAAATTTTAACTGTCAAACTTTTGAACAGTAGTGATTTTAAACCCAAAGGTTTCATATACTACATTTGAATTTGGCTAAAACAACATATATTAGAAGGCACCATAATGTTAATGGCATCTATAGATGGGCATCAAACATAGTTTTGGAACGGATCTTTTAGTACGTACTACGTACACAAACAAAACACTTACATTGTTGTTGTTGTTGGGAGATGAGGGGACAGGCTCTGTGTCGCTCATGGAATACACTGGAGAGAAGAACGGTTGGAGATTGGCTGGTACTGAGATGGATGTAGAGCTTGATGATCTGTAATTGGTCGTCACGTTTAGGTCTGGCTTTAGTGCCTGTCAAAGTAAAACATGCATCTCAATTAGTTCCAATGTTAATGGGCTAATATCCCATGCCTCCAGCCCTCATTTGAACACCAGTGACAGTGATTAGTCATTAACATTTTAATAAGTGAGTTTAAAAGCCTCATAATTGTGTTCAATGACTTGTCAAGAATAAGTGATGCTGCTTTATACATATCATTAATTTATATGAAGGAAAGATGGTAATTTTCAGCAAAAGTCCTTCCCTATTAGCTATAATAGATTCTCAATTACACTGGCAGCTTAAAGAAGGAAAGCTAAATTCTGAATAGTGTACTATCACATTACTTAGTATGTAACAAGTATACTGTGAAAACATGCAGTATATACAGCATAATGCATGTGGCGATTGAACTAGAAGTAACATCAACTGTGACTTATCTTTTTCTCATTTCATTGATCAGACTGACATAAAAGTTAACTTAACACAAAATCATGTGATCCATGTATGCATTTTGTTTTCAAAAATACAATTCTGTTTCACATACTGTTTGAAAAAAAAAAAAAAACTGTGTATAATGTGTTGTATGTGTATATACCTTTTTGATTGGCTGCTTCAAAATGACTGTTTGTATGGGCTGGTTGTCATTGTTAGGCAATTCAGTCACTGATTGGTTGGGTAATGTTGTGGATGTAGACTGTCGCCTCTGAAAATGACAAACGTCAGTGATTATATAATAAATGTATAGACTTGGACTTTAAGCATTGATGCTCAACACCATGAATATTACCTGTAGTTTGATCTGATTGGTTACTTTGCCCTGGGGGCGGCGGCCACTGGCTGGAGCGTCTGTGTTTTTATTTGACAGCGTTAGCAGGAACTGGTTGCCATTCCTGTCGGTCACTATCGTGGGGGTGGAGTTTGAGTTAAGTCCGTCCATGGGGAATGAAGAAACAAGACTTGACTGCTGGTTGTTAAGTGCTTGAGGCAACTGCTGGAAAAAATGGAAAAGACAGAAGGATAGTAAAAAAACATGAGATGCTCCACGATTTTCCATTACAATAAAAGTAAAGCATCTGATTACTGCTGTGCCACAAACGTAACCCCAGGGGGCCACAATGTAGTGCTAGGGTGTCAGCGTAAAAATGCCGTAGAAACATTGTACTGACTTGTTTTTGTTGGTTGTGCTGTTGTTTTTGTGTTTTCCTCTTCCTCTGATGTGCTTGTTGCTGCAGGTTACGCTGATTCTGTTGCATTACGAGATGTTGCTGCTGCCAGTCTTGCTCCAGCTCTGCTGCCGCCAGCATCCTTTGCTGCTGCAGCTGCGACTGCTCTGCCTGCGGGAACACCTGTGGTTCTGTTACCATCTCACTCTCCTCCACCACCTCTATGACCTCTTCCTTTATGGTCGCCCTGACCGCCTCCATAGTGACACCAGGAAGTTTCTCTTTGACTCGGACTGACACGTCCACCCAGTTGCCCTCCAGCTGCGAGCGCAGCGACTCGACCAGCTGCTGCTTCTGCAGCAGCATACGTGTGAGTTCCTGAATGCGCAGGTCTTTCTCCTGCAGCATCTGGTCCTTGTCTATAGGGGGCGCAGCAGACTGGGACACCAGGCAGCAGGAGGAAGGAGACGTCCGGATGCCGGGCTCCTCTTTAATGCAGATCGCTGTGGGGAAAGGGGAAGAAGGCTGCAAGGACAGCTGGGTAAGAGGAGAGGTTACCTAAAAGGAACATACATAAATATTATGAGCTCTTGTTCTTAATATTACCGATTAAAACAATTCCAAATACTCACAAACTTACAGTATATAATTGTATAAATGTAATAATAGCATTCTTGGGGAATACGTTGTCTACTGAGACTCAAGTATAATCAACAGAAAAGTCAACACTGGAAACGGCAGACATTACAATGTGCAATTAATTGGTGAACGCACTGTGTGATTTATGACTTGCAGCACAGCTACTCCAAAAAAACAAACAAAAACTTTACTATTAAATAATTATAAATTGTGATTGGTCTACTCTGCTCTGATTGGTCAGATGCCCCAGTCTATTGTGATTGGTCTAGCACTTACAGCGTGTGTCGGAAACAAAATGCCTATTACTATATCTGAAATTCAGCTCTGGATGCTTCCTCTGCGCTTGATACACAGTGAAACATAGAAATGCATTGGGTTTTGCATATCAATTCCAGCCCATAGTCTAGCCTCAAGCTCACATCTGAATGGTTTATGGTGAGTGAACATTCGGATCTTTGACACTAGACATCCTCTAGCTGTTGTGGTGCAATGCTTCATTGGTCGCTTCCATTGCAGACATAGTGTAAGGTTATCTGCAAATGCCACTTTGTACACACTTAGTAACGTTTCACTATCGCTAATCCACAAGTGAAGGCTAGTGGTAAGAAAGCATAGAAGAAAATATTTACCATTTCCCCAAAAGCATCCCCATTACAGCTCGCTTCATCTGGGCTCAGGCTAGTGGATGAGCGCTCTGAGTGAGCGGGGGAAACCGGAGGAGAGGAGCTAGTGCTGCCAAACTGCATTATCTGTGATGCTGTCACCTGAGCTCCACCCCTTTCAGCAGGGGCAACGAATGGGAAGGAAGCAACCACCATGCTCCTGTCTGTTAACTGGATGAAGGAAGAGTCTCCTCCCGCTACAGGGGCAGGTGTTGTGTGTGTGTTGGTTTTAGAAGATGTTGGTGCACTGGTGCCACCGTGCTGCTCCTGAAAATTCTTCAGCCGTTCAATAAGGTCATTTTTGGTGCCCGAGACAGTTAAGCCCCGCAGTTTTAACTCCAGCTTCAGCTCTGCCACCTGCAGGAAACAAAGAGAACGACAGGATATGACATGAGTTAATTTGGATTCAATGCAATATTGAATAGGCAGTCAGTGATGAGTACTGTTATTAAGAATGATAAGCATAGCACGCGATTCAACCTTTAGCTCTTCCAGGTTGGGAGGTAGAGGCCCTATTTTAATCCCTCCATTTGCAGTGGTCTGCTGATTTTGACCAGTTAGATTAGTAGATGTTGATTGAGGTTGCGTGTCATTCCTGGATGATGACGGGCCACTGGCATGCTGCTGATCAGCAGGAGGCCTACATAAAGTGCAAAAAACAATATAATCACACAAATATATACACTATTCAAAAGTTTGTATCAGTAAGTTTTTTTTCAGTTTTTTTTTTTTTACTTTTATACAGCAAGGATGCATGAAATTGATCAAAAGTGATAGTAAAAAAATGTATAATGAAATATTTCACAAAAAATGTAAATTTCAAATAAATGTTGAGCTTTTGAACTTCCTATTTATCAAAGAATCATGAGGAAAAAATAATGATTTCTGAAAGAAGACATGAGGAATGGCTGCTGAAAATTTAGTTAGGGTTACCAAGAAAAGGAATAAAATTATAAATTTGATATGAAATTGAAGTTATAATAATATTCCACAATATTACTGTTTTTACTTATTTTGCTCAAATAAAGGCAGCATTTGTGAGCACAAGAGAGTTATTTCAAAAACATTTGAAAAAAAATCTTAAGATTGATAAATATAAAAAAAAAACTATATATATACATATATATATACAGTGAGGAAAATAAGTATTTGAACACCCTGCTATTTTGCAAGTTCTCCCACTTGGAAATCATGGAGGGGTCTGAAATTGTCATCGTAGGTGCATGTCCACTGTGAGAGACATAATCTAAAAAAAAAAATCCAGAAACCACAATGCATGATTTTTTAACTATTTGTTTGTATGATACAGCTGCAAATAAGTATTTGAACACCTGTCTATCAGCTATAATTCTGACCCTCAAAGACCTGTTAGTCTGCCTTTAAAATGTCCACCTCCACTCCATTTATTATCCTAAATTAGATGCACCTGTTTGAGGTCGTTAGCTGCATAAAGACACCTGTCCACCCCATATAATCAGTAAGAATCCAACTACTAACATGGCCAAGACCAAAGAGCTGTCCAAAGACACTAGAGACAAAATTGTACACCTAAACAAGGCTGGAAAGGGCTACGGGGAAATTGCCAAGCAGCTTGGTGAAAAAAGGTCCACTGTTGGAGCTATCATTAGAAAATGGAAGAAGCTAAACATGACTGTCAATCTCCCTCGGACTGGGGCTCCATGCAAGATCTCACCTCGTGGGGTCTCAATGATCCTAAGAAAGGTGAGAAATCAGCCCAGAACTACACGGAAGAGGAGCTGGTCAATGACCTGAAAAAAGCTGGGACCACCGTTTCCAAGGTTACTGTTGGTAATACACTAAGACGTCATGGTTTGAAATCATGCATGGCATGGAAGGTTCCCCTGCTTAAACCAGCACATGTCAAGGCCCGTCTTAAGTTTGCCAATGACCATTTGGATGATCCAGAGGAGTCATGGGAGAAAGTCATGTGGTCAGATGAGACCAAAATAGAACTTTTTGGTCATAATTCCACTAAACGTGTTTGGAGGAAGAAGAATGATGAGTACCATCCCAAGAACACCATCCCTACTGTGAAGCATGGGGTTGGTAGCATCATGCTTTGGGGGGTGTTTTTTTGCACATGGGACAGGGGGACTGCACTGTATTAAGGAGAGGATGACCGGGGCCATGTATTGTGAGATTTTGGGAAACAACCTCCTTCCCTCAGTTAGAGCATTGAAGATGGGTCGAGGCTGGGTCTTCCAACATGACAATGACCTGAAGCACACAGCCAGGATAACCAAGGAGTGGCTCTGTAAGAAGCATATCAAGGTTCTGGCGTGGCCTAGCCAGTCTCCAGACCTAAACCCAATAGAGAATCTTTGGAGGGAGCTCAAACTCTGTGTTTCTCAGCGACAGGCCAGAAACCTGACTGATCTAGAGAAGATCTGTGTGGAGGAGTGGGCCAAAATCCCTCCTGCAGTGTGTGCAAACCTGGTGAAAAACTACAGGAAATGTTTGACCTCTGTAATTGCAAACAAAGGCTACTGTACCAAATATTAACATTGATTTTCTCAGGTGTTCAAATACTTATTTGCAGCTGTATCATACAAATAAATAGTAAAAAAAAAATCATACATTGTGATTTCTGATTTTTTTTTTTAGATTATGTCTCTCACAGTGGACATGCACCTACGATGACAATTTCAGACCCCTCCATAATTTCTAAGTGGGAGAACTTGCAAAATAGCAGGGTGTTCAAATACTTATTTTCCTCACTGTATATATATCACTCACCTAAAGGATTATTAGGAACACCATACTAATACTGTGTTTGACCCCCTTTCGCCTTCAGAACTGCCTTAATTCTACGTGGCATTGATTCAACAAGGTGCTGAAAGCATTCTTTAGAAATGTTGGCCCATATATATAGGATAGCATCTTGCAGTTGATGGAGATTTGTGGGATGCACATCCAGGGCACGAAGCTACCGTTCCACCACATCCCAAAGATGCTCTATTGGGTTGAGATCTGGTGACTGTGGGGGCCATTTTAGTACAGTGAACTCACTGTCATGTTCAAGAAACCAATTTGAAATGATTCGAGCTTTGTGACATGGTGCATTATCCTGCTGGAAGCAGCCATCAGAGGATGGGTACATGGTGGTCATAAAGGGATGGACATGGTCAGAAACAATGCTCAGGTAGGCCGTGGCATTAAATGATGCCCAATTGGCACATCCCCCACACCATTACACCACCACCACCAGCCTGCACAGTGGTAACAAGGCATGATGGATCCATGTTCTCATTCTGTTTACGCAAAATTCTGACTCTACCATCTGAATGTCTCAACAGAAATCGAGACTCATCAGACCAGGCAACATTTTTCCAGTCTTCAACTGTCCAATTTTGGTGAGCTTGTGCAAATTGTAGCCTCTTTTTCCCATTTGTAGTGGAGATGAGTGGTACCCGGTGGGGTCTTCTGCTGTTGTAGCCCATCCGCCTCAAGGTTGTGCGTGTTGTGGCTTCACAAATGCTTTGCTCCATACCTCGGTTGTAACAAGTGGTTATTTCAGTCAAAGTTGCTCTTCTATCAGCTTGAATCAGTCGGCCCATTCTCCTCTGACCTCTAGCATCAACAAGGCATTTTCGCCCACAGGACTGCCGCATACTGGATGTTTTTCCCTTTTCACACCATTCTTTGTAAACCCTAGAAATGGTTGTGCGTGAAAATCCCAGTAACTGAGCAGATTGTGTAATACTCAGACCGGCCCGTCTGGCACCAACAACCATGCCACGCTCAAAATTGCTTAAATCACCTTTCTTTCCCATTCTGACATTCAGTTTGGAGTTCAGGAGATTGACCAGGACCACACCCCTAAATGCATTGAAGCAACTGCCATGTGATTGGTTGATTAGATAATTGCATTAATGAGAAATTGAACAGGTGTTCCTAATAATCCTTTAGGTGAGTGTATGTGTATATGTATATGTATATATATATTTATATATATATATATATTCTCCTACAAATCTTAAGATTTTTTAAAAATGTTTATATATATAATCAATATACAAGTGTGTGGCGTATCTTACTTGGGTGGAGCAGGTAAGATGGTGTGGTAGTTGTAGTTTTGCTGCTGTTGGTTTATGATTTGTAGCTGGAGGAAGAGCTGCTGTTGATAGAGGAGTTTGGCGTAGGAGGAGTCGAGCAGAGGAGGAGGCTCACGCTCAGCTTTCTGGTCCGGAGGAACATACTGGTGATATTTCAGCTTCTTTACTTTTGGTTTATTGTCTCTCACCTTCTTGGAGCGCTGAGTAGAGCGCTCACTACTCCCTTTACCACCCTAAAGAAGACAGAAAGAGATTACGATTAAGCATTAACATGTTAGTTATTCAGACAAATCACAAGTCAAAGGGACAATAAATTAGTAGGGGAATATCACCTTTTGACCTATGACATTTTGATGATAATGACGTTTCCAGTATATCAATCTAAATAAAATATAGTTAAATGCTACTTAATAGTGTCCAACATATTTTCAATATGTCAAAAAATAAAGGGCAAAAACTAAGATTAGCATGGAAGAGGATTTATCTTGTTGCATTATGGCACTATGCATGATAGGACACGTGTGTATGACTTTAAATTGTAATTACAGCTGTCCTGGGTTAAATGAGGAACCGTCACCTTTTGTAGTGCAGCAGCTTGCTTGTGGCCTGTTGTTCCATTGGCTAGTTTCTGCTGAGGGGCGGGGCCAGCTGCGTTTGGCAGTGGAGGTGGAGGAGGAGGGGGTGGGACCTAAAAGAAACAGGAGGAGCACATGAACTTAAGGAACTCCATTATGACTGCGTGACTTTATTCAGAGAGGGCGGGCATGTGTGTGTAAATGTGACTACAGGACCAAAACATTAATGCGATGATGATCAAGTGCAATTACACGCATGCTTGTTAAAACAAATGTGTGTGAAAGTGTCTGTGTGAATGTTTAATGAGCTGAAGGAAGATGGTGAGTGTTGCAATTTGCAAATAATTCAGAGCTCTAGCTGACTGAGCATGAGGAGCTACTCAAAGACTTCAAGGTGTGTGTGTGTGTGTGTGTTAAATTCTGATGATGATAGATTATTACTTTATAAACCAGAGAGGATTTACTGAAACTGCCAAGATTATCGCAGGTGTCGTGGAAAACAAACTGAGATTTCCTGTATGCGTTTAAGACACTCAATTCGCATACTATGCGCTAAAAGTATGGATGCCATTTGTAATACATGCCATACTTTTACATACCACAAATCCCTTTATCACATACCGTTTGCAGTGTTTAGTATTATTTATATTCTATTATAGAGTATATTAATTCTTTGAATTATCCTTCATTTTATTTTCATTTAATTTTACGTTTTATAATTTTGTTATGTGCTTTTGTCATTGTTATTTTAAAATGTTTCTATTTAGCTTTATTTCAGTTTTGGTATTTTAGTATTTTAACTTTCTTTTATTTCAGTTATTTGCCAAGTCAACATTTCTAATGTTCGTTTAAGTTTTGATCTCATATTTATAATTTTATTTTTCTTTAATATATATTTTAGGACTGTCGAAAATAACATAAGTGCACATAAAAGCATATTTTCTCTACAATGCATTACAAATATTAAACGCAATTAATGTAGCATTCGTTTTTTTCCCCCCTGGCATGCTTTGGCTAGTGTTACAGTGCATGATCCCGTTATCTGGATTCCACTCGCCAGCTCCCTGAAGTAACAGAGAGCAGACGGCTGAGGATGGTTCGCATGTAGACCTATCCTATGATCAGCCAATCATTCATTCAAGTGCTTTTAAACCTTACCGGGATCACCGGTAGGGGCCTTTATATAGCTCATTTGAAAGCGAACGTAAAATTCGCACGTCTGCACAGGCATTTGTAACGGTGCAAAGCAGAGCGAGTATTTTAAATTAATTTCTGAATTTCTATGGAAATTTAGCTTCCATAGAACTAAACTGAAAACTCTCGCTCTGCTCTGCTCGCTATGCGCCAGTGGACACACACCGTTATGAATGCCTGTGCTGCCATGCGCAGTTTACTTTCTCTTTCAAATTAGTGCCAATTCTGGGGCAGGTTGCTTGAATGGTGAGTTCATTAGCCTATTTTTCTTAGTGAAAAACACAACAAAACAGTACAATGACAAACTCGCTAAAATAGGTGCTTTTACGTTTTGCTTTGAAACCAACTCTTTCGCCATCATCTTGTCATTTAGCGCCTCACTCTCGTGATGAATAAAATCTGACTCCTGCTCCTGGTCTGTGCTGTGACTCTCGTCTGGCTCATGCTTTATTAAGCAGACACGTTCAGTTTTTAACTGTTGTGTCTGTTCTCTAACTGAACGAAATTATTTTATTACTATAAAAAAATCCAACCGACAGTGGTGGGCGGTGCAGCGGTGGGCAAGTGATGTCTGTCTTTGAAGCAGTTCTCAAACAGTGTGCCAGCACAGATTTAAGTTCTCATTTTTTGTTTTAGTTAACAATAACAACACTGACTGTTTGCATGTTAAGCCCAAACTACACTTCCATTACTTTGAGGCATAATTTTATGTATGCAAATTATGATATGGCACCTGTTTTGGTGTTGCTTCATTGGCTGGTATCTCAGGCGGAGAAGGTAAGTGGGCGTGGCCAGGGGGAGAGTCCTGACAGAGTGTCTGCTCTGGTGAGAATGCATCACTGCTTTCCTCATCAAACGAAGAGTTCTCTGCTTCTACTTTTGGAAACTCCGTCTCTGAAGGTGAGAGAGAGCGAAAAAAGGACATTGGTCAGTGTAGAACATACAGCATTTTTACATTGTCTAAAGAAAACATCAGTGGTGGGTGCTAGGGTGACCCAGGAGGTTGATTACAGGCTCAAAAAAACATGTTTTTACTCTATTATTTTGTTTATTTTGAATGTTTTTTTTTTTTTTGCATTTTAAAGAGGTTTTTTTTCCACAACTGTATTTTAGGTGTAATGTCTGATTGCTTAGTAAAGAAAAAATATATTATGTATGCCCGTAGCTCAAACATATGGGATTTTTCATATTGCCAATACATAAATAAATGGTTAAATAAATAAATAAATAATATAAATAAAATAGCAATAGAAATACTCAGCGATCTTAAATAAGAAAAAAATACATTTGATAATACATTGAAATAAACCTCTGATCTTAAGCGCACTATTTCCCTGTTTCACTTACACTAATATTGCCCTAGAGTGAATAATACAACCTTTAAACGCCACTGCATGATATTTATATTTAATTTGAGTGTGCTCTGAGAATGTGGCATTATGCCGATAATCATTAACTCTCTAATTAGGTTATTTAAGGATTAAAACAGTTTAAGTCATTCTGTGCAAACGTCATTTTAGCATTGTGTGATGCTGCATAAACTTCACGGTTAATTGACTCTTGCCACCACAGAGTGGCATATACTGTATGAACATGAATGTAAATTCCCCTCTAATTAATTTAACTTGGTGTTTGACGCACACCGATCTCATTATCATAACTCCGCATTAAATTATCACCCTCTGCACCACTGCAGGAACAAGGCGGGATATAAATATGAAGATGAATGCGCATATACCACCAAATAATGGTGCTGGAATGAGAAGTGGAGTGCCTGTGAATGGATATGCTGTAGATTGAGGAAAAAAGGGAATGATCCAGAAGAAATGTTGAGTGAGAGGAATATAAATGCGGATGTTAGTGTCGATGGGAGAATTACCTCCCAGATTCGGTCACTCACAAAACAAATGAATAAAGAGTCAGATGGGAGGATTGAAAAGGGCACATAGATATAGACAGATAAAGATTTGGATGGATTAAAGGGATAGTTCACCCACAAATTTAAATTCTGTCATCATTTACTCACCCTCATGATGTTCCAAACCTGTATGAGTTTCTTTCTTCTGCTGAACACAAAAGAAGACATTTGGAAGAATGTTTGTAACAAAGCAGATAGAGCAACCATTGACTACCATAGTATTTTTCCCTACTATGGTAGTCAATGGTTGTTCTATCTGCTTTGTTACAAACATTCTTCCAAATATCTTCTTTTGTGTTCAGCAGAAGAAAGAAACTCATACAGGTTTGGAACATCATGAGGGTGAGTAAATGATATTGAAAGTAGTTTTAATATGTTGATGCCTTCACAAGCACCCGTAAAAGCTGTTGAGTTGTGTTTGAGTTGAGTCGGGCGCAACACGCAAAATATGCTGTATTTTTGTAATTCCTCTAGGTGGCACTAATGATGCAGAAACTAAATGCTTTACCTTTAAACAGTCCAGCGCATCGGCTAATATAAATCAGAGACAAATAAGACATATCATGGCAGGTGTCAATTTAAACGTAGCCTATGCCAGAAGTGTTTTTTTTTATTAAGAATTAAAAATAAGTATAATACATATCAGTAGCCTACTATAAATGAAATATATGTAAAATATCATTAGAATAAATGTAAGTATAATAAAAATAGAACTATTCTTTAAACTTTTTTTTTTTTTAAGTTTAAATAATGCAAATGACTGACAAACGCATAGACTATGATTAACAGCCTCGGATAGTTATAGACAGTAGGTCTGCTTACAGTAGGTCAGTCTTTAACAGTTTATAATTTAATTAAAATACATTTCCTTGTGGAGAAAACTAAATATTTTCAGTAATGACTTTTTTCAGTTGATGTAGTCTATTTAGTTTTGTATTAAACACAATGTAATTTTCGTCGATCGAGATTAGTAACAGCACATTTTTCCTCTTAGGCAAGCAATCCGCTCGCAGCTTACCCTGCTCATGTAATTCCCCATATGCCAGCAAACCAATGAGAATGCATGACTATGATGATGACACATAACAACAGAGGGTAGATGCCAAAGCTGCTGTGTATCCGCTTGCCCAGAACTATGAGTGAGTGGCAGATTTGAAGAAAATTACCATTGTTTGGTAAAAAAAAAATAATTATGGAGAGTTGCATACGTATTACTGACATGTATAATATCATGTAAGCTTTATGGTACACCTCAAACAAGGGACTTTATAGTAATTTATAGTGTTAATATTAATCAGCGAGTCCACGAATGGCTTGGGTATGCAGAGCATTCGCAGCTTATATGGACCGCACACCACTGATATACATATACCGTAAATAATATTTATGAGCATATATATATATATATATATATATATATATATATATATATATATATATATATATATATATATATATATATAAATAAAAATGTATTAAATATTTAAAATATAAATATTATTATATATTTAATATTAAATAACTGAAAGATCATCAACCTAATTGTTATTTTTAGTCCTATATATATTATACAAATTCAATATAATGATGGAAAAATAAAAATTTAAATTAAGTTAAGATAAATGAATTAAAATGAATTAAACAGAACTAATACAAGGGGGAACTACCTCTCATGTTAAAGGGCTAACTGTTTTCAGCTAGAATATTGGTCAACAACTAAATAAAGCTTTTACTCTACTGTGATCATTGTTGTGTTTCTGGCTTTAATTTAGTACCTATGATGACTTGTTTGAGACTGCTGTGAACTGGAAGGATGTTTTTGTGAATGAGCTCCATTGGACCAGGCCGCTGGGAGATTTTATCGTTCAGGTCGTCAGCTAGACGAGCTCGTTTCAGCAGAAGCTGCTTGGCCTGAAGTGAAGGCTCCGCTGACGTCTCTATATACAGGAAATACATACAGTTAAATATTCTGTATATAATCCAATCATATCATTTTAAACTTTTTTAAAAGCCACTTTATATGTCTTAAACTCTGGACTCTCTGTGAGGTGTGTGTCTGTGTTTGAACAGTGTGGGGGTTATTAAAAATCACCTTCAAGAATGTGCATCCTGACCAGCTCTGACCTCTCTGGACGACTGCGGATCTTTCTCTTCAGGTAGTCCTCAGTCTGAAATACAGGAGGAAAGTATGAGAAATAAAGTGAGAGTTTGTTTATTTTGGCTTTATTGAGAAGAAAAGATGATTAAAAATTAAAACAGTTCGCGATGGAAGACTTACCCTAGCTCGTTCTAAACTTCGTCTCTGCTCATGAAAGGACGCAGAACTTTTTAGTGCTGGAAGGCAAAAAATATAAAAAGTGAAATGACAATTAAATCCAAGTTGACATATACATGTTACTCTGTTTAAAAAAAGAACTGTGAGAATGGAAAATGTTTTTCGGTAAATTAAAAAAAGCATAAATAGCAAACTTGTTATCTGCGGCGTGTAGATCGCAGGCAACGTTTCTGCTTTAGAGTGGTACAAATACTTTTCATAGCTTTTTTTGGATCAGGTAAAAATTGTATTTTTATATAAATGAAAAAAGGGCTTGTAGAAGACATTGATACAGCAAGAACATATTAAATTGCATCTCTATACTCCAGGCACACATACACATTTGTACACACAAAATCTAAAAATAATAAATCGCAACAGGCACATCTTAGAGAAAGTTTAATCCAGCATATTCACAGTCTGAGAACTGTGTGTGTGTGTGTGTGTCTGCCATATATTTAATACACCCGGAAACGCTTTCTCTTTTGTTTTAGATTCCATCTCTCACAGTTGAAGAGTACCTAAAAATTACAGACCTCTACATGCTTTGTAAGTGGGAAAACCTGCAAAATCGACAGGGTATCAAATACTTGTTTTTGTGAGTCTTGTGAAAAAAGTGCACCCTTTTAAATATCTATGATTTACGTATCAGGACATAATAAAACATTATTGCAACATTTACTTTAAAATGACATTTTCAGTCTGAAACAAGTGAAAATTATTTTAGTTTCCTATTGGGTACTGTAAGACAAGATATTTTCGCTTTTTGTTTAATCCATTCCCTTTTCACAATTACAGTAATTATATAAAAAAAAAATCATATTAATTCACTTAAACATGTAAAATCAGTTCTGCTAAGTACAATACATTTTTAAGACCCCTTCAATCTTTCGTTTTGATGTCCATTATACATTGCACCCTGCCTACAATGAATGATAATTACAAAGCCACACATACAGAAAAACAAAAACAAATATATAATATTAGAGATAAGTGCAATGGCAGCATGTGGAAATAAAAAAAGAGAGTGGGCTGGAAAAAAAGCAAGAAAAAGTCCTGCAGTTGTTTATAATTTGAGAGATTCTGGTCTGTGGGTCTAAGTGGTTCATGCACTGCCCACAGCAATATTCAGCTACATGCACATGCACGCCCTTTAACCCTGACCAGCATAAACACAGACTACTTCATCTATGTGAACATTTTCAGCTTGAACACCCTATTAAACACCATGTCACCCAGCCACCCATCTTGATATGAAGGATAAATTGTATAATTGGATTCAAATACTTTATCTGACATCAAAATCTTGGACAGACCAATTACACTCAGGCTAATTATGAGTTAAATGAGGGTCCAACATTCAGAATGGTATAACACAGTCAAAAACATGGCGAGGTTTGCCGTTTATCTTCAGATGAACAATTACTACGGCTGAAAAGGTGAAAATTAGGGCATTCATAGATGTAGAGGCTTTATGCAGTATCCAATGACATTTCATGTTGTTTTAGGTTATGTAATCAGAAGTTAAGCAGAAAGTCCCTGTAACCACATCCACTTCAAGACTCAGGCTCAAATCTTCAGGTTTCCTTTCTGAACTGCATCCTGGATATGCGATTTATTGTGCTAATAACACAGATTTAAATGTTTCTCAACTGTAACACATCTCCTGTGACTAAATCCATCAACTACAAACATAGTGTTATTAGAATCATTAATGTAAACTTAAAATACTTGCAAACATCTGTATTATCTAAAAAAACTAAATAAAAAAACCTAATATAAAATGTAATAAATAATATAATATAAAATGTAATTTTTTTCATATAATACAATTTAAAGAGATAATATAAACTGGCTACAAATATTTTTTTTTTTTTTTTTTTGATGCAGAATATATAGTCAATAAGTATAATAAGTGTCATATTTCAAATTATAAATAACATATGACTTCTATAGACAGAGCTGACAAATGTAATGACATCATTTAGTACTCTAACTTTGGCATTACAAAAAATACATAAACACAATCAGACATGGTGACATTTTATTTAGATTTTCGTGTAAGATGTAAAATCTAAGATGACAGAAAATTAGAACATTCTATCAATACCATTTTTACTTCTTTGCTCGCTGTTTTGCTCTTATTATTGTGCACTCATTCACTAAGATGAACAGCAAATCAGAATTCTCACTCACACAGACGCCCCAACGCCCATACTAAATGATGAATCGGCCCCAAAAAACCTAATGGCGTCCGACTAGCGGAACCCACCGAAAAAAGTCAGTCACACTCAAAATCAGGTGTGTCCCGGGCTTTAGGGTTCGGGTTGGCAGAATAAGCACATATAATAATGTACTTGCAAAGTTACTTATAGTCAGCAAAATGTCTAAAGTGGACTATTGAAATACATTTTTACCAAAACTAATTAAAATTAAACTATAAAAAAAAAAAACCTAAAAGATAGAGTGAAACATGAAAACAATGAAAACATGGAATTCTCTACCATTGTCGGCAGATAAAACCACACCTTGGATTATCATATTTATAGGAGGTTATGCATAGAAGTTAGTTGGATGTGTTACAAGTATTAGACCTGGTGTTTGATTAGATTTTATTTTCTCCTCCATACATTTACAGATGGTTGTAATGTTGAATATATACTAAGTGTGTTGTTTTGGACCCTGATTTGCTATTGAGAGTATTTTTAATGTTTTTGTGCATGTGATATGTGATAATAAATGTTGTGTGGACCCCAGGAAGACTAGCGGTGCTCTTGGGCATAGCTAATTGGGATCCAAATAAATAAACAAAATAAGAGTGAAAGCTGATTAAAATAATTTACATTAAAAAGGACAAAGAAAAATAGAAATAACATTAAATTCAAAACTATAATAATCGCTATTAAATATTTTTTTTTTTTAATTGGAAAAACTGTACATTTACAATCTGGCCCGATGGTTCTGATGCATCAAAGGTCAAATTGTTCTTATTTTTGAAGGTTGTAATAATGGGTTTTAATGGGGGAAGCATTCATTTGAAAGTAGATGTCGACTCAGTCAAGGGTGATACAAGGCAGATAAGAGTGAAATAGCGCATTCAAGATGACAGGAAGGGCAGACACACACAGGAAGTGAAAGGGAGAAGACCGTGAAAGTAGGGCTTAGGAATATTCTAAAAGAGCTGATATACATTTGCACATTTGCTGGTGGCTTTTCCTTTCCCTTGGGATCCATATTTAGATCCAGACAGTTATTGGGTGAGAGCTGTAAAGATCCCCTCAGGTTGCCATCTGCTGTCATTGCCGTTTATTTCTATCTTGGAAAGAGCATTTCTATCCAAACGACTTTCTATATTCTCTCTTCAGAGTATGTAGTTTACTTCGTATAATCAAAAGAATTTAGAAAGCAAATGGAAAGCAAATGGCTTTGATGATTATAGCAGGCGTCTGACCTTTTACTAACAGATATAATGGGAAACACGGCGTGTATTTAAATACACTGCTTATCACCTGCTCACTGGCTCAACAGAGAGAGTGTGTGTGTGTGTGTGTGTGTGTGTGTGTGTGTGTGTGTGTGTGTGTGTGTGTGTGTGTGTGTGTGTGTGTGTGTGTAACCCACCCAATGAAGAGCATGGCTAGTTATGCACTCACGAGTAAGAGTGCACAACATATCTTCATCTTAGACACGTTTAAGTGCACTAATGTGCATTCTACACGCTGTAATGTCTGCAATACAAATATCTGCAGATATACTGCAATTAAAACTTGCTGCGCAGTATAGTATAGAAAAATAAACATTAAGTTAAACATGTCATGCAGTAAGAGCAATACTAATTTAGCTTGTAAAGTGGCTAACATTAGACTACTACTTACATGTTTTAAAAAATAATTATGTTTGAGGTTGATGAACATTTGCCAAAGATTTGGATTTCCTGCCCAACATAATTACCACATGGCAGACGTTTTTTTTTTTTTTGTGCGACTAATTAAAATTTGGTCGACTAAGCTTCTTCTCGTTGACTAACGTTTAGTCGACTATTAGGGGGCAGCCCCAGTAGTGTATGAATTTTTTAAAAGTTTTTAAAGTTATTTTGTCATTCAACATCAGAGTCTGATAGCCCCTTGCCCTTTCGCTACATAATTAAAGCTGCAACAGTTGAGTGCATGAAGTGTCCAACATTCCACACTTAATAAAGTGCATCATCCAGGTATTTAAATGTACTTTTGAAATATTTATACTACAAAACGTCATAGCTTTCCATAAAGTGAACTCTATGGAAAGAGAAACAAGCACCAGCTCCCTTTAGCAGCCTTGACAAGGAGTTCAAGGTCTCTCACACCAGAGAGTGTGCTGGAGAAGATGCTCTGGCAGGCAGATCACCAGCGGATCAAGTTCTTGGTCCGAGCAGTCTATGATGTCCTTCCTAGCCTGGCAAATCTCCACATTTGGGACATGAATGAGTGAATGACTCACCAGCATGTCCTCTGTGCCCTGGGAGGGGTTCCCTAGAGCACATCTGGGGGAGGGCCGCTACCACTGGCAGCATGATCAGGTGCTTAAGTCCATTCGTGCCATCGGAGGAACATCTCCTTTGTCAGGTCCGGGGAGCAGCCACATTCACAGCCCAAGCCAGCATCTAGGCTGTTAACCTCAGCTTCGGACTGGGAGCTTCATGTCGATCTGGGGAGGCAGCTCAAGTTCCTGGTCCACATCGTGGCAACTGCATTGAGGCCAGATGTGGTGCTAACAGCAGCCACTTCAAAACAGATGCTCTTGATAGAGCTCATGGTTCCCTGGGAGGATTGCATTGAAGAGGTGAAAGAACAGAAGCGGTCCAAGTATCAGGAGCTGGTGGAAGAGTGCAGAAGGACGGCCTGGGTGGCATGCTGTGAACCCATCGAAGTTAGGTGTGGAGGCTTTGGTGGTCGGTCACTGTGTGGTCTGCACACTGGTTGGCATTACTGGGGCTACGAAGTGGATAGCCATTAAGTCCGCTATGGAGGCTGCAGAGAGGACCTCCAGATCGCTGTGGCTTAAGAGGAGCAATCTGTGGGCCAGTGCTGCTGGGACACAAACCAGGGTCTGATCAACCATGTCTGGGTCACCTGGGTGAGGGTGTATAATGTTGAAAGACCCGAACGCCCAACGACCTCAGGAACATCACTTAACCCCCTCCAGTCGGCTGTCGCGCCAGTGTGATCAACTCGCTTTTTTTTGGAGACTCAAATAACTGTCGTTTTTTTTTCAGGCAAGTGTTATACATTATTATAATCTGTTAAGTTTTTACTTTTATTTGTGTACAGTCAAAATAAAAACAAAATGTTGTGCTCTTAGCAAAATAAAGAAAACAAACATGATTTGCAACCTGCAGCCTCTCTCTCAATGTCTAATCTGATTCTCTTCAGAAAATTACCTGTAGCTTAGTGAAAACTTATCGCACAAACATGAGACATACAGTGAGGAAAATAAGTATTTGAACACCCTGCTATTTTGCAAGTTCTCCCACTTAGAAATCATGGAGGGGTCTGAAATTGTCATCGTAGGTGCATGTCCACTGTGAGAGACATAATCTAAAAAAAAAAATCCAGAAATCACAATGTATGATTTTTTAAAACTATTTATTTGTATGATACAGCTGCAAATAAGTATTTGAACACCTGAGAAAATCAATGTTAATATTTGGTACAGTAGCCTTTGTTTGCAATTACAGAGGTCAAACGTTTCCTGTAGTTTTCACCAGGTTTGCACACACTGCAGGAGGGATTTTGGCCCACTCCTCCATACAGATCTTCTCTAGATCAGTCAGGTTTCTGGCCTGTCGCTGAGAAACACGGAGTTTGAGCTCCCTCCAAAGATTCTCTATTGGGTTTAGGTCTGGAGACTGGCTAGGCCACACCAGAACCTTGATATGCTTCTTACAGAGCCACTCCTTGGTTATCCTGGCTGTGTGCTTCGGGTCATTGTCGTGTTGGAAGACCCAGCCTCGACCCATCTTCAATGCTCTAACTGAGGGAAGGAGGTTGTTCCCCAAAATCTCGCAATACATGGCCCCGGTCATCCTCTTCTTAATACAGTGCAGTCGCCCTGTCCCATGTGTAGAAAAACACCCCCAAAGCATGATGCTACCACGCAATGATGGTACTCATCATTCTTCTTCCTCCAAACACGTTTAGTGGAATTATGACCAAAAAGTTCTCAAAATTTTGGTCTCATCTGACCACATGACTTTCTCCCATGACTCCTCTGGATCATTCAAATGGTCATTGGCAAACTTAAGACGGGCCTTGACATGTGCTGATTTAAGGAGGGGAACCTTCCGTGCCATGTATGATTTCAAACCATGACGTCTTAGTGTATTACCAACAGTAACCTTGGAAACGGTGGTCCCAGCTCTTTTCAGGTCATTGACCAGCTCCTCCCGTGTAGTTCTGGTCTGATTTCTCACCTTTCTTAGGATCATTGAGACCCCACGAGGTGAGATCTTGCATGGAGCCCCAGTCCGAGGGAGATTGACAGTCATGTTTAGCTTCTTCCATTTTCTAATGATTGCTCCAACAGTGGACCTTTTTTCACCAAGCTGCTTGGCAATTTCCCCATAGCCCTTTCCAGCCTTGTGGAGGTGTACAATTTTGTCTCTAGTGTCTTTGGACAGCTCTTTGGTCTTGGCCATGTTAGTAGTTGGATTCTTACTGATTGTATGGGGTGGACAGGTGTCTTTATGCAGCTAACGACCTCAAACAGGTGCATCTAATTTAGGATAATAAATGGAGTGGAGGTGGACATTTTAAATAAAAAAAATTAAAAAAAAGGCAGACTAACAGGTCTTTGAGGGTCAGAATTCTAGCTGATAGACAGGTGTTCAAATTTATTTTTATTTTAGATTATGTCTCTCACAGTGGACATGCATCTACGATGAAAATTTCAGACCCCTCCATGATTTCCAAGTGGGAGAACTTGCAAAATAGCAGGGTGTTCAAATACTTATTTTCCTCACTGTATGTCTAAAATATTTTGAAATGTCAGGTATTAAATAATGTAAATATTCTCTGTTTAGGTAATCTGTTTGAAAAGAGAGACATATCAGACGTTCGCGAGTGTCTCATTATCCGCTAATGCGCCACGCCCACGGAACGTGCATTCATTTGAGATTAAAATACTGAGGCGATCCATGAGAGCAGAGTCAACGCCCACATCAACTCAAATAAATACATCAACAGTCCTGGATGTGCTTTCCATCATTTTGAGATGTGTTGTGGAATAATCCTGGAATAATTTACCTCATGAAAAGCTGTTTATTACTAAGAGCAATGGATTCAGCTGCTGATTGTGAGGTAAGTTTATTCTGTTAGTGTCTGTGAATATTAAACGCAAAAAGACCGTTTAAATATGAATCCTGTTGCAACATAAAATGTCATAGACGCCTGTTTTGTCTGTTTGTCTGTTTAGACAAGATTTCTTCATCCTGTTTTGGATGAATTTGACCACTTCATTAAGTTTTGTTTTGTAGAAAGACTTTCTTTAAAGTGAGAAGCAAATATAGAAGACAACAGCCTTAGCGCTGGCGATCATGCATTGCACGCATGTCTCATATATGAACCGAAACTCGAAATTATATTTGTAGTGACTGAGCAAACAGACACTTAAATCTCCAGAGGAGATATCCCGCTTAGACATCCCAACAATCTCATTGGTCAAGTCTACTTCAGGAGGTGGTAACCTCCTGCAGACTTCTTAAGGAGCAAGGCACTCGTCCCTCCCTCTCTTCTTCTTCTGCCTCGCGGACACGTCACACTGTGCCTGGGGGCATCCGCCCCGCAGGCAGCCAACATGGGCCTTCTCATACACAGAGCCAGTGTGTGCGGGACAGGGCCTCACAACAGTGCCTCACCACAAGGCCCAAACTTGGCACGCCATGTGCCACTTTCTCAGTACCCACGGAATCGAAGCAACCACCCAAGCTCATCATTCCTTCTTCAATCGATGCAGAAGAAATTGATTGCAACTTCAATACCATTGGACGGGACCATCAAAGCTTTTTCCTGCGATTTCACCTCGGACGGTCTTCTACAGCTCAGGCTAAATGCAAGACGAAAACAAGTACGAAACAGAAATCGCTGTGTAGTTAGTAAAACTGTAAACCCCTTTGTTACAACAAAGGAGTTTATTAAGGATGGTTCTTTACAAGGTTTAGACTCTCTGCATAGATGCATCCATCTATTCTAGGGATGCACCGAATCCAGGGTTCGGGTTCGGATTCGGCCGAATATTGGGCTTTTTGACTGGGTTCGGTTTCTGCCGAACCTCAGAATTTATTTCCACCGAACCCGAACCCTAGGCTTGCACTATGCGCGCCCCGCTGGTCGAACGTAATGACGCCGCTGTTGAAAGTGAAAATGGAACTCATGAACAGAAAACGATGCAGTATACTTTAAGTCAAAAGAAGCTGATTCAAGTTGAGCTACGTTCAATTTGCGATTTGTCTCGTGATGACAAGGACCCTAAACAACAGCCGCTGTTAAAACATTTGCATATGTAACATCCGAGAGAATACGAGTTGTGCATGAAGGAATCTACAGACAGCCAAAATGTATTTTATTTTACCGTGCAAACAGCCTATAGATCTATAGATCAGATAAAATATAAATAAAATTAATAAAATATATAGGCCTACACTAAATATTTTTCACTTAAATAATTACCAAATTAAGATGACAAAACGAAAATACACTGAATCCGTTAGCTTTGAAGAACCGGAATTAGGTAAATAGGTAGATAATATACTATATATCTTTTCTTTACATAAATACTATTCTCTTAAAACCATCATTTCGTTATTTTTACTAACCCAAATAATGATTCATCCGCTAGGTTGCACGTGAGGGGGGAAAATAGGTTCCTTCCACTTAAGAGTTGAGCTCTTTTTATTTGAATATAGCCTATCTCTTTACATAAATACTATTTTCTACTTTTTTTAAAATAACTTCGTATTTTACTAACCCAGTGTTTTGTATGTGAATGCTGTTTCACGTGAATATTACCACAGGAGTGAAGCACAAAGCTTTGTTTAGCCTAGAAAGGAAATAATGGTCAGAGAGCACTTTTTCATTCTGTTTTGCAATCTGGATATGGTCACTCGATTTTTCCGTGAATTTGAACAATAGGCCTAGTAGTCCATTTTATCCCAATGGACATGGACATCTCGTTTCTTTTCCCAACTCTTCACTCACGTCTTGTTCGCAGGGGATTATAAACGTTTCTTCCTTTCGTTTGCTTATAATTAAGTCTATAACTATTCACATCCTTTACTGTGGGAAAGTATAAAAAACACTGTAAGACGAATACCTTTTTACTTCAAATTTTATTTAACACAGTTTGTTCTTGTTATTAAACTTGGTAATGCGCGTCAAGTTTGGTTTATTTGAATAGCGCATTTCACACACGCTGGTGATTTTAGTTTTGTTTTCTCTGGCAGTGAATAATCAAACAATGCCTAAATGTCTTGACCCTGTGAAAAATAAAACCCGCTCTTCAGACCTTTTACAACAAGTGTTGCTTTGCAACATCAGCAGAACATATGAAGACGAAGATATTCAAGAAGGTCAGTGTCCCATTCCTCTCAAAGCGCAGAGCCTATATGACACATCTTTGCGGGGAAATAATAGTATGAATCAAATATTTTTCTAACTAATATTTAATTTTCATATATTCTTGAGGTTACCATTATTTACTGAAAATCGTTTTTGTTTTATAGGCTGTGTTGTTTCACTGACGGAAGTGCTAAAATAAACACGCATGCTTATGGATGTTTCAGCCTCAAATGATTTCAAAATGTAGGCTATATATCTGGCATAGACTGCAGTATTTAAAATAGCATATATGCATTAGTTACATTCTCAATTTAATTTACAGAGCAATCCCTGCTAAGTTTTTAGTTTAACTAATACTATAGAAGAGGATTAGTGTGTCGCACACAACAGACTCGCAACGGGGGCGTGGCATCACGATGGTGGCACAACCCTAGCGCGCGCCTCCTGCGCTCTCCGTTGGGTTGTTCTTTGAAACGATAGAGGACGACTCGGGGTAATTTTTCTATAAACCATCATGAAATAGCGACAATGTTTACTTTAGTAAACTTGACCAAAACAGTTAATGGTCAATAGCATCCCTACACTGCTGTGGACGTTGTTAACTTCATTAATGTGTTTACTGTGATAATGGACTGCGGGTGGGAGTAGGATTCGGTATTCGGTTTCGGATTCGGCCGAATCTTAACCAGTGGATTCGGTATTCGGCCGAACCCCAAAAATCTGGATTCGGTGCATCCCTAATCTATTCTGACCCTTTCCCTTCCAACCACTTTAACCTTAACTCTTGTCATGTATGTTTGTGTATGTATGTTTCATGTTAGTTGTAGTCTTGTTCCGTGATTTAGTTATTAAAGTTTGTGCACAACATATGTTTGGTCCTGACTCCCTGCCTGCAAACACATTGTTCCTTAAACGTGCTCTATAGGCGCGTACATAAATTAAAATAAATAATTATTTTTCTGTAGCCATGAAAAACATCCTTTTCTAAGAATTAATTAATAATCAATACTGAACGTCCATAGGACTAACTGATTGAATGTAATTTTAACGTAGCTACGTCAAGGTAATATATTTAATTGATTTGAATATTCATAATTAATCATAATGAATAATCATAATGAGTTATGAATAATTATTAATATTTCCCCTCAGAGCTAATTCGCTACATATTTGAGCATTGTGTGTATCGGATAGTTTACAAAATCAAATGATTCAGACATTTTTTGCCATTGAAATGACTGGGAAAAAGTGTCCCAATCAACCTGAATTCACCCTATACTCTTTGAAATCATAATTGCATTGCATTATGTTGTTTTAAATCCCAAATATTTTACTTATAACATTCATCATTACCAATTATTCAGTTATTTGTATTTACTGAATACTGAACTGTGTTTTTTTAGCATGAGATTTCTTTCAAAAACATTAAAAATAGCAGTCAAATATTTTGATAATTTAAAGGTGTCATGAACTGTCTATTTTATATATATACTGTTGTCTGAGGTAAACTTATGACGTTTGCGTGGTTTTTACATTCAAAAACATCATACTGAATAAGTAATAGACTATTTTCTACCCTGGTTTTGAGGCTCTCTCCTGCACGCTCGGATTTTATGGGCGTTCAGCACTGAAGACTTGGAAGTAAACGCCCACTTCTAGGATTGGATAAGATTTGCATATTTAATGAGCTTCGGTTCCCCGCGAGTACACCGTGAGGGATTGTTTTGAAGCATGTGGAAAAACAGCAACCGGAATAATTCGTCCCACAGGGCTCGCAAAACGTCTTTATCAAACAAACACAACGATTTATCTCTCATCCACCCGCGAATGAATGGAATGTTATTTTTTTATTACTTGGCCCGTCCCATCGGTGGATACAAGCGCGAACCGTGCATCACACACACACAGACAGACAGACAGACACAGACACGCGCACCAGTACGTTGCAGACTGCATGATCAAAACTTCCGCAATTGTATTTTTCCTTCAAATATCAAGTCAAGAGAGTAAACAACGCGCATCAAGAACCACAAATAAAGGATTCTCCAGCCTTTGACCGCGTGCTAAGGTATGTTAAGTTAGACAAAATATAAAACGATCTGTAACAATATCACATATAAAAAACATTTTACTCACATTAGTGTGATGCTTCATTCATTCATGTAATCTCATCCTGTCTGCAAATCCAGTCTCTCGTTTACAAACAAAACCGTGATCAGAAATAAAGGAACAAACGCAAAGTCTTCCCCACGTGAGCTGGATATTCATTAAAAATAAAGTTCATCCATGCATTCATAATATTGGAATCCGAATGAAGCTTATGTGGCATGTTTAGAAATTCGATGCGGTTTAGCTCTCTCTGTAGGCCTATGTCATGTTAGTGGCACGAGTCAGTGGGCGGGGCTACAGAATCAGGCGTTGTTCTTCTTCTGTTGAGACGGTGCTTCACTACACTCTCACGTCATAGCCTGGCACATTCTGAGATCGAGCATTTGCTGGGCCTGGTGTAAATAAAAGCTTTTCTTTGATTAACAAGGAAGTTTCAGCTCTGAAATTTACAGGATATTCTTATTAGTGCTGGGCGGTATACCGGTTCATACCGAATACCGGTATTTATTTATTTTATGATATGAATTTTGATGATACCGCAATACCGGTATATGTCGCTTTAACAACGTTCGGAACGCGGCGCAGCGCGTCATTGTTTGAGAGGGGACCCATTTCATTGCCGCGCTGTAGTAAGAGCAGTCAGAGCACAGTTGAGATCGCATTACAGCACAGCCTATGGCTGAATCCTATACCATCATTCACTATTCCCTACGTTATCACATTTGAAGGAGTGAATGAAAGCGTGCGTGAAGTCTGACAGCGTTGTGTGTACATCGGCTGTACACTCGTTAATGCGGTGCAATGGGGTAGAATGAGTGCACTCAATAACGTCCAATAGGGTGTCGGACACCACTACAAAGCGCTGTCCCCTCCAAATAATGCCCTATTTGAGGTTATGGGGGCGATTTCGGATTCAGGCCTTGATTACAGCGAGGAATTCAAACTACACGCGGCGCGAGAGAGAGCGGTTTCTGCGCGGAGCGCCGCGATGAGATTAACAGCGTTCTCCACATGGATCATATAGCACTGATATAGACCGGAGCGAGCGCGTTTAAGTTTTTAATGGACATATTTCATATACTCTGCTCTAGTCTAGACATGAACCAGAAGCGTGTATGCGCGCATATTTCATCACGTCTTATTAAAATGAAATGTATGCACTGATTACACTGATACAACCGTATGTCTGATCACGAACGCGCTGACACAATGGATTATTCTGCTACACAAAAGACAATGATGTAAATTAATAAATAAACTGACAATTCAAAGAAGAATGGGCCAAAAAGTAACTGCTTTATTCTTTCTGTGTTAAACTGATGTGTGTCATTCGTTCGGCGAGTGCTCTTAAATGTAGGCTATTGCAAATATCCGCGTTTCTCCTCGTTTTCGCAGTTTGTTGTTATATAGGGTTAGATTTTTAAAATGCTTAAGGTGCCCTCAACTCAACTTTTAATATTCAGGTGTCTGTAAGTATGATTCTGAGTGTGTTGCAGGTCTGTGTTTTAATGGTTGTTGTCTCTCCACAGCATCATTTTGTGAGGCTTTGTTAACCTGTATTAACTCTTAGTGTGGAATTTTTCTACAATATTCACTCATCATGACAGTAAAACAGGGTATTCTAGTCAATCTCCTGCAGTATTTCCTCTCTCAATCAGTAGAAAATGTGATTAACACCCGGTCATGCATAGGGGAAAAAATACCGTCATATACCGTGAAACCGATATAATTTAGAAAAATACCGTGATATACATTTTTGGTCATACCGCCCAGCACTAATTCTTATATTACCATGACCTTTTATATATCAAAAGCTCAATGGAAAGTTGATTTCTCAATTCATCACCCCTTTAAAATATAATAGGTCTTTGTAATGTCCCTTTGTTAACTACATTCTAAATAAACTACAATAAAATATATTTATTTTGTCCTGTTCCTTAGCTCTCTGTCACATACCTGACTCAAAGGCTCAGCATTATGCAGGTCATTATGTGTTCTTTTGTTCTCTCAGGTGTGATTCACAGCATTATTCATGGTCATTCACCTCTTCGCATATGGCCTTTTTAAAGAAAAAGTGTCTTACAAAATGTAAATCAATATATTGTTTTATGTGAATAAGTAGGCACAATGGTTATCGCATCAGTTTGAAGCAAAAACTCTAGGCAACAACACCCATTAGTCAAAAGTATTGTGGACACATATCTATTGTGTGTTTTGAGGCCTTAATTCAGTGTATTAAATGTTTAGTTTTTTTCAAAAACCACACATAAACGTTATTCTCTCAAAAATACAAGCATGTACTGTACATACATGTTGCTCTCATATTATGCTACAGCCCAGTTTGTGCTGAATACAGTGTAATTACACTTTTGCCATTAATGTGTTTATAAGCAACTGAAAAAAGAGCATGTCAGAGCATGTCAAAACTTCTAAAGGGCCCCAAAACAGCTCAGACTTTAGAGGGTTAAGATGTGTCCCAGCACATCCTATAATGTATCTTTGACGTAGGTATGCGAGTTGAGATGAGTAGAATCCTGGGATAGATTTGCAACAACTGTTTTCAAGCAGGTTTCCCAAACCTACTTTTTTCAGATTAATTGTATGCATGGTATTAAAAAATAAATGTATTACAAAAAAATTAAATAAATAGATAATACATAAATAAGATAATTATGGAAACCACTAAGAAATAGCTTCTTATACAGTGTTTTCCATTATATAATTGTTGATGGTTGAACAGTGTTGACAGTCCAGTGACAAGCGAGATGCTGATATCAGCAGACACTGGGTTCAAATTGGATCACAGATGCTGGAAGATATTATGGGACCAGTAAGAAGCCTTACATAAACCTACTAAAGGGAAGTTTCACCTCATTTGAACTCGCTGCTTCTGCTTCTGCTTTTCATTTCTTTTTCTTTTTAAGATGGTTCTAAGAAGAGATCTTAGGCAAGTGTTTGGTGGTTCCACTCTCATGCTCCTCCTTAAAGGGCCAGTCACACAATCAACATTTAATGCAAAACGAACATAAACTGACATCATTTTCTTTAGTATGTGTTGTGTGCATGCTTTAATAAACATTTTTCTGATGAATTGTTTGCATGCAAATCAATTGCACCCTGCCCTTTCAGTGCTGTACAACTATAGGAGTACATCGGTCCATGCAACAGTGTTTAGAATATTTTTGAAGGCTGATAAATGATTCACTTTTAAATTCAGATCTTTTAAGTGTCTAAAAGAGTTTTAAACTCTGCATCCTGTGTGAGTCAAGTTTAGTGTTAAAGTCTCAGTTATGTGAGAAAAAGACGCTTAACATGACTGTCTCAAGACATACCACCAACCTAGAATGACACGACTCAAACTTCTCACCTGGCTAAACTTGAAAACTTCTAAAAAAACTTGTAAGCATACCAGAACCATCCTGTTACATAAACAGCATCAAAATGACAAACGTCAAAAATTACGCTTGCACAACATCTTAGCTATGACCATCTATCAGCTATGAGATGTACCTTGACTTTAAATAAATATAATTTGGTAATTCTTCTAAAAGAGACTTGGTGAAGGAGAACATGTACAAAAGGAAAAGAGTGAGAGATTAATTGGGTTATTCGGGCTGAGTTACTTTGAAGTTTTGACCTTCAAAAATGCTAGTTCAAACACACACTACGATCAATGTGTGGGTGAGACCTCTGGGTACTTGTTTTACTCATGAATAAGCATTCAAATCATCATGCAAACTATCTTTTAATTTGAACTGACTTAAATCAAATCATACATCGCCAGCCAACACAAGGTGGAAACCTTTTCGGCAAAATCGAGTGCGTAGGCACTATCAGAATAGCCATGACCCAACAGTTAAGCAGAAAAGTCGTAGTTTTGAGATGAATGGGCCAACCTTTCATGCTCTGTGAAACCACAATGCAAAGGAAGTGAGTTCGACGCTATCGTATGTTTACCAAATCAGCATCTTAGACAGGATGAGAGAGACTAGCTATATACCTACTAAGCTTTAACCACAAGGCAACTACATTTTACCCAGATTCACTAAAGGATGAAAACCGTGAGCCAGATGTGGGACGAAACTTGTGCAAAAAAAGGAAAAACACCTTCAAGGAACAGAACATTCGGGATGTACTACAGAACAAAAGATCCACTAACAGAACTGCAAATTATCAACAGATTATTAACTAGTACTGGAGAGTGAGTGGTTCTTACGTGGCATGATTCCCTGGCTAACCAGTTCTTCTCGAGTCCGTCTCTGCTGAAG
Source organism: Romanogobio albipinnatus (assembly GCA_023566225.1). Classification (NCBI taxonomy): domain Eukaryota; kingdom Metazoa; phylum Chordata; class Actinopteri; order Cypriniformes; family Gobionidae; genus Romanogobio; species Romanogobio albipinnatus. The sequence goes on from CM042240.1 coordinate 55,825,712, forward strand.
TTTGAGTTGGAGCACTAGAAGAAAAAAGAAAGTCAAACATGAAGACAGTCAATTATCGAGGATGAAAAAGGAATAAAATTACTCTGATTCAACTCTGAATTAACAAAAGCTTAACAACAAGGGTTAAAAATACACATTTAACTAATTTCATGAATAATTGCTATAAAATGTTGCACTGTTACACAATGAAAAGATTTAGCATTTGGATTCAGATAAGCAGCATCAACTGTACGTCAAAAGAGCACAAATATATACACACAAAATGAAACATTTCATAGACCGCAAGCCAAGCAAAAAAAAAGTTAAAAGAATGCTAGTAAGATGCTAACAGGCAGGTCTTGTGCAATAAACTCTCAAAATCTCAAAACCGAAACACATCTGAACTGAACAAAAGTTTCTCTGTTGAAAATGATTCGATGTAGTTCATTACTATTACAACGCCTCAATATTTGCATGTTCAGGGGACAGCACGCTATAAACGTAAGGAAATACATCATGACAGAAGACACATAAGTTGATAAAATACCCGACGAGCAGCGCGATCTGTCTCCTTCATCCTCCCCTCGAACAAGCTCTTCCTGACAGCCGGCAGAGAGCTTATCAGTCAGAGGAGAGAGTACAGACTACAATATACTTCCTCTTCCTGTTTCTACATTCAATTAAAAACAGAAGCAAGTGTGCGAGATGTTTCCACGGCTTGCCACAGGAAGAAAGACTTGTCAATTCCATGAAGTGTTTGAATATATTTTGAGATAAAACCTACAAACTTGTATTAAAATGATTCTGGCACATCTACCATGAATAATACAATATAGACGCTAGAGTTGGGGACATTTATACTTCTTCAAGCAAACATCTTCACAAGTTAGAGTTGGACTGAAACCTCAAAGATGGCTTGATCGAGTATTTTACCAGTAAAGCCACAATACATGAGGTAAAATCAGGAGACAGCACAAAGTTCTTGCTCTTTGGCTCATATTTTGATTAACCAAACTTCGTCAACAAGATTAAAGTATCGTCATTATCCGAACGACAAATGCCCACCATTGCAAATCCTCCAAAACAGAAAGCCAAGCATCCATTTCCTTCATTAGAAGAAACACCAAAACTAGTGCAAAAAAAAAAAAAAAAAAAGTTTGCTGTGTGGTTTTATCGGATCTCAGGTGGATAAAAATGTAAAGCATCAGAATCGTATTTTGTCATTATAATCCCTGCCGGTTTCAATCATCTATGAGAATGCACATCCAAGCTGTTCATATAAGAAATCTGCAACTAAACACCACCTCTCCGTTAGATTAATAACATGATATGAGGCTAAATCGAGCCATCTCGCACTGTGGTTTTGGTTCTCGCATCTGACATTTTGTCACATTTGCTCCCCGGTGTCATCATTAAACGTGGTGTAGAGTGAACACATGCATGAATCTAGATGTTAGCGGAACTACAGTAAGAGCTGCTAAAACATGCAGAAAAGATAATCATTCAATCAGCAATATATGAGAGATACCAAATATTTAATAAATATTATTTATTCATATTTATTAAAGGGTTGGTTCATCCAAAAATAAAAATGAGTCATTAATTAATCACAACTCATGTTGTTCCAAACAATTTCGTTCATCTTCGAAAACACAAATCAAAATACTTTAAAATGTAATCTGATTGTAATCTAGAATGAAATCAATCTAGTGTTACGCAGCAGGTTTGAGCTTCTGTAAGAACCAATGAGGTTCATTCTAGTGTTACACAGCACATTTAAGCTTCTGTAAGAACCAATGAGGTTCATTCTAGTGTTACGCAGCACGTTTGAGCTTCTGTAAGAACCAATGAGGTTCATTCTAGTGTTACACAGCACGTTTGAGCTTCTGTAAGAACCAATGAGGTTCATTCTAGTGTTACGCAGCAGGTTTAAGCTTCTGTAAGAACCAATGAGGTTCATTCTAGTGTTACACAGCACATTTAAGCTTCTGTAAGAACCAATGAGGTTCATTCTAGTGTTACACAGCACGTTTGAGCTTCTGTAAGAACCAATGAGGTTCATTCTAGTGTTACACAGCACGTTTGAGCTTCTGTAAGAACCAATGAGGTTCATTCTAGTGTTACGCAGCAGGTTTAAGCTTCTGTAAGAACCAATGAGGTTCATTCTAGTGTTACGCAGCAGGTTTAAGCTTCTGTAAGAACCAATGAGGTTCATTCTAGTGTTACACAGCACATTTAAGCTTCTGTAAGAACCAATGAGGTTCATTCTAGTGTTACACAGCACGTTTGAGCTTCTGTAAGAACCAATGAGGTTCATTCTAGTGTTACACAGCACGTTTGAGCTTCTGTAAGAACCAATGAGGTTCATTCTAGTGTTACGCAGCAGGTTTAAGCTTCTGTAAGAACCAATGAGGTTCATTCTAGTGTTACACAGCACATTTAAGCTTCTGTAAGAACCAATGAGGTTCATTCTAGTGTTACACAGCACGTTTGAGCTTCTGTAAGAACCAATGAGGTTCATTCTAGTGTTACGCAGCAGGTTTAAGCTTCTGTAAGAACCAATGAGGTTCATTCTAGTGTTACACAGCACATTTAAGCTTCTGTAAGAACCAATGAGGTTCATTCTAGTGTTACGCAGCAGGTTTAAGCTTCTGTAAGAACCAATGAGGTTCATTCTAGTGTTACACAGCACATTTAAGCTTCTGTAAGAACCAATGAGGTTCATTCTAGTGTTACGCAGCAGGTTTAAGCTTCTGTAAGAACCAATGAGGTTCATTCTAGTGTTACACAGCACGTTTGAGCTTCTGTAAGAACCAATGAGGTTCATTCTAGTGTTACGCAGCAGGTTTAAGCTTCTGTAAGAACCAATGAGGTTCATTCTAGTGTTACACAGCACGTTTGAGCTTCTGTAAGAACCAATGAGGTTCATTCTAGTGTTACACAGCACGTTTAAGCTTCTGTAAGAACCAATGAGGTTCATTCTAGTGTTACACAGCACATTTAAGCTTCTGTAAGAACCAATGAGGTTCATTCTAGTGTTACGCAGCAGGTTTAAGCTTCTGTAAGAACCAATGAGGTTCATTCTAGTGTTACACAGCACGTTTGAGCTTCTGTAAGAACCAATGAGGTTCATTCTAGTGTTACGCAGCAGGTTTAAGCTTCTGTAAGAACCAATGAGGTTCATTCTAGTGTTACACAGCACGTTTGAGCTTCTGTAAGAACCAATGAGGTTCATTCTAGTGTTACACAGCACGTTTAAGCTTCTGTAAGAACCAATGAGGTTCATTCTAGTGTTACACAGCACATTTAAGCTTCTGTAAGAACCAATGAGGTTCATTCTAGTGTTACGCAGCAGGTTTAAGCTTCTGTAAGAACCAATGAGGTTCATTCTAGTGTTACACAACACGTTTGAGCTTCTGTAAGAACTAATGAGGTTCATTCTAGTGTTACACAGCACGTTTAAGCTTCTGTAAGAACCAATGAGGTTCATTCTAGTGTTACGCAGCACATTTAAGCTTCTGTAAGAACCAATGAGGTTCATTCTAGTGTTACACAGCACGTTTGAGCTTCTGTAAGAACCAATGAGGTTCATTCTAGTGTTACGCAGCAGGTTTAAGCTTCTGTAAGAACCAATGAGGTTCATTCTAGTGTTACACAGCACATTTAAGCTTCTGTAAGAACCAATGAGGTTCATTCTAGTGTTACGCAGCAGGTTTAAGCTTCTGTAAGAACCAATGAGGTTCATTCTAGTGTTACACAACACGTTTGAGCTTCTGTAAGAACTAATGAGGTTCATTCTAGTGTTACACAGCACGTTTAAGCTTCTGTAAGAACCAATGAGGTTCATTCTAGTGTTACACAGCAGGTTTGAGCTTCTGTAAGAACCAATGAGGTTCATTCTAGTGTTACACAGCACGTTTGAGCTTCTGTAAGAACCAATGAGGTTCATTCTAGTGTTACGCAGCACGTTTGAGCTTCTGTAAGAACCAATGAGGTTCATTCTAGTGTTACGCAGCAGGTTTGAGCTTCTGTAAGAACCAATGAGGTTCATTCTAGTGTTACACAGCACGTTTGAGCTTCTGTAAGAACCAATGAGGTTCATTCTAGTGTTACACAGCACTTTTGAGCTTCTGTAAGAACCAATGAGGTTCATTCTAGTGTTACGCAGCAGGTTTGAGCTTCTGTAAGAACCAATGAGGTTCATTCTAGTGTTACGCAGCAGGTTTGAGCTTCTGTAAGAACCAATGAGGTTCATTCTAGTGTTACGCAGCAGGTTTGAGCTTCTGTAAGAACCAATGAGGTTCATTCTAGTGTTACACAGCACGTTTGAGCTTCTGTAAGAACCAATGAGGTTCATTCTAGTGTTACACAGCACGTTTAAGCTTCTGTAAGAACCAATGAGGTTCATTCTAGTGTTACACAACACGTTTAAGCTTCTGTAAGAACCAATGAGGTTCATTCTAGTGTTACACAGCACGTTTGAGCTTCTGTAAGAACCAATGAGGTTCATTCTAGTGTTACACAGCACGTTTGAGCTTCTGTAAGAACCAATGAGGTTAATTCTAGTGTTACACAGCACGTTTAAGCTTCTGTAAGAACCAATGAGGTTCATTCTAGTGTTACACAGCACGTTTGAGCTTCTGTAAGAACCAATGAAGTTCATTCTAGTGTTACACAGCACGTTTGAGCTTCTGTAAGAACCAATGAGGTTCATTCTAGTGTTACGCAGCAGGTTTGAGCTTCTGTAAGAACCAATGAGGTTCATTCTAGTGTTACGCAGCAGGTTTAAGCTTCTGTAAGAACCAATGAGGTTCATTCTAGTGTTACACAGCACGTTTGAGCTTCTGTAAGAACCAATGAGGTTCATTCTAGTGTTACACAGCAGGTTTGAGCTTCTGTAAGAACCAATGAGGTTCATTCTAGTGTTACGCAGCACGTTTGAGCTTCTGTAAGAACCAATGAGGTTCATTCTAGTGTTACGCAGCAGGTTTGAGCTTCTGTAAGAACCAATGAGGTTCATTCTAGTGTTACACAGCACGTTTAAGCTTCTGTAAGAACCAATGAGGTTCATTCTAGTGTTACACAGCAGGTTTGAGCTTCTGTAAGAACCAATGAGGTTCATTCTAGTGTTACACAGCACGTTTGAGCTTCTGTAAGAACCAATGAGGTTCATTCTAGTGTTACGCAGCAGGTTTGAGCTTCTGTAAGAACCAATGAGGTTCATTCTAGTGTTACACAGCACGTTTAAGCTTCTGTAAGAACCAATGAGGTTCATTCTAGTGTTACACAGCACATTTAAGCTTCTGTAAGAACCAATGAGGTTCATTCTAGTGTTACACAGCACATTTAAGCTTCTGTAAGAACCAATGAGGTTCATTCTAGTGTTACACAGCACGTTTAAGCTTCTGTAAGAACCAATGAGGTTCATTCTAGTGTTACACAGCACGTTTAAGCTTCTGTAAGAACCAATGAGGTTCATTCTAGTGTTACACAGCACGTTTAAGCTTCCGGAAGAACCAATGAGGTTCATTCTAGTGTTACACAGCACGTTTAAGCTTCCGGAAGAACCAATGAGGTTCATTCTAGTGTTTCACAGCACGTTTAAGCTTCCGTAAGAACCAATGAGGTTCATTCTAGTGTTTCACAGCACGTTTGAGCTTCCTCAGGAACCAATGAGGTTAATTCTAGTGTTACACAGCACGTTTAAGCTTCTGTAAGAACCAATGAGGTTCATTCTAGTGTTACGCAGCAGGTTTGAGCTTCTGTAAGAACCAATGAGGTTCATTCTAGTGTTACGCAGCAGGTTTGAGCTTCTGTAAGAACCAATGAGGTTCATTCTAGTGTTACACAGCACGTTTGAGCTTCTGTAAGAACCAATGAGGTTCATTCTAGTGTTACACAGCACGTTTAAGCTTCTGTAAGAACCAATGAGGTTCATTCTAGTGTTACACAACACGTTTAAGCTTCTGTAAGAACCAATGAGGTTCATTCTAGTGTTACACAGCACGTTTGAGCTTCTGTAAGAACCAATGAGGTTCATTCTAGTGTTACACAGCACGTTTGAGCTTCTGTAAGAACCAATGAGGTTAATTCTAGTGTTACACAGCACGTTTAAGCTTCTGTAAGAACCAATGAGGTTCATTCTAGTGTTACACAGCACGTTTGAGCTTCTGTAAGAACCAATGAAGTTCATTCTAGTGTTACACAGCACGTTTGAGCTTCTGTAAGAACCAATGAGGTTCATTCTAGTGTTATGCAGCAGGTTTGAGCTTCTGTAAGAACCAATGAGGTTCATTCTAGTGTTACGCAGCAGGTTTAAGCTTCTGTAAGAACCAATGAGGTTCATTCTAGTGTTACACAGCACGTTTGAGCTTCTGTAAGAACCAATGAGGTTCATTCTAGTGTTACACAGCAGGTTTGAGCTTCTGTAAGAACCAATGAGGTTCATTCTAGTGTTACACAGCACGTTTGAGCTTCTGTAAGAACCAATGAGGTTCATTCTAGTGTTACGCAGCAGGTTTGAGCTTCTGTAAGAACCAATGAGGTTCATTCTAGTGTTACACAGCACGTTTAAGCTTCTGTAAGAACCAATGAGGTTCATTCTAGTGTTACACAGCAGGTTTGAGCTTCTGTAAGAACCAATGAGGTTCATTCTAGTGTTACACAGCACGTTTGAGCTTCTGTAAGAACCAATGAGGTTCATTCTAGTGTTACGCAGCAGGTTTGAGCTTCTGTAAGAACCAATGAGGTTCATTCTAGTGTTACACAGCACGTTTAAGCTTCTGTAAGAACCAATGAGGTTCATTCTAGTGTTACACAGCACATTTAAGCTTCTGTAAGAACCAATGAGGTTCATTCTAGTGTTACACAGCACGTTTAAGCTTCTGTAAGAACCAATGAGGTTCATTCTAGTGTTACACAGCACGTTTAAGCTTCTGTAAGAACCAATGAGGTTCATTCTAGTGTTACACAGCACGTTTAAGCTTCCGGAAGAACCAATGAGGTTCATTCTAGTGTTACACAGCACGTTTAAGCTTCCGGAAGAACCAATGAGGTTCATTCTAGTGTTTCACAGCACGTTTAAGCTTCCGTAAGAACCAATGAGGTTCATTCTAGTGTTTCACAGCACGTTTGAGCTTCCTCAGGAACCAATGAGGTTAATTCTAGTGTTACACAGCACGTTTAAGCTTCTGTAAGAACCAATGAGGTTCATTCTAGTGTTACACAGCACGTTTAAGCTTCTGTAAGAACCAATGAGGTTCATTCTAGTGTTACACAGCACATTTAAGCTTCCGGAAGAACCAATGAGGTTCATTCTAGTGTTTCACAGCACGTTTAAGCTTCCGTAAGAACCGATGAGGTTCATTCTAGTGTTACACAGCACATTTAAGCTTCCGGAAGAACCAATGAGGTTCATTCTAGTGTTACACAGCACGTTTGAGCTTCCGGAAGAACCAATGAGGTTCATTCTAGTGTTACACAGCACGTTTGAGCTTCCGGAAGAACCAATGAGGTTCATTCTAGTGTTACACAGCACGTTTGAGCTTCTGTAAGAACTAATGAGGTTCATTCACGTGTTATGCAGCATTTTTTCAGCTTCCACAAGAACCAATGTAGTTCATTTTATAAACATATAAACTTCTGCAAGAACTATGAGGTTGGTTCTCGTGCCTCAAGCATGTATGGTTGCGTTTCTGTTTACTATAAGAGTGCTCTATGCATGTTCACTGATAAGTGTTCAAAACTGTTCATCATGTAAAGTGAGTGTGTTTATTCTGAAGACTTGGATTACACTGCCTGACTCATATGGATTTATTTTATGATCTCTTTATGAACGTTTTGAAGCATCAGAGTTTTGAGTGAATAGACTGGAGCGACATAAATCTCTCAGATTTCAATAAAAACAACTTCATTTTTTCAAAGATGAACAAAAAGTAATTGATGACAGTTTTTCATTTTTCAGTACATAAACACACAATTACCATAGGTAACATAGATTGTAATATATATATATATATTTTTCATTCATTTGACAACCATAATAAAAGACATGAAGACATGTTTTTTTTAAACATGGCTGCTGTTGTTGAGGTCACAACCTGTCAGTACGGTTAGATTTAATAACCAAGCGCCTATAGCACCTGTTTTTGTTGTGGAATAGAGCCAGTGACGCACCTGTTGCGCAGCTAAATTGTGACCTGGCGTTTGGTCATCACAACAGCTGTTGGGCTTCTGAATTTTGATCTGGCATGAGGTCACTAAAGATGCTCGGGAGGTGAAATCGAGAAGGCTGACAGGGGACGTGTGCAAATGTTTCAGGAGGACGACGGTGCTAACAGACATTAAACCTCAACGTTGCGCGTTAATGATTGTCACACCCACCGTAAGCAAGAGAATTGAAGCCTATGACTCATAATCACAGTATTAGGGATCTAAAGTTAGTCTGGCAAGATTGTGTGTGTGTGTGTGTATGTGACGTGTGTGTAAATTCCTTCAGTGTCACACAAAATGCAGCAAAAAAAACCTCACACATCATCCGTATTGAGGTGGAAAATAAAATGTCAACTTCAGAGACCTAAAGAGTGTGAACAAATGAGGAGAATAAAGGGATGCAGGTTTTAAACTAGGCTGGACAGTGTACACAAGCCCAACACCCTAAAATTATTCTCTATTATTGTGGGTTTGTAGTTTCTTCTAATCCCATGTTGACGATGTAATCTATGGCATTTACTTATAGTTTAACAGTTACAATATTTTTAGGCATTCATCCATAATAGAGTGTACTTTGTTATTGCACAATCATATATAAAATATAATTTATTTGTAAACCATTTAATGCAGCAGTATATTTTTTGTCTAAAATTAACATAAATAGATCCCGAATCAGACACTTGAGTATGCATGTGACCTTCACACAATGTCTCCCCAAAAGAAAGACCATAGATTATTACGGCACTTTATGTTATCCAATATTTTATTTAATAAACTAGCCATGTAGTTAAAGAAAATTCATAAAAATCCTGCAATCCTACAACAAACAATCAGAATCAAGGATTCAAAAAAGGTAGAATATAAACTGATCTAACCGCTCTCAAAGAGTTGCTTTACTTATGGTTTCTATGTTCTTATACCACAAATCACAGTTAAGCTCAAAATGCAAGACTTATGGTAGTTGTTTGGAATCTCTCTATCCTTCTCTGTACCTTGTTCTCCATATGATTCTATTTGTGTCCTGACAGTTATTCTGTACCTGACACTCAATCTGTATGGCAGGCTGCTGATCTACCGCTGAGTTATTGGGGATATCATTGTAAATTACACCTCACGTCTCTAATTGCATCCCGCAGGACACCTAAATGTGCTGTTAAAGCATGTGTGTGTGTTAAGCTGATGCTTCTTTATCCTGGATCGAGGGAAATGTCACCATTCTGGTTCCCTTATCACCCATGGCATGCCAAGCACAGCACAGCACGCACTATCACACAAGACACGTGCAAACAGCTCAGTGGACCATGCCTATGTTTACATGTCTCATTAATAAAATATTCAATAATACACCATCACAGCTCAAATTTGAACTAATTAGATCTGACTGCTAATCCACAGCCAATTCATAAACTAGTTGATGCACGCATTTAGCGGCTAACAAACAACTAATTATGTGTTTGTTTTAAGACATTTTTTAAGCATTTTTAGTTGAACTACAGATTAATGGATGTAAAACAGTCTTAGAAGAAACATACTGTGTTTTGATAGATTTGCTATAACTGCATAGTTTGTAGACCAAATTAGACTAGAAACATTCTCTATGCAAGAACAGGATGTGCGCACTTGGCCAAAAAATGGTCCGGCTGAACATACTTAATGTGTAACATACCTCAGTACACCAAAGGACAAGAGAGTTACTTTTAAACTTCTGTGCCATTAAATAAGGTGTTATTATTATTCATGCTATAAAGATATACCAACTTTCTTAGCAATATTCTGTATTAACTGTTGCTCTATTATGATGGTAGTTGACCCGGAAGAGAAAACAGACCATAAAATGACATTTACCCTATTAAGCAAAATTTTGAATTGGTGCCATACGTACATAGTTTTACACACAGACATACTTTAGGAATGACTTCTGGTTAACTACATTTACTAATATATATATATATGTTTTTCTCAACACACATTTTATCCTTCCCACTGGTACTGCATTTTCCCCCCTAAACATACCATTTTAACATGCTTAAAATAAAATGACAAATTAACGTCTGCTGGTAGATCAAAATTTTATGGACCAAATAGTCTAAATTTGAAAAAGGAAAGAGGGTTCGAAAAAGAACTCTGCTGTCACCTATTAATGAACCATTGGAGATTCATACTGTTTATAATCTTTTTTTCATCTTAAAGTAAAAATGTATGCGAGTAAAATGAATATAGTTTGTTTGAAAACATTTCAGAGTGAGACTGATGTTGAAAACAATATGTAGTTTTCATAAATTTAGACTGTTGTGAGCAGACATGAGTTTTAAGCTCAAAGGAATTTAATTAAATCCATTGAAGTCAATGAATACTGTTAATTCTCATATTTTTTTGCCCGTTTATGTCACCAGTCTGGCCAATATTATAAGTTCAATTGCTTAAAGCAGTAATAGCACCCCCACAGTACAAAGTTGATCTATGTGACGAAGTTGAATAGAGTTAGGGCACTATTCAAACACTTGCTAAAGGCTTTAAGTATGCTTGTTGGTCTGAATGCATACATACAACATGACTCCACACCTTGTCTCAGACTCAGGCAGGCACGCCGCTCACGGTCCAATCGGACAGCTCTTTTCCTCATGATGCGGCTGACTGGGGCAGATCCAAAAGGGGCGGGGCCGGTGTGGAGCCAAAAGCTGGTGTCCAGCATGGTGGTCATGTTTTCAAAAGTTAAATGAATCTTTCTGCGGCAAAAAGAAGTGCTTCACTGCTTTTCCTTCAAAGAGACGTTCAAGTTTTTCACTAAACTTCATTCAGCCTTTGTGTCTTTCATTTCGTCAGTTTCAGTAATTCACGCACAACACCCGAGCTGCTGATCTGCTCACAGGAATCCGGATGAGGAAAAATAGTTGAAGATGATGGAAAAGAAAGAAATAGAGAGATATCTGATGAGAAAAAACAGCCACATCAAAGATCCAGAGCTCCTGTTGTTGCATTAGCAGCATGGAGACTGAAGTTATCCGCAGGGAAAGGTGTGTGTGTGTGTGTGTCTGTGTGTGACAGCACTACCGCACAACCGCAGCTGTTCCTCAAGTCATTCAGGCCACACACACACAGACACACACATACACACACACACACACACACACATTTGTGCTGAGTAGTGTGTGTTTTATTAAAGCAGCCCACTCTACACTCACTGACCTCTCTCTGCCGGCAGAATGAAACACAGATATGTACATTCACAGAAGTGTGTTTCTCAGTATGAATATATGGCTGAAATGAAAATCCAAGAAAAATATGATTTCCTAAAAATGTGCAGACTTTCTGGCGGCTGTACAGAGAACAACACTATTGTCTAATGCAGCTATTTAAGGATGCAGAATTTATGGAAATGCATCTTAAGTCTGACAGCCACACCTCGCCAATAAGGTGTAAAATCGCTCGGTTCGGCAGGTGTTTAAGGAGCCATTTTTAGCCAACGTGGCACAGACTCTTTCCTGAACCACATGTGATTTTACACGCCAAAGTGTGAGGGTGTAAAATATCCTTGGAGGCGACGAATCAAAAAAGATGCATGTGCTTTATAGATAAACTTAGCTTTTAAGACAATGTGATGGTTTAAGGGTAAAATAAATGAAACTGACAAGTTCTCAAACTGCATTTGAAAAATACAAATGTGTGTATATGTAAACACAGCCATGTCTGCTACATCCTGAGGGGAAAATGGAGTCTCTCATCAGTGTTGATACTGTTAAAGTCACCATGAAATCAAAATGGAAAATTCTTGGGTTTTTATGGAATACTACAATATTTAATTAAATGCTTTATCTGTTCACCTCATAATTGCAATCTATAATCAATATATATATATTCATAATTGCAATCTATATGCCATACCCTGGCATTCAGAAAACAGGGGAAATAAACAACTCATGATGCTGCTCGTTAGTTCTGTTGCAGCTTTGAAAAGCAAATTTAAACAACCTAACGCGGTGTCCTAACCATAGGCCGTGAAAAAATATTGACGACGTGCCTTCACTATCTTTCACTGAAGAAAAGTGAAGCCGCCAATGTCCGTATATGGTGCTGACATCTTGCGCTGATTTGGGACCGAGTCTGCACAGTAGAGCAGGAAGTAGAGTCGCAATATCAAGACCCCGCCCACATGCCCGCAGTATCTGTTAGTACAGTTTACTGCAGAACAACTCATTAAGTCGGTGTGAAGTAAACAGTTGTGGAAATGTAGAAATTAAAGTTGAAGCTCCAATCTCCTCTCGAAAATTCTGAAAAAAAGCCTGTTAGTGCCTCAGTAGCCAATTGCGAATTGAAAATATGGCCAATGGAAACGAAATTTCGCAAAAACTCCCATATATCGCCAAAAAGTTTTTATGCTCGCATGAGGTGGTTTTTCAGGCAATTCGAAAAAGGACATTTTCGCAAACTGCAATGGAAACAGTTTTTCAGCATTTACAGGTCATCTGACGCACGTAAAAGACAATCATTCTTTACAGATGATGCAGACAGACGGACAGAAGACGAGACAGAGTTCTTTATTAAACACATAGACAATAGAATTACAGGAATACTGGATTCTAAACAACAAATAAATTCCACAAATGATCATGACGACCTTGAAGCAGATATGAGGGAGAAACACACACACCTCATATGTGACGCTCACAAATGTAAGCTGCTTTCCTTGCCATTAATGCTTGGATTAACACGCCTAAGTTTCTGATTAAAAATAATGGCTAGTGCGGTGACTGGGATATACATAAACCTACCAACATCCATCGCATAATTTTTGGAATGACTTATCGCGTGAGAAAAAACTAAACGTTTTAGTCGCATAACAGCGGTTAATGAAAACGCCGTCATTTCGCAATAGTTTTTTATCGACATTTAGAAAATATCGAATATATGGAAATGCAGCTAGTGACTACTTCGCTCAAAGCAGCTGTCAATCACAGCAAATAACTAACTAAAACCAACCTTATTTAAAGAACGAACACTTGAACTAACACAAGCGTGATAAAAACTACCAAAAAGAGACAGAAACCATCTTTGAAAAATAATTAGTTGAAGTATAATTTGATTGTTTAGTTTGTCTTGTGTCCCATTACATTACACGGAGAGGGTGGGGTTTAAGACCTATACTGGCTTCACCCTTCACAAGATTTTCAGCGGCAAACCAGACTTGACCAGAGATCAATTCATCAAAAACGACAGCCAATCAGAAGAGTGTGTGGGTGGGCAAGCGCACTGACTGCATCCGCAACAAAATAGAGAAGTACAATATCCAATTCCTAAATCTTAAACCATTTTAGCATTATTAAAAATACATACTGAGTGACTGAAACAATTTACCATCATAAAATAATGCACATGTTCGTTTACCTTAAGTTGACACTTTGAACATAGTGGTTTTATTTAATTTATTTTCAAGATCTGAGGTGAATTATCCATTGTTGAATATGAATATATTCAAACTCATTTTAAATTCTTTTTACATTAAATAAAGCACATTATCGGCACTTGTCATACTTTGTTGTTCCAGCCGGAAAAAATAAAAACGGTTTGTAAAATAGAATCATAGTGAATCGCCGTTGCGACTGGTTAGTACAAAAAACTCTGATTAATATTGAAAAGATCATTTTTCTCACGTTTCGCATATAATGTGATTATTTGGGAATGTCATTGTTGTATGGCCAGAAGAACTCATGCCATACCCTAGGTTTTTGTGAAATGCCCCCACCGTCTTTAATCAAAATAACTTCCGCTCCCTTTTGCAGACATTTCTTCTCTGATGACATGTTTATTGATGCACGGGCAGGACATCTTACATTTTTTCTTGTTCAAGAAGAGGAATAGGAGAATACGGGAACAATAGGGGACAATAGGGGAAAAAAAGATCACAACTTCCGTTTCGTGCATGTTAAGGCCATGTACACACTAACATGTTTTCGTTTGAAAACACATCTTTTTTATCTCCGTTTTGGCCTTCTGTCCACACTGAGACTACGTTTTTATTCACGAAAACAAAGCTTTTTGAAAACGCTCCTATGTGGATACATTTGAAAACTGCGTTTTCACGTTGTAGTGTGGACTGTGAAGACGGAGGTATTTGAAAACGATGACACATGTTTAGTCATGTGACGCATATTGTGCCAATAGATATTTATGTTTATACCACTATATATATTTTGCTATATATGCGCAGTAAGGTGAATTTGCCGTTTTCTGACGTTTCAGTGGGGATGAGAAACTTTTAGAAAATGCTTGCGTGGAAGGAGAGCGTTTTGAAACAAAAACTCACATCTATCCGGATTAATGTAGACGTAGCCTAAAAATGGTTTTCGTTCATTTAAATAAAGCTAAAATGAAATAAAATGAAAAACTAACCAACTAACTATGTACTAAAATTACTAAAACTGAAAGTAAATGTATTTTAAAAAGAAATACAAAAAAATTTATACAAATGACAAAAAGCACAAAATTAAAATGATAAAACTGAAAATACAAAAATAACCGCCAACTTGTAATAACAAAGGCAACTTGGCCAAATTATTTACCTGCTGAAAGTTACACTTATTCAATAAATGACTTTGGATAAGAAAACAAAATATAAAAGCATCCAAATATTAATTTCGGGTTGATTGTAAAGGCACATAACGCACACTATGTCCTCTGAAACACATATCAATGGGAGTTTCATTGCGGAAACAATTGTATTTATTTCAAAATAATTATTATAAGAAATAATACCTGATAATACCTAATTGCCTAATACATTATGCAACTTATTTCCAGTTCCTGTACAGAGAGTGTAAGTGAAATTGCAGACAGAGTAGATTGCATGTCTGCAGCCAGACCCTTCTCGCTATGGCCGATCCATTAGCCTGAACGAGGCACTTAAAATCGGGTCACTCAGGGTTGGTTAAAAGCATCTGCTAAATGACTACTCGCTTGCCAGACTGTGCGCATACAGGGGTTGGACAATGAAACTGAAACACCTGGTTTTAGACCACAATCATTTATTAGTATGGTGTAGGGCCTCCTTTTGCGGCTAATGCAGCATCAGTTTGCCCTTGGAATTGAAGATACAAGTCCTTCACAGTGGCTAGAGGGATTTTTTATCATTCCTCTGCTCTTACTGATGAAATGTGCAATCACTGAAGATTGTCCACCAGGCCGTGCATATATAGACATGAAACCTCCAACACTATATTGTACACTATATTGGCCAGTGTTTCAGTTTCATTGTCCAACCCCAGTAGTATAAGTGATTTCAGGCTGTCCAATACTTTTCCAGGATAAAAATAAGTAGACCAAAGTGCTGATAAGATCCACTGGGTGGCAGTAGCGACACCTCACAGATAACGCAGTTCATACAACCAGATTTTCATCCTGAACATATTTAGAGATTGTGGGATGCGAGTGTGGGTGTTTACAAAGACAAGTAATGCAAAATAAACCTAGAAACCATTATTAGCCAAAGGCCGGTCACCATATGCTACAGATGTCACTGCTATGAGGCAAAACACGGTAAATAAGCTTAGCCATGTATGAGCATGTCACGTTTCCGCCATGTGCATGTATACAGATCATAACATTATGTTATTGTGCACGTCAGTGAAAGTGCATTTTTTTTGTCCTGTTTGTGATTTTGGTAACCATTTACTATAAGGTTCCATTAGTTAACACATTAAAGGAATAGTTTACCCAAAAATGATTTAATGTGCCTCATGTCATTCCAAACCCGTAAGACTTTTATTCATCTTCAAGATAAAATTTCAAGATATTTTTTAATGGAATCCTCCATTGACAGTCTGCACCACTACCACTTTGACACTTCAAAAAGTTCATAAAGAGATCGTAAAACGAATCCATATGAGCAGTTTAGTACAAATTTTCTGAAGAGTCACAATCGCTTTATATGATGAACAAAAAAGGCTTTTATTCACATATAAACATTCATCAACGCACACATCAGTTGTGGTAAACAGAAGCTCAAGCATGTTTGCTTGACAAACAAGAACCAATGAGGTTCATTCTCGTGTTATGCAGCCCGTTGAGCTTCTGTTTATTTTCGTCGATGAATGTTTCTATGCAAATAAAAGCCTAAATTCAATCTACTCATCATATAAAGTGATTGTATCTCTTCAGAAAATGTGGACTAAACCACTCGATTCATATGGATTAGTTTTAGGATCTCTTTATGAACTTTTTGGAAGCATCAAAGTGGTAGTTGCGTAGCTGTCTATGGAGGGACAGAAATCTCACAGATTTCATCAAAAAGACCTTAATTTGTGTTCCAAAGATGAATGAAAGTCTTATGGGTTTGGGACAACATGAGGGTGAGTAAATGATGACAGAATTTTGGATGAACCATTCCTTCAACTAACAGTGGGAAATACATTGATACAGAATCTTTGTTAACGTTAGTCAATAAAAATACAACAGTTCACAGTTAGTTTATGTTAGCTCAGGTCCATTAGATAATATTAACAGATACAACTTTTGATTTTAATAATGTATTAGTAAATGTTGAAAGTAGCATTAACTGATATTAATAAATACTTTAGAAGTTTTGGTTGCACCTTATTTTACAGTATGTGTAAATGCCCATATCGCCGTTAATCTATTCTCAAAGTTGGGTTGGGAGCTGGGTCTATACTACGCAAGCTATGATGACTTTCACCTTGATATTTTAGCGCGGATGTACACCTAGCCGAATTGCACTGTAGGGGGCGAGAGAACGAGTTTTCGAACCTGTGTGTATGCCTACTAGTGTTGTCAAAAATATCCATATTTCGCTATGTATCGATACTGAAATATCTGAAACGATACAATACTCATTTTCTACAGTATCGATATCAGCTGCGCTCTCCTCTCCTCTCCGACCGACAGCGAGTGACACGCACCTCCTCTCATTCAGTCTGTTTAATCCTCTGAACATTGCGAAAGGGTGTTCTGCTGGATTTATTCTTCATGACAGCGTGTTAGTACTGGTGTGACCGGTCTGGATTTCGTGCGGGGTTGCACATAACGTTAATTCTACTAATTCCCGCAGATTTCGCGCTCGCACCTGAAGCGCACACACACATACCGTAATAAAGCCGCCTCTGACATACAAGTGCAAAAATGAGCTCCTTTTTCCAGCTTATTAATGGTCAAATACACTCAAAAATGTCTCAATGCCCATCTTGGTGAGTTTTAACGTAAACACAGTCGTAACCAGCTCACAGGAACAGTGCTTGGATATGCGTGCATCGGGTCTTAAAGGGACAGAAGTTATTTATTATTCAAACTACAAAAAGACAAACGAGCATACATATTCTGAATGCCTTCGGCAGAATTCAAATGAGCCATTTTAATCTAGATTAAAAAAAAATTATCTATGCCCACCACTAATTATACACTATACTTTTAAAGCTACACTGTGTAACTTTTTTAGTTTATTCTTAGCTAAAAACACTTAGTTCTTTCAAAAATATATGTCCTCATTAATGTATATTTACTTCTTTCAAGTAATAAAGTATTCTCGTAAGTTTATAATATGCCATTGAAAATACATACGGGTAAGGGGTTCGAATGGGGGTCGCCAAGTTGCCCCTCCATCTTGAAAGTACATTAGCCAAAGAGGGACATACCCGTAAATTCAAGCTTCGCCTTTCGCGTTTTAACACTCGATGGCACCGTGTCGAATGTGAAGAGGGGGATTGCTGGATTGAACTGGAAGCCATGTTAATCTTGGACTAAATCGGTTAAAACAAAATCGGAATTGGGAGGAACAGAAACTAATATTTACTGGATGGTCATATACCTTTTCACCGCTAGATGGGGGAAAATATCACACAGAGTAGCTTTAACATTTAGTTCAGCTTACACAAACAATGGAAACAATCGAAAACTAGAATTTTAAAGCAGTACATTTTTAATAAGTACATAGATAAGGCAGTTTGGGGTTTGAGTGTGTACAGTTTACGTTGTAGAACAAAACGTCAAAGAATCGTCAATTCTTTTCACCACAGGCTTTATTTTACTTATAACTTGAAAAAAAAAAAAAAAAAACCTTATAAACCCCCCCCCCAAAATTTGATTTCCGGGTTCTGACGTCATACCTGCAACCACTCTATTATTCAAGTTTCTGTGTTTTTAGATTTAATAATTAAATGTAATTGTTTTGGCATAATAAGAAGCTCACCATTCTTTCTCTCGTGAATAGGAAGCAAGTTGGGGGCGGGCTGAAGAGACAGTTCTTGCAGCTCATTGGTTACGGCTTCACTTTGTGGACTGGAGGCTGAGCCTGTGGGAAGAGCAGGGGTGGTGACATTGGGACTTGACTCCTCCCCCATAGACGCCATGGTCAAAAACAGCCCTAAAGGAAAAGAAAAAAAAAAGAGAACGCATTTTTAAAAGTAATTACATTAGTCATTCACCGTTAACCTATTATGTCTCTTTAAAAAGTATAATTTCTGACAACAGTTTTGAAGAATATGTACAAGGATATTTTGCAGGGAAAAAATACAACATTGTGAATATGACCTTTAGTTACATAACAAAGAAAAGAGGCATTGGTCTCGGACAGAATGTGTGTATGTGTGTGTGTGTGTGTGTGTGTGTGTGTGTGTGTGTGGTGAAGAGATATATGATCTCACTGCAACAGGAAAAAAACAACAACAAAAAACAGTGGTAACACAAACTCTGCTACAAGCATTTTAAGCAGATGACAAACACCATCACCATGGTAACATGCTATAACACTTCACATGCAGAAAGCAGCATCTGTGCAGTGACAGGTTGCGAAGGTATCCAACACACATAAACACATGCCATCATCCTAACACTGAGTCAGAAATTCTGTCATGGCCACATCTGCTAATGGGGTTTACTTTTTCCAACGATCCACTTCCAATGTTAGAAAGCTTGAAAGATAATTTGTAAATTGAGATCATGTCTGCTCTGACCTTTACATAATTCTGTGTCATAGTAAAATGTCCCCGCAGACCTAAAGAGCTCATATTACACTTTGTACACTCAATTGCAGAACTTGAAAGATGGTGCTGAATGTGACAAGATTTTGATTGTTTAAATGTTCAAAAGCAGAATTTTAGAATGTCTGCAACATCTATAACATTTTGAAATGTTGACAAAAGGAGCCTTTTAGAATGCCAGAAACACCAAGAAAATTCAAAAAATGAGAATTTTAGAACGTCTGCAACATTGTGGAACATTGGAATGGTCAAAAACAGATCTGTTCAAAAAAGCAATACACGTTTCAAAAAGTATCTCATGTATGCTATAGAATTGTGTACAACTTTTTGGATCGATGAATGTGGAATACTGAAATGTCCTGAATTAATCTCTTGTAACAAGTAAGATCTGGGTAAATTGAAACATTCTACACTGTATGACTGTTTTTAACATCCATAAAGCACTTAACTCACTCCTCTGAAAGAACTAGGATACTGTAATATTTTCACTACATCTCAAAATCTTTTTCTCAGTTTCTCAGTAAAATGGAGTCTGTTTCCTTCAGAACTGATCTCAAGTTACAAAAACCCCCTTCAGAAAAAAAGATCATTGTCAGATCCTATTGCCTTGCTTTGAATAATAGGGAAATAATGTTGTTAATTCAGCTAGTTTACTGAGAAGTTGCCAGCATCAACAAAGCTACAAACTCAAGCGGGAGCCATATAAAGTAGTCCAGTTTATTTACTTGGTGAAGCACAGTTAATATTGGAGCAATTTTTAAATATTATTTTTTTAATTGGTTTGAGTCCACTTAGGTAATAAAAAAAATAACGTTTCTGTTCTCAAACAATGACATGAATCACAAATGACAACGTGTCAATTTCATTGATGTAGTAACTAAGGCTTCTCACTGAGCTCTTGATTTGATGGTGTATTATTTGTCCTGTTAATCTGAAAAAAAAGCTACGTAAAAATGGTCTTATTTGCCAGAACAGAAAAAGTCATACAGATCAGACTATTCTTCTGCACAGAGGGTTAGCAGAAAATAAAACTTTGTTGCAGAACAAGTGTCAGGTGCTTTCAGAGACGCATTTCTCTCTACAGGGTTTGAGTACAGAGATAAAGACGAGAGAAGCAGATAACAGCTTAGTCATGTGCCGAGTGAGTCACAAACACACACACACACACACACACACACACACACACACACTTCGTTCTCATCAGGCCATCTGAGCATAACAGTGCTGCTAGAATCTATCGCCATGGTGATGACTGATGTCACAATGGGAAAACATGACTGACAGGTGCATTGCATTCTGTTTACATCTCAGATTCTCAGCACTGCAGTAAAATTGCTTTGCAAACTTGTTTGTTTTTCTGTAATGGTTTATTCTTCCCTTTTGTTGGTTCGCAGAACATTTCTGTGAAGTAATACTAAAAATATGAGTGGGAGTATTTGTGGTAAGAGAAATGTGCTGAGGGCGAAGATGAACACAGGGAAGTTTTGTAAAAAAAAAAAAGGAATGCAAGACACCAGATGTACTGTTTGGGCCAGACTGTATATAGATATAGATAGAGATGCATAGAGATTTATACACATATATAGCACCAAATCATCATATTAGAATGATTTCTGAAGGATCATGTGACACTGAAGACTGGAGTAATGATACTGAAAATTCAGCTTTACCATAACAGGAATAAATTATGTTCAAATAGAAAATATTTCTTCTAAACTATCATAATATTAAAAAAATGCTGTTTTGTATTTTTGATCAAATAAATGCAGGCTTGATGAGAATAAGAGTCTTCAAAAATGGATGGATTGGATGGACGGACGAACTGGATTGGCGATGAATAGATGGATAGATGGA
Organism: Romanogobio albipinnatus; assembly: GCA_023566225.1. Lineage (NCBI taxonomy): Eukaryota > Metazoa > Chordata > Actinopteri > Cypriniformes > Gobionidae > Romanogobio > Romanogobio albipinnatus. The sequence goes on from CM042240.1 coordinate 55,846,738, forward strand.
TGGATGGATGGATGGATGGATGGATGGATGGATGGATGGACGGCCAGATGGTCGGATTGAAACATGCTCCCTGACATTATGACTGTACTGCTAAACACACACTAATTAGACTATACACTTACACGAAATGTATATGATTTATTGATCTTTATGGGAAACTGACTCTCAACTGCTGGGAACATATTGCACTTACTGACATCACTAATCGTACATCACTTTGAAGATTACTGCTAACCCTATTCAGAAGTTACAGTCTTTCCGATACACTGTTTTATTATCTCCCAGCAAATTCTGGGAGTACTTTGAGCTGTACTTTTACTTTTGGCTACTTTTATGGGTGAACAATATAATCATTGATATTGATATATAATCAAAAATATTCCTTAGGTCTTTGAATTGTAAAACTGTGGTGAATTTTCTTATTTTGTCTTTCGTGGTCAGACCATTTGCTTTTATCTGGATCAGAATGCAAAACACCATTCACTCTGGGATGAATGGTTCCTCTACAAATGTTCTCTGGCATTATGATCGGCTTCAACAGCAGGCAGTTGGATGGTTGTTTCTTCTGTTTACCAAGCTAAACAAGTGGGACATACACAAGTCAACATTTTAAGACTACACACATAACCCAAAAGACGAGGTCTTTGAATCAGGATATCATGCCGTGTGCCTGGTGTCTCTGCAAAGTTGCAGCTGGTTAATCCATGCCAGGAGTGGCCAGGCCAACAATACTCCAGTGGCCCGCAATCCCAGTTGACTTGCCAGTTTTTTTTTTCTTTCTGAGATGCATCAGATTACAAAAGCACAATGGGTTGTGTATGGCATTTAATATGGACCTTTACTAATAGGGTATATAGCTACCAACTAGGGCTGGGTTTGATTTACAAGCTTGTGATTCCATTTAATTCAATTCCAATTTGGTTTCAATTCAATTCGATATTGATTATTTGGATGTATAATATATCAAGTACATGTCAACTTTTCTCAAGGAAAACATTATCTGCCAACTAAAGCTGTAAACTATACAGGAAACCCTGCCAATTGGTAAATGTTTTATAATAATAATAACAACAACAACAGCAACGTTAAAATAACCTTTTAAATTACACTACATAATTAGGATTCTACTTTTTTGAAATATAAACATTTAAAGGGTGGCTGTCATATATTGTAGAACAGGTTAAGTAAAAATAAAATTAATATGTAACAGTGCAGTCTAAAGTAAATTTTTCAAGCTAACTAACAAGTTTATGGTCACTAATTGGCTTTTCTAAGGTAAATGTAATGTTACGTGACATTGTTTACAAGCTGTTTTCTTTGCAGAGTTGAAACTCTGATTACATGAGACATGATACGGATTTCGGTAAGTTGTACAGTATCTTTCAACATACCTTCTGATGTTCATTTAAGTTTATTTCATGCTAATTGTATAACTAGTAAAGCGAAAGAAATGATCAATTCACATGCTGTTTGAACTGAGACGCTACAGCAATCGGTTGCGCCGTATTAAAGAGCGGCAAAGCGGCATTTATTGTTTGAATCTCATTTCATAATAACACTGACATAATTTGAAAGCTGAGAGTTTGTTTCATATCAAAGCACAAAGCTTATTGCGATTTATTGGAAGGGAGGCGTTACAAAGTTTTGCTCACTCATCAACAAAAAAACAACATACACTAAAAGATAATTTCTTGGGATTTAATAATCGATATTGGTTCATAAAATGTAGAAAAATGTACCAATAAATACTTTAACCCACCTATACTACCAACCATAGTGGACAGTACTTCACACCTGTGATAAAAATATATATATATATATATATTTAATTTTTTATTTTTTTACATGAAATTAACGACTACAATTAGAGGATCTTAAGAGATGCTAAAACAGTTTCTGAGAAGTGTAGAGAATGATTTTGGGAATATGCAGAACAGCAGCGAAATAAACACAAGGAGCTGTGAGGGGGAAAATACCCAGAGGTGTTTACGTGTAGGTGCCTGTGATTCAGTTACCAGATTTATTCCCTGTTCAAAAGAGTCCGGAGCAATTCCATGTCAGGTTTGAGGCACAACCAACTAAAAGAAAGAAAAATAGAGCAAAAGATTAGCTAATAAAAACATGGTCACGCTTTGGTTTAGAGTCCAATTCTCACAATCAACAAACTATTAACTATGACTTTTGCCTCAGTAAATGCCAATTCTGCTTATTAATAGTTAGTAAGGCAATTGTTAAGTTTAGGTATTGGGTTGGATTAACAATGTAGAATATGATCATGCAGAATAAGGCATTAATATATGCTTTATAAGTACTAAAAAACAGCCAATATCCTAGTAATATGCATGCTAATAAACAACTAGTTGAGAATTGGACCCTAAAATAAAGTGTTATCAAAAACATCTAAGAGCATTAAGTAAAAAGATCATCAGGATTCAACAATAATGATTGTTTTGCCATAGTAAGAGTAGTTTCAATTTTTTCAACATTTTCACTGACCACCACAAAAGAATGATCATGCATCAAGTATGTTTATATTTGTTACAAATGTTTATTTTAATACATTTTATTTTAACATATATTTAAGAAATACCTATTTTAGAAATATATTTTTCTTTACAAATACAAAACGAGCTGGAAATTATCCCGTTTAATGTAACTCTATACATTTCACAAACCTTTTCTGGAACACAAATGCATACTTGTACAATGCAAACCAGTACTGACTGTTTTGTAGTCAATCAACAAAATCTTACTGAGGTTTCTAAAACTAACACAAGTTTTTTTTTTGTAGTTCCACAAAACCTCATCTGTGTTAATAGCAGATAGGTAACATTGCTTCTGCAAATTCTGCTGATTTGTCACAAAGATAATGTGAAATACATAACAAAAAGCTAAATTTTGCAAGTTAGCAAAGAATAAAAATGCATGTGTTGTACAAGTTTGATGAATCCAAGATTTTAAGTACCAACAGTGTTATTTTACTATTATTTATATACTATTGTCATAACCTATTTTATTTATTAGTTTTAGTAATTTTAGTACTTCAATTTAAACTTATTTCAGCTAGTTGCCATGGCAACATTTCTAGTTTTTCAAGTTTAAGTTTAACATTATAACTATAATTTATTCCATCTTTATTTCAGATTACAGAAAATAATTTGTAATAGTTTTAGTTAACAACAACAACAACACTGGTGGTATCAACAGACCTGAAACTCTAAAAGCTGTTCTCACACTAGAATTAAGGCGGTAAATCATAACCAGAAGCCTATCCACCAAGAACAGCAGTTCCATAACTAAAAGGTCAAATTAGACAATCGCACAGCTCAAATAACTTTTATTTTAGCAGAAGAATTAATATACTTCATCAAAAACAGAGTGTGACTAAAAAAAGGCAGGCATAAGAGACATTACAGAAATAAGTGAGGAGTGTTGTTTTTATAATTTTAAGCTGGTTTGTCTCAAAGTTTCTATGTGAAATGAAGCAGAAGTTCTTTTTGTCCCACTTTAGTTATTCACTATGAATCATCAACTGACCTAGTTTACATGCACACAAAATGTGAAGCAAGAAGCCTGTTGATCATGAACTGTTGTAGTATATTATAATGTTGGATATCGTATATATTTGTGTTTCCAACCTGCAGTTAGAATGCTGATACGCCAGAAAGACCGATAAAAAAATACATCCCAAGACACTTAAAGGTGCACTACGTAACTTTTTCATCCACTAGAGGTGGCCTATTCAAAACAAAGGCGTAGTTGGATGACGCCACGTTTGAGCACAGAATCTTGGGACATGTGGTCTTCACCTCACAGCCGGTGGAAAAGAATGAATATAGGACTCAGACAGAAATCGTGTTGATGGATGCGATTATTAACGTTACGTATGAAGCAGAGCAGGACCGAGTGTTGTGGAGCTGAGCAAGGCCGCAGGAGTGATTGTTAATAAGAAGAGCGCAACACACGCCTCGCGAGTAGCGGGACTTTTATTATGACAGTCACTGGCGCCACTTCCGCTTTTCCGTTCATGAGTATGAGGTAACGCAGCTCTGTTTATCATATCAGATACATCTGAGTGTGTTGAAAATAATGTTATGATGTTACTCTGTGCGTATGCTCGGAGGCTGCTATGACACTTGTTCACACTGCAGTAATAGTTAAACGTTTCTGCAAAATAAAACCGGAAACCGAGGGAAACGCAGATATATGACGCAATCGACAGGCGACTCCCTCACCTTGGTTAAATAGCATTTTCTCACGATTTACAAATAGTTGGAAACATTTGGGATATTGTAAGTACTCAACTGAACAAAATATATAACGCTGGCCTAGTGGTTTTTGGATATTTGCCTGAAAAAATTTGACATTCTTTAACAGAAACTTGAACCTATTTATTTGAATTATATTATATTTAATTATATAAAAAAACTATTATATATTTTATTTTAATATTTTATAAATATTTCATTAACCTATTTATTTTAATACAAGTTATTTTAATAAATATTTTTAATATTTATTATTTTAGAAGTATATTAAATCACAGCCTATTTATTTCAATACATATTTTATATTTATTATTTTAGAAATATATTCAAATTTGCCATGAACCTATTTATTGTAATACATTTTATTTGAATAAATGTTTTAATTTATTATTTTATGATATATTTAATCACAATATATATATTGTTTGAATTTAAAAAAAAATTTTTTTTGAAATACTTGTTTTTCATAACCCCATTTACCTTAATATATTTCATATTTAAAAAATAAAAGGGAAAAAAAATCATTTAAATTAACAAAACAGGATATTAAACTAGTGTTTATAAAGCAATAATGTAGTCATGCATAGATCAAATCCATCATTATGACCATCAGCTTCAACCAGACTTTAGCTGGCCTGGTAGTGTCTATTAATTTATTTATATATATAAACATTTTTTTATTTTTTCAAACACATTGGAACTTGATTGGCACATTCAAACACTGTGATATTATACATGGTATGATAATACCATAATGTCAACATAAACATAGTCAGTATTAGTGTTGTCAAAAATATCGATATTTCGATATGTATCGATACTGAAATATCTGAAACGATACTCCTTTTCTACAGTATCGATATCAGCTGCGCTCTCATCTCCGACCGACAGTGAGTTGACACGCACCCGCCTCCTCTCATTCAGTCTGTTTAACCCTCTGAACACGGCGAACACATATTCTGCCGGATATTTCCTCATGACTGTGTGTTAGTACTGGTGTGACTGGTCTGAATTTCGCGCAGGGTTGCACATAACATTAATTCTATTCATTCCCGCAGATTTTGCGCTCGCATCTGAAGCGCACACACACACATACCGTAATAAAGCCGCCTCTGACATACAAGTGCAAAAATGAGCTCCTTTTTCCAGCTTATTAATGGTCAAATACACTCAAAAAAAATTCTCAATGTCAATCTTGGTGAGTATTAACGTGAACACAGTCGTAACCAGTTCAGGAAGAATGAGTAGCAGGAACAGTGTTTGGATATGCGTGCGTCAGGTCTTAAAGGGACAGCAGTTATTTATTATTCAAACTACAAAAAGACAAACGATCACTGACTGCTCTTGACTGATTAACTTGTGTAACTTTAATGGATTAATATGTATTAATTTTTTTACAATGAAGATTATCCAATGTTATTTTAAATTGTATTACTTTGTTTTTTTTAATTCAGTTTCTTACTTGAATACTGTTAGACCAACCTGAAAAAAATTAATTTAATTTGTATCTTTATTCTATTGTATTTATTTTGCAATTGTTTGTAATTTGTTTATTTGTTCTTATTTTACTCGTCTTTTTAAATTCAATTTGAAACAAGCTTCCTTGTGCTGTGTAAGCTATTGCAACAAAATTAATTAGCAAATATTTGTGGGATAATTGTAATAGTAATTGATCAACGTTTATATATGAGAAAAAGCTTAAAGCTTTATCATATAAAGTGATCTCTTCAAAATAATTTTAATTGTTTAGACTTTCAATACACGAAAAAAAAGTTTAACAGTATGCAGCGTTTTTTCCCTGTGGTATCGAAAATGGTATCGAATATCGATTTTTTTTTAGGTATCGTATTGAAGTGAGAAAATACAGTATCGTGACAACACTAGTCAGTATCATATTACATGTGCAGAAAATGATTCCCCATGGTATCGTGTCCAAAAACATTTGGCAAAACCACAGTAATTTTGAACCAAAGGCAAAACAACTCACTAACATGTTCCAAGAGCTGTCATAATATGCAATCTCACCTAATGGCAGATGCATGCAATACAAGAATAAAGACATGATGCATGTTACATAACAGTCCCACCTTCACAGCATCAGGACCACAAGCACCCTCCCATGCCCACTGTGGCCAAGGTGACCTGTACCCCTTATAATCTTCAGTCATACGTAAAAAAAAATATGCTGTCTCACCGAGCAAACATATGGCACAGTAACCTGACAAGCAAACTCAGACCATGTGCTTGCTGCTCCCAACTACACACAATGTAACTTCCAGCAAGCTCATGATGCAACATTAAACACCCTGAAAGTATTCGAACAAAAGATTGCGCGTGCACAGCGGTAGCACGTCAAACCAAGGCTTAAACGTGATAAGTTTAACAGTTGTCTTACTTTACAATGGTTGATACATCTCATCTATTGGTATTCCACTGGTCTGGACTTCACTTATCGTTTCCGAGATCCAGCAAACTTCAACCGGAACCCCGCCCGTTTTTAAGATCCATCCAATAGTTGACAAGTACTTTAAAGACTGGCATTGCAAATAACCAATAGGATCTTTGAAATGGGACGACGAGCGACAGGGACGAGCGAAGTTGAACGATGACCTACTAAACCAATCACATCGCACCTCGCTGTTCTCGGTGGAGCCAGAGGACCAATTGGAATGCTCACCAGTATTGTTTGGAAGCTCAGCGTTCAGATTTTACCAGTGGGATAGAATAAATGGTACAATTATGGAAGTTAGCGTGCACGTTATTATTTATAAAGTAAAACATAATTAATATATGTAAAAAAAAAAAAAAAAAAAAAAAAAAAAAAAACACTACACTTTAAAGTGTACAAATAGTTCCAATAACATAAAATGTTTTTGTGGCCTACAATGGAGGTTTCGGCTTTGCCTATTAGTTTCCAAACAAACAAATCAATAATAATTATAATAATTTAGTACACATTTTTAAAATTAAAATATTTTGATTAAAAAAAAAAATTATTAATTGGTCTCTAAAATCATGGGGACTTAAAGGACTCTGGGAGTTTTTTTTTTTTTTTTTTACTCTGAGAGTTTTCAGTTGAAGAACAGCATAAAAAGAGAGATCTTACTACCTCCTGCAGGCCAATTTGTGCAATTGTCTGTTTGTCTGACCCTGTTAAAATTTAGGTTGTTTCCATTGAAAGCAAAACAATGCATACGACTCCATTTAATACCACAGTATCATTGATCAATTATTTTATTGTAGAAAAAAATATCACTTATGTCATCAATTATAAAATCTCAGTAGTCACAATAATGAATACAATAACAAATTATTTATTTTGAATCATCTTGAATCAATCATCTTTGGGTTTGTAATTATTGATAAATATATTAATCGATGTTAATAATCATTCTGACATTCAAGGAAAAACATCCACATTTTACATTCATAAACAACTGTAACTGTATACTGAGGATTCCACTTATATTTCAGTACAGCGTGAACATCAGCACTGAGCTTTTACTGTCTAAATGCATTTGAATCCCAGTCTGCCTATAGAGCATGTACATAAGCCTCAGTGTCTGACTCCCTAACTGGTTATTCCAGTACCTAATTAAGCAGGATGAAAACAAGATATTTAAAAAGTTCAGACTGTGGATTTTTTAGGTCAAAGGTCTGTTACAGTCTCAGTGGTTTGGTGTTGTCAAGTAAAACCAAGCATCACATACACAGAACGAGAAAAACCAGCCTGGTTTCTATGTGGTATATAAACACAGGAAAGCTGAACTTAGAAGAGGGTCCATTGTTGACAGCAATGATCTAAACCACACCAGATCTGCTGGTAACCGTAAACAAGGTTAGTTCAAAATACTACATAAAATAGTGACCAAGGTATTAAGGCAATTTTGCATTAAGAGTACAAGTAGGTTTGATTTCAATAATTTTGCATTTGTCACTATTTTGTATTAATACACTATCAGTCAAAAGTTTGGACACACTCCTTATAACTATTTGCCACATTTCTAAATAAAAGTAATGAAACTATGAAATATGAAGAAATAATTATTTTTTTAAAAATCACAAATCAAAAATGTCCTATATTTTATCTTCTTCTTTGTATCTAGTTTATACTTTAATAACACTGATTCACAGATGACCAGGTTTAAAGTATTATTTTCAAATTGTTATACATTTTCAATTAGCTTTTAGTTTATATTTTCATTCTAATTTTAGCGTACATTTTAGTAATTGCTTTGTTAAATATTTCTATATAGCTATAATATTTTTTTCTTTCAGTTTTAGTAAACGTGTTTATTTCACTTAGATGCTAAGGCAACAATTCTATTTCATTTAAGCTATTTAAGTTTAAGGATTTTATCTAATATTTAGATTTTATTTTACTTCAGCTTTATTTCAATTACCGAAAATAACAATTACAGCATTGTTCGCTCTTACGACAAATTGCTTGATGTTTCCCATTCCTAAGTTTCTTTGGATAAAAGTGTCTGCTAAAAGTAATAAATGTAAATAAATGTCTGGACAGAGCTTCCATGTATGCTTGTCACTAGTTGGCTGAATTTCCTTCACTATCCAGTCCAGCTCAACCATTAAAAAAAAAAAAATGTTTTTTTAGAGATATTCATATGTAGGCAAAAAGTATATTTTCCTACCCAGTTTATATCGAGCATGTAAGCATAAGCTCACGCAAAAGATCATGAGATTCAAGCTGAGTCAAGCGTGTCTAAACTTTTGACTTGTACAGTATATTTCGTCAATTTATAAAACTAAAAACACAATTTGACCACTCCTCATAACACGAGTACCCATGTCAGTGCATGAAGTTCCTTTGACATCAGCGAGCTGCTAAACATCCTGTGGGAGTTCAGTGGGATGTCACTGTGCGCTTGACCCCCATGACCCTGAAGGTGGTGTTGGCGATCTTCTCGTACAGTAAGAACATCAGTGCGGCAGTGAGGACCGTCTGAAGCAGCTTTGCCTCCAGGCCTTTAAACAATCCCAGCATGCCCCACTTCCTGCAGTAAATTGATCAACAAACATGTCAGTTGAATCCAATGAATCTCTTGACAATAACTTATGTGACAGCTCGGCTACTAAAAATGAACTGAAGAGTGGAATATTTGCACTACATGGGCACACAAGTAAAATGTGTGTTTGAGTGTGTGTGTGTTATTGTACCTGACTCTACTGACGAGCAGATGCATGACAGATCTCAGGCTATTCAGGAGTTTGGACTGATCTGCCGGCTGCCCATGCTGTCCGAACTGAACACAGATGAACAAGACAGTTTAAATAAAACATTTTATCAATGCACAAACTAAATAAAAACTTAAAAAGGGGCACTTCAGCGCTGGGAAGATGAATGTGTATTTAAACTGGGTCATTTATGTAGTAGAAATGTGAAATTATTTTTGAATTTGGTACCTTCTAGACTGAGAAAAGACAGAAAATTTATTTTTGTCTTTTTCATATAATGATTTTCTGTTACAATGTAAAATCAATGTAATACATCATTGCTGAATAAAAGTATTTAAATAGCTTTGTCATTTGGACTACTACCCCGTGACCCTAAGCATTTAGGACAAACTTTTTGAATGATGGATATCTTTAAAAAAAAAAAATTTACATTTCTTTCAAAAAATTATTCATTTATTTAAAAATATCTTTCTTAGTTACCCCAAACGTTTGAACGTATATGCCTTCCAGGGTAAATATAATCAAAATGTATTCTGGTCTTACCCGTAGAACAGACTGAACTGTCTGTAGTGGGTAGGTTATGGTGGTTGCTATGGCTTTAGCAATGGCTCCAATAAGAAACACCTCCACAGAGGAAAGCTAATAACAAACAAACAGAATAAGAAATAAATAAGTGACATGTGAAGTCCAAGTATGGTTACCTATACTCAGAATTTGTCCTCTACATTTAATTAAGCTACATTTAATTAAGTTAGTGCACACTCATTAGAAGTAGTGAGTAGTGAACACACACACACACACGCTCCCGGGGAGCGATTGTGGGTTAGATGCCTTGCTCAAGGGCACCTCAGTCATTTCCTGCCTGTATTTTTGCAGGTTCAACCTTAGGGTTACCAGTCTGACTGTCTAACCATTAGGCCACGACTGCCATAGATCACAGTAAAATAATTAAAGGGATAGTTAACCCTAAAATTAAATTTAAAGGGATAGTTCACCCAAAAATGAAAATTAGCCCATGATTTACTCACCCTCAAGTCATCCTAGGTGTATATGACATTCTTCTTTGAGACGAATAAAATCAGAGTTATATTAAAAAAGTCCAGGCTAATCCAAGCATTAGAATTGGATTTATAGTTGCTCTGTTTTTGAAGTTCATAAAAAAAATGCATCTGTCCATCGAATAACTGCTCCACGCGGAAACTTTATCAAGTAAAGTTCCAGCCGATCACCTTCCGTGGAAAAGTGTTGACTGTTGACAGTGAAACTCAAGATGTGTACGTGACGTCATGACGAGCGTACCTGGTCGTGTTAGTCTTTCGATCGGCAGGGGAACTTTCAACACTTTTTCCATAAATTGAACATGGAAGGCGGTCGGCCGAAACTTTACTTTAAAAGTTTTAAATATGGATATTTTTCTTACACAAATGCATCGATTCGCTTCAGAAGGCCTTTATTAACATCCCAGAGCCACGTGGAGCACGTTATTCGATGGGCAGATGCATTTTTTATGGACTTCAAAAACAGAGCAACTATTACTGCTATTATAATGCTTGGATTACCCAGAATTTTTTTTATATAAATCTATATTACTATTAGTCTGAAAGAAGAATGTCATATACACCTAGGATGACTTGAGGGTGAGTAAATCATGGGATAATTTTCATTTTTGGGTGAACTATCCCTTTAAGTCATCGTTTACTCACCCTGGTGTTGTTCTATTGCCATATGTCTGTCTTTCTCTTTCTCTCTTTATGGAACACAAAAGGAGAATAAAAAAAAAAAAAGTCCCGCTCGTCCATATAATGGCAGAAAAATTGCGCATCACAGAATGATCCAATTCGACACACGTCATATATTCCAAGTGTTCTGTGGGTATACAATAAATTTTATGTATTTAATGAAACTCCTGACCATGGTGACAGGTTTGTGCGCCGCAGTTCACTCTGCCTCGCCCAGGAAAAGCACACAACTTGTGTGAAATCAAGATTAACAAAGTGCCTAGAAAAGGCCTAGAAGACAACGCATAGAAATCAATGCCTAGAAATCAATGCATAGAAATCCCCCAAAAATATCGATGTACTTTCTTCACCGAGTTAAATATCTCTGGACCAGAACTCCGATTGTCTGATGACAGCCAGAATGACAGCTGACAGACGTGAACATGATTGTTATGATGATATTCACCTGAGAAAAGAAGGTACATGGATTGCATTTTGTGTTGCGCATTTGTTCAACGTGATTTCTCACAATTTGTGTGCTTTTTCTGGGTGAGACGGAGTGAACTCACGAACGCAGAGCAGACCAATGGCCAAGGCCAAGAATTTTGTTAAACAATACATTAAATTTCATATTGTATTTCAAATAATGTATGTGTTATGTCACATGGGAACATTCTGTGAAACTTTAGCTTAAATGAAAATAGAATTGTTACCTTAGCATCTAATTGAAATAAACAAGTTTAATATTTTTTCTTTCAGTTTTAGTAAAGATGTATAGAAATAATTTAACAAAGCAATTACTAAAATGTACACTAAAATTAGAATGGAAATATAAACTAAAAGCTGATTAAAAATATTAATAATAATTGAAAATAATACTTCAAACTTGGTCATTGGTGAATCAGTGTTATTAAAGTATAAACTAGATACAAAGAAGAAGATAAAATAAAAGGACATTTAGTTGGTAATTCTTTCTTCATATTTCATAGTTTAATGACTTTTATTCAGAAATGTGGCAAATAGTTATAAGGAGTGTGACCAAACTTTTTAAAAAACCTTTATGCTGGTCGCCATTCACTGCCATTACATAGACGAGCGCAAGCGGAAGATTTTTTTAAAAGAAAGAAGGGCATACAGCATTAGAACAACCAGGGTGAGTAAATGATGACTTAATTTTAGGGTGAACTATCCCTTTAAAATGTAGATGTTAGTTTAACCAAAAATGACAATGCAGTTTTTTTTAAGGAAACCAAACATGAGTGTCTCGCCAAGTTTAAATATGTGACGTGTGAATAAGATTTACAATTATTATGGAGAGTACGAATTTTGAGCCTGTTCCCCAAACAAAGGCTTCAGAAGACCTGAACAAGTGCACAATATTTTTTATGTAGTTTTTCTGTCCTTATTGAAGCCTGACAAACTGTTCAGTATATACTTTAGTCATATGGAAAAGAGCTGCGAGCACCCACATTTATCATTTTGAAAGAAAGTCATAAGGGTTTGGACATGACATGGTGAGGGAATTTTCATTTGTGGGTGAAGAAACTTAGAAGTGTGGGTAATTTAACACATTGCAAACTCATTCGCTGTCACACTGTTAAGACAGAGGAAATAGCACATTTAAATTTCAACCAAAAAGCCTGATTTGAATTTAAATTTCAATGGAAACTGAAATGTTCTGTGACATCATCCATGGTTACCAAGGAGTTGCATAATTGTATTGCTATGTTATTATGGTAATAATGCACGTCTTTTGTCACGTGTGGAGTCGTTTACTCATACTCGACAGATGCTCGCTCATGAGTCGTGAAAGTTGGATGGGCAAATCCACTCTAATAATCCTCATCTGCACACTGTACAATATCTGAAATGCTGCAGTTACCGTTTCCCTGGCAACAGTGATCTTGTGAACAGACTTGTCTGTTTATTCATATGCTGTCATCCTGTCATAATTCAAAGTTGTTACATTACTGCACTGTCCTTAATATTGTAAAAGTTTCATACTATGAACTTTAGTACATTATTAAAAAAAGTCCCCGGAAGTCTGTTTTTTGGATCAGTGGTCAAACCTCTCTGTTCACGCCCCTCAGGAGATGCCTTTTCAGACCCTCATAGATCATGAACTGCACGGCTGGATTGAGCACCAGCAGCAGTGAGGGAAACGTCCCATTCCATAACGCTCCCACTCCTTCCTGCTGCGTGATCTGTACAAACGCATCTGAAGAAAGACAGATCGACTAATGATATCACTGGACACACATTTTAATTAAATTAATATCATGTCTGATATCTTTTACCTATAATTCCTTTGTAGTTTGTGGGTTGTATGTCCTCATTTCTGAATTTCGCCCCCTGCAGTTTCAGTCTGGTATTGACTACCCAGAGTGGAGTGGTCACAAGAACATTTACTACACCTAAAGGGAGACAGTTAGCTTCATTTTAGTCTTAGCGCAAGCTACACGCATATAGTAGAAGATGAGAAAATATGAAAATGAATATAATGTATATCAATGCCAACAGATGTATTTATTCTACCAAAAAAATATTTAAATATATACACTTCTGGTTTAAAAGTAATTAAGATATTTTTTGTAAGATGTTCAGAAATACAGTAAAAACAGTAATATTGAGAAATATTATTGCAAGGACTGTTCTCTACTTGAAACTAAATATTTTCTTATTAGAAACTTTTCTTATTATCAATGCTGTTTTTGCTACCTGATATGTTGGTGAAAACCGCAATAAAATACCATTCAACAGTTTGGGGTAAGAAAAAGTATTAATACTTTTTATTTAGCAAGGATACATTCAATTTATCAAAAGTTCTATTTAAAATAAATGCTGTTCTTTGACCTTTCTATTAAATAAAAAAATCCTTTAAAAAATTTATCAATTTCCACAAAAATATTAACCATAAAATATAGTCAATAAAATGTATTCAATAGAAAACAGTTATTTTAATTGATAATAATACACCGATCAGGCATAACATTATGAACTAATATTGTATTGGTCCACCTTTTGCTGCCAAAACCACCATGATCCCTCACTCCACTAGACCCCTGAAGGTGTGCTGTGGTGTCTGGCACAAATATGTTAGCAACAGATCCTTTAAGTCCTGTAAGTTGTGAGGTGGGGCCTCCATGGATCGGATTTCTTTGTTCAGCACATCCCACAGATGCTCGATTGGATTGAGATCTGGGGAATTTGGAGGCCAAGTCAACACCTCAAACTCGTTGTGCTCCTCAAACCATTCCTGAACCATTTTTGCTTTGTGGCAGGGTGCATTATCTGCTGAAAGAGCCACAGCCACCAGGGAAAACCGTTTCCATGAAAGGGTGTACATGGTCTGCAACAATGCTTAGGTAGGTGGTACGTGTCAAAGTAACATCCACATGGATGGCAGGACCCAAGTTTTCCCAGCAGAACATTGCCCAAAGCATCACACTGCCTCCGCCAGCTTGCCTTCTTCCCATAGTGCATCCTGGTGCCATGTGTTCCCCAGGTAAGCGACACACGCACCCGGCCATCCTCGTGATGTAAAAGAAAATGTGGGTCAGCATGGGCACCCTGTCTGTGGCTATGCAGCTCCATACTCAACAAACTGCGATGCACTGTGTATTGTGACACCTTTCTATCAGAACCAGCATTAACTTCTTGAGCAATTTGAGCTACAGTAGCTCGTCTGTTTGATCGGACCACACAGGCCACGCACATACATTTCTTCTTAATCTCCTTCTGATGTTAGTGAATTTGGAGTTTTCTAAATGAGTGACCGTGTGCACAAGAACATTTGCATAAAACACGCCCAAACCATCTCCATGTAAGGGCTTTCCTCACAACCTTTCCTTTACAGCCTTTTGTCACTCTCTTCAAACACATGCCGCTCTCTGCAGACATGTTCACACCAGATCCTCAAGCAACGCCAAGTGTGTCATCCATTCTCAAAACCAGTTCAAACACGATAAACACCTTTTATACAGGTCCACATTACAGACCTCTCATTAGCCAGCTGTGCATAAGCGTATATCTGCGTTATTCAGAGAAACCTAAAGCTAAAACTGAAGCTATAATGCAGCTGTTCTTACTCTATAACTGTATATGATGGAATATATTTAAGATAAAATGTAATTGTATTATATATTAATATTATGATATAATTTTAGATAAAAATTATATAATAAAATACATGGGCGTCAGAAGCAAAAAAAATGTGGGTGGGTCCTCAGAATTTTTTTTACTGGAGTAGATGCCAATAAGTACAAATATACCACTTTGCTTGCTAAGCAAATAGTTCGGAAAGACAAAATTACGGGAATCACCATATCACTGAGAGTGGCAGTAGTGTAGGGGTAAGACACACGGCATCTAGTTTTGACACAAGTCGACCCGCGGTTCAAATCCACCTTCCGCCAAGCTCAATCTTCTCCCTTTTCCCATCACATATCAGATCGGAAAGGCATTTATTTTCAATACAAATGACGAAAATATTAGAAAAGTGGAAACAAAGCGTCTAACATGTGTTTAATAATAAGTGTTTATTGATTAGGGGTAAGTAAACACACGTGCTGAATGTTAGAGACGATAAAAGTGAGTGGGTCCAATATCATTGATCATAAAAAGTGGGTGGGTCTTGTCCCACCCACAAACAATGGTTCTGACGCCCATGATAAAATATAATTTATAATATAATTATAGCTGTGTTAAGATGAAATATAACTTCTTTTTATAAGGTCTTTTTTGTGAACGTGTGGTTTAAGTTATTCCTAAATTTTTTCATATATTTAGAATAGATTTTAGTACGAAAGTTTTTGGTAAATCATGATTTGTTTGTGAAAACATTCATACGTAGATTTCAAATGTGTGCAAACACATGCCTAGTGAAGGAGGCCCAGTGTTATTACTGCATTTTTGATCAAATAAATTCAGACTTGGTGAGTAAGAGACTTCTTTCAAAATCATTTGTAAAAAAAAAAAAAAAAAAAAAGAAAAACACGCAATTGTTCCAAGCTTTTGACTACACTGCTTTAAGTAGTGTACATGTGTGTATGAATCATTAATAATTAAATAATCTAAAAAATAAAAAGGGGGGAAATTATAGGAAACACATACAGTGAAAAATACATTTATACAACGTTTCTGTTTAAATACTGGTTGCACAAAGTATATACGACAAGCAATTATTCAAATAAGCAAACCTGCAGCAATGCCGATGACGAGGTCTCGCCCTGGCGTTGACCTCTGACCTTGCAGCCAGGTGGCCTTCAGGCTATGGAAACAATAGAAGTAGACAAAGTTTGAGCAACAGAGGCTGCAGATTACAGGAAACCAGCCTCTATATGGAGATAACCTGGAGAAACAGAGAGTAAAAAAAAGATTGGTCACTGGTTATGCTTGCAACCTGGAATGAAAAAGAAGGCTTAGATGATGACACAAAACAAATCAATGCATGTGAAATAACTTACAGACCCTCCTCCTTGATGATTTCTGACAGAATAGCTGGAGTAGATTTGGCTTTCCGCTTGTCATCAACTGCACAGAAACAGAAAGAAATGTGGTCACATGTTAAAACACAGACAACAGAACAGAAGGGGAGAAAACAGAAATCAAACAAACTTGAGTTTGACTTTTTACCTTGTAGCCGGAGCCGAGCTGTGTCAAGAGGAAAGAAAACAGTCATTGCTGTAACACTGCCCTGCAAACAAATGACTTATATAATAAAAAATAAAATATATATATATATATATTATGTGTGTGTGTGTGTGTGTGTGTGTGTGTGTGTGTGTGTGTGTGTGTGTGTGTGTGTGTGTGTGTGTGTGTGTGTGTGTGTGTGTGTGTGTGTGTGTGTGTGGATTCATCATATTAGGTTTTTTTTTTTTTGGGGGGGGGGCAATTTAATATGCTGACTTGAAAGATACAAAGCAAGCAAAATCCACATTTTATGTAGACTTATTGATTGTTTTATAATTATTTCAATTTATTGATTTTCCTTGGATTGTTTCTAATGTCATGCAGCAGGTGGAGGTCAGAAAAACAGTACATACAATTGCGATAACTCCACATGCGTCAACATTCAAAAAGCCGCAGACGTGATCATTTAAACCCCTACAGTAAGTTACAGATACGACGTGATCATGTAAAACTGTTTTTACCATCGCACCGGCGACCGCATGCACGAGACTCTCGTATGAAAAAACATCCAGGAGCTTCAAATCTCTAGATCCCATCCTCGCAAACTGGAAGATGCAACTGCAGAGTTTGTATTACTTATATAGAATATAAAGATATAACCTGATTTTCAGGAGAGATTTCGCTGTCAGCTTCAAGCTCAAGCTGATCAACATCCGGGTCCGTTTAGACCAATTAAAAAGCTTATAGAAATTTCCTCACCTATGATTGGACAAAAGTTGCTCTTGACCTCGCGTTGTGTAGCCAATCAGACACGAAAACCGCTCCCACAGGTTTGAATAAAAGGGAACTGTAAGCATTTTCTAGGGGAAACATGACAAATAACTGATTAAACTGGTTTCTCTTTCAAATCTTTCTAAAACTTTCATGAAAAATTCTCACATTGATCTTCTTTATTTCAATATGCGTTAGGAAGTTAAGTTTAAAGCAGCTGCCAATAGGGGATCTGTAGCATTTACCAGAGCAAGCATTATAATGTAGCTATAATGCAAGCCACTACTTCACAATAACTGTTAAGAATAGATATTTGATATTTTGAAATGCAACCATACAGCTCAGATAACAGTGAAATAAAGTATCTTGACTTTGCACACAGCACAGGTGTGTGTGCTCAAATGTTTAATCTACTCTGTTACTCAGGCTGAAATCTGACTTCCACTTTCAAGGCTGCAGGGGCATTTGTCATTGAAACAGAAAAGTAGGCTGCTTGCCAAACACTAGTATACCTGACTAACATGTTGAACAAGTCCTCATGCCTCAATGAAATGTTTGTTGAGTGAAGTGATTGCATCCTTCAACAAGACTAGCCCTCTAAAGTCGATACCTGTGTGAAATATTTTACACATCTTCCACAACAAACTCAGTATAGATGAAACCAGTATATTTCACAGTCACAAGCAAGTGCAGAGGTGCTGACCGATGCGTGTATTAAACAGGTTTAACACTATCAACTTCACCAACTGTGGTAAGTCGCTTTCTTGTCTCTTTGATGATGCAGAATAAACAGTGAGTGAAACTAAACTTTTCATTAAAATAAGCATACATTTCTGAAATTTGTGTGAGGTTTATGCTTAAAACAAGAAAAATAAATGCAAATGGGATAAGTAAAATAAACGTATTTTTTCTTAAAAATTAAGAAAATCTTATCTTCTCTTTAAAATTAATAATATTCTTACTGGAAAACAAGACAAAAATACTGAATAAGAAAATGGTATTCTCCAGTGTGATGCTTGAAATTCTAAATCAGAAAATGACTCTTCAGGGTAAAATGGACATTAAAAAGTCAGATAAAGAGCTAGACGAGTCTGGGGAAGATTGGATTGACTCTGAGGAAGATGAGAATGATTCAGCGTTGGACTCATCAACGAGCTGTGAGTCAGAAGACAGAGGAGTTAAACAAATGTTTAACTAAAAAAAGATTGCATAAAAGATGGTCTGTCAACATAAAATAATGTGTTTTGTTCAGAGAATTTAAACAATAAATAACTTTTATTCACAGATGCAACATCTGAAAAACTGTATGAAAATGTGCAGAACATAGAGGAAACCAGTTTAACTGCATCAACAAACTTACATGGTAAGACATTTTATGAACCATATTTTTACATTTTAAACATTTGTTTATAATCAGTAAGGAAACATCTTCATAGTGTTAACCTGATACTTGCATTTTTAAAGTCAGCATGAAACAGTCTTTTTTTCCTTATTGTGACATACACTCTATAAAAAAAAGGTTCTATATGGCACCAAAAATGGTTCTTGGCACGTAATCATAGGGGAACCTTTTTAAGTGCTATATAGCACCAATTTTGGTGCTTCAGTGGTTCTTCAGCGGTTCTTTGACTAAGGTGCTATATAGCACTGCTACCATATACAGAACATGTTAAGATATGGTGCTATATAGCACCAAAAAGTGGTTCCTCTATGATTACGACGAAGAACCATTTTTGGTGCTATATAGAACCTTTTTTTTTTGACTGTACAGGTGCTGGTCATATAATTAGAATATCATCAAAAAGTTTATTTATTTAACTAATTCCATTCAAAAAGTGAAACTTGTATATTATATGCATTCATTACACACAGACTGATATATTTCAAATGTTTATTTCTTTTAATTTTGATGATCATAACACAACAAAGGAAAATCCCAAATTCAGTATCTCAGAAAATTAGAATATTACTTAAGACCAATACAAAGAAAGGATTTTTAGAAATCTTGGCCAATTGAAAAGTATGAGCATGTACAGCACTCAATAATATTTGTCTTTATTTCTTGAAATTGCACGTTTATACAGTCATGCTCAAAAGTTTGCACACCCCTTGAAGAAACTGCAAAATCCACGGCTGTTTTTTTTTGTTTTGCGATGGTTGTTCTTGAGTACCTTGTTTCATGAGCAGTTAAACTGCCCAGTGTTCTTCAGAAAAATCCTCCAGGTCCTGCAAACTCTTCAGTTTTCCAGCATCTTTTGCATATTTGAACCCTCTCCAGCAGTGACTGTATGATTTTGAGATCAATCTTTTCACACTGAGGACATTTGAGGGACTCAAACACAACTAGTCCTATTTAAAAAAGGTTCAAACATTCACTGACGCTCCAGAAGGAAACACAATGCATTAAGAGTCTGGGGTGAAAACTTATGGAATTTGAAGATCAAAATTGTACTTAATTTGTCTTCCGGGAAACATGTGACGTAAGTATCTTCTGTTGCTTATGAAGGGCAGCACTCAATGAAAAAAAAAAGTGATATTTAAACAAAATAGGAAAAATTTGTACATCACTCCCAGGCTCTTTTATTTTGTTAAAATAATAAACATTTTGCAGATTATGCAAAGGGTATGTAAACCTTTGAGCACGACTATAACTTGCAATTCTAACCTTTTTTCTGACAAACTTGAGTTGTGAGAAAGAAAGTTAGAATTGTGAGATAAGTCTCAATTACCTTATTTTTTTATGATTGCATGGATTAATCAATTAGAATAAATGCTGCGATATTCCATAAAAATAAGAATTGTCAATTTTGATTTCATGGTGACTTTAAAATGATTTCGGATAGCCTAGAGACTATGAGGGTTAAGCAGTTTAATCTTATTTTATATGATTAAAACCTTGATATTTCATTATTTTGGCAGAGGAATTGCGCATCATGTTACTGGGGGCAAGGGGGTCTGGAAAAAGCTCAACTGGAAACACCATCCTCGGGTGGAACGCCTTCAACACAGACATGAAGCTGAGCAGAGTCACCCAGTTCTGTGAAAGAGCATCTGGAAACATCAACGGCCAGCCCTTGGCCATAATCGACACGCCGGGACTGAACAGGATCGGCCGTACAGAGAGGGAAGTGACCCGAGAGATCCTAAAGTCCATCTCTCTCTATAATCCAGGATTGCATGTGTTTCTGATGGTTATGCCTGTTGGGAACTTAACTAATGATGACAAAAGCATGCATAAGCTGATTGAGAGCATGTTTGGGGAGAGCATCTGGAAGTACACCATCATTGTGTTCACTCACGGAGATCGTCTGGAGGGGAAGACGGCGAATGATGTTATCGCATACTCGGACAAGGAGCTACGCAGTTTTATCCATAAGTGCAGCGGGGGGTTTCTGTTTTTCGATAACAAGGACACGACAAACTACGAGCCTGTGACAGAACTCCTAAAGAAAGTTGAGACCCTCGTGGCCATCAATGGAAAGAGCTGCTACACATTATCTTTCTACCCGGCCTCTGAGAGAAAGATCAGGAAGAAAATGGAGAAAATTTTAGAGATGAGAAAAGAGCAGATTGCACAGAAAGAGAGAGAGCTGCTGATACACTGCAAAACTGAGCAGGAGGTGGAGAGAAAAAAGCAGGAACTATGGAGGATGGAAGAAAATGATGCAAGAAAAATGGCTGAGAATCCAGCCAAACAAAAAATGTCCATCAAACTTGCCAAACGGCACCCAGACCGAATAAGTTAGTTTCCAAGAATGTTTAAATCCAGAGAAATAAGCAATTTTAACCAGGACATGGACCGTGTCCGTGCGTTGCCTATCAATGACATCATACTCGCATTACCCTCGATTTCTGGTTTTATTTTGTAGAAACCTTGAAAACACCAAGGACACTTTAATATATGATGTTTTATTAGACAGGTGAGCAACTGTTTGCATACATTCATCAACAGAAAGTTTTTGTTTACATCTTGTACATCTTGTTACCGCGAGTACATGTTTTATCATGCCTAATATCTTACTGCAGTGTGCAACAAGTGTCTCGTAGCTGCAGAGAGAACGCACAGAGAATCATTATAACATAACTTTCAATACACTCAAATGTATTTAATATGATAAAACAGCGCTGCGTTACCCCACATACACATGAGCGGAAGAAGCGGAAGTGCTTAATAAAAGCTCTGCGAAATCCAGGCGTCAATACGCATTTGTTTTGAATAAGCAAAACATTACATATTGTGGCTTTAAAGGTGCTCTATGTAACTTTATTTTGTTCAAAATTAACAAAATCTTTAAATTTGGCCAGGTATGATTATCTCAACTGATGTGTTGTAGTTTTTCACTGATTGACCTGGGGAAAAATATATCATGATTATAAACCCGACATGGGGAAATGAGCCTCATGTTACTTACTGCCTGTACCGTTCTTAAATGTGATACGTAGAACATTAGTTATAAAAATGAATTCTATTCAGGATAAAGAGAGTTAATGATTAAAATTATTTTAACAAACCAAAACCTAATACCAGTTTCCAATAGCTGTAAAACAACTGTGATTGTCTTCCTCCTCCCTCTCAAGTTTCACTTAGATGTGTAATTTCCTTCTGTCAGAGATTCTTTCTTTCTTTTGAACCTCTTGTAGTTGATGTTTACATACCAGAGTACTCTATAAGGTAACACTGGTTTGACTCCATGCTCA
The DNA here is from genome assembly GCA_023566225.1 of Romanogobio albipinnatus. Lineage (NCBI taxonomy): Eukaryota > Metazoa > Chordata > Actinopteri > Cypriniformes > Gobionidae > Romanogobio > Romanogobio albipinnatus. Next base: position 55,869,020 of record CM042240.1, read on the forward strand.
GGTTATTCCATCATGAGGATAGCTCTTGTCTCAGTGCTGCCCTTCACTGGTTAAAAGGCTATACTGAAGTATAACAATAAAGTATGTACTGCAAGTATGCCAAAGGGTCAGCTTTTTATTTTAATGGCTTGTCAGTTTGATATTTGTGTATTCATCCTAAGTAACCTAGATTCATGTCTTGTAAATAATCACTTTTTTAAGGGTTTCTGTTGAAAAAAAAAGGTTCAGCCGTGTCCAAGCTTTCATCTTTCAAGCCAAAAAGGTTCTATGTAAGGCGAAATGTCTTAAATGACTGCATCAATGTTGGGAAAAGTTACTTTTAAAAGTAATGTGTTACAATATTGAGTTACTCCCTAGAAAAGTAACTAATTGCATTATTTAGTTACTTTTAACAGAAAATAATGCAAACAAGGCTGGACTTTGTTTGTTTTTAATAACAAAAGAAACAGATATTCTATTTTTGGAAAATGTAAAGGCCCTTTCACACAAAAGTGAATAAGCATGAGGCTGAAGGAAATGCAAATTCAAACCTTTCAGCTGTGCTGCCATTCTGGATTGCAGAAAAATAGGATGTAAAAGTTCAACAATTTTCAGCAATGCACACTGAGATAAAGTCATTTTTGCTTATTGGTGTGGTTGAATTATTGAATATCAAGAGCTAAGACATTGGTTAATAAAGTGAGATTAAATACATAAAGTATTTTGGTATTACAAATGCAGGTTCTGACAGTTAAGCTACAATAATCATCATGTTCACACAGCGCACACAACACCTCTGAACTTACTCCTGATTTTTCTCAACATGGGGCAGGAGAGCTGTTAGTAAATACATGGCAAAACAAAGTAACTTGTGTTACTTGAAAAGTAATACATTTGTTATAAATTTATAAGTAATGCGTTACTTTATAGTTACTTGAAAAAGGATATTAAAATGTTTTTATTGTGATAAAGTCTGTTTATGATCTGCTTAATTCATAAAATGTATATAAAAGTAAATATCAATTAAAACAATTTACCTTTTCTTAAGTTAGGTGATGGAAAAACACATTTTGAAAATTGCAACAGATGGCATCCAGCGATAACACCGTTTAAAGTTGTTTTGTTGATGTGGTTGAATTGCTGAGCTCACAGGTGTTATCTCAGTATGCACTTCCTGGCAACAAATCACACATAACATCCTGACATAAGACCATAAGACGAAATACTTAACATTATGATTATCATAAAAACCTGACTGTTTTGCATTCAACTAAAAACTTTAACAGTCATCTTACATTTTTTTATTTTAACCTGATTTTTACCCAAGCAGGAAAATGTTTTAAGCAATATTTATAGTTGCAAAGAGAAACTATTAAATGCAGTAGATGAAAAAATGAAAACTTTTGGCTGCCTCCACAATATTTTTGAATTCAGTTAACAAAAATTTAATTGAAAACGGGTCATTCCACTCACGTTAGCTCAGCATACCTGAGAAATGTGTCAGATAGCAAGCGGAAGAGTCTGACAGGATGAAATCCTTCAGCAGAACTCAATCAGCCCTCCCATTTTACTCAGTATGTGTCTCCGTGCTTGAAACTACTGAAATTGTTTGCGTATCTGAAAGATGTTTAGCTCATTTCTTATCATAAATGCCTGTTAGAAGACAGATAGAAGACTTCTCATTCGGTTTGTGTAACCCTTAAAGACACTGTTTAAACAGGATTCCCAGTCATTCATTTATAGAGGCGAAGGAACTCAGATTCAAGCACTTTACACTCCGTCTGTGGATCCAGAATCATAAACGTCAGCTCTGACTATTGTGAGTATTTTCTTGAATATATCTGTTAAATAATATGTGTTAGAATAAAATTTCATAAATGTATGCGGTGGCAAGTTGGGTGGGCCTTTTCTCCCACACATGGGCAAAAGGCATTTATATGTAAAGGTAAAGATATTTACCATCTGAATTTAACCATGTCATGTCAAGCAATGGAAAAAATCCAGCTGTTTAATGTTAATTTTTATGCCTTTTGCCCCAACAGCAGGGGTGCCTTTTACCTCAAATACCATACTTTTACATATTCTTCCATTATTGAAAAACTGTTACCTTGAACAAAACTGAAAATCATTAAGAAAACCTTTGAAATATATTCAATTTTAGGATTTCTCATTTGCTATTTACAACATTTAAAAAAAAAAGTCAAATATTAGATCAAATTAGATCAGAATCAACTTGCAATGGAGTAAAGAATCAGCCAAATTTCCATGTGGATCTTGAGCGTTAAGATGAAAACAAAATCAAATGCAGCTTTTACCTCGGTGCACCTTTAGCCCCATTGTACCATATATGCTAGAAAGAAATAAAGAGTCTAAACTGATAAAATAGGGAACCGAGTCTCATATTGAGGGCAGATATTTCTTTCATTAAGTTATTTTCTATTAAACAGAGCGATGGCTTCAGATGAGAAGACTGAAATAGAGAAAGAAACCTTTGAACTGGACTCATCACTGAGCTGTGAGTTTTTTCTGATTCTATATATCAAGTCTGAACCAATTCATTCAAATCAAATTCTTATAATCTGCTCTTTTACTGAAATATATACGGTCTTTAAACTAATGAATATTTATATCTTATGTAGCTGAGATTGATGAACTATACGAAAATGTAAGAACAAACTCAAAGTCACCAACCCTGCAAGGTAAGCAAAATGTGAGAACTCTCTTTCTCTCCTCACGGCACCTGTTAGTGGGTGGGGTATACTAGCAAGTGAACGTTTGTCCTCAAAGTTGATGTTTTAGAAGCAGGAAAAATGGGCAAGCGTAAGGATTTGAGCGAGTTTGATAAGGGCTAAATTGTGATGGCTAGACGACTTGGTCTGGCATCTCCAAAACTGCAGCTCTTGTGGGGTGTTCCTGGTCTGCAGTGGTCAGTATCTATCAAAAGTGGCCCAAAGAAGGAACAGTGGTGAACCGGCAACAGGGTCATGGGCGGCCAGGGCTCATTGATAGACGTCGGTAGCGAAGGCTGGCCAGTGTGGTCCGATCAAACAGACGAGCTACTGTAGCTCAGATTGCTCAAGAAGTTAATGCTGGTACTGATAGAAAGGTGTCAGAATACACAGTGCATCGCAGTTTTTTGCATATGGCTGCATAGCCGCAGACCAGTCAGGGTGCCCATGTTAACCCCTGTCCACCGCCGAAAGCACCAACAGTGGGCACATGAGTATCAAAATTGGACCACGGAACAATGGATGAAGGTGGCCTGGTCTGATGAATCACGTTTTCTTTTACATCACGTGGATGGCCGGGTGCGTGTGTCGCTTACCTGGGGAACACATGGCACCGGGATGCACTATGGGAAGAAGGCAAGCTGGCGGAGGCAGTGTGATGCTTTGGGCGATGTTCTGCTGGGAAACCTTGGGTCCTGCTATCCATGTGGATGTTACTTTGACACGTACCACCTAAGCATTGTTGCAGACCATGTACACCCTTTCATGGAAACGGTTTTCCCTGGTGGCCACAAAGCAAAAATGGTTCAGGAATGGTTTGAGGAGCACAACGAGTTTAAGGTGTTGACTTGGCCTCCAAATTTCCCAGATCTCAATCCAATCAAGCATCTGTGGGATGTGCTGAACAAACAAGTCCGATCCATGGAGACCCCACCTCGCAACTTACAAGACTTAAAGGATCTGCTGCTAACATCTTGGTGCATATATATATATATATATATATATATATATATATATATATATATATATATATATATATACACACACACACACACACACTGTATATACATTATAATCTGTAGGGATTATGAATCAGATCAAATAATAACTCAAAGGGGAATTGAATTAAAATGAAAGTGACTCGAATTTCATTATAAATAATTCAGAATTAATGTTTACACCTTAACTTATTCGTCTACCGATATGTAAGAACTTAAAGGGGAGTCTGTTAAAGGGAAACAGGTCTATTTAGCTCAAATGAATTAATTAATGAATTCATAGGGAATTTTGAGAGAGTCTATTTTATAGCCGAGCAAATGACTCTTCCAGCGTTCATTTGAACGGGCCGTAAATATCAACTCTGCAGCGGATATTAATATCCGATTAATAGTGAAACACTATTTAACAGCCAGGTAACTTAGATCGGCAGTTCAAGACATTAAATTCGTAAGCACATAACACAAGAACAGTTATCTTTGAGTACAAACGGAACTTTATTGATTACTCTAACACATCAAACTAAATCTAACATAAACACACGCACTCGCATATTCACACACGTTGCAGAAAGGAAGAAAGTGAGGAAAGAATGAGTTTTAAAAGAGAGAAATTATGAAATCCCAAGCAATATATGCATTTATGACACATGACCTGAAGGTTTGTTGTCGTCTCTGACAGGGGACTCCCTGGCTGGAGAGGGGTTTTCCCGGGTCTTGGATTTGCTGAAGGTCTGGTCGTGTCTTTTGATCGACGTCTTGGGAAGCCAATCACGTGGCGTGTTGGTGACTGGATGGAAGTCTTGTGGGCGTTGTTTGAAGTTGAAGTGCACTGTTGGAGACTCGTTGAGAAACTTTGCGGCGAAACTTAACAGAACATGAGACTTAACGGAAAGAAAATAAACTTTAAGTAAAAGAAAGGAAAGTGAGAGAAGAGCAGATGGCCTGAATGAAATCTGTTAACCCATTTTCTCTGATATTAATCTGCCACGATCGTCTGATCGTCTCCTTGGTGGATTCTGGAACTGCACTGCAAACAGCTCCCGACTGGGCAGAGCTCTCCTGGGAGCTCTCTGTTCAGAACTCAACTCTCGTCAACTGCTGGAAATCAACTCTACTGTCAACTGGCACTCTTCGTTCTTTTCTGAGGTTAAAACTCAAATATTTACCCATCCCCTGGATGGGTTCTGGCCAATTAGGGTTCAGGGGTGACTGTGTTTCCACCCCTCCCATAAAATTGGGTTATCTATGGTAATTTAGTTTCCTGCTCTTGAGCAGAGAGTAAATTTAGACCTAATTTCTTACTATAAGGACATGATCCATTCTAAAAAGATTTCATTCAGCTCATCTGTTGGATTATACCCATATGAACAAAAAGATATCAAACATGGTGCCTTTTCATCCACTCATTCAATAGTTACATAATTGCATGAATTGGGAGTGATATACATGCATAATAGTCATAATCATAATCGCATAATCGTGTATCAGTTGTAGACACACTAACAAGCTATGTCGAAGGCTATTTGAATGCAAGTCCAATAATCAATGGTTTGATGCACTTCATATGTAACAGTTTATGTGAGTTTGCTTGGAGTTTTAGCTGTGTCACGTGGAGTTCATTTACCGGTCATTGAAAAGACAGAGATCTGGTTTGTTTCTTTGTCTTGTGATCACACCAAGTCTTTTGTCCTCTTTGTCTAAGTTTTTGTCAAAAGTTCATAGGCAATCAAGTAATTTTTATATAAAAGTAGTAGCTCCAGGCAGAATGGAGCCTACGTCTCTCTGGTGATAGATGATCGATTTCCTGGGGTTGGGTTGAATGGGTCTTTGTGTGAAATCATTTCTGATCGAATCATTTGGAAGATTCATTAATCTATGTGTCTGCGCCCACAATTCCTACAATCGTTATTAATCTGTGCTTTATTTGGCTTAGATTTTCAAGACTTAAAAGCAAATTCAAAATCACCCTCCTTGAACGGTAAGCATGATATTAATTACCACTGGCAATAAATATAAATTAATCAATGAATTTACTAAGCTGGTTCAGCAGGTTTATTGTCTTCTAGTGCTTGAGTCTAAAGAAGCAGACAATGGTCATTGCACATGAAATAACTCCTATCTGTGCTGTAAATGCAAGAGAACAAAAACAAGAATCAAACACATCAGATCAGAATACCAAGAATGCTCGGAACTAAAACTAAAAATGGTTTCGCAAAATCATATGTTCTCATACAGATGGTTAAACATCATTTTAGGCATAAGAACATTCGATTCAATGAAACTCTTTTTGAGCAGATCTTAAATACTGAAGAATCGCAGAAAGCCTTGCGATTAGCTTTATGAAAGTTTTCCAGAATGCCAATTTGAAATATGTTTCTGTTTAATTGTGAATTAACTATTTGAGAGAGCTGTGATTCTTATGCTTATTAGTCTATTAAGTCAACATCTCTAGTGAATGGTGAATTTTGGTTAGGATGCTACCTTACAAGGCTGCCTAATGAAGTTGTCATCGAGGGAGCTTTCTTAGATTTGGAACAAAATTCATATTATTTTACTCTACCGAATTTGATTACTTTCTTCTCAACCATTGGTGAAGTATGTGCTGCATGCAGTTGCCGGACATACTACGTTTGACATGTTGCCATTGTTCTTTAACTCAGGTATTCTTTGACCTTCAAATTCAATTATGCACATATTTGATGCAAAAGACATTTGAACTTATGTTAAGGGAATATAGTGAGCATCAACACTTCCTGTTTTTCACAGTGTGGGAAACTTTTTAGTGAGCGAAAATTTAGTGCACTGCATGGATTTTGCGATTAAGACAGCCCTTAAAATGTCTATCTCCCTGATCAGTGCCCTGACTACTGAACTAACTATATATAGGGAGCTTATTGAAACACACCCTAAATGTTGCTAGATGACGAATTTAGAATTAGCATATTTGTGATGCATTGCGTTGTGCTTGAATTTTACCTAATGTCTGCAGTGCACTTTAAATGTTAACTCTCTTAATCCTTGCTTGGATACTGTATTTTAATAGAATACATAGCCGAATGTCCAATAAAGCTGTTCTCATTTACATATTTTCTGTCAGACAATGGAACGAGTATGACAGCGACTTCCACTCCACTGCTACAATTACTGATTTATAACCGCGGCATTTGGAAAGTTGCTACGGTTTGTCCAAAAAGTCACAAGATTTGGCACTATTTTGTTTTGTTTGTTTGTTTGAAGAAGAAGAAGAAGAAGAAGAAGAAGAAGAAGAAGAAGAAGAAGAAGAAGAAGAAGAAGAAGAAGAAGAAGAAGAAGTTGCTAAAGGGGTCTGACTTGGCAAAACTGTATTTGCGGTTCAAATCAATTTTCCAGAGATGGTGACCTTAAGTGGTGCCAATACTGTGAAAGGATAGTTCACCCAAAAATGCTAATTCTGTCTTCATTCACCTTCATGACGCTTCAACCTATTTGATTTTCTTTGTTTTGTGGAATACAAATTTGTTTTCCCAATTACTCTTTGTGTTTCACAGAAGAAGAAATGCACAGAGGTTTGGAAAGACATAAGGGTAAGTAAATGTTTTTCCTTTTTGGGTGAACTGTCCCTTTAATATCTTCTGACACATTCAAAATGTCAACATATTGTAATATGTGCATAATATTTTTCAGCTGAGGCAGAGGAATTGCGCATCATGTTACTGGGGGCAAGGGGGTCTGGAAAAAGCTCAACTGGAAACACCATCCTCGGGTGGAACGCCTTCAACACAGACATGAAGCTGAGCAGAGTCACCCAGTTCTGTGAAAGAGCATCTGGAAACATCAACGGCCAGCCCTTGGCCATAATCGACACGCCGGGACTGAATAAGATCAATCAAATAGAGAAGGAGGTGACCAGGGATATCATGAAATCTGTCTCTCTCTATAAACCAGGACCACACGTGTTTCTGCTGGTTCTACCAGTGGGAAACTTAACCAATGAGGACAAGAACATGCATAAGCTGATCCAGAACATGTTCGGAAAGAACGTTTGGAATTACACAGTTGTTCTGTTCACACATGGAGATCGACTAGAAGGGAAAACTTCGAATGATGTGATTGCCAGCTCAGACAAAGACCTTAGAGACTTTATCCGCACTTGCAGTGGTGGATTTGTGTTCTTCAATAACAAGAACACGGGAAACTTTGAGCAAGTGACCAAACTTCTGGAGAAGATTGATACTTTGGTGGCCATCAATGGCAGAGGCTGCTACACAAATTTGTTTTACCCAAACTCAGAAAGAAAGATACGTGAAAAACAAGAGAAGATTCTGGAGGAGAGACAGGAGGAGATATCACGAAAGGAGAGAGAGCTGGAGGAGAATTATGAAGATGAGGAGTTAGAGAGGAAAAAGCTTGAGCTCTGGAGAGAGGAAGAGGAAGATGCACGGAAACTAGCTGAGAATCCACAAAGACGCAAAAGTCTGACATTGAACCTCACCAGAGCAAAATCACAGATCATTCACTAATTCAACTGTTTTATAAACTGTACAGAAACCTTCTAAAGATTAATGGAGATAATTTAGTATTCCCTGTAGGAGATCATATATATTCTGAATTATTCAGATTTTACATTGTTGCTGCATGTTGTTGTGTCGTTTTAATAAATATGTATGTAATAACAATTCACTTTCACTGAATAACCTGCTTCCACATGTAACATAAACAAGTAAGAATCTAAAAAAAAAAAAAAAAAAAACCCTGCAAACTTAACTTTCCATAAAAGTTTAAATACATTTAAAACACACTGTTACCATGGAAACATGGAATCTGTGATTCTGTCATTCATCTCCAGTGGTATATAAAAAAATTGATTATACTTGCTGATTTTCATGATTTAATGCTGCCCTCTTCTGGTAATGTCTGTTAGCAAGCACAAACTTGACTTCAACGGGAAACATCTAACGAGAAGCTTTAAGCTAATCTACAAGGAAGATAAATCATTTCAACAGAAAATGTACAGTCAATTATTATAGCACACACATACACACAAAAAGTTTTATTCAAATTATTTTAGCAAAAAGTACAGTATAATATCATTGGAATACTAACAATATGTTGGTAGAGATAACAATATTAATAAAAACTTTAATTCTGTAATTAAAAACAAAATTACCAATCAAAAACCATGAACATCGAAGAAAACATTGGTAATGGTACACATTATCATTTCTATATAAAATAATTACAAATCTGACATAAATTAATTATAATGACATTTTCATTAAAAGGCCTTTAGTAAGTGCTGAGAACAGAACAGAACCTATTGATAATAAATCTAATCTAAATCAAATAATACATTTGTGTAGGATTTCCATTCATTTGGAATTGTGCCATAACCACTGAAAGTTTTGTTATAATACGTTTCCAAATCATTCTGGAATCGATACACAAACCACTTCCAGTATGGCAGTTCTGAGACATCAGGCGTGATGCTCCATTTCTCAAAATCTGGACCTGCTTTTCTATACTCCTTAAAACAGTTTCATCTGAATCAGATTTTGGGTAAAAGGATTGACTGTCACTTGCCACTGAAGATGTACAGAATTCCAAGCAAAGATTGTCTGTACCTCTGTAAATCATCCCTCTCATCCCACAGTTACAATGGAAGGGAGCAATGTGATCTCCGGGATGGTCCTCCATCGTGTTAACACAGACAACACCACAGAAGGGACACTGAACCCAGCAGCACTGGCAGAAATGTTCAATCAAAATCTCATCTGGTGGTTTCCTAAACATTTTCATTTCAATATCAGAGGGTTTTGTTACGTATTTGTTCGACTCTTCTGTGATGGGCTGAAGTTCTTTTTTCACAACCTCTTTTAGAAGTTCAAAGTCAGTGACATCTTGACAGCAGTTACCGGTGAGATGTTCTTTACTGTATTCAAGCTCGTCTTTCAGACAGTCTGAGAATATCTCCAGCCACATATCGGCATCTCCGCTTTTACTCAAAACTTCAGTTGTTGCTTTTTCAGCAGCCTTGATGACACATTGCTCCTTGTTCTTGATATTCCCATTAATCATTGCAAGAGCGGGGGAATTCTCTCCTGTTATATATGCTTTCACTTCAGCTTTGATGAAATCTTCAAAGTGGCTCCTCGGTAACTGTATGTACTGAATTAACTTTTGAAAGTCCTCTCCCTCTTCTAGTGCTTTCAGAATATGTTTCTCCAGGTTTGACCTGCTGCCTTTGAATGCTGGAATATTTGTCCGCATCTCTCCTGCTAGATCATTTGCAGCCTTGTTGTAGGCACTCTGGAGAATGGGGTTTTTCAGCTCACTACAAATCAAGGCTCCGAAAACTGCAGCAGATTTTGCTCCTTAGCAAAATCCTTGGAACACGCTGTAATATTCTGGTTTCTTCTTCTCTAAATAAACCATGGGGTCATTAGACTTTCTGAACTCCTGATGGAAATCTGCAAACTTCTCACCTGCCCACCTACATGCTAAGATTGTCAGATCCACTGTGAACTCTTTCTTGAACTCATATTGTGCTTTTTTGCACTTGTGGTTTCCAACATTAATTTTTACAAGTTTTGCAATTTCTTGAATGTAGCTTGTGTTGTAGCCTGTGTTTGTAACTGATTTTGACTTAACCAGGTTCTCAGTTTCACGACAAATACTGCACACCAATTGTTTTATTGACTCTTGCTCTTCTGGTGGAAAGCCAAACAGTTTGTTTTTCCAGTATTTTCCAATGACATTTACATATATGGTGAAATCAGTGATTTGATATATGTGTTCATATTTATCTAATCTGTCACGTACAAGTGCTTCTTCATGAATTTCAGATATTATTGTAATAATGTCCCTTAATATGTTAAGTTCTTCAAAAGGTTGAACAACCCCTGCCAACTGAGAGACCCACATTTTCCACACTTGATCAAATTGCCTTCAGCTCATTCTCATCAAGACCTTTTTGTTTGAGCTTGAATGCAAACTCTTTGCTTTTCTCAAGGAGTTTTCGCTCATGCAGAGTTTTCTCTCCATCCAGTTTAGTGAGAGCTTCCCTTTGATTAATAATGTTCTCTAGCTTTCTTTTTGCATCCCAAGTTCCCAATGAAGGTGTTTGATTTTCTCTTGAAATTTCGATCTTCACTGAATCAACATCTCTTTTTCTTTGTGTTCTTCAAAATAAAGCTTCATGGACTTTTTCACCTCTTCATTGATCTTTGCCATCTCTTCCAAGTCTCTACTCTCAACTTTATGCAGTTGCCTGTTGTTGATTCTGTTGTGCAATTTCTCCAGCATGGCACTTCTGAGACTCCAGGTCCACTTTGCATACTCCTCTTCTAATTTTCTGTATGTTGCAATTTCCAAAGTATTCCTGAAGCTGAAAACAAAGTTTTCATTTAGAAGAGCTTTCCAGAGGTCGCCAATACGATCTTTGAATTGTGCCAGTGTCACACCATTATATTGTGAGGCACGGGATAGGATTGTGTTCTTAAGCTCCTGCACATTTTCACTGTAACCTGGATTGGGTGGAGCCATTGGTGGGCTGCCTTCCCAGAGTTGGGCAAAGTACCTCACATCAGTCTTTATATCAAATCCAATGACGTCACTGAAACACTCTGCACCACAGACTTCCTCTTTAGCAGCTAATTGAGTCATCTCATCTAGTTTCTCCTGCAAGCACCTTTTCCCTACCATGTTCTTCTCTCCTGCTGTGATGTCTCCAACGTTCTGATGCACAAACATGCAGCTGGGATTCAGTCGTACCTTCTTCAAGATCAAGATTCAAGGAGCTTTATTGCCAAGTACATTTTTACACGGAATTTGTTTTGGTGTTGTGCGAGTCACACCGAGTCGCCATTCTGCGGCGCCTTCTTTATTTGGACAGAAAAATACAGCATAACATGAGGAGAGGTAAGAGGGGGGGGAATGAAAAAAAAACAACCCCCAGACTATGCTCCTTCCGGGAGCACAGTTTGGGAACAGTAAAAAAACATCTCAGCAACATGAGCGCATACACATTACAACATGAAACACGACTTGCAACAGGGGAGAGGAATGGGGGGTTGAGGTGTCCCAGCACAGCCAGGCGGCCCGTCCTGCAGCCATTTCAGGCACTGGTCACAGACCTGCTTGTCAGACTGGGGGTTCAAAGCGGCGAAGGTGAGAGATGGGTGTGTGCATAAATGTGTGTGTGTCTGTAGAGTTCATGTGCATGTTTGTGTAGGCCTGGAGAGTCACGCCTGGCACCATAATCGCGGTGCTCCAGTCCGCAAGTTGCTGTGGAGACAACCTTGATCAGATCCCAGTCCGAGTCAGCAGGTGATTGGGGGATGCAAGAGCGTCTTCCTGCAGTGCTCTCAGGGGGAGTTGTTGTCCCAACAGCGGCCTTGGCCAAGGCCAGTGCTGGTAGAGGGAGCCGAAAGCAGATAAGATTGGAATTGTTTGGTCTGGGAGCGAGTAGCCACAATTTATGACTGCTCTCTTAGTTCGTTCTGGTCTCTGAAACGATCCTTTTGCAAAGCCGTGAGCTTTTCCATGATGATATCCATATTGCGTTGCATCTTCATGATATTATCCATATTGCGGTTAACCCTCAGAGCCCGACGGCATCGCCCACGACGTCACACGGCACCTCCGATAAAAATCTATATTATTTCATGAAACTTTTATCGATTTTCTTACCGTTTTTTCCAGCAGAAAGCTAACGAGCTAGCCATCACGGGGGTGTCTTTGGTGTCTTTGTAGCCTTTACAGAAGGTTTTCTATCCAGCCTGGAACATGTGCATCTTTTTGGAGTTGTTCAGCAATAAGTCAAAACGCTTACATCCAAGATATATCCACTTGATGTCCGTAATTTATACATTTTCCGTCATTTTTGCCGCTAGCGCGATGCTAGCTGCCATTTTGGATGAGGGTTTGACCAATGACAGGCTGATCCGTCATCCACGTTGGTGTGCGTCATTACGCATGAACCACAGCTCTGTTATTGTGGAGAGATAGATTCGCACGGCTAGTATTGAGGAGATAGAGAGAGAGACGTGCTGCAGTAGTTTTGTGGACAAAGTTTGAGGAAAAAGTTTGAGGAGAAAGTTTGAAGAGAGGTTCCTGATAGGAACTGTTTTGAGGCTTGGCACCAGTAAATATCCAAAATCCAAAGAGGCCAAAAGCGCCTGGACTTTTTTTGGAAAAATGTAAATAGTTTTGGTTCTGTATAAGTTATCATGTTTATTCCTGAGTTCCAGGACTCCAAAGACTTGAACAAACAGTTTTCCAGAGGAAATATGCTTAGCTTTTATTTATTTGTGTGTGTTTTCAATAAATATTTGAGGGATTCAATTTCCGTTTTATGTTTTCATTTGTCTTTATGGTCCCATAACTTATTTTACATTCAGGTGACATCAATGCAACACAAATATACTGACAGTGCAACTTGTCTTGAAAAAAAAGAGGTGTGTCAATTGTCTGTGCACAACAGGGTTGATGTTTTACAAGCTTTTTTAGTAAATAACACCAGGCGGAAAATTTATTGTAAAAATACCCTTAGGTCTCTGAGGGTTAATAGTCCCAGTTTGAGAGATGACCGCTCTGCCCACTGCTTCAATCATGACGGGCAGCCTTGTGGAGCTTTGAACAGCTGTCACCGCTTCCTGAATTCCTCGATATACCAGGGCAATGCCTGATCCAATCAGCAGAAACCCTGTTACCATGATTCCGAATAGGTAGATGTCTTCAATGTCCTCTACGGAAAGAGCCGCCAGACACACAACATGCCACCTCTCCCACGCGTCCATCGTGTAGCCAGCAGCAAACGCTCTGGCAGGGCAGTTCGGTTCCCCCGAACCTAAGCTTCTCGTCGAGAAGATGGTGTCAATTGCGTTGAGAGACCAGTTGATCAAATCCATAATTTTTAGTTCGAGAGCAGTGCGTGGAGAGTCTCTCAAGTTTAAGACAGTAGACTAGACGAGAGAAGCAAGCAGGTGAGGAGGGAGGAGGGAGACGAGAGGGAGAGAGGAGAGAAAGCCTTCGCTGAGAGCCAGAGGGAAAAAAATGCAAAATTAATCTTCTAATTGTTCTTCATTCTCAGGAAGGCCTGAACAACAATCTGAAGGATGTCCTGCATCTCAGCTGGATTCTCACCAAAGATGTTGATCAGAGTCATGTTTCCAAGACCGACTACAAATGTTGCCATTTCATTATCATGATGTCTTGTTGACCTGCCAGCCAACTCCAGAGCATGAAGTCCTTCAGCATTGATAATAAGAAAGTAGTCAAAGTTTAACTGGGTTTTCAGTTCTTCAGACACCTTGATCAGCTGCATGAAAGCTCCTCTGGTGCATCTACCAGCACTGACCGCAAACTGCAGTCCAAACATGGCATGGGCTGGAATCCAGCATGGTGGATTTCCCAGTGCTCTGAATACCCAAAACTGACAACACAAAGGCTTTCTGGTCTCCCAGCATTTTGATAAGTTCATCTAGAACCGCTTGAACCCAAATCAGAGGAACGTGAGCTGCATCACCATCCATCAGCTCTATTGGATATCCAGAGATCATGAGCTCTGCAGCAAACCTTGGGAGACTCCTGACATCTAGTTCACATCCAGATATTTTATTATTTCTCACAGATATGTGTGATTCATATATCTGGCCAATCTCTCTTAATATGTGTTCCAAGCCAAATGATGCTACATTCAGTTTTTCAGACAGCTTCTCTAGTTGTGACTGTTCTACTGTCAGTTGCTCAGATTTATCATGTTCCTTTTTCAAATCCAGCACCTTTGACCATGTTTCATAATACTCATTATGAAACTTGCAGAGATCTTTTGAAGTATACTCATCCAGGAGGATATCCAGCCATTTAAGGGAATACAACTTCTCAGCAGCATCTGTGGAATTCAGTTTTTCAATAAACAATTTTAAGAATTCACTGAGGCCAATTTTTTTCTGCTGCTCACGGATTTTGTACATTTCTGTTGTTTTTTGCTATTATGCATTTCAATGTTGTTCCCTTGAGGTCGATGTAGTTCTTTGTTCTTGAGACACCAGTCGTGCCACAGTTTTCCCTGACAAGGCAAAAATGTTTCTCTGATTTCGGACATTTCCTTTGTCTTAAGTAGTTTCATCATCGTCTCTGCTGCCTCTTTTCCTCTCCTGCAGTTATCATTATTCTCATCAACTTTGATTCCTGAATACTTGCCCAGATTCTCACGTTTGAAAACTGGCAGTGATTTAGAGAGGCACTCATTGATGGTTCTTCTAAGTTCCTCTGATATATCTGATCTATTTCTTTCTTTCAAGCCAATTGTATATTTACCTTCCTTTATCTTGGAACAACTGAGTCATCTTCAGTCAGAAGGCAAATGAGAGGCTTTGCACTGTTGTAGAACTCTTCCACTTTTTCCATACTTTTGTCACTCCTATCAAGATTTGGCAAAAGCACTACATTTACTGAGGACTTATCAGTCAGAATTTGTAGCTGTGTCTCATTAGCTTGTGCTTCACCATGAAGATTACAGAAGGCAACACAGTCTGTAAATGTATCCGTTTTCTCTCCAGAAGGGCAGTACCAGGCAATCTCAACCACTCCATCCATCAGCAGGCGGGATTTTCTGCTTCCACGGCAGTGTCTGTGAAAGAAAGTGTCATGCCGTTCATTGATCAGGTTGTTCATTAATTCTGATTTGGATGAAGAAACTGCTGAAAATCTGAAAAAGGCAATCATAGGTGTCTCAGCCTTGTAGATTGTCTGGCTTTTACTGGTATTTTCGTTGTGTGACTTCCAGCTTTTCTTAAATTGCCTGAAGGCCCACAGTGGAAATTCAATCTCCTTGGTAAATATATTAGGCACAAGCAACGGAAGAGCAAACTGACACTGTGAGAGTTTTGTTACCATGAGCTGACAAAGGAAATTATCTGCACAGAGAAACACTGCCATCTGAATGTCCATTGGGTGAATCAGCTGTCTTTTGCCTGTATCAAGATGCACAGACCTCTTGAAAATGTTTTCAAAGGCATTACCCTCTTGTACATTAGAAACCATGGCGCCTTTTGTATTAAGCACCTCACTTTTTTCTTCTTCCATTGGAATGTATCTTGCTGTGTAATCTGCCATCAGGAGTCCTTGTATATAAGTTACAACCAAATTCTTCTCATTACAAGGTTCATGCCTTTGTAGTGGCGGAGTTACTTGCAAAAAGTCTATTGACAGTTTGTTGGAGTTTTCACGACTAAGTTTGAGTCTACTAAAGATTTCCAATTCAATCTGTTCCTTGTCTTCGCCTTGGGCTAGTTCTTTTCCTGATTCTCTTTTCTCACGGTCTTCTCTCTGCTAAATGAATAAAGAGCATTTTAACGGTTAATCTCTTAATCTAAATTTAATTTAGATTTGAGGGTGTTTAGATATTTTTAATAGAAAACTAGACAAAGATATTTCAAGTATGACTGGATATAAATTTACACCATGTCAGTCAGTGATTCTATCACGTGTAATGTTTAAGTCTTGCAGCTATATTTTTGAAAGTATGTGTTTTAATTATTATTGCTTTGCAGTGTACTTTCACTGTAAATGCATAAGTCAGTAACTTATGATTTTAGCTTTTATTTTTTAAAGAAAACGTCTCGGTTACGTATGGTAACCCCCGTTCCCTGAAGGAGGGAACGGAGACGTACGTCGGATGTCACCGACGAATTGGGATCACTTCAGGGAGCCCCTATCAGCTTTGAGATATAGAGAACGGGCCAATGGCCATTGGCATGCGAGATTTGCATCTCGCGCTCCGCCCCGCACCGCGGGTATAAACAGGAAGCGAGAGCAGCGCAATATTGTTTTTCACTGAGGAACTGAACTAGTGACTCGGCCATGCAGTGATGGTACAGCAACTGTGGCGACGGGACGTACGTCTCCATTCCCTCCTTCAGGGAACGAGGGTTACCATACATAACCGAGATGTTCCCTTTCGAATTGGGATCCCTTTGGAAAACGCTACAGTTACTACCACTTCCAGCGCCCAGCGAAAGTCCCTCAGACCCCATCTGTACCAATCCACCACAGCCTTGATCTTCTCAGGATCCATGCGCATTCCCTCAGCCGACACGATGTAACCTAGAAAAGGAACAGACTGTGCATGAAAAGTGCATTTCTCCGCCTTGACAAAAAGCCAATTTCTTAACAACCTCTGAAGCACTTGTCGGACATGCTGCACATGTTCCTGGAGAGAAGAAGAAAAAAATGTATATGTCATCCAGGTAGACATATATGAACTAATCAGCCATGTCTCGCAGTACGTCGTTGACAAGTGCCTGGAAGACCGCTGGGGAGTTGGACAGTCCGAAAGGCATGACCAAAAATAAAGCGGTCTTCCATTCATCTCTCTCCCTGATGCGAACCAAATGATAAGCATTACGTAAATCCAATTTTGTGAAGATAGACGCTCCCTGTAACCCCTTGAAGGCTGAAGACATCAACGGCAAAGGATAAGTATTCTTTACCGTGATGTTGTTCAGCCCTCGGTAATCAATACAGGGTCGCAGGGATCCATCCTTCTTCCCCACAAAAAAGAACCCCGTCCCCGCTGGAGAAGAGGAAGGGTGGATGAACCCCGTTGCTAAGGAATCAGAAATGTATTTCTCCATGGCCTCTCTCTCTGGAAGAGAGAGAGAATATAACTTGCCCTTAGGCGGAGACGTACCAGGCAATAAGTCTATGGCACAGTCATAGGGACGATGCGGGGGAAGAGAAGCAGCTCGAGACTTACTGAACACTTTCTTCAGATCCAGGTACTCTGCGGGCACGATAGATAAATCCACTGCCTCTTCCTGAAACACAGGGACAGAAACAGATGGACAAGCAGACACAAGACAAGACTTATAACAATGACTGCTCCACGCCAACACAGACTTCTGCTACCAGTCCACTCTAGGGTTGTGACGGGTGAGCCAGGGGTGACCAAGAACTATGGGTGCAAGGGGAGTGTCCAGGATGTAAAAGGAGATGGTCTCTGTGTGGTTGCCGGATGTGATGAGGGTGATGTCTTCAGTGGTCAGTGAAATGGTGGGTAGTTCTTGACCGTTGAGAGCGTGCACTGCAATCCTGTGTGTGTCTTGAGGGGAATGTGAAGTTTGAGTGCAAATTGATGGTCCATAAAGTTGCCTTCAGCCCCAGAATCCAGCAGTGCGCGACAGTCGTGGAGGTGAGTTGACCATTGAAGTCTTACCGGGAGGAGGGTAGATGTGGATGAGGTCTTCTCGGCGGAAATCCCACCCGATAGTAGCCTCATACTTACTATAGGGCTGGACCTTTTACCGGACAGTTGTAAGCGAAGTGTCCAGTCCCTCCACAGTACATGCAAAGGCCCAGGGATCTCCGCCTCTCCTTCTCCTCCCTGGAAAGCCGGGCTCGACCCACCTGCATGGGCTCGTGATCATTGACTGGGCTGACCACGTCCCTGCCTCCAGAACGTTGTTCCCTGACTTCCTCAGAACAACGGTTGTGCGGAACCCGTCGATCCACACGAGAAAGTCGAGCGTCCACTCTTAAAGACAGTGCAATCAACTCCTTGAGTCCAGTGGGAAGGTCCATGGCATAGATCTCCTTGTGGACGCGCTCAGCCAGCTCATGCAGGAACATGTCCCACTGCGCCTCCTCGTTCCATTGACTCTCCGCTGCTAAGGTCCGAAACTCGATCGAGAAGTCTGCTACCGACCTCTCTCCTTGACGCAGATCCGCCAGCACTCTAGCTGCCTCTCTTCCAGACTCTTCCAGAGGCAGCCCGGTCGAACATCCGCTTCATTTTGGCGGAGAGCGTCTGAAACGAGGAGCAGCATTCGTCCTGATTCTGCCACACCGCCGTTCCCCAGAGCGCCGCTCCCAGTCAGCAGCATCAGGATGAAGGCGACCTTAGTTCGCTCCTCATGAAATGTCCTGAATTGAAGAGAAAAATGCATAGCACATCGAGTAAGAAAAGCTTGACAGAAGTTGGGTTCACCTGAATAGGTCTCTGGAACTGGTAGGTGGGGCTCCGACTGAGAGGGGTCTGCTGAAGATGGTGGGGGAACCGGCAGTGCGGGTGGCGTAGTGGGTGCTAGCAGAAGTTGGATCTGCTGGTTAAGCCCGGACACCTGCGCCACTAATGCCTGAACAGCGCACGCTGTATCGTTGAGATTACTCTCCTGGTTATCCATTCGAAGAATGCTGTGGTTCATGAATGCCTCCAGGGATGGTGATGAGTCACTCGCTGCTTCCATAATATTGGTCAGATCGTTCTGTCACGACAGAGACGAAAGCAGGTGCGAGAAAACTCTTTTACTGTAGAATTGATGATGTACACAAAGGAAGTCACAATAGAGCAGGCTAACGGCGCAGGGACTCCGATGGCCAGATGACAACGGTGAAGAGTGCAGAGTGTGAAGACCAGGTGACGACGAATCCAAAACCACAGGAACAAAGAAGGCACAGGACTCAGGCACAGGACTCAGGCACAGGACTCAGGCACAGGACTCAGGCACAGGACTCAGGCACAGGACTCAGGCACAGGACTCAGGCACAGGACTCAGGCACAGGACTCAGGCACAGGACTCAGGCACAGGACTCAGGCACAGGACTCAGGCACAGGACTCAGGCACAGGACTCAGGCACAGGACTCAGGCACAGGACTCAGGCACAGGACTCAGGCACAGGACTCAGGCACAGGACTCAGGCACAGGACTCAGGCACAGGACTCAGGCACAGGACTCAGGCACAGGACTCAGGCACAGGACTCAGGCACAGGACTCAGGCACAGGACTCAGGCACAGGACTCAGGCACAGGACTCAGGCACAGGACTCAGGCACAGGACTCAGGCACAGGACTCAGGCACAGGACTCAGGCACAGACTGGAACAAACACACTGGGGACCCACAAACAACGATCTGACAAAGAGATGAGAAAGTGATGAGTCTATATAGGCAGATGATATGAGCTGCAGCTGGTGTAGGGACTGATGAGCCAGATAGCTAATGATCCAATGAGTGGGCACGCCCACACAATCAGCACGCACACACACATAACAACAGCACATGAGACGAGAAAGAGACATGGATTTATGAACCGTGACACTCTGCAGACATTGAAGATGGCTGTATGACTGTGACTCATTTCTTGCAAGAAATTACATTTTTATAAAGACAATTGGGCAAGGTTTTGTCTCTTATTCAGTAATGCAGCGATAGTTGAAATTTTGCCACGACAGTGGAGAAAGAGTAAAGTAGATGTCAAGTAAATTCCTATGTAGCCTACACTACCAGTGGACTAGCCTACACAAAATTCAGATACTCAGAATTAGGAACATATCTGTTTTCTTTATAAACCAATATTTTCAAACAATGTAAGTTTATAAAACCGTATGTATGTGATGGAAAAAGTTATTTATTTAAACACAAGTCAAGTATACTTAAATCCAATTTTAAGTATATTTCTGAGAAGTACATAAAGTATATTTCTGAGGAGTACATTAAAAGTAGACAGAAAGTGTACTTTCTTATTTTTAGTTGGAAAGAAATATACCAATAGCACACTTGAATAAACTTCTTTTCCGTAAGGGTCATGAACAGTGATGAGATAACCTACAGAGATGAGGTAAGAACACTATCAAAGTGATGAAATGATAGAAACCTCCACCTCAACATCAGCAAAACCAAAGAGATGATTGTGGACATCAGGAGGACGCAGATGGACAGCCACGCCCCCAGTTAAACTACATCAGTAAAACTACCAAGTTGGCACAAAAGGGAGTTATTTCTTCTCCAGTTCCCACTCTCTCCCTTCACTACTCTCTCCCTGCCTCGAGGTCCGTGAAATGTAATTACCATAAGTTACTGTACTGTACACAGAATATTTAGCTCGTACTTCAAGCATTACAAGTACAGTGCCTATATCTAGTTCTGATCCACAAACTTGTGTGGTGGATTTAGTGGCTGACAGTGAGGATTGAAAACAATCAAGTCCTGCCTTCTAATGCCCTCCTATTCTTACCTGAAGTGATATAATGATGAAAAGATGTAATGAATGGCTTTTCTGAGGAAAATGTAATATTGCGTGACATATTGTTTACACCCTCTAGAAATTTTACGTTCCAAGAACGTTCTCAGAACGTCCCCGCTCGTGTCAAGGATGTCACCTATAACGTTCCGGGAAGGTCATTTCTTTTAAGGGTTGGGGGTCATTATTTGGCGGACCTTCAGGGAACATGCAGGACGTTACGGGAATGTTTAGGGGACCATTACTATAGGACGTTCCCTCTACACTACATTCCCATAACATTTGCAGGTCCTTTAGGGGACCAACCTAGAATGTTATTTTTTGGTCCTATTTAGGTACTTCCATCATGTTTACAGAACATGTTTGTGTGAATCTATGTACACTGGGCTGATTTGCAAATGAGGGTCAGTAAAACAGGATTTGCACAAAAGTTTCTTCTCAAAGATGTATCAATTGCAACCCTTTGTGATCCAACTTCATATCCAGACCATGCAAGTACTGTACTTTATAATGTGTGTTTGCAAATCGCCTTTCTAAATGTGTCACCATTTTCTCTTACTGTATTCACAGAGACCAGAGCTTGTTATTTGTAGCCCAAAAATGCTCAATGCCTGTACAATTCAGAAGCACATTTTTGCTTCTTTAAAATAAAACTAATGACATAGCTCTGATCTCTGTGAATACAGTCAGAGGCAATGGTAACTTTAGCCACATTAGCCGTCAACGTGCTAACAAGCACATTCACAAAGGCGACTTGCATACATTCACAAAATATAACGTGCGGTACTTACATGTTCTGAATATGAAGTTGGACAAACAGTTGGTATTGATCCATCTTTGAGAAACAACTTTTGTGCAAATCCTGTCTTTTACTGACCCTCATTTGCAAAGCAGCCCATGCAACATTGATTCATTCAAACATGTTCTGAAAGCATTCAGTAAACGTGATGGAAGGACCAAAAAATAACATTCTAGTTTGGTCCCCTAAAGGTCCTGCAAATGTCACGGTTATGGGAATGTAGTGTAGAGACCACTACTGAACAAGATATTGTCACATGCCTGTCCTGTCTTGTGTAGCACATGTGGTGGTTTGTTATTTTCCTGTCTTTTTCTAGTTCCCACCCTCCTTGTTATCTTGTTATTGGTTTAATTTGCCCCACCTGTGTTCCCTCATTACCTGCCTCAGTTGTCCCCTTTAAATAGTTCCCTTGTGTTCACAGTCCTTGTCGGTACGTTGTGATGTCTATGTCTCCCTTCTGTGATCTGCTTCTTCCCCTTTTGGTATGTTTGTGTTTCAGTTCTTATGTTGTTTGAATTATGTTATGTTTTTCCCCTTTGTGGGTTTTTGTTTTGTGTTTATGTTTATTTTGTTAATAAATACCTTTCCCTGCACTTGAGTCCTCCCACCAGTTTCATTTGTTTGGGGAAACGTGACAGATATGTTGCAGTGCAGTCTCGAATTAAACATCTCCATCTGACTAACAGGGAACCATATGAGAACGTTCTGTTAACATCCCAAGCATCCTCTTTGTAACGTTGACCATGGAATAACCAAAATGGAATGTCCCCCTAAAGTCATATTAGGAACATTATGATATGACCAAAAGAGGACCACATGTCCCCTTTTACGTGGGCAAGCTGTTTTTATTGACGTCTTTCCGCATTTGAAACACTCATTGAGCATGAAACATTATACATTTCAATAAGTTGTACTCTTTCTTTGAACCTCTTATGATGTTCAAATTAATCTGTATGTTAATTACGGCATGGTGTGAGCGCAGCAAAATCTGCTGAAGTCACATAACTAGTAAAGAGGAAGAGATTATTGGTCCATGTGCCGCTTGTCACGTTTATTGTTTGAATTTCATAGTAAAATGAACAGAATTTAAAAGCTTAGTTTGATATCTGTTCTATCTTGTCTGTTGGTGCATTGTTTGTGTCCTCTGCTCTGCCTCTGAGATCTATATCTGTTGACCGTTTTTTACTGTCCAAATTGTTGATAATGTTGACTAATCGTTTCAGCCCTATAGCAGTTTAAAGATGGTTTCAAAAAGATCCTTTAGCCTAGAGGTCATTCTACTGAAGTCATTATCCTACAGAGAAGAGAAAGAGAGAAGCATGTAGAATTTAGTCAATGTAAATAAGACAATGTAAGACTTCTGTCATTAGCAACATTTGCAAGCCCCGAGTGAAACTCACCCTGTTGGATGTGCAGTGATGAAAAACGTAATCAATATCAGAGACAAACTCTCTCACTGTTTGATAATCGTTATTTTCCAGGTTCATCTTCACTCTGCCCAGCATCATGGGACCACAAATGTTCTCACTGTATCCTGTAACCTGAACACCATACGTCACATACTGTATAATTACATTCCAGCATTAAATGATCTAAAACAGACAGAGGAAGCTCCTAAATGTGAGATTTACATTATTGCAGGGGTCAGTCATGCTCTCATGTAGCAGGTGTAACAGCAAACACTGGCAGTGCTGAAAGAGAAACAAACATATCTGTTATTGTTAAAGGGATTGTTCTATATATATATATATATATATATATATATATATATATATATATATATATATATATATATATATATATATATATATTTGTCTAAACGATGAAAGAAATGTTATTTTGGACCCCATTGGCTTCCATCGTACAGAGAAAGTTTTACCAGTGTGTACTGAGAGACTGGACTGCTCAAAACATCCTGTTGGGTCTTTTGACTGGAATCCTCCATATTCTTCATCCCACAGAATGTGCAGCTCCACTGGCTTATGTACAGACAAAACACACAATATTACACAAAGTCAAATGTTTAGTTTGTCTAAACCAGCATGTTTTCTCTCTCTCTTACCCAGGTGAGTCTCCATCTACAGCTGGAAGGTGACAGTTTGAATGAAAAGCTCGTGGACATTCGTCACAACACACGAGATCTCCCTCAGAGTCGCACACGAAACACACGTCATCATTCTGCTGAGACAAGAGTTTATAAAGAAATAAAGCTGTACCGGCTTAAAGCACATTTTAAATGTGATGTTTTGACATGACTGTAATTGTGACTAAGTGTCTTACTAGGTCTTGATCACAGTTGGCTGTATGTGGTTCCAAAACTCTTTTCTGGAAAGTATGTGAAAACACATCAGTAAGCTATTAGGTAAACTGCAAAAACTTTAAACAACAAAACTTGATCGGCCGCTGCCATCCCACAGACAGTGTTCCAGACAGACTGGCAGTTTATGCATTAGTGGTTGAGACACCACTAGGTGGCGACAAGAGACTGTCACTGAATCATTCAATTCATTGATGCTTTAAAAACATCAATACATTTAGGGGAAAAAAACAGAGAATATCTGAACTTTTACTATTTCTTTCATATAAAGATGTAATAAGAGTAGCCTAGGCTATGTAAGAATATAAGAGTGTATATAGATTTATAAAGTTAAATTTATATAAGTGTACTATAAGAATATAAGAGTATATATAAAATTAGATATTGTGTATATATAGTGTAGTATAAGAGTAGTACACAATTGTTTCACCCAACTGAAATCAACATCAATGTTAGGTATAAGCTAGTCTCAGCCTCAGACGTCACGCCCACGGACTGTTGGCTGAACGTCTGATGCATGTGGCACACTTATCTGGGCTGCGTTCAGCCCCAACAAAACGTTGCAAAACGTTTTTTAAACTGAAACTGTGCAGCGTTGAACCATAAGCAGTAAAAGAAATGGACAGAGCGACCCCATAGACTTCAACGGAGATAATTGAAGTCAGATAGAAGCACTCACTTCCTGATGGCTGAGCGTACTGCGCAGCCTCGGACTGAGCTTGACAATGTAGATGTGACGTGAGCAACCTGTCCGACAGTGGCAAGTCTTCTAGTAGTTGTGCAAAGTGAAATCTGAATCACCGAATCTTGCAGAGACAAAGTGGGTGAGCAGGAGCAACTTTTGATGAATGAAGCAGGATCTGCAACATCTCGATCTGTGTTTATCCCTCCACGTCCCCCCGATTGCCTCATAGACAGTAAAGGCCAATTTATACTTCTGCGTCGAGTGTACGCCGTAGTGTACGCCGTAGGCTACGCGCGTAGCCGACGCCGTCATGAGCATTTATACTTCTGCGCTGTTGTCTGCGTCAATGTGCAGTTACACATGCAGACGCTAGTAGGCAGTGTCCTCGGGCATGTTGGTGTAATCAAGAGAACAGCCGAAGAAGAAGTAGCTTCGTGTGGAGAATCCATAGGGGAGAATCTGTACATTCATGTCGGAGTATCAGCAGCAGTGAGAGAGCGGCTTTTCTTGCAGCTTGAGTTGTTGTATCTAAAGCAAATTAAGCATCTCTAGTTGATTAGTAAAGTTAAATAAGGCGATCTGGCGCTGGAATGTGTTTGTGAAATCATGCGGAGCTCGTGGCCGCTGTTTCGGGCAGCGGTGGCTCGAGCAATCCATTGCTGTTGCGGAGACTTCATTCACGAAATATACCCTAATGTGTCCCTGTTCTTGATATACAATTACTGATTAACATCTTTGGTTTTAATGAGAAAATAAATAAACTATACTCAGCGGATCTATGTATTTATTTACTACCATAAAGAATCGCTGGACTGCAAAATATTGTGTTATAGCAGACGTAAGGAACTATCATCCAATTTCTGGACACACACACACACACACACTCCTATCGCAGATTTTTTATTTATTTATTGACCTGAGGGAAGGGTTCTGGCAGACCAATCACAGCGCTTGCGGTCCGCGTAGAATTGACGCGTTGTTACATTTTTGGAGAGGTGCGCGTCAGGGTACGGCGTAGGGTACGGCGTATCCAACGCGTCTATGCGTAGGGTACGCCGTACCCTCTGCGTGCACTCGACGCAGAAGTATAAATTGGCCTTAAAAGATTGCCTACGAGCTTCTCCTCAGGCCTATACGGTAATTTGCTCAAAAGCGCGACACAGTCGCGTGGTTATGACGCAATCTTTAGCCTATATTTTACAAAAACAGCTTCAACGGGGCGATAGTGTAAGATACAAGGTAATGGAGCCTTTTATACATTGTCGTCTTTGTTTAGAAATAAACAATTTACGAATGGAGTCTTTAAACGCCTCAGATGTAAAGATATTCACTGTCAAAGTGTCAATGGGATGCTAACAGCAGGTGATGGCTTGGTTAGCAATGGCCGCATCTATGGAAGGTACGGTTTCCATGGGCTGGATTACCCTCTTGCATTGAACACCCTTTTCTGATGACGCAAGATTTTACAACTATGGCAGCTGAGAAGGCCATTCTTTGAGTTCTTTTTGAGTTCTTTTTGGAGCCTGATGAAATCGATATAAATACGTGTTTAATACTGCAAAATACATGCAATCACTGCCCTTGCCGTCCAGAATAAAAGACAACATCCCAATCCCATTTAATGAACCTTTTTTTATCTCCTGGTGATCAATTCTAATTTTATTTAGAACTTACTTTAAACTTACTTTTTTAATAGCTGTATTGTCGTTCTCATTTTTATGTAAAGCACTTAATTACCATGAAATTTGCCTTGCAATTAAGCTAAAAATACAAATAAATACATCATCATGTTGATATATATATATATATACTGTATATTTTTTTATGACAATCATGTCTTCTAATATCGTCAATTGTTGCATATACATACTGAGCTGCAGCGGACACATTTGTAAACAACTTTACTTGGACACATTGTGTGAGCTGTCTCTTTAATACCCCGTGGTTTATATATAGGCTATGTTGCTGCTGATTTGCCTGACATTTTTGACACACCCACCAAACGAGATAAAACACATCTCAAACCTGTTGCACACCGTTTCCAGGAAACATGACATTCAACTGGAAACTGTAGCAAAACGTTGTGCACTGGTTTGAGCTTTGAACGTGCCCCTGGAAACCATAGATTTACATTT
This sequence comes from Romanogobio albipinnatus, assembly GCA_023566225.1. Lineage (NCBI taxonomy): Eukaryota > Metazoa > Chordata > Actinopteri > Cypriniformes > Gobionidae > Romanogobio > Romanogobio albipinnatus. The sequence continues at coordinate 55,895,661 of CM042240.1, forward strand.
ACATTTACATTTATGCATTTAGCAGATGCTTTTATCCAAAGCGACTGAGGAGTACAGGAAGCGATTCATCATGAGGAGGCAGCAAAGTACAGAAAGAGCCTGAAGTACTAAGTTTTGGACATCGCACAGAGCATCACACACTAGGGCAGGGACGAACTAGAGGAAAATAGAAGGAAAATAAGGAAAAGGTTTGTGTTTTTTTAAGATAAGGTTAAGTGCTCGTGGAAGAGGTGAGTTTTCAGCTGTCGTATGACTGCTGTCAGTGATTCTGCAATTCGGATGGAGGAGGGAAGATAGTTCCACCAGCAGGGAACGGTGAATGTGAATGTTCTGGAGAGGGATTTTCTGCCTCTCTGTGTTGGTACCACAAGCCGTTGCTCCTTAGCTGAGTGAAGGCTTCTGGTGGGGGTGTAGACTTGTAGGAGCGAGTCAAAGTATGCAGGAGCGGAGCTCGTGGTGGATCTGTAAGCGAGCGTAAGCGCCTTGAACTTGATGCGAGCAGCGAGTGGTAGCCAGTGCAGAGAGATGAAGAGTGGTGTGACGTGGGCCCTTTTGGGTTCGTTGAAGATAAGACGTGCTGCTGCATTCTGGATCATTTGGAGCGTTTTGATCGCACATGATGGAAGTCCAGCCAGAAGCGCATTGCAGTAGTCAAGCCTAGAAATGACCAGGGCCTGGACGAGAAGTTGTGTTGCATGCTCTGTTAGAAAAGGTCTGATCTTCCTGATGTTATGGAGCGCAAACCTGCATGAGCGAGCTGTCTTTGAAATGTGGTCTTTGAAGGACAACTGGTCGTTAAAAATTACACCAAGGTTTCTGACCGACCCTGAAGGGGTGATCCAAGAAGAACCTAGCTGGATGGTGACGTCATGTTGGATTGTTGGATTGGCCGGGAAGACGAGCAGTTCAGTCTTTGCCAGGTTAAGCTGCAGGTGATGTTTTTTCATCCATGCCGAGATGTCCGCCAGACAGCTGGAGATTCGTGCAGCTACTGTGGGGTCGTCTGGTTGGAATGAAAGGTAGAGCTGAGTGTCATCCGCATAGCAGTGGTATGAGAGGCCATGTGCCTGTATGATGGGTCCCAATGATGTAGTGTAAATGGAGAAGAGGAGAGGTCCAAGCACTGAACCCTGAGGAACCCCTGCTGATGTGCTTTGGATACCTCCCCTCTCCAGGCAACCTTGAAAGACCTACCTGTGATGTAAGACTCAAACCAGTGGAGTGGAATCCCTGTGATGCCCAGTGATGAAAGGGTGGACAGAAGAATCTGATGATTGACCATGTCAAAGGCAGCAGATAGATCGAGGAGGACAAGGATTGATGATTTGGAGTCAGCTTTAGCTGTACGCAGGGCTTCAGTGACCGACAGTAATGCAGTCTCTGTGGAGTGGTCGCTTTTGAAACCTGATTGGTTGATGTCCAACTGATTATTCTGTGAGAGGAAGGATGAAACCTGATTGAAAACCACTCGTTCAAATGTTTTCTCTATGAATGGTAGCAAAGAGACAGGTCTGTAGTTATCTATGAGTGAAGAGTTTAATGTGGGTTTCTTAAGCAGTGGAGTTATCCGAGCCTGCTTGAATGTGGTTGGGAAGATGCCGGTGCTGAGAGATGTGTTGATGATGTGTGTGAGTGCTGGTAGGAGTGTAGGAGAGATGGTTTGAAGGAGATGTGAAGGGATGGGATCTAGAGGACAGGTGGTAGGATGGCTGGAGAGGATAAGTTTAGATACTTCTGCCTCAGCGAGTGTAGTGAATGAGGAGAGATGATGATCGGCTGTGGGTTTGTGAGTTTGAGGTGCTGTTGATTTTGTTGTGGAAGTATGAAGATTTAGCCACATGGACTTCACCTGAAAAGGATGAGAGCAGGGACTGATACTTACTCAGGTCAGACGAGTCGGTTGATTTAAGCCATTTCCTCTCTGCTGCCCTAAGTTTGGTCCGGTGTTCACAAAGGACATCAGATAGCCAAGGGTTAGAGGGAGTAGCATGTGCTGGCCTAGAAGACAGAGGACAGATACTATCTAGACAAGAAGTTAAAGTGGAGCATAAAGTGTCCGTAGCGGTGTTAATATCCATAGTGGAGAATTGTGTGGATGAAGGAAGAGAAGATGACACAGCAGAGGAGAGATGAGAAGGAGAAAGTGAGCGCAGTTTACGCCTGAAAGTAACTGGTAGAGGGGCTGGTGGTGCCTGAGTAGTAAATTGTAGATTAAATGTGATGAAGTGGTGATCTGAGATGTGAAGTGGTTTGACCACAATGTTATCTGTAGTGCAGTTGCGTGTGTAGATGAGGTCAAGTAAGTTGCCGGATTTGTGGGTATGTGTGGTGTTGAGGTGGGTGAGATCAAATGAGGCTAGGAGTGAGTGGAAGTCTGCAGCATACGGTTTGTTGATGTGAATGTTAAAGTCACAGAGGACTATAAGTGGACTGCCATCCTCTGGGAATGAGGACATGAGGGAATGAGTTATTATAGATATCCATAATAAAGGCTAGATGTCTCGTCCAATGGAGCTGCTGGCCAATGGAGGTCGACGTCCGCACCTGGCGGCCATCTTGTCACAGGCAGCTCGCTCACTCGTAACATTGTTTTCATGGGTGCTTGCACTTTTTAATAACATAACTTGCTCAAATTTCTACCGATTTTCAAACTGTTTGGTTTGTTATAAACGTCAGAGATGTAGTTATGACACTGCATACTTATGAAAAATTATTCATAATTTGTTCAAGCATCTATAATTATAGCCACGTTAATAACGTTTGTAAGAAACCAAACCATTTGTAAATCCGTCCAGATTTCAGTGAGATAAGAGTATTTGTGTTCAGATCACTCACCTTACATCAAGAGCCCGCCAGAAAGCTTGCCTGTGACAAGATGGCCGCCGCTGATGACAATAGAGACTCCGCCGTAAGACATCTAGCCTTTATTATGTATATCTATGCTGGAAACACCTCAGGAGTTTCGAAGTCGTCATCTGATTGGTTGATTTCTACAGGATGTCCGCGAGACGAGTGTGTTGCGTTCTTTAACTGTCTGCCTAGAAATAAATGCCGCAACTACAAACTTCCTAGTGGAAGAATCGTCAGAGCCAGCATTAACGCTGAACTTGTCTGTGTGCTCACTAAGGCCGTGGGAGACCTCAGGCTCGAGTGGTCCCAACCCCAGGAGCCCACACATAGCAGGTTGGACGAATGGTTCCTGCAAGGCCGCCAATCCTCTCCTCAAAAGCCTGCCCCCTTCTTTCCGGAGGTACATGACGAGCTGACTAAATCATGGAAGGCGCCATTTTCAGCTTGTGTTAAATCCTCCTTTTCCCTAGTGCTCTCGACAGTGGACGGCGCAAAGGAAAAAGGCTATGAAAGTCTCCCCCCTCTTGAAGAGGCTGTTGCTGCTTACCTTTACCCACCCTCCGCCAGAGGATAGCAGGCCAAAGCATCGCACCCATCGAAGCCCTGCCACACCACGTCAGCCCTCGCCGGTCAAGCTTCTCCGCTGTTTGGATGAGTCTGTTCCTGACCCGGAAGTGTTCAAGGACCTGCGCAGCGCTACCGATTTAGCCCTGCACGTGACCAAATCCACCAGCCAGGCGATCGGAAGGTCTATGGCCAACCTGACTGTGCATGAGTGCCATCTTTGGTTGACTCTTACGGAGATGAAGGAAACAGATAAAGCCTCTTTCCTGAACGCTCCTATTTCAGCCAACAGCCTGTTCGGCCCCACAGTGGTAGGATTCACCGAGCGCTTCACAGAGGCACAGAAAGCGTCACAGGCCATGCGACATTTCCTCCCGAAACAGTCCAGCTCTGCTACTGGCCGTCCCGCTAAGGCGCCGCTCCCTCAGCCTGCAAAGGCAGCGCCACCGACCTTTCAGTCTCGCTCATTGTCGAGAACACGACAGCGTTCACGCTCCGCAAGCCACAATTACTAAGCGGCCCGTCCCCAAACCTAATTCAACCCCTGGCCATATGGGCCAAGGCCTGACAGGCCATCCCTGGCATATCAGAATGGGTGTTGAACATAATAAAACGAGGTTACTCTCAATAGTTCACTCGCAGACCCCCGTGCTTTCGTGCCGTGGTCAAGACTTTGGTGAGAAGCAACTGGAGTCACGTGCTTCATGCCAAAGTGTTGAAATTGTTAGAAAAGAGAGCAATAGAAACTGTTCACCCTACACAAAGCGAGTCAGGCTTTTACAGTCGCTAATTCCTCATACCGAAAAAGGATGGCGGTGTCAGACCCATCCTAGACCTCAGACACCTGAACATAGCGCTCATGATGTGCTCGTTCAGGATGCTGACAATGAAACAAATCCTCGTGCAAATTCGCCCGGAGGATTGGTTTTTCACAGTGGATCTGAGAGATGCTTATTTTCACATTCAGATAGCACCCCGTCACAGGCCATTCTTGAGATTCGCCTTCAAGGGGCAAGCTTATTAGTACACAGTCCTGCCATTCAGTCTATCCCTGGCACCTCACAAGTTGTGACGCAGTGCATGGACGCAGCTCTAGTTCCACTGAAGCTAAGAGGAATGAGAAAACTCAACTACCTTCCTTCTTCCTTGGAAAGTGGCCTCCTGGTACCAGTCAGGTGTGAGTATGGGCATAGTTGTGAAATGGAAAGTGGTCTCGACAGATGCTTCCAACCTAGATTGTGCCCTACACAAAGGCAAGCCTATTAATGGCCGTTGGTCAGAATCGGAGAAACGGCTGCATATAAATTGTCTAGAGATGAAAGCGGTCATCCTATTGCTAAGAGCTTTCCACCCATACATAAAGGATCACCACGTCCGTATCCGCACGGACAACATGCCGAGGGTATCCTACAATCAGTGAGGAAAATAAGTATTTGAACACCCTGCTATTTTGCAAGTTCTCCCACTTGGAAATCATGGAGGGGTCTGAAATTGCCATCGTAGAGGCATGTCCACTGTGAGAGACATAATCTAAAAAAAAAAATACAGAAATCACAATATATGATTTTTTAACTATTTATTTGTATGATACAGCTGCAAATAAGTATTTGAACACCTGTCTATCAGCTAGAATTCTGACCCTCAAAGACCTGTTAGTCTGCCATTAAAATGTCCACCTCCACTCCATTTATTATCCTAAATTAGATGCACCTGTTTGAGGTCGTTAGCTGCATAAAGACACCTGTCCACCCCATACAATCAGTAAGAATCCTACTAACATGGCCAAGACCAAAGAGCTATCCAAAGACACTAGAGACAAAATTGTACACCTCCACAAGGCTGGAAAGGGCTACGGGGAAATTGCCAAGCAGCTTGGTGAAAAAAGGTCCACTGTTGGAGCAATCATTAGAAAATGGAAGAAGCTAAACATGACTGTCAATCTCCCTCGGACTGGGGCTCCATGCAAGATCTCACCTCGTGGGGTCTCAATGATCCTAAGAAAGGTGAGAAATCAGCCCAGAACTACACGGGAGGAGCTGGTCGATGACCTGAAAAGAGCTGGGACCACCGTTTCCAAGGTTACTGTTGGTAATACACTAAGACGTCATGGTTTGAAATCATGCATGGCACGGAAGGTTCCCCTGCTTAAACCAGCACATGTCAATGCCCGTCTTAAGTTTGCCAATGACAATTTGGATGATCCAGAGGAGTCATGGGAGAAAGTCATGTGGTCAGATGAGAACAAAATAAAACTTTTTGTTCATAATTCCACTAAACATGTTTGGAGGAAGAAGAATGATGAGTACCATCCCAAGAACACCATCCCTACTGTGAAGCATGGGGGTGGTAGCATCATGCTTTGGGGGTGTTTTTCTGCACATGGGACAGGGCGACTGCACTGTATTAAGGAGAGGATGACCGGGGCCATGTATTGCGAGATTTTGGGGAACAACCTCTGAAGGAATTGAAAATAATCAAAGATATTTGATATTTGAAATCCAACAAAGTGATTTGTCACCCCCATTTGCTTATCAGAAGGTCCATCTGGAAGACAATAGAGAGGCCTGCAGGCCACATGGAGTTCCACCTTTTATAGTGGGGGAAGTTTGGTTTGAATGTCATGTTTGAGTTTGGTCTGATTGGTCAGTTTAAATATCTCACATTTGGTTTCAGTCACATGGTCAGAGAAAGGGATAAAAGGAGATTGGAATTATTGCTCTCGCTCTTTTTCCTCTGGGGCTCTTACTCTCTGGCTCTTGAGGTCATTGGGGCTTCTCTTCTTTGCTCTCTTCTTCTCTCTCTCTCTCTCTCTCTCTCTCTCTCAGGTAACATTTTATTCATGTTGTGTACGATTAATGGTATAAGTTTATCATCTCATACATCCATTTTGAAACTATTTTAAGTGTAACCATAACCAGATTTTGTCATTAAATCCTTTCTATTACAAATACTGTGCTAACTAGTTTTAATTTGGTATTGACTTTGAAGTGCTCCCTATTGCAATACAATATAGTCACATTATAGCAACGCTCTCCCACATATTTTGCTATTGTAACTGCACTTATTTCCGTCGTTGGTATAAGTTGCAGTGGGTGGAAATAGACGAGAAATGTACAGTTTTCTTCCATCTTTCTGATAACGTTTCTTTAAGTCTTCTGGCAACCCTGCAGATTGAACCATCTGCAGGAGTCCACTCTTACATCACCTTATTGTTCGCTTCCTCAGAGAGGCCATGAGGCTCAATTCGCCACAGTTCCTATATGGGGTTCCAAGACATGGTTATATACCTAAAGTGCTCTCCTCTCCATTCAGAACAGGAATCAGCTCTTTGTTTGCTTTGGTGGCCACACTAAAGGTAGCGCGGTCACAAAGCAGAGATTGTCACGTTGGATAGTAGATGCTATCTCGCTGGCTCATGAATCAAAAGGCCTCGGCTGCCCTATAGGCATCAGAGCTCATTCCACGCATTCCACGAGAGGCAAGGCCTCATCTTGGGCTTGGGCTTGGTCAAGTGGCATACCACTGGAAGATACACTCACCTAAAGGATTATTAGGAACACCTGTTCAATTTCTCATTAATGCAATTATCTAATCAACCAATCACATGGCAGTTGCTTCAATGCATTTAGGGGTGTGGTCCTGGTCAAGACAATCTCCTGAACTCCAAACTGAATCTCAGAATGGGAAAGAAAGGTGATTTAAGCAATTTTGAGCGTGGCATGATTGTTGGTGCCAGACGGGCTGGTCTGAGTATTTCACAATCTGCTCAGTTACTGGGATTTTCACGCACAACCATTTCTAGGGTTTACAAAGAATGGTGTGAAAAGGGAAAAACATCCAGTATGTGGCAGTCCTGTGGACGAAAATGCCTTGTTGATGCTAGAGGTCAGAGGAGAATGGGTCGACTGATTCAAGCTGATAGAAGAGCAACTTTGACTGAAATAACTCGTTACAACCGAGGTATGCAGCAAAGCATTTGTGAAGCCACAACACGCACAACCTTGAGGCAGATGGGCTACAACAGCAGGAGACCCCACCGGGTACCACTCATCTCCACTACAAATAGGAAAAAGAGGCTACAATTTGCACGAGCTCACCAAAATTGGACAGTTGAAGACTGGAAAAATGTTGCCTGGTCTGATGAGTCTCAATTTCTGTTAAGACATTCAGATGGTAGAGTCAGAATTTTGTGTAAACAGAATGAGAACATGGATCCATCATGCCTTGTTACCACTGTGGAGGCTGGTGGTGGTGTAATGGTGTGGGGGATGTTTTCTTGGCACACTTTAGGCCCCTTAGTGCCAATTGGGCATCGTTTAAATGCCACGGCCTACCTGAGCATTGTTTCTGACCATGTCCATCCCTTTATGACCACCATGTACCCATCCTCTGACAGCTACTTCCAGCAGGATAATGCACCATGTCACAAAGCTCGAATCATTTCAAATTTCTTGAACATGACAATGAGTTCACTGTACTAAAATGGCCCCCACAGTCACCAGATCTCAACCCAATAGAGCATCTTTGGGATGTGGTGGAACGGGAGCTTCGTGCCCTGGATGTGCATCCCACAAATCTCCATCAACTGCAAGATGCTATCCTATCAATATGGGCCAACATTTCTAAAGAATGCTTTCAGCACCTTGTTGAATCAATGCCACGTAGAATTAAGGCAGTTCTGAAGGCGAAAGGGGGTCAAACACAGTATTACTATGGTGTTCCTAATAATCCTTTAGATGAGTGTATATGTGCGGCGGCAGGCTGGGCCTCTCCATCCACTTTAATCAGATTTTATCATTTAAATTAAATGAATTCATACTCATTTACACACTTTAGGCCCAAATTCTTTCCGGTCTGGTGTTATTTCTACCTACAATAAACTATGTGTAACATAAGCATATGTTTATCATCACATACTATAAGGCTCTTCAGTCGATTTAACCTGATTCCTATGGCGAGACACTGTCTTTTTTAGCTTCGCTATGCAAATTCAGATGGAATTTGGCGGGTTTTCATGTAGTTACCTTATTGGTCCTACCGCTTAACCACCTCGTCATAGGTTCCTGCAGTTGCCGCAGCACAGCCAATCAGCATGTAGACACGTTCTGCTTGATCCGCTGTGCAGCTGCACTGCATTTTACATGGATAAAATTATACGGATACAATTTTGCTTCATATTCTCGAGGAAAGGAGTTTCCCCCTAGCGTAGCTATGCAATACTCGCTCCCTCTCTCAGGGAACGGAGGTTACGTAAGTAACAGAGTCGTTTTGAATGCTTATATTTTCTAAATGCTAATTTTGTCATTGTTTTAGAGTACACTAGCTTATAGATAACAGAATGCTCCCATAATTTGTTTATCTGAACTTCTCCATTTAAATTAGAAATGTTCTATTCTTCATATGTAATATTTTATTTTACCGTTATAAGTTTTCCAAGAGGCATTCCATGGGCAACAATGTCTTTCCTCCATGTTCCATCTGGTTTGTTCAATCGGATGAAATCCTCAGGTGTCAGCCAGACTTTCTCTGTTCTTATGCATCTCCCACAACGCCCTGAGATAAAGACAAAACTGAGTGCAAAAGTCTTGTACCACTGCAGTAAAGCCCTGTATATACATTCATTGTTAATATGTTGTCTTACGAAACTCTTCAGATTTGATAGTTAGCGTGGCAAGCAGGGCGAGGTCGAGAGCCTTGGTAATGGAGCAAGGCTGGTGGCGCCAATGTTATAATGAGCGTCGCCTGCTCACCACACCGGTGTCGAGTCCCACGGAGGAGCTTTGGGAGGACAAAAGGAGGAGTGACGACAGTGAAGGACGAGAGAGGACCATGAAGGCCTGGAGTTTATTTAGGTGTTTTATTATGTTTATACCAGCAGTCGACTGCGTGGGGCTGCCGCTACCTTTAGTTTGGTTGTTTGTTTATTTGGTGATTAAAATTTACGTTGAGCGTTCACTGGTTCTCTCCTCCTTATTCCCTGAACTTGAACTTTGTTTTAGTAAGAAATGTCAAGCACTGTCAACATTTTAATATTCATAATAATTATTCCCACTCACACACCTGTGGCAAAGCGACATTTGTGTAGAATTCCAGACTCAGAACCGCAGGTAACAGGTAGGGTTGGCCCTTCAAACACGCTCATGTCAATACCATCATCATCATCTTCATAATCATCTTGATTGTCATTGATCTTCTCATCTGATTCTACAACAAATACACAAACACCCAGGAAACAGAATATTTTATTAAATATCTTTCTGATTAACTGTTGTAAGATCTTATTTAAATTAATATTTATTTTCTATTTAAAAATAGAAAATCATTTACTCACCCTGTTGTTCCAAACCCACAGGGCTTTTTTTCTTCTGCAAAACATACAAGGAGAAACGTTGATGAAGATCTTAACTCTTAACTAGAAAGGTTAACTCCTCCATCAAATCTGAAAACCATCCAAAGGCTGTCAAACCTGTGTATCCTGAACCTTGCTCTTCTTAAAGTTTGTAGATGAAAGAAAGCCATCCTATGAATATAAGATAGCACAAAGTTAGCATATGTCATAAACATATTTAAATATGTCATCATTAGTGTTATTTATGTTATCTTGACTGTCCATTTTAATATCAGGGAACTGTTATTTAAACTTCTCAAATGTGTTTCATTTATATATATATATATATATAATTGCACTCATTTGCATTAGTTAGTAACTGTTATTATTGATTAATTATTGAAACCGGTCTTATGCACCTGTATGAGTTTCTGGAGTGGAATGCCGTTGCAAAGGATGCTGGTCCTCCACTTCTTGTTCCTTTCCATCTTCCCAAACCTCTCAAACTCAGTGGGCTTGAACCACTGGCCTTCACTGAAGATGCACTTCTGTTCTAAGGACAGAAAAACTGTTTATTCAACCATTACTGGATTACTGAATTCTTTAACACATAGAAATGTTTCTGCACCTACTGTTGTTATATTTCTTTAAATGCAAGACGCCCTCTTTACAACCACATGTAACAGGAAGTTGAGATTTATTTTGTCCTGCAGGCGATTCTGAAACAAGTACAATCAGATCAGTTAATGTGTGTAATGTGCTCCTCTTCATATTTTACTTGATTCATTACTGTTTTGTCATTATATTAGTAAGAATGCTTTAGACTCACTGGGGCAGTTTTGTCTCTTCTTCTTGGATGTGCAGAGGGAAGACAACTCCATCTTGTCTCTTCTTACAGCTTTGTTTCTTCCTCTTTTTATTCCTTGATGTCATTTATTTCTAATGCAGTTCTCACTCAGCCGTCAGATACGGGAATGCTCTCAAAGAGTCATTTCATGAAGGAGGCTATTGCATTATTTGAACAGCAGGAAGTGGGCGGGTTCCTCCATGTTGAGTCGTCTGTGGTGCAGAACCTCCCTCCCACACTCACAGAAATGAAACTGAAAGCTGCTTCTTGGTCCATCGTCACTGAAGATACCCAGCATGCAAATTTGCGTTTAAAATATGTCTTATAGCTGTTGTTAGGGGGGCAACAGATTAGGACCCAAGACCAGTTGTGAAGAATGAAGACCAAGAGTCAGGAGTGCAATTAATTAAAGAAAATTTTACTGAAGAATAGTTTGCAGTTTCATCAGCAGAAATCAGATTCAAGTCTCACAAGGAGTTCGTAGGCCGCACTCCCTCTCTATCAGTTTTCGTACGTACAATTTCTCAACAGTTATACTCTTTCCAAGGTCTAGCTACGTCATTACTTCAGGCTGAATGATTCTGATTGGCTAAGAGAAAATAGTCATAGTAAATTTCCACACATTGTCAGTTAATCAGATGCATAGTCTTCATAGATCACTTGTTGACGCTTTCACCCCAGAATCAGGCACGTAGTGACCTTCCAGGTCTGGAGCAGGGGCCAGCTTTCCCAGAAAACAAGTCCACCCGTCTCGTAATCCACCTCCAATACTGATCTGTAACAGAAAACTGGCGCACTTACACATTTTCTCCAAGGCTGGAGTTGAGCGTCAACTGAAAACAACACAGTTCTCCAAAACATACAGATAGCCTGTTCTTCTCCTCAGAGATAAGTACAGGCAACCATTCAACCATTACTAGAAAACCTGTTTTAGAGCATCTGGATAATAAAAACAACAACAGAAGAACAGCCAAAACATTTTGGTTCATCCACATAATGCAAATATTTTTCAGAAGCTTTTTAATTATTTATTTAAATCCTATGAAGATTTTTTAAACTTAGCTGCAGTCTTTTTTGGCCTACAGTGGTTAGAGTTTTGCCCACTTTATCATTTTTATGATAAACAGACAGAAACAAGTGCCCAATTTCTATATGGGGCACCTAACGTAAATTGTATTTAGGTCATATTTATCAACTAACCATACTTTAACATTAAACAGTATGCTTTACAATATTTTAAAACATTCGATATAATAATACAGTATAGAAAAAAAGTATAGAAAAGTGTGCTATCAGAGAAAAACTTTTGATATTATAGTCAGACATAAGTCATACTGTATATTGTTGTCTTTATCTCACTCTCATCTGTTATGCTGTGTCTGAACACATATGATACTATATTTATAACTTTTCAATTTCTGCGCTTCTTATTGTCACATGTCTGTCCTGTCTTGTGGAGCACATGTGGTGTGTTGTTGTTTTGGGCTGTGCTCGTGTCTTTGTCTGATCCCTCCCCCTTGTTATCTGATTAGTGTTTGATTTCCTCCACCTGTTCCCTCCTGATTTCTTCCCCTTTATATGGTTCCCATGTGTTCACAGTCTTTGTGGTTACGTTGTATATGTCTTGTCTACGTGTCCCTTGTCTGTGATCAGTAGTGATGGGCAGACCGAGGCTTCGTGAAGCAATGAAGCAGTTGAAGCAAATGTTCCATATTGTTTCGAAGCTTCGAATCAATCTGACACCCGTCTCTACGGCGCCATCTAGTGGTCACTTGCATGTATTGCCTTGACAATGATCCATGTAAAAAAAATATTTTTTAACATCTGTCTGACAACTACATGGTCTTGGTTTTGTAACCTGTAGCCTCGTCATTGTAAAGAACTATATGTTGTTGTTTTTTTGTTATACAAAATTAACATTAATAAAATAAATAAAGCCACAATGTGTCACATTTGTTACAAACCTTCTTTATTCAAAAATATTAATTGCTCTGCTGTTGAAGGACTCAGCCGATTTCTTTTTTTACATATCATTTCTCCAGCCTTTGAAAAAATCCTCTCACAAGGGACACTTGTTGCTGGCATGCACAAATATTGTTTTGCAAGTACACACAAATGAGGGAAAATCACTGCTCTCTCTTTCCAATAAATTAATGGATCATGCGTTCTGGGCAAAAATGCATCTTTCAGGTATTTTTTCACTTCTACAGTTGCATCAGCTGTAGTACTGTGTGTCGTCTGGGTTTCACGGAAACGACTATCAAACAGTTCCCATAAACTGTCCTGGGTTTCTGCTGGTGTTGTTGATGATGATGATGGTCCTGATGTTGACATTTGTGGCTCTGAATGAAAATTAAAACAACAATTAGTTACAAAGCATAAACTGACAGCATACATGAAGTATAATGTTCATAATTATTCAGATGAACCATCTCCATAAAGTTAGATGAAGACTGAGACTGCTCACCAGGAGTTGCTGTGTTTGAACGCATCAATGAAGCACACTCCAGTGTGAGGTTTTTTTCAGCTTCCTGGGCGTTGGTACAATTCCCAAAAGCCACATTTTTGAACCTTGGGTCCAGCAGTGTCAGTAGCAGGCCTAGGTACAGGGGGAATGTTACCATCCTCTGCACCCTCCAAAATGGCAGGATGAGTGCTCCTCAAATGGCGCATCATGGATGATGTATTGTTGCAGAGGGCTAGCTGCCTATCACAATACACACATCTCACTTTATTTGGTGCTTCCAAATGGAAATGCTCCCACACCACAGATGTACGGCATCTCTTACGTGGAGCCTCCATTTTTATCTATTCTATTAATATATCTATCTATATATCACCTATGAATCTATATCTATATAATTCTATATATCTAACTTATGCTGTGCTATCTATCTGTCACTATCTAACTTAGTCTATGAATGTGTCACTATATCTATCATAACTATATGTCACTGTCTATACCTATCAGTCAATATATCTCATTTAAATCTAGCCTAAATATAACTAACCAAAGCGCACTATAAATCTCACTGCTATCACACAATCACTGCTATCACAAAATCTCTCTCCTCTCACAAAAACCACGAGGTGAAGATGGATTTACTTCACTTTTAAACTGTGGTGAATTAGGTTTACACAGATGTGTGACTGTGTGGTTTGTTCCCGCCCACTTTAAAGGTCCCGTTCTTCGTGATCCCATTGTTCAAACTTTAGTTAGTGTGTAATGTTGCTGTTAGAGCATAAATAATACCTGTAAAATTATAAAGCTCAAAGTTCAATCTGCCAAGCGAGATATTTTATTTAACAGAAGTTCCCTTTCAAAGCCTACAGCGAACGGCTGGCTTGGACTACATCCTGGTACTTCCTTCATAAATGACATCAGTAGAACAGACTAACCTCCGCCCACAAGACTACGCGAAAAAAGGGGGCGCGGTCTTGTTGCTGTCCAACGTGGAGAAGAGGACGGTCGCGTGGAGAAAAGGAAGTGCTGCGTTTGAGTGTGTTTGTCGCCATGTCGTCGAGACGCTGTTATTTTCATCCCAGAGTCAAATCACCTTTGTTTGGCTTTCCCAGGGACGCTGTAGAGATCATTAAGCGCCTATATCTCCAGTTAAGAGGCGTGACATTTCCACGTGCGCTAAGCTGCTGTCGAATCACAACACAGGAACCGGGCTACGTTTGCTAAGCTGTTGTCAAATCACAACACAGGAACCGCTGGCACAATCAGAACTCGTTACGTATTTCTGAAGGAGGGACTTCATAGAACAAGGAACTCATCAACTGTTTTTAGGACAGTGAAAACAGCGGTATACAGATAAATAAATTGTGTGAAAAATACTGTGTTTTTTTACAAGCGAAACATGAACACATGTTATATTGCACACTGTAAACACAATCAAAGCTTCAAAAAGACACGAAGAACGGGACCTTTAATCAACGCAGTTTCGGCAGGCGCCACCTGATGAAACACTTCGAAGCTTCATTTAGCCATAGTCACGTGACATGGGTGTTTCGAATCACAGTTCGGAGCAGTGTTTCGAAACATCTGCGCTTCGGGATCTCGGCAACGCCCTGAAACGTCCGTTTCGCGTCAGCCATCCCTAGTGATCAGCTCCCTGACTTTTTGGTTTGTTGTTCGTTTCAATTATGTTATGTTTAGTATTGTTATGTTTTCCCCTTGTGGGTTTTTGTTTTGTATTTATGTTTATTTCAGAATAAACTAATTTCCCTCCTGCTATTGAGTCCTCACCTCAGTTTTCTTCAGTCATCCCGTGACAGAACGTAACCACCAACTCCCAGAATTTAGGAGTCCCCATCTCCTGAGGGCTGAGAGGCATGTCCAGACAGAGGTTGAAAACCTCTGCCTTCTTCTCGTTGAGGTACAGGTGATGCACCTCAATGAGGAATTGGCAGGCAAACTTTCTTACATCCGCCCCCTGCTGACGGATGGCTGACGCGAAACAGACGTTTCGGGGCGTTGCCGAGATCCCGAAGCGCAGATGTTTCGAAACACTAGGCTTGTTTGAGATGCGCCTCGCCTCGCCTGCAGTTCAGCCGAGACTAGGCGGCTGCAGTGAGGGGAGGAGTGAAAAAAGTGCAGGCAAGCCGGACAGTTCTCTCTTCTCGTAGTGGATCAGACACCTGCGAGATCAAAGGCGGATATCGCGGGATTCACACTCGTGCGCTTTGTTGCTGATAAACTGGATGTAATTTAACTTATGTTACTTTTATATGAAAATAAATATTATGAACAAGACACCCAAAGTTTTTGTTATTTATTTCCATTCGAAAGACGTGTTTATCAATCATTTTTACTTTAATCAGGCCTACATACACGTATATATATATATTTTATAAATATGACAACAATCACATAACCCACAGAGAGATCGCCTTTGTTAGAGAGTTTGGGAATAACCCCATATGATATCAGAGTTTTAAAATCAAACATTTAAAAAAAGAACCATACATCACGGTTGTTTAAACCAATAAGCATTAAGCTGTGTTGTCAGCAAGTCGTTTCCCATCATGCTTTTGCTCCGCGCAGTCGGTGGAGAGCAACTGCGCGCGACTGCAGAATCCGACACATCCGCCTTTCGCTCGCGAGAGTTTTTTGACATACGTCGGCATGACATCAGAGCAAGGCGGACCGCCCTCGGACACTTTTCTAACCGGCATGCATCTCGCACTGATCACCGGTGATCGGTTCTGCGCAGATTTTGCTCATCTCAAACAAGCCTACTGCTCCGAACTGTGATTCGAAACACCCATGTCACGTGACTATGGCTAAATGAAGCTCTGAAGTGTTTCATCAGGTGGCGTCTGCCGAAACTGCGTTGATTAAAGGGGGCGGGAACAAACCACACAGTCGCACATCTGTGTAAACCTAATTCACCACAGTTTAAAAGTGAAGTAAATCCATCTTCACCTCGTGGGTTTTTGTGAGAGGAGAGAGATTTTGTGATATCAGTGATTTTGTGATAGCAGTGAGATTTATAGTGCGCTTTGGTTAGTTATATTTAGGCTAGATTTAAATGAGATATATTGACTGATAGGTATAGACAGTGACGTATAGTTAGGATAGATATAGTGACACATTCATATAGATTAAGTTAGATAGTGACAGATAGATAGCACAGCATAAGTTAAATATATAGAATTATATAGATATAGATTCATAGGTGATATATAGATAGATATATTAATAGAATAGATAAAAATGGAGGCTCCACGTAAGAGATGCCGTACATCTGTGGTGTGGGAGCATTTCCATTTGGAAGCACCAAATAAAGTGAGATGTGTGTATTGTGATAGGCAGCTAGCCCTCTGCAACAATACATCATCCATGATGCGCCATTTGAGGAGCACTCATCCTGCCATTTTGGAGGGTGCAGAGGATGGTAACATTCCCCCTGTACCTAGGCCTGCTACTGACACTGCTGGACCCAAGGTTCAAAAATGTGGCTTTTGGGAATTGTACCAACGCCCAGGAAGCTGAAAAAAACCTCACACTGGAGTGTGCTTCATTGATGCGTTCAAACACAGCAACTCCTGGTGAGCAGTCTCAGTCTTCATCTAACTTTATGGAGATGGTTCATCTGAATAATTATGAACATTATACTTCATGTATGCTGTCAGTTTATGCTTTGTAACTAATTGTTGTTTTAATTTTCATTCAGAGCCACAAATGTCAACATCAGGACCATCATCATCATCATCATCATCAACATCACCAGCAGAAACCCAGGACAGTTTATGGGAATGTTTGATAGTCGTTTCCGTGAAACCCAGACGACACACAGTACTACAGCTGATGCAACTGTAGAAGTGAAAAAATACCTGAAAGATGCGTTTTTGCCCAGAACGCATGATCCATTAATTTATTGGAAAGAGAGAGCAGTGATTTTCCCTCATTTGTGTGAACTTGCAAAAAAATATTTGTGCATGCCAGCAACAAGTGTCCCTTGTGAGAGGATTTTTTCAAAGGCTGGAGAAATGATATGTAAAAAAAGAAGTCGGCTGAGTCCTTCAACAGCAGAGCAATTAATATCTTTGAATAAAGAAGTTTTGTAACAAATGTGACACATTGTGGCTTTATTTATTTTATTAATGTTAATTTTGTATAACAAAAAAAAAAAACATATAGTTCTTTACAATGACGAGGCTACAGGTTACAAAACCAAGACCATGTAGTTGTCAGACAGATGTTAAAAAATATTTTTTTTACATGGATCATTGTCAAGGCAATACATGCAAGTGACCACTAGATGGCGCCGTAGAGACGGGTGTCAGATTGATTCGAAGCTTCGAAACAATATGGAACATTTGCTTCAACTGCTTCATTGCTTCACGAAGCCTCGGTCTGCCCATCACTACTCAATAGCAGGAGGGAAATTAATTTATTCAAAAATAAACATAAATACAAAACAAAAACCCACAAGGGGAAAACATAATACTAAACATAACATAATTGAAACGAACAACAAACCAAAAAGTCAGGGAGCTGATCACAGGGAAGGGCCACGTAGACAAGACATATACAACTAACCACAAAGACTGTGAACACATGGGAACCATATAAAGGGGAAGAAATCAGGAGGGAACAGGTGGAGGAAATCAAACACTAATCAGATAACAAGGGGGAGGGATCAGACAAAGACACGAGCACAGCCCAAAACAACAACACACCACATGTGCTCCACAAGACAGGACAGACATGTGACACTTATGAAACAGTGATGCCCTCTTCATGTAAAGGTAACAAAGTAATAATAGGGAAGCTTTATTTCACACTAAAACACATTCATTGACATACTTTATTGAAAGTGGAACAAAATTAGTCGATTTATGAGCTCAGTATACTATGACATTGAAAATGCTGTATAAATTATGCATGGCGCATCATTGATGAAGGGTAAATTTTCCATTAACTTTAGGTATCTTCAAAAATTCCATCTGAAAAGAAAAATAAACAAGGTTGGAAAAGTAAATGTATTTTATTGAAGTCACAGTATTGAAAGGATTTTGTTGTGTACATTTTGGCTAAATGTATTGAAGTACTGAGACACATTAGCTTTTTGTTCTCACCTCCATGAGACTCTTGAGGGTTTTGCCTTGGCATAATACTTGTTTTCCAGCTCTTGTATGCTCCTTTTCCACCCTTTTTCTCAAATTTTTCCATTTTTAAGTTTAATGCAATTCCTCTTTCCTGAGAATAAATCAGTTTTATAGTATAAATCAGATAGTAAATCATTTCAGAAATAATACAAAAAATTGTTATACACTCACCTAAAGGATTATTAGGAACACCATACTAATACTGTGTTTGACCCCCTTTCGCCTTCAGAAATGCCTTAATTCTACTTGGCATTGATTCAACAAGGTGCTGAAAGCATTCTTTAGAAATGTTGGCCCATATTGATAGGATAGCATCTTGCAGTTGATGGAGATTTGTGGGATGCACATCCAGGGCACGAAGCTCCCGTTCCACCACATCCCAAATATGCTCTATTGGGTTGAGATCTGGTGACTGTGGGGACCATTTTAGTACAGTGAACTCGTTGTCATGTTCAAGAAACCAATTTGAAATGATTCGAGCTTTGTGACATGGTGCATTATCCTGCTGGAAGCAGCCATCAGAGGATGGGTACATGGTGGTCATAAAGGGATGGACATGGTCAGAAACAATGCTCAGGTAGGCCGTGGCATTTAAACGATGCACAATTGGCACTAAGGGGCCTAAAGTGTGCCAAGAAAACATCCCCCACACCATTACACCACCACCACCAGCCTGCACAGTGGTAACAAGGCATGATGGATCCATGTTCTCATTCTGTTTACGCCATATTCTGACTCTACCATCTGAATGTCTCAACAGAAATCGAGACTCATCAGACCAGGCAACATTTTTCCAGTCGTCAACTGTCCAATTTTGGTGAGCTCGTGCAAATTGTAGCCTCTTTTTCCTATTTGTAGTGGAGATGAGTGGTACCCGGTGGGGTCTTCTGCTGTTGTAGCCCATCCGCCTCAAGGTTATGCGTTTTGTGGCTTCACAAATGCTTTGCTGCATACCTCGGTTGAAACGAGTGGTTATTTCAGTCAAAGTTGCTCTTCTATCAGCTTGAATCAGTCGGCCCATTCTCCTCTGACCTCTAGCATCAACAAGGCATTTTCGCCCACAGGACTGCCGCATACTGGATGTTTTTCCCTTTTCACACCATTCTTTGTAAACCCTAGAAATGGTTGTGCGTGAAAATCCCAGTAACTGAGCAGATTGTGAAATACTCAGACCGGCCCGTCTGGCACCAACAACCATGCCACGTTCAAAATTGCTTAAATCATCTTTCTTTCCCATTCTGACATTCAGTTTGGAGTTCAGGAGATTGTCTTGACCAGGACCACACCCCTAAATGCTTTGGAGCAACTGCCATGTGATTGGTTGATTAGATAATTGCATTAATGAGAAATTGAACAGGTGTTCCTAATAATCCTTTAGGTGAGTTACAAATTGTAACATTTGAAAAATACATTAACTGACTGAATCTCACTGAATTTCTCCAGTAATGTGGTATTAAGTCTTTATGTCTTGGGAAAATAGCAAAGATTAGAAATACCCCAAAACACATCTTGGCATCTTTCTAGGGGTGTAATGGTGCACAAAACTGACGGTTCGGTACGTACCTCGGTTTTGAAGTCCCGGTTCAGTATGGATTCGGTACAGCAGTTTTACAAAATTGCTTTTTATAATTTTTTATTCAACAGTGGTTTAAATGAATTAAATTATAACTAAAAGTTTCTTAAAGATAATGATGTAAACTATATAGGGAGCCCTTACTTACATATAGCTATTAAAGATTAACAACAGAGCCCAAACTATTAGCCTAAATTCAGTTGCTATTTATTTTTAGATATAATAATCAACACTCATAAGCTTCACATAAGGCCGTTTTTGCATTAACTTCTAAATCTAATTATTTTTATTCGTTGTTGAAATATAATCATTTAGTGGCTGTAATTTTCATGACAGGTTTATTTAAACTTACATTAATTAAACAAGACATCACTAACAGGCTAAGTAGTATATAATAAATATATAACGGCTAATATAATGAATATAACGGCTAATATAGTGCATGTATTCAGTGAAAGAGTTGATTTCTCTAGTGAGCTAACAGCTGTGGACACTCAATGACTTCTGAGTAAACGTGATTCTGCATGACATTGTTTACAAGCAGTTTTATTGTCTTTCCGCGGTTGAAACACAGATGGAGCGATTACACGACATATGATACATTTCAGTAAGTTGTAATGTATCCTCAACATACCTTAAGATGTATTAATTTATGTTTATTCTTTAGGAAGAGATGATCGCATTGACTCGCGCGTCGCGCGCTGCCTGCAAGTTGAACTGATACGCGTCTATGATCGCATTGACTCGCGCGCGGCGTGCTGCCGCTTTAAATTGAACTGATACGCGTCTATCAGTCACATCACATTAAAGAGGGTTAAAACGGCATTTATCGTTTGAATTTCGTGATAAAATGGACTGAATACTTAATATGTTCGTGTGGGAACTCGGATTGAAGTGTGTTCCGTGCTTACAACAAGCCGACTGTTAACTGTTAAAGATTACATTCATAACCGTTCACCGGAAGCCCTGTACCGAAACGGTTCAATACGAATACGTGTACCGTTACACCCCTACTTCTTTCTAATGAAAAAAGACACACAAAAAAAAACTACAGTAGTGGCCTGGTCTAGGAAACATGACATCTTGAACAATATTATTAAAAATGTATTCAAGATTTTATAAGGCTATAGTTGTGCTTGGATAATGTGATAATGCATGAAACGTGCCAAATTGTATAGACATCATTTTTAGCCAGGCTGTCAAACAAAGAAAATATGAACTCAACCAGCACAATATTAATAACTGATTTATGCTTTTTCCTGTGAGCTTTTTGTTTCTGGCCTTCTTGTTCCCACATGTGACAGGAAGCATTATTTTGTGTTTGCCCCAGGGATTCACTTCTTCCTCTTGGGCAATGAGCGTAAAAAAGCACAATTAAAATGATTAAAATGAAAAACATAAAAAATAAAATACAGACAAAGTGTTCAGCAAATGGGATTCTACACACACAAAAAATATGCTTTACAAATGCAAGGAAGGTCGGGAAAATGACTCTGATTCCGGGGGGAAGAGTCTGAAGAAGTCTGAAGATCTGGAGAATTTTTAGAAATACCAAACAGGAAGTTTGCAGACCTCAGACTAATTTAGACAAAAGACAAAGACAGTGACTCAATTAACTGAATACAGAATTGAAGTGAACAGTGGACAGTTCTTAAAAGAAAAGAAAAGATCTTAGTGTGAAGAACATTAAAAAATAACTCATTCTAGAACCTTTTTCCACCATAAAGAACATTTTGTGCATTGAAAAGGTTCCATTGATGTTAAAGGTTCTTCATGGAACCATATGCCAATAAAGACCTTGATTTTGTCAGAGAACTCGCCTGTCTCCATCTGTTTGGATTTCTTCTTCTGGCTGTTAGAAAATCTAGCTGCTGGTTCTGGTGTGTTTATTTGGGGTTGGAGCTAAACTCTACAGGACAGTGGTCCGCCAGGACCGACTTTGGAGACCCCTGGTCTAGTCTTTTTTCCTTTTTCTTGCTCCACCTAAACTACACCTTTCAGTAGATCTGCCAATGATCACATGCCATTTCAAAAACCTTTATATAAAAAATGAGAAGTATAATTTAAATTAAAACAAATTTAAATTAGCGTTCAGATGTCCGGCCCATCTCAAACCCAATTCACAAGGACACGTTAAACAACAGACAGACATTCCTTTGTTCCATGAACAGTGATTTCTTGTGGATGGCCCGGGAGGGACCAGACACAATTTATCATCCCGGCATAAAGTAACAAAATTACCTGGACCCAATAGAGTGCTAAACGCTTCCTGAATGGGCCATTAGCAAGCATTCAGGAGATCCCAAAAACATGGGTTAAAACACACTCCCCCTCCTTTGACAATGACCATTTCTCAAAGACCCTCTTTGTAATCCAAATACAAAGACTTCTATGTAACCGACTAGGAACTGAACTATATGAATCACGCACAATGACTTTGTCCAGGGTCAAACAATTTCAGTGCCACCGATTTTTGCATGATTCTCCTTTTCAAATATATGTTTTAGTACTGGGGAAAACACTAAGAAATCTCCTGACAACATGTATCAATGTATTATGTATGTCTCATAGGATCTGCGGAGTGTTATATAACTAGACAGTTACCCCATCATAATCACTATCATCATGCCCTCCATATATGGGAAACACGTGATGTTTGGTATGTATGAAATAGTTAAATGATGACCCATATTTCTGTCCAGAGCACAGTTCTGCTATCACTTATCACATTAGGCAAATCGCTAATGATATGCGAGAACGGGAGCGCTGTTTAACAACAATATCGGATTGGCTGGAACACCTCCAGGAACGACCAAATGGATCTGTTAAGACAGAGATCAACAGTTGATACTTTGCTTGAGACTTTGTTTCGCTCGTCTAGCCACTGTTTGCAGTGACAACGCTGCAGCTGACTCGTGCTGGCTTCATCATCTTCTTGCCTGCACGTTTCACCAGCACTAAGAGCCACCAAAGCTCTTTCTGAACTCAACAACTCCGTCTGAACCTCGAACTTCAGTGAGAGAAAGCCAGTTGCGTAGCAACGACGAAGCCTTACTCAGCGCAACCCGGAACCGGAGACAAGCTCCTCCCGGCGGAGCCATCCTCGACAACTGGAGCGCCCAGCCTGCAAACGCAACGACCGCCCGCCAGCCAATCAGCGCCGCAGCCCTTCCTCATGAAAAGAGCCCTCGCTTCAAAGAGCAGTCAGACAACGCAGACAACTTTCCATTTCTAGCCGAGCGGTTGGAAACTGTGTTGAGCAGACACACTAAGTTTGAGTTACTCTTGATTCTCTCAGGTCACGGTTTAAGAAATAGCTGCTAAAGCTAGAAGGTTGGGACTCAACTCCTCTAACAAATATCACCCTTTTCCTGCAAACTGTATGACTGAGTAGGTGTTTGTTTTCATTAGTTTAAATTGTATGTCTTAGAATAGCTCAATAAAGTCTTGTAATTATTTTTCATCTAAACGTGTGTCTTGTGCTTCATGCTCATAAGTTGTTTAATTAAACTGTCGATCGTACATTACCGTGCTCATATGTTCATTGATATGACTCATATCAATGAACATAAAATTAATGATATTATTTCTGATGGCCAGGAAGTAATATTCTGACCAGAATTGATAAGATAACTCTAATATCGACGTATTGCTGGACGAATAGTTGATGAGGTGTTAAAGATTAATTCTGAATTATTCATATAGGTCAGGGGTCGGGAACCTTTTTTGACCAAAGAGCCATTTTTTCATTTTTGGTTAATGCATTTTTCCAAAAGAGCCACAGTAAAAAATAATATTAAATTATTATTAAAAAACATGCTTTTTTTTCCCAATAAAATTTGAACAATAGTAATTATTAGGTCCATAACTAAAAACAAACACATATGCAGCAAACAATAAATAAGTTGCAATATGGAATTAATTGTGCAGGGCTTTGTGAGGTTGAGTTATAAATCCTCTTAGTGTTTGTGAATGCACACAGTGCTTACATCTACTGTGTTTACGTGAATACTCGGCTTGGCATTTTGATATATTTCTGTAGTAGCCTATTAATTTGACGTGCAGCCGAGGACAAAGCTGTGCTTGTCCGTGTTGCACTTGGAGCATGTGCACAGCATCCTGTCAGTAACTTATCACGCTTTCGCGACTTATCACGCTTTTATAATTTATTTCCGTCAACTGAAATCTGCGTGGATTATCATAAATACACATTTATTTATCACAAGGGTCTCTACGGCAAAAGCGAAAGTACCTGCGAGTGAAATGTTTCGAAATGTCTCTTTTCACAGCAGACCACCAGTTTCAATAAAAGGATATATTAACGTTTATATAGCCTACTTTTACATTTTCGCTGCTGTTCTAAAAATGGTTTTCGGTTACCTTTAACAAGCCACAGCTGCTTGAATCCCAGAGCAGAAGCTG
The DNA here is from genome assembly GCA_023566225.1 of Romanogobio albipinnatus. Classification (NCBI taxonomy): domain Eukaryota; kingdom Metazoa; phylum Chordata; class Actinopteri; order Cypriniformes; family Gobionidae; genus Romanogobio; species Romanogobio albipinnatus. The sequence continues at coordinate 55,919,865 of CM042240.1, forward strand.
TTACCACAGAAACGTAAGTGGGTATTGATTGCTGTCGCGACTCGTGACACTCGCGAACAGCACTGAACACGCGCGGCCGGTACAACTTGAATATTAACTATTATCATACGTTTCATTAACGGTAGGCTGTACAACAAGGGAATTGTAATTGGCTGCTTTTTTCTGCAGAGAGCGGATCTCTGTTGATGTGTCTCATTTTTTTTCTATCGATCATTTGTTGGTAAAGGGTGAGAGACCTGAGCCACATTATTTTTGTCAAAGAGCCAGGTGTGGCTCGCGAGCCATAGGTTCCCGACCACTGATATAGGTGATTTGGTTCTTTTAATTGTGAATCAAATCCCCCAAAGAGTTATTTGATCCGAATATCCCTTACAATTTTAACACAAAAATATCAGTTTGTGTTAGGTGTAGCGAGCATATTGCGAAATGCTGATTCAGCCATGTAGAATTCAAACAAAAATCTTTTTGTAATAGGTAATAAGAATCAGTTATTTTTTCTCTATACAGGCAGTGGAATCTAATCTAGTTTTAAGTGCAAGACTTTTAAGTTTGAATCTCATAACAGTTAAAACTTGATCAATTCAGCATTTCATAATCCCACTTCTTTCATAATTCCACAATTACACTGATCAGGCATAACATTATAACAAATATTATTAAAAAAAACTAATATTGTTTTGGTCCCCCTTTTGCTGCCAAAACAGCCCTGACCCGTCGAGGCATGGACTCCACTAGAGACCTGAAGGTGTGCTATTCAGAATATTAGCAGCAGATCCTTTAAGTCCTGTAAGTAGTGAGGTGGGGCCTCCATGGATTCAGCACATCCCACAGATGCTCAATTTGATTGAGATCTGGTGAATTTGGAGGCCAAGCCAACACCTGAAACTTCTTGTTGTGCTCCTCAAACCATTTTTGATTTGTGGCAGGACCCAGTATACTACTGAAAGAGACCGAAGAGGGAATACCGCTTGTGTACATATGCAACAATGCTTAGGTAGGTAGTACGCATAGGTAAGCGACGCACACGCACCCGGTCATCCACTTGATGGTAAAGAAAACGTGATTCATCAGACCAAGCCACCTTCTTCCATTGCTCCGAGTTCCAGTTCTGATGCTCACATGCCCACTGTTGGTGCTTTCGGCGGTGGACAGGGGTCAGCATGGGCACCCTGACTGGTCTGTGGCAATGCAGCCCCATACGCAACAAACTGCGATGCACTGTGTATTCTGACACCTTTGAATCAGAACCAGCATTAACTTCTTGAGCAATTTGAGCTACAGTAGCTCATCTGTAGGGCTGTCAACGAATATTCTAAATTCGAATATATATTCGAATAGTAAAAAAAAGTGGAAAAAAACGCTGGCGGTAGTAGAGGCGTGGCTGTCTGCTTTGCGCGTGCGCTAGCGCCTATGGCTAGTGTGCCTGAAGCCTTGTTAATACTTTTGCCTGGCTCCACAGGCTCCAATGCGCACGCTCCTCCCCAAACGGACGAGGCGTTTAGTTTATACTAGACGCGCTCGCAGTTGTGCTATTCTTTGAAGCGACAGAGGGGTAATTGTTCTATAAACCATCAGGAAAAAGCGTCGAGAAGAAGTGGGCTAATATACAAAGGTGACGATAGCTGTGTCTCATTTCGGAAGGCTGCATCCTCCGGAGGTCGCATTTGAAGGCTGCATGCGTCTGAAGGCTGTCTCATTTAAAAAAAGTAAGTAGGACACTCCGAATGCGACCTTCAAATGCGCCCTTCTTTTCAGGAATTCGGAGTGTGCATGAGATGTATCCTTCGTTGCTGCAGATAACCCACAATTCTTTGCGTCGCCATTAACAACCGTCATGTTTTTTAAATATTGTTTGAAAAAGGGTTAGTTCACCCAAAATTTAAAATAAAGTCAGTAATTACTCACCCTCATGTTGTTCCAACCATGTAAGACCTTCGTTCATCTTTGGAACATAATTTAGTATATTTTTGATGAAATCTGAGAGCTGTCTCACTCCTCCATAGGCTTTCAGAGGGACTGAAACTTGATGGCCCAGAATAGTAAGTAAAAACGTCATTTAAGGAGTCCAAATGACTACAGTGGCTCTGTATTAAGTCTATCATGCAACGAAAATACTTTTTGAGCGGAAAAACAACAAAAATAACGACTTTATCCCACTATTATTGTACAATTTGAGCCTCTGACGAGAGTTCGCGGGAGTGCCACGACGCATGCGCGAGAACTCGCGCATGCGTCGTGGCACTCCCGCGAACTCTCGTCAGAGAGTATATAGTGGGATAAATAGTGGGATAAAGTCGTTATTTTTGTTGTTTTTCCGCTCAAAAAGTATTTTCGTCGCATGATAGACTTAATACAGAGCCACTGTAGTCATTTGGACTCCTTAAATGACGTTTTTACTTACTATTCTGGGCCATCAAGTTTCATTCCCTCTGAAAGCCTATGGAGGAGTGAGACAGCTCTCAGATTTCATCAAAAATATACTAAATTATGTTCCGAAGATGAACGAAGGTCTTACATGGTTGGAACAACATGAGGGTGAGTAATTACTGACAGAATTTTCAATTTTGGGTGAACTAACCCTTTAAGTAGTTTCAAGCTTGTTTTTGTTTTTAAGCTGTATATACCTCAAATAGATAGTTGTGGTAAACAGGATTACAAGTGTTTAGTGAATTTTTTTTTTTTTCAAACAGTACTTTGCTGTCAAGGCAAAACATTTCATAGTCATTTTCAAGTTATAAATAATTTTCATTCATATAACTGGTGTGAGAGCGCAACTCCACTGTGAACGTGTTGGCATAGCAACGTGATACTTCCTCCGTATACCGCATCCTTCACAGGATGTGTCCTCCAGAGGATGCAGCCTTCAAAATTAAATGAAATGAGACACAGCTGATATTAATTTTAGTACACTTCACCGAAAACCACACTACAAAAGAATCATGTAAAACAGATCAAAATAAACCTTGATATTACTTGTGACATGAGAACAAAATGTATGTAGAAATGTAACGTTAACTTATACAACTAAATTTATGATCTCTTAAATGTTTCCTAATTTCAATAAACACTTTTGTGAGTTTTCATTTATTGAAGTTTTCATACATTTATTGCAATACAGTATGTAACACAAATGCAATAGCATGTCATAAAAGCAAGATGAAACTAAACTACACCTGTTCTATCTTCAAGCAGCATATATTCTCTGGCTCTGAAGGCATCTTACAACAGTTCCCACATGAGCGATTTACAGATTATCATGACAGAACATGCTAATCAATAACTTGAAGATAGTTAACGCCACATTAGCTATATAAATTCATCAACTAACCGTTCAGAAACGTCCTGTTGCATTCTACATGTTGTCACTTCTTCTTGAGACTCTCAATCATTGTCCAACTCCAGTTTGAACATAAAAGACTAAACAGTTTCGGACATTTTCAGTGCGTGTCTGCATGAGGTAATCAGAGCTGCTAACTTGAGCTCTTGAAGCTCTGCCCTCTTCCTGAAAGTTGGCCAGGAGCAGCAGCTCATTTGCATTTAAAGGGGGACACACAAAAATTGTTGTTTTGAAATATACTGTATTTTGGAAAGGGTATATTTGGTTTTTTTGAGGTCTGTACCTTTGGCTCATTTTGTTGGGTATACTGAGGGAGTGCCGCCCTGTCTGTTTACATCTCTCCTTTTTCCCTCGTTTTCCTCTCTTTTCTCTGTCATTCTCACTCAGACTATACTCTTCGGATCACATTCAGATTCAGACTTTATGTCTATGGCTAGCTCTCTCTCTCTCTCCATTTATTGTGGTTCTCTGAAACACACTTAACACTAATTGTACATTTTATATGGAGGAAATCAATATTGTTTTTGCACTTTTTAAAAAGATCATGGAAACTCACTCCCTATATTGCTGAGTCAAAATGGGAAGCAACATTGAGCATATGTTCTTGCAAGAAAATGATTGTGTTTCAAATGATTATGGGTAATATCTTAAAACCAATTAACAGGTTTTTACTGTATTTTTCTTTATATTCTTTAGAGTTTTTACTTTAAATTCATTAAATTACTATTTTTACTGTGCATAAAATGTGGTGTGATTGCCCAAACTAAAAACTGAAAGTTTAAAACTGAAAGTTACTTCCTGAACTCGTGTTTTGGAATTTGAGTGACAGAAAGGTGATAAAAAGGAAACACAACAGAGAAAAAAAAAACTACATTAAAATTGTATTGTATATATCTAGTTACCGCTCTCTCATGCACAGACAATTTCTGTATGTACACACACACACACACACACACACACACACACACACACACACACACACAAATATAGACAAAAACTTGTGTCACTTAGAATTTATTTTGAGAATTCCTATTTGAATTTGAATTGAGGCATGTAAAAATGATGCAGAAATGGAATTCAAATTTGAACTGAAGTAGAATTACAAGTAATTGAAATTCTCTCAACAGTACCCTCCACGATTTGGTTTAACCTCAAACCTTAGTCTTCTACTCATGTTCTCAATCATGTAATTACAACATCTGTGACTTGCTCCTGCTTGACTAAGGAGTTATACTGATAAGATTGTGACAGTAAGTCATGTGACTACTTTTCCACCAGCTTCTTTAAAGACAAATCAATTGATTGCAGGGTGTTGTTGATGGTGTTAAACTGTTTTGTCAGTAATTCATATAATTGCAGCTGCCTTGTTTCCTGAGTGTCTTCAGAAGCAACAGGGGATTCAGCAGCTCCGGTTGGGTCATCTGTGGTCTGGACGGCCTCCTCAATGACAGGAGAGACTCCAGGTTCTGCAGCATCAACAGGATGCACAGGTGAATCTTGGTTTGGGGAAGGACAAAGAGTGTGAATTAAAACCATTTGATTGCGGTATGATTCACATAAATATATAAACAGGAATATTTATAAGTCACTATACTATTCAAACCAATACTTTTAAAAGTCTAATGGTAAAGTACCTACTCATTTTGAGTATATTCCAGAAGTTATGATGTTCATGTCATCAAAAAAAAAAAAAAAAAAAAATCAAATAAAAGAAAAATGACGCAGAAAAAAGACAAGTAAATTTGACCTACATAGTCTAATAAAAAAAAAAAAAAAGATTCTAAGAATGATAAGGCTTATTATAAGAGAAATAAATAGGGGAAATTACAGAGCTCACCAACCTCTGTCACTGTCAGTAGATTCTACCAGTTCTGTGAATGTTCTGCTGACAGCTTCAGTCAACATCCCAGTTTTTCTCTTGTGCTGTGATGAAAATAAATGATAGGAATTACCTTATATTTGTTAAAATGTAGTCATTAATCCAGTCTTCAGTGTCACATGCTTCTTCAGAAATAATTCTAATATGCTGATTTGCTGCTCAGGAAACATTTCTTATTATTAAAACTGTTAAAAACAGTTGTGCTGCTTCATATTTTTGTGGATACATATTTTTCAGAACTATATGATAAATAGAATGAATGTACAAAAGAAAAGCATTAATTTGAAATAGATATCTTTGTAACAAATAAAATGTAATGCATCATATCAGTAAAGGCACATTGCTCAATGGGGAATCTTAACCCATCTTTCATTACCAGAGAGATAAATCTTACCAGTTTGATTCTTTTAGCGACAGATTCATCTGAAGAACTGTCTGTATGTGATAGAAAACATTCATTTTATTTTAAGGGTTGGTTAATGTAGATGACCACATTAAAAACAAACAAAAATGTTTTCTTAGAAACATTAGCTACATTTACATGGACAGTTTTTGTTTTAATCAGAATTAAGTCTATATTAAGTCAATTGATAAATCAGAACATAGTGTTCCCAAGAATGCTAAATAAAGTGATCGGGTTGATGTGCGTGTTTATATGACGCAAGCTTTTCTTAATTTTCTTCAAGCTTTTTGTTTTCTTTTATATGACGAAAGCAGTCTTCATATTTATCTATTTCGGGTTCTGACTAGACGACGAGAACATGAAGCTTTGTGCCATGCTGCTTATATTTATCAAGCAGTAAAACTGCCTCATCCTGTCAGGGTTCTCCTCTGACAGCTCTGTCTGTTTTGTCATTGTTTAATGTGTCTTTGTTTGTGTTGTGCTTGAACACATGGCTCTGTCTTGGTTAGTGTTTTCCATGCGCTCCTTGTGTCCTGCCTCCTTGTTTCCTGTTACCACGCCCCATTGTTTAGTCCTTGTCTAGTCCTCGTTAACTGACTACTTCTGTGCTCACCTGTTCCTTTCTGAGTGTGCTCACCCTTTCCTCATGTTCTCTGCTCCTTGTTTGTCTGAGTGCGTTCACTTGTTCCTCGTGCTCCCTTTATTAAGTGTGTTCTTTCCCTCATGTGTTGCTGGTTCGTTATACGTTGTACCTACGTGTGCGGTTATGCTAGTATTGCTAAGTGTTTGTGCTGCCTTTCGGTCTCGTCTTGTTTTCTGTTTCTCTAGTTCCTGTCCTGCAAGTAGAGCTTCCCTGGCAGCTTGCTCTCCTGGCCTAGCTGCAAGCTTGGTGAGTTTCCTGATAAGACCTGACTGCATTGCCCTAGGATTCCTGGTATCCTCTGGTCTCATGCTGCTCTGTCAGAACTGCCCTCCAGTCTACCACCTTCTGGAGTTAGCTATTGTGGCTGCTCTTCTTGCCTGTGATTGTGCTCCTAACCCGTCTATGGTTTGGACTGTGTTCCCCTCCTCACCATTTCTTGTCTTGTCAGCTGCTTGTCAATAAACCCCTGATCACTCATTCCTGCATTTGAGTCCTCTCTCATAGAACTGTGACACATCCCACATTAAAAACACCATATCTGTGTTTGAGAGTCCGAAGCAAGGACTACTGGAAAAGATTTAAACAACCCCTTACAATCCAAATGAATTCAATCGGATTTGGCCAATTCAATCCAATTGGTTTGGTAGAGAGAAGTATAGGTGAGCTTGTGTAAAAAAAAATGAAGTAAACTCGTCTATACTTCTCTCTTGTGGTTACATGTGACTTTTTTTATTCCGACTGTGCTTCTAGTCCAATTACAAACGGATTATTGGGGTCCATGTAAACGCAGCTACTGACAATCAGAACAAAGCACTTATTAGCTGCCTTAAAGGATTGGATGAATCTGAAATGCAAATATTCATGCAAACTTACCCAGCTGACTGGTGTCCTGTCCATGCGCAGGTATTTCATTATTATTTCTGCTATCTGTTTGTGCCGCCTATAAAATAAAATGTAGTATATCTGTAATTCTGCATAATACTTAATAGATCATTAACATCAAAATTGATCCTTAAAAAGAAAAGTAAAAAAACAAACAAAGATGGAACAAATTACAATCAATGTTTTCAAGCTCAAGTTAAACTACAACATAATATGAATATGGTTTATGTTTAATGGCTTATTACTTTTGTTTTGTCACTGTACATAAGACATACCGGTCTCAATAATGACTCCTTCAGGTCTCCAAACTCTGGAAGAACCCTGCTCTAAGAAAAACAGGAGAGTTCATTTAAATCAGAGGAGGACCAGTAAAGATATAAATATGTTTATAAAATGTAAAATAAATTATATACTATACATGCATACCTCTATGAGTTTCTTTAGCTGCACTTGTTGAAAGCCGTTTGATGGCTTGTAATAGATGCTAGTCTTCCACTTCTTGTTATGCCCCTTTCCTCCAATAATCTCAAACTGATGGGGACTATACCACTCCCCTTCACATAATATACACTTCTCTCCTTAAATCAGAAAAACATGATACAGAACATATGAATGGGTGAATGAATATGAATGCACATTTTTAAAACAGTAGGCCTATATGTCTTTCAAAAGTAAATATGCTATTCAATTTGTTTCTGACAATGTGAAAAATAAACATTTTATCTTGACAAAACTTACCAATGTAGTACTTTACTCTGTGTAAATCACCTTTCATATTTCCACAACATACTGACAGATTTGTCTGTTTTTTGGCTTCCTGAAAGATTTCCGTCAGGTCTAGCCATTGAAAAAAGAAAGAATTCTGGATTTTACAAGCTACCAGACTTAAATTGATTTTCCGTATTTTTCAATAAGCATTGCTTTTTACCTTCAACATTATTACCTTTATTCAAATAAAAATGCCAAAGCTGTAATTTAACTTTTTAATAAAATGTAAAAAAAAAAAATAAAAAAAAACTTGTTTTATGGCTTAACATTCACAGACAGTTTTTATGCACACCTGGACTCCTGTTTTAGTTTTTTGGGATATGTTGCTTTCTCCTTACCAGTTTGTTCCTCCATCTTTCTTTCCCTGCTTGTTTTCCTTTCTTTTTTTCACATCACTCATCCAGTCAGAATTTGATGTGCTGTCTGTATCATGCTCTGAATCTATGAATGATAGATGATGATAGCTCTGTTAAGAAAGAATCACAGATGCCTTTCATCAAACATATTCACTAAGTAAACATATATCTGGCATAATTAATGAAAGGAAAAGACTTACCTGTAAAATATGGAATTCCAAAGCTTACATAATAATAAATAAATAAATATACACAGAATTGTGTAAAAAAAATATATATATATATTTTTCCCAAAAAAGCGTTTTATTTTTTATTTATTTTCACATTTATTTATTTCTACATTTCTTGCGTGTTTTACCTCAGACAGGGTGGCAGTGTTGAAGCTTTGAGGCCACAAAGCTTGAAGCTTTTAGAAATCCCAACCGGACAATGTTTTACGGCAATATCCAGGATAAAGAGTATGCATGATCACCCAATATACATATACAGTTAGGGTGATATCAATATGAGTTGATATTAAATGAGTGATTTAAGATTTTTGGCCATATTGCCCATCTGTAATTCATGCATTCCTTGTGTGACTTGCAAAGGATTGCGTTTCATTTGGTCACACCACACGGTGTCACTGTGGCCTCAAAGCTCATTACCATACGGACAAAGAAATGTGGAAATAAATACATGTAGAAATAAATAAATATGGAAATAAATAAGACATAAATACAAATATACACTCACCTAAAGGATTATTAGGAACACCTGTTCAATTTCTCATGAATGCAATTATCTAATCAACCAATCACATGGCAGTTGCTTCAATGCATTTAGGGGTGTGGTCCTGGTCAATCTCCTGAACTCCAAACTGAATGTCAGAATGGGAAAGAAAGGTGATTTAAGCAATTTTGAGCGTTGCATGGTTGTTGGTGCCAGACGGGCCGGTCTGAGTATTTCACAATCTGTTCAGTTACTGGGATTTTCACGCACAACCATTTCTAGGGTTTACAAAGAATGGTGTGAAAAGGGAAAAACATCCAGTATGCGGCAGTCCTGTGGGCGAAAATGCCTTGTTGATGCTAGAGGTCGGAGGAGAATGGGCCGACTGATTCAAGCTGATAGAAGAGCAACTTTGACTGAAATAACCACTCGTTACAACCGAGGTATGCAGCAAAGCATTTGTGAAGCCACAACACGCACAACCTTGAGGCGGATGGGCTACAACAGCAGAAGACCACACCGGGTACCACTCATCTCCACTACAACTAGGAAAAAGAGGCTACAATTTGCACAAGCTCACCAAAATCGGACAGTTGAAGACTGAAAAATTGTTGCCTGGTCTGATGAGTCTCGATTTCTGTTGAGACATTCAGATGGCAGAGTCAGAATTTGGCATAAACAGAATGAGAACATGGATCCATCATGCCTTGTTACCACTGTGCAGGCTGGTGGTGATGGTGTAATGGTTTGGGGGATGTTTTCTTGGCACACTTTAGGCCCCTTAGTGCCAATTGGGCATCGTTTAAATGCCACGGCCTACCTGAGCATTGTTTCTGACCATGTCCATCCCTTTATGACAACCATGTACTCATCCTCTGATGGCTGCTTCCAGCAGGATAATGCACCATGTCACAAAGCTCGAATCATTTCAAATTGGTTTCTTGAACATGACAATGAGTTCACTGTACTAAAATGGCCCCCACAGTCACCAGATCTCAACCCAATAGAGTATCTTTGGGATGTGGTGCTTCGTGCCCTGGATGTGCATCCCACAAATCTCCATCAACTGCAAGATGCTATCCTATCAATATGGGCCAACATTTCTAAAGAATGCTTTCAGCACCTTGTTGAATCAATGCCATGTAGAATTAAGGCAGTTCTGAAGGCGAAAGGGGGTCAAACACTGTATTAGTATGGTGTTCCTAATAATCCTTTAGGTGAGTGTACATACACTGTAAAAAGTGAACATGGGTGTAAGTTGGATTACTGGAACTATTTGAGTCTATTTACTTGGTATTTCTGCTTTCCTAATTGATTATTGTACACTCTTTCAACTTGAATGCATAGAAATTTCACCCAAAATATAATTTCCCGCATCAAACTGTTGGGGTAACAGGACCAGTAGTGAAAAATGAAGACCAAGAGTCAGGAGTTAGATTAATTAAAGAAAAATTTACTGAAGAATACTTTGCAGTTTCATCAGCAGAAGCCAGCTTCAAGTCTCACAAAGAGTTTGTAGGCCGCACTCCCTCTAACAGTCTCCCCGCCTCCGCCTAACGTACATACAATTCCTGAACAGTTATACTGTTTTCAAGGTCCAACCACGTCATTATTGTCATGTGGAATGATTCTGATTGGTTCTAACAACATGCAATGTAAGCAACTTTCCACACGTAGACAGATAGGAGCACATATCACTACAAATGCGTAGACTCGTTGTCGCCCAGGCCAAGATTTAGACCGCCATGACCTCGGAGGTCACAGAAAGGCGCCTCTACATCTAGCATCATCTACAGAAACCCCATCTCCAATACTGAACCTGCACAGATCATGCAACGCACATACCGGTACACACAAAAGCTCCAAAGAATATAACAGCTTCCTCAAGGTTGAGAACATCTTAAAGCTACACTGTGTGATATTTTCCCCCATCTAGCGGTGAAAAGGTATATGACCATCCAGTAAATATTAGTTTCTGTTCCTTCCAATTTCGATATCGTTTTAACTCCTACGGTGGCCGATTTAGTCCAAAATTAACATGGCTTCCAGTTCAATCCAGATATCCCCATCTCTTCACATTAGACACGGTGCCACCGAGTGTTAAAACGCGAAAGGCGAAGCTTGAATTTACGGGTATGTCCCTCTTTGGCTAATGTACTTTCAAGATGGAGGGGCAACATGGCGACCCCCATTCGAACCCCTTACCCGTTTGTATTTTCAATGGCATATTATAAACTTACGAGAATACTTTATTACTTGAAAGAAGTAAATATACATTAATGAGGACATATATTTTTGAAAGAACTAAGTGTTTTTAGCTAAGAATAAACTAAAAAAGTTACACAGTGTAGCTTTAACTAACTATCAACAAGCACTTCCAAAACATGCTGATACTACATTTTAATACAAAAGTGAGTTTATTCTATTTAGTAAGAAAGGCACATAAAAGAGGTACATTTCTCTGAGTCCCCAAAAAGTCACGTAGACCTGTGACCTATGTAGACATAAGGTCACTTCAGGATGACATATAGCCCAACACATGCAGAGAGGGGTTCTCCCGGGGTGTTGACACACACACACACACACACACACACACACACACCAAGGACATTCGCCTGTCAGCACGTTTAACACAGACATCAGAGCAGCACCTAAAGAAATGTGTCTCCACAAATGTATAAAATGGTTATAATTTAATTATTCAGGTTATGGAAATAATAAAAAGAAACATTGAGAAGGATAGGTGTATAAAAGAAGAGACACAGGTATCTGACCTGCCCCAATAAGACATTTTAAATCTACAAAATGATTTCATTAAAATGAATTCATGTTAATAAATATTTCTAAAGCAATTTGAGTTTTGTGTGATTGACCTAGTGAAATTAAGTTGATAAAATGTAATAATGCAAATGCAAAAAGTTGAGAAAACTTTTTTTTTTAGGTGTTACCAATTTGAAGTATTTTTTTTATTTGATCCAACTTTAGGAAAAATTACTACATTTAAGTTGGAATGCAGTGACATTAATTTAGACTCATTTAAATAATAGGATTGAATGAACTCAAATACCAGTAATATAAGTGTGATTGACCTAGTGTAATTAAGTTGATAAAACATAATAATTGAAGTTGATCCAACTGTTCACTTTTTACAGTGTATTAGGAATTATTGTTTTTTGTTTTTTTGTTTTTTTTTGGGGGGGGGGGGTTGTTTTTTGTTTTGTTTTTACATTTCTTTGTATATTTAATTATGTATTATTATGTCAGCTTTGGAATTCCATGAAAACACAGAAATGAACCTGCACAGAGAAACTAAATGAAACACTGCCGGACTGGATTCTCTATTCTGGTGTTTCAAGTGTGACATCAACCACAACAATGCAGAGTACACAGAAACACAACTGAAACTTGCTTCTTGGACTGTTTGTCTTGGCAAAAAAGGATGAAAAAAAGCCCAGGCCTACCGTGGCCGCAAACCTTTGGCCGGTGGCAAAAATGTTAATGGCCCAACGGTTTTAAATAGGGATACTTTTCTTACACAAATGCATCACTTCACTTCAGAAGGCCCCCTGAGCCGTGTGGATTACTTTTATGATGGATGCATGCACTTTTATGGACTTCAAAACAGAACTTCCCTTTCACTGCCATTATAAACCTTGGAAGAGCCAGGACATGTTTTAATATAACTCTGACTGTATTTGTCTGAAAGAAGAAGGTCATATACACCTAGGATGACTTGAGGGTGAGTAAATCATGGGATAATTTTCATTTTTGGGTGAACTATCCCTTTAAGGCGGACTGGCATAGTGATCTGTTGGTGTCTCCATGTGGTCCTGCTTGATATTGCAGCTTGGCTTGTATATGGGACATTCTACCAGAAACGTACATTTCCACTTATAAAAAATCTTGGTGGGAAAATATCTTATTCTTAAATCTGAACATTGAGTCATATGGAGGACATGTTGAACTATGAGAAACACATATCATGCCACCTCAGCATGTTTTTATGATTGAATAAAATACATTTTTATATGCATTGCACCCCTAAAATGTCAGGCCCTGTCACAGACAAATTTGTGTATATATATATATATATATATATATATATATATATATATATATATATATATATATATATATATATATATATATATATATATATATATATATATATATATATAGCATTTTCTTATTGGCCACATGTCCCTGATTGTATCTAACATGGTTTTGAATATAAAATTTCATTTCATTTAACATTTCATTGATTTAACAATTGTATTCAATAGGCATTTACATGTAATTTCCTATGTAATAATATAGATATTACCATGATATCACCCTGTTATTACCAAGCTGCTGTAATATGAAGTGGTACTGTGATGGTAGCCCTTTCTAACCTTGAAGGCCCTTGCCCTGGAACTGCTGCCTTTTTCTTAAGCCTAGATTTTCTGTTGCTCTCTCCATAATTTGCACCTATGTCTTTGACCTTGCTCATTCAACTCGTGAATACTTTTCCTTCTTTCCTTTTCCTGCCTCCATCTATCCTTTTTGTTCCCACAAGAGTGAAAGAGGTCTGGCACATAGAATATTTTCGTTGATATATTTTTGAACTATATAGTTATACACGATAATGTGACAGAGTACACAGTGCCAAAATAAGTGCAAGGCGGTTTCCTCATATTTGTCACAAAAAAATACAATTCACATTTATGCCTTTTTAAAAAGAATTTGTAAATAATGAATTGCTGAATAAAATATAAGCTTATAAGAAGCTTGAATCTTATTTCTAAGATGATATTTCTGTGGTAATAACCATACTTTCCTCCAGCGAATCAATTTTCCATTTAGTAAAGAGATCCAATGAGACAAAACATTAGGTACAGTAACAATATCACTCTGGAAAAGAGTACGAATAGCTATATTATTATTCTTGGAATTTAACGAAAAACAAATTTTACCAACATTATTTTTAACATCAAAAGACACTAATTCAGGGGAATGGTTTTTATCAATACCTCTAAAAAGCATGAGTGTACCTGAAGGAACTGAACCAAAAACAATTGAAAACTCTCTTGGAGTAGGGGAGAGCGGGGCACAACCTAACGCTTTTTGACTTTCTCAGTTTGTGTAAATCCACTTGAGGTTCAGAGTATTTATTGTTTCCCACATTAATTGCACACATGTCTATACAATTATGTGGTTTTGTTTAATTAATACAGTGTATACTATTTTCTTGATTTACCCCGAAAGAATGGAAGTGAAATGTGAAATGTGACAACATGCCCCATAGGTGGGGCACAATGTAACATGACCAAATAACAGCTTAAAATGTTACCTGATATAATCAAAAAAATATACAAGACAAACAAAAATATTTTGTCAACAAAATACAATTATTAACTTTTTAAAATAATGGCATTTTTTAATCATTAAAAATATAAGCATTTTTGAGTTTGACTGCAAACACATCACTAAATACAGCTATACAGCATAGTTCAAAACATATTATTCACCCTTTTCTAACGGTTTCTCAAAAGAATTCATAAAAGTATAGAATATAATAGCATATTTCTAATAGGGGCTCATTGTAACAGTGTTACAACACACCCCATCTGCGCAAATGGGATTAAATCGCGGCTCGTGTCTTCTGCTGGTTAGATCAGCATTAGAGAACGATCTCAACTGTTAAATAACACATATAAGATTACAATAATATAGGATTGTCTTCTTTTAAATAAACACAAAAAACAGAGATGAAAACTAAACTTAAGTATGAAATTTACTTTTGCTATGGTTAAATACATGTTCAGTGATATCTTCCAGAGATTTTTTAATTTTGGCCCTATTCTCTAAATAATGTTGATATGGCAACTAGTAAATATACTAAGTTTCGTCATCCTGGCAAGTGTGGAAAGGGTTAAAACATGCGTGTTACAACTAACCCCCAAACCCCCATTTTTAAGTAAATGTGTTTACTATACGGCCTACTACTATTATGAACAAATTCTAAAATCACGTGTTTGAAAGAAATCCCAGGTAGAATCGATATTTCAATGTGAGAATCGATACTTTCGATACAATGCCAGTATCGGAAGTATCGATACTCTAGGATCGATCCGCCCATCCTGTCAGACAGGGCGACACGCGTCGACACCCACGGTCGACACGTGCCTTTGACGTTGATATAAAGATGAATTTAAACCCGGATTATTTAATCACTAATAAGGTTAAAGAGGTATCCTTTAAGTTGTTACATCGATTTTATATCCGGTCAATCTTTATATCAAAAAAATGTTTCCTGAGATGGATCCCCTTCTCCTTTTGTGGAGTGGAAGTCTATCCCTCACCTCTTTTGGGATTGTATTCATGTAGCTTTATGGAAGAAATTTTGTTTGTACGTGTTTCTCTCTTAGACAATTTTTCTTTGGAGTTTAAGGATGTCCTATTTGGATTTTATAACTCTGACAAGAGCCAAAGACTATTTTCTTATAAATCTATTTATTTTTCTAGCCAAGTTTTTAAACACAAGAAATCACTCCCTGCTCTTAATAATAATAATCATTTATTGTCAGTTACAACGCGATTACATAAGAGCATCAACCGACGGTGCAATTTCATGAAGTGCAAAAGATCAGCAATAGCACATGGGCAAACAACGTATGGCAGACTTATTTCCTGCTCTTGACTGAATAGCTTTTGTAAAATATAGTCAAATATGCAATGGTATTTTACATTTGATTACTTTATTTAATTTCTGTACCTGAAAACTAATGTTGAAACTATTCAAATTGCTAGATTGATATCATTAATGTTAATTGTGGAAGTTATGCTATATTTTGTTCAGATCTCATTGCTTTACCTTACAGCTTCGGGTTCCTTCACAAGATTAATTTAGATCTTCCTGTCTCGCACTCGTGCAACCACTCACAGTTGCCAATCAAAAGCGAAGGAAGAAGGAAAAAACTGAGAGATTGTTTCCGGCAGTCAGAAGAGAAAAAAAACCCAGCCAAATTTACAGTCAGCTCAACCTCAGCAGTTGTAGGCTCCTCTCTGTTGAACAATAGATGTAGGCTATCCTCACAGAAAATATTTGTTCTTTCATAACTGGATTGATAAAGATGTTTGGTCTATTGTACTATTGTAGGGGACTTTCTCAGTCATGATGATTTTACTGGAAAGTTTACAGTACTTTGTACACAGAGATTTTATTTGTCTAGTTAATCCTCTGGGTATTGTTCAGTTGTTCACTTTAAAGTTATTTTTACTTTTTTTTTAAATGTTAAAGTTTAACCATATAATTTAAATGTGGTCTCACTGATCAGATGATCTGGTCAGAGAACGGGAGATCCTCGGAGCTTGAGCATCTTCCCTGCAGTTTAAAATTATATAAAACTCAATTTGCATGCAGTATTTGGACCCAGTTCTTGGATACAAAACACATTACGTTACTTTACTTAGGTTTCTCCACAAAATGAATTTAGATCTTCATGTATTGTATTTTCAACTGTCTTGCAACCACACTCACAGATGCAAATCAAAGTGAAAAAGACAGGAAAAAGAGAGAGAGATTGCTTCCAACAGTCAGAAAATGTTAAAAATTACAGTCACTCCCTCTGCACTGTATTACAAACCCAGTGGTGGTAGCAGTGTTGACTTTTTAATATAACAAAGTATATTGCTATACATTTTATTTTATTTAACCAGAAAAGACTCTCTGAGATTAAGAATCTCTTTCACAGGAGTGTCCTGGCCGAAATGGGCATCAATACATCAGTTTCATCACAAAATATTACAAAACAAACAGACTAAAAAACACTCAAAAACAGTTACTTATGGTTGAGTCAGTGTCCATTTGTCGAATAACTGTTTTAAAATGATCCCAAGACAGCAAATTTTGTCATTTCAATTTCGATTGCAGAAGATTCCAGTCAGTAAGAGCTGCATACATAAAAGCCTTTTTGCCTATTTCAGATCGAACAAAAGGAACAGAGAGAATATAACAATTTTGTGAGCGAAGAAAGTATTTCTCAACAATTTTCTGTTTTATAAGACAGCAAAGATAAGATGGCAACATCTGTTATACAGTATAGAGTGATAAGTTGAGGATTTACAATCAGATATAAATCTTAAAGCACCATGATAAATGGCATCTAAAGAGGATAGAAGATATGATGGTGTGAACAATCATATCTAGGCCCAGAGCTCTGAACTGGTCCAAAAAACAAACAGAAAGATATTTTAACAGGAACAGAAACTCCTATTTCAAATTACCATTAACCGGTTCATAACATTATTTTATTGTTCTGTTTAAGATTTTAATTTGGTAGTCAACCAATCATGAATTCAAATAGTACAGCCTACAGCATCCAATGTGAGTGAAATGCCCTTGCTCAGCTGTCAAGTCGTCTTATGCAAGTCATGTGTTGGCATAGTTGTTGGATCGCAGTTTATCCAATGATATGTTACCATGGCAGGTGGCACGTTAGTGTAAAACTGCGTTCAGGAAAATGCAGGAACAAGTATTTTTTTTAAATGAGTAAACACCTTGCTGTCAAAGTTAGTATTGTGGCTTTATGGTTTGTAGTTAGCAAGCCAACAGAATAGCAAGAAATAAAGTCAGAATTGCAAGATAAAATATAGACTGTTTTTATCTTGCAATTTTTATTCTGTCGCTTCCATAGTGTCAAGCTGTAGGGTGATATCAGGTAAAATGGGCCATTTAAGGTTTGGGGGTCCCAGCCCCTCTGGAATTTAGAGCCAATGACTGAAAAGGATTTCAAACTGTTTTCATAACTGTTCTTGACAAGTAACAGGTGATTTGATTAGTTTATGGTTGCGATGGTGGGCGGGGCAATAATTCAAATCAAGACTGCACCAGAAAGCTGCATGGCAAGTAGCCTGGCATACCAAATCTAACTAAACTATTATAAGGATGATAAATCTATAAATAAAAAAACATGCACATAAAAAACTAAGCATAATATCGGTCTTGATGGCATCCATCAGAAATAATGCTATTATTTTGGTATATGAACATATTTTTTGGAAAAGTTATGTTTTTCTTGACGGCCCAATTTACCTTAACCCACTGAGCTAAAATGGGCCACATGGTTTCAGCTAAAATGGGCCATCCTCTGTGTCACTCACAAACACATGTGTGTGAGTGTGTGTCGGTGTGTGAGTGTGTGTCGGTGTGCAAGTGTGTGGGTGCGTGTGTATGTGTGTACACACACACCCACACACCGACACACACACACCGACACACATATGTTGGTGCAACAACATTATGAGGACTCTCCATAGGCGTAATGATTTTTTTACCGTACAAACCGTATTTTCTATCCCCCTACACTGCCCCTACCCATAAACACAACCATCACAGGAAACATTCTGCATTGTTACATTTTTAATAAAACATTGTTTAGTAAAGCAACTTGATTTACGGGGACATTTAGAAAGTCCTCATAAACCAGCTTGATGTTGTAATACCAGTGTAATTGGTAAATGTCATTATACAAATTTGTGTTATGCACACACCGACACCCACACACACACACCACTGACCAATGATCTATGCTGTTACAAAATTGACTTTTTTAATTGTACATTTGAATATGTGGGTTTGCACCCAAAATGTTTTTTTTTTTTTTTTTTTTAATGACATGTTTTTATGTTTGATTAATGCAGTTTAAATTTATGTGGCTACATAAAATTAAAATTGATGATAAATCACTATTTCCCTTTGCAGTTTGACTGGCCCATTGGTTACCTGAAACAGCGGCCCATTTTACCTGAAACTGCTCATGCAAAAAAAGGTGGCACAGCTGATGTTTTAAGAACTATAGGGCCTAAATAATTTATTTTTTTATTTTTTACATAATTTCAATACAACATTATCAAAAACAGTCATTAAAAATCATAAAAACACATTTATATATATATATATATATATATGTAGGCATATATGGTATTGTATTATTGTCCCAAGCGATTTACCAAAAAGTGGCCCAATTTAGCTGATATCACCCTACAATCTATCTAGATCCCACACACCTTCTACCCAGTTTTAGTTTATAACCTCAGGCTAGGTAAAGCAGGTCGAATCCTTAACTAGATATTAAATATATGAATTTATACTTACTCTCTAGAAGAACAGACCCCCTCCGTGTTTGGTTCAGCTCAACTCGTTTAGAAAGCAGAGACGTGGAAAACTGTTTCTTTTTTAAATCGATTATAAGTAGATTCATTTTTCCAGTCACAAAAAGTTTTACATACAATCAATAATGGTTACATAAAAGAAAAGTTCTAAGTTTCAAAAAGTCGGTTCACAAGTATCACCAGCAGATGTCAGGCTCGGATCATCAACCAATGGAGAAGCAGCATGTTGCTCACAGCTTCTGATATTCATACAGAGATCAATACCTTATATACCTTTTTAACATCACACCTCTTCATTACATATTCATTCACATATGCACAATTTATCCAATCCCAGATTTTGGAACATTGTCAACTCTCTAAATTCCTTCAACATCTTAGTATAAAATGCCCTGTATTCTTTCATCCTTCTTCTTCTTGCTTGGATCCTTAATCTCCTCCTTCGTCTCGTCTGCAAGACATCATGCCGAGGTAAAACTTGCTTCTTTGTTTAATACTTTGTTACATGCTTGAATGCTAATACAGGTTACATTTCATTTGCTTGTCCTTTACATTAATAAATGACTTTCATACATATGGCTCAGTGTCTTTCTTTATCTTTTCAGTAAAACATATTTTACAAAACATGCCTCAGTGTGGTCATTACGATAACCCTAATAAAATACTTTTTTTTATCAAACAATGTCTCTTGTGTTTTTACTATAAAACATTTTTTACAAAGTCTTTGTTTCGGTGTCTTTACTATAAACCAAAATAAAAAATTTTTACAACATCTTTGCTTCCGTGTCTTTACTATAAACCAAAATAAAGCATTTTTACAAAATCATGTGTCTGTGTTTTTACTATGAACCAAAGTAAGGCATTTCTACAAAATCATGTTTTTGTGTCTTTCCATGTTTACAAAGTCATTCATGAAAGTTGTATAAGAAAACAGCTTATAGATTAGATTAGATTAGATTCAACTTTATTGTCATTACACAAGTACAAGTACAAGTACAAGGCAACGAAATGCAGTTTAGGTCTAACCAGAAGTGCAATAGCAGCAAGTGCAGGATATATACAATGGTTGCGTAAGTGCTGGGCATAAAAATGTACTGAATATATATATAAATATGTATAAGTAGAGAGATGGTTATTACTATAAACAGAACTGAATTTACAGATGAATATATACAGTGAATAAATATAAATATACAGATGGCTATTACTATAAACAGAATGTAAACAGAATGTACAGGTGAATATGTACTATGAATATAATATACAGATGGCTATTACTTTGAACAGAATTTTACAGATTCTGTTCAAAGTAATAGCCATCTGTATATTATATTCATAGTACATATTCACCTGTACATTCTGTTTACATTCTGTTTATAGTAATAGCCATCTGTATATTTATATTTATTCACTGTATATATTCATCTGTAAATTCAGTTCTGTTTATAGTAATAACCATCTCTCTACTTATACATATTTATATATATATTCAGTACATTTTTATGCCCAGCACTTACGCAACCATTGTATATATCCTGCACTTGTATATATCCTGCACTTATACATAAAAGTTGTAAAAAATAAAAAACTTCTTATAAAAGTTTTTCGGCCATATAAACAACCTTTCATTTCACTTTACTATCTCTATTCTTCTTGTGGCTCTTATAAAGCCGTAATATAAAGGTTCTCTGTAAAACCTCCACTACTCTTTACTTATAAGGCTCGTGTAAAGCCCAACATAAAGGTTCTCTATAAAACCTCCACTGTCTTCCTTCTGACTTCTTATAAAAGTCTTTTGGTTATATAAACAACTTCCTTATAAGAGTTGTATTAAAACTTCCCATACAGTTTTAACATAAAACAAAACATAACACTTGTGTGGTTAACATAAGCCTCTTTATACTTGGCATAATTCTTGGTTATATATTGGGAATAAAAGAATACATTTCATAATTATTCTAACAAAGCTCACAAGTGAGAGAAACACATTCACAACTTACTAGTGATTGTGCACAACTGCACAATTTTTTCATGAAGTCTAAATATTATATTTTATTTAATAGCCTGCACAAATGTTACCATCACGTCGAAGGACGGCTTAAGACACAATGTTATAGGAGTCTAAAGATGGTTTCGAAAAGTTCCTTCAGCCTAGAGGTCATTCTACTGAAGTCATTATCCTACAGAGAAGAGAAAAACAATGCGAAATTCAGTCAATAAAAATAAGATAGTATATGAGCACATTTTTAAGATTATTAGCAAGCCCCGAGTGAAACTCACCCTGTTGGATGTGCATTGATGAAAAAAGTATTCAATATCCGAGACAAACTCTCGTACTGTTTGATAATCGTTATTCTCCAGCTTGAGCTTCACTCTGCCCAGCATCATGGGACCACAAATGTTCTCACTGTATCCTGGAACCTGAACACCAGCAGTCCAGACGTCACATACTTTATATGTACATTGCAGCATTACATAATCTAAAAGAGACAGAGGAAGCTCCTAAAGGTGAGATTTACATTGATGCAGGGGTCAGTCATGCTTTCATGTAGCAGGTGTAACAGCAAACACTGGCAGTGCTGAAAGAGAAACAAACAGTCCTGTGTTTAAAAAAAGCCTTGGAGATATAAGGGAAAAAATATGATTTTATGGTGTGGTACACAATGAACGTGTATCCAGTCAACTTTACCAGTGTGTACTGAGAGACTGGACTGCTCAAAACATCCTGTTGGGTCTTTTGACTGGAATCCTCCATATTCTTCATCCCACAGAATGTGCAGCTCCACTGGCTTATGTACAGACAAAACACACAATATTACACAAAGTCAAATGTTTAGTTTGTCTAAACCAGCATGTTTTCTCTCTCTCTTACCCAGGTGAGTCTCCATCTACAGCTGGAAGGTGACAGTTTGAATGAAAAGCTCGTGGACATTCGTCACAACACACGAGATCTCCCTCAGAGTCGCACACGAAACACACGTCATCATTCTGCTGAGACAAGAGTTTATAAAGAAATAAAGCTGTACCTGCTTAAAGCACATTTTAAATGTGATGTTTTGACATGACTGTAATTGTGACTGATGGTGTCTTACTAGGTATTGATCCAGTTCTTGGCAGATCTCACAATCACAGTTGACTGTATGTAGTTCCAAAACTCTTTTCTGGAAAGTATGTGAAAACACATCAGTAAGCTATTGTGTAAACTGCAACAAAACTTGATCGGCCGCTGCCATCCCACAGACAGTGTTCCAGACAGACTGACAGTTTATGCATTAGAGGTGGAGACACCACTAGGTGGCGACAAGGCGACATTGTCACTGAATCATTCAATTCATTGATGCTTTCATCAATATCAACATCAATACAATTAGGAAAAAACAAGAGAATATCTGAATTCGGAGTAGCCTACTTTTACTATTTCTGTCATAGAAAGATATGTAAGAATAATAAGAGTGTATAGATTTATAAAGTTGCATTTATAAGAGTAGTACAATATGTTATTCTGAATTCAACCCCTCTCTTTATCACTGAATCATTTGTTTAAACAATTCATTTAAAAATACTGATTAATTCGGGGACAATACAATTGACCTTTTAAATCACGGAATATAGCACTACAATACAACACTTACTATTTATAGCAGCCCAGAATAATAGCACAAAACAAAACAATAATGAACATCTGAGGATATGTTGAAAGATACAGCACAACTTACAAAAACGTATTATGTTCAATGTAATCGATAAGTATTTAAACAGCGGAAAGACTATTCAGTGACCATAGGGTTAGATAGCTGGAAAAATTAATAATAATAAAAATCTCAGTAAACCTAATAAAAATTTTAACAACAGAAAGTATTAAAAAGCAGCATTAGATGCTTAGTTTTCCAATATACTGCAATTCTTCTAAAGCCATAAAATAGATTTGTGTGAGGAACGGGTCCAAATTTAAATGATTACTTAAAATGTATGCATCATGAAATCACACATAATCTCGCTTCTTGGGACATTTTCCAGGTTTTCATAGGATTTTATACGAATGTAAAACAACATTAAACAACATATCCTTTAAAATATAGTATACTGTGCAGAATTCAAATAGGTTCGATATGTTCAGCGGTTCGTGTGACACTTACGTGAAACCATACTTAATTCGCCCCAAAGGAAAGCATATTTACACTGTCTGGATGTGTAAACAAGTGATACATTTCAGCCACAGCTTCAGTGTCTATTTATAGTGTAGGGGGTGGGACACTTCAGATTCTAGAAAGCAATTGATTGGACAGAAAATCTGATGAGAAGCTGAAGTGCAGAGTGATGTCATCAAAATTGAATCCATATTGGCGGAAGTGAGAGACTATAAGTTTTGAATTCTTATATTTTCTAAATGCTAATTGTGTCATTGTTGTAGAGTTCACTAGCTTATAGATAACAGCAAGGGTAACATATTCAAACCAAAAGCCAAATAACTTCTTCTATTTTGATTTGGGCCGGTTGTCACAGCCCAATGTAACCGCCTTGTCTGTTAATGGCCACTGTTTGTTTCTCTGAATTTCTCCATTTAAATCAGAAATGTTCCATTCTTCATAGGTAATATTTTATTTTACCGTTATAAGTTTTCCAAGAGGCATTCCATGGGCAACAATGTCTTTCCTCCATGTTCCATCTGGTTTGTTCAATCTGATGAAATCCTCAGGTATCAGCCAGAAGTTCTCTGTTCTTATGCATCTCCCACAACGCCCTGAGATAAAGACAAAACTGAGTGCAAAAGTCTTGTACCACTGCAGTCAAGCACTGTATTTACATTCATTTTCAATATATAAGAGAACCGATAACTTGACTTTAGATATTATAGCTAGAAATGTAAAACACTTGACAACATAACGGCAAATGTACAGCAAAACGGCAGTACAGGGACAAGATTGAAGGACAGTTCAACACCACCGACTCCAGAAGCATGTGGAGGGGAATTAACACCATCACGGACTATAAAGGGAACACAAACTCCACCGTGAACACCGCTGCCTCTCTCCCGGACGAGCTAAACACCTTCTATGCTCGCTTTGAGGGAACTAACACCGCCCTCGCGGAGAGAGCGCTCGCGGCTGAAGATACAGAGGTTAGTGCACTCTCTGTATCTGTCGCGGATGTAACCCGATCCTTCCGGCGGGTGAACGTCCGTAAAGCTGCGGGTCCAGACGGCATTCCCGGCCGTGTGATCAGAGCGTGCGCGCACCAACTGGCTGGAGTCTTTACGGACATTTTTAACCTGTCCCTCTCCCTGTCTGTGGTCCCCACATGCTTTAAAACGTCCACTATTGTTCCTGTACCTAAGCAGTCAAAAACCACCTGCTTAAACGACTGGCGTCCTGTTGCTCTGACCCCCATCATCAGCAAATGCTTTGAGAGACTAGTCAGAAACCACATCTGCTCTGTTCTCCCCCCCTCACTGGACCCACTGCAGTTTGCATACCGCACAAACCGTTCCACTGATGATGCCATTTCATCCACTATACACACTGCTCTCTCCCACCTGGAAAAGAGGAACACGTATGTGAGAATGCTGTTTGTGGACTACAGCTCAGCATTCAACACCATTGTGCCCTCCATACTTGACGGGAAACTCCGGGCTCTAGGCTTAAACAGCCTGTTATGCAGCTGGATCCTGGACTTCCTGTCAAACAGACGCCAGGTGGTCAGAATGGGCAGTAACATCTCCTCATCACTGACTCTCAACACTGGAGCCCCTCAGGGCTGCGTTCTCAGCCCACTCCTGTACTCTTTGTACACACATGACTGTGTGGCAACCCACAGCTCCAACACCATCATCAAGTTTGCTGACGATACGACGGTGGTAGGTCTTATCACCGACAATGATGAAACGGCCTACAGAGAGGAGGTGCACACTCTGACACGGTGGTGTCAGGAGCACAACCTCTCCCTCAACGTCAGCAAGACCAAGGAGCTGGTGGTCGACTTCAGGAGGAATGAGAGAGAACACCGCCCCATCACCATCAATGGAGCACCGGTGGAGAGAGTCAGCAGCTTCAAGTTCCTCGGTGTCCAATCACAGAGGAACTCTCATGGTCCGTCCACTCCGAGGCCGTTGTGAAGAAGGCTCATCAGCGCCTTTTCTTCCTGCGACGGCTGAGGAGGTTTGGAATGAACCGCCACATCCTCACACGTTTCTACACCTGCACCATAGAGAGTCTGCTGACTGGCTGCATCACCACCTGGTACGGCAACAGTACCGCCCACAGCCGCAAGGCCCTGCAAAGGGTAGTGCGCACGGCCAGCTGCATCATTGGAGGTGAGCTTCCCTCCCTCCAGGACATTTACGCCAGGCGGTGTGTGAAGAGAGCTCAGAGGATCTTCAGAGACTCTAGCCACCCGAACCATGGGCTGCTCTCACTGCTGCCATCAGGCAGACGGTACCGCAGCATCAGAACACGCACCAGCCGACTCCAGAACAGCTTCTTCCCACAAGCAATCAGACTACTTAACTCCTGATCCATCAGGATCATAACACACACTGGACAGAATATCACTCCGCACAACCCACTGTAGATACACACACATTATATACACATTTATTTATCATACAGCATCTATTGCACTTTGGATTTCAATTTTTCAATCTGTGAATAATATTTTATACTATACATTGTATATTATTATTACTATTATAGCGTAATGTATATTGTTTAGTGTATGTTTAGTGTATATTGTTTAAAGTATATGTATATTGTAAGTATGTGTATATTGTTTAAAGCTGTGAGAACTAAACTCACATTGTGTAAATTATTTATTGTTTATTGTAGTGTATACTGTGCTGTGAGTAATTGTGTGCGCATCAGATGTGTAATCTGATGCTGCTTTAAATGTTGTACATGTCATGTCGTGACTGCTATGTTGCTCGGAACTGCACCTAAGAATTTCACCTACTGTTGCACTTGTGCATATGTAGAGTGACAAATAAAGTGATTTGATTTGATTTTGATTGATTTGACATATTAATATTAGTAATTATTATGAAAGCATTCCCACTCACACACCTGTGGCAAAGCGACATTTGTGTAGAATGCCAGACTCAGAACCGCAGGTAACAGGTAGGGTTGGCCCTTCAAACACGCTCATGTCAATACCATCATCATCTTGATTGGCATTGATCTTCTCATCTGATCAGGAAACAGAATATTTTATTAAATATCTTTCTGATTAACTGTTGTAAGATCTTATTTAAATCAATATTTATTTTCTATTTAAAAATAGAAAATCATTTACTCACCCTGTTGTTCCAAACCCACAGGGCTTTTTTTCTTCTGCAAAACATACAAGGAGAAACGTTGATGAAGATCTTAACTCTTAACTAGAAAGGTTAACTCCTCCATCAAATCTGAAAACCATCCAAAAGCTGTCAAACCTGTGTATCCTGAACCTTGCTCTTCTTAAAGTTTGTAGATGAAAGAAAGCCATCCTATGAATATAAGATAGCACAAAGTTAGCATATGTCATAAACATATTTAAATATGTCATCATTAGTGTTATTTATGTTATCTTGACTGTCCATTTTAATATCAGGGAACTGTTATTTAAACTTGAAATTCTCAAATGTGTTTCATGTATATATATATATATATATATATATATATATATATATATATATATATATATATATATATATATATATATATATATATATATATATATATAATTGCACTCATTTGCATTAGTTAGTAACTGTTATTATTGATTAATTATTGAAACCGGTCTTATGCACCTGTATGAGTTTCTGGAGTGGAATGCCGTTGCAAAGGATGCTGGTCCTCCACTTCTTGTTCCTTTCCATCATCCCAAACCTCTCAAACTCAGTGGGCTTGAACCACTGGCCTTCACTGAAGATGCACTTCTGTTCTAAGGACAGAAAAACTGTTTATTCAACCATTACTGGAATGACTTGAGCACCTGGATGTTAGATGATCCACAATTACAATCTCAAGACATTCAACAAGTTAGCTCCTCATAACATTACTGAATTCTTTAGCACATAGAAATGTTTCTGCACCTACTGTTGTTATATTTCTTTAAATGCAAGACACCCTCTTTACAACCACATGTAACAAGAAGTTGAGATTTATTTTGTCCTGCAGGCGATTCTGAAACAAGTACAATCAGATCAGTTAATGTGTGTAATGTGCTCCTCTTCATATTTTACTTGATTCATTACTGTTTTGTCATTATAAGAATGCTTTAGACTCACTGGGGCAGTTTTGTCTCTTCTTCTTGGATGTGCAGAGGGAGGACAACTCCATCTTGTCTCTTCTTACAGCTTTGTTTCTTCCTCTTTTTATTCCTTGATGTCATTTATTTCTAATGCAGTTCTCACTCAGCCGTCAGATACAGGAATGCTCTCAGTCATTTCATGAAGGAGGCTATCGCATTATTTGAACAGCAGGAAGTGGGCGGGTTCCTCCATGTTGAGTCGTCTGTGGTGCTGTACGTCCTATGGTACGTCCCTATGGTCCCTCCCACATTCACAGAAACGAAACTTAAAGCTGGTTGCTGTTTTTACATCCGAGTGAAAATAAAATGAGAAAACATTCACATATGAAACAGTATTGTTTATTTAAGATCTCATGTTGGATTCGTTCAAGCACAGATGAACATGAACATTTTGATCTAAAAAATAGGAATACATTTTTAAGTTGTGTAAATTATTAACATTATCATTGTAACGTTAGTAAATATATATATTTTTAAACTAATACAAAAATTATCATGGCAAAGTTGTGGTGTTAAAGGGATAGTTCACCCAAAAATGAAAATTACCCCATTATTTATTCACCCTCAAGCCATCCTAGGTGTATATGACATTCTTCTTTCAGACAAATACAGTCAGAGTCAAATCAAATCACCTTTATTTATATATTGCTTTATACAATACAGTTTGTTTCAAAGTAGCTTTACAGTGATAAGAAAATAATGCATTTCAGCTGTTGTTCAGCTGAAGTTAGTTAAATAATATATTTTAAGTTAACAGAAATTATTTTTTTCAAGAATCACACTAAAACAGTAGTTGGATTTTATTGAAAGAGAAACCAAACTGGGGTATTCATGAGATCAATTTTGTGACTCTCTATGGTACATCATTTATGGCAAGATTTTTGTTTTCAGGCATCTCCAAAATACCCTCCTGAAAAGAAAATGAAACAATGTAAAAGATGTACAGAGAAAATAAAGCACAATTTTAATGTTGTTGTTATTTAAAAATAAAATAAAAATAAAAATAAGTATATTGTTTCATATTTGGGCAAAATGTACCAAAGACTGATTCAGTAAACCCATGAAAATAGAACTATTCAGGAAGAAAGTGCCTGAAACACCAGAAAGGTATATAAGCAGGTCATGTGTCTGTTTGTTAGTTAATCAGTAATTATTAATAGATTAATCCCATGTTGGATAAACTTATCCTGTTCTCACCTTTAGAAGATCCTTGATTGTTTTGCCTTGACATAATATACTTATTTTCCAGTTCTTGCTCTTTTCTTTCCCAGCCGTTTCCTCAAATAGATACGGGGTGATCATTTGTCTGCGATATTTAATGCATTTCTTGTTTTCTGAGAGGAATGGACATTTTTGGTAACACTTTATTACGATGGTCCACTTTAGACATTCTACTGACTATAAGTAACTTTCAATGTCAACAGCAGTCATGAATGAGAGTATTAGATTGTCTGCTTAATATCTGACTATAAGTAAAGTAAAGTACATATCAACTTATTCTACTAACCCGAACCCTAAGATAACCCTAAATTCACTATTCATAATGAAGCACAATACTAATTTTCACACAAAAAGATATTACTGCAGAACTTTTATCATTTACAGTTATTATTATAATGCTATGTTTAGAAAGAGACCATACAACTCGTGGTTTTTATTATAGTCAGCAGATGGTGATGCTGCTTTGAGACCGCAAAACATTTAAATAATAAGGGCCACTTACTGTCATACCTACGAAGTGCTTCTCTGTCAAGAAGGGCTTCTTTTCCCCCACATGTGACAGGAAGCCATCTCTTGTGTTTATCCCAGAGGTCCTTTTCTTCCTCTTGGGTGAAGAAGATAAAAAGGGTAAACATTAAAATGAAATGAATGAAATAGCATTCATCAAAATAAATAGTTTTAACAACAATTCAGATGACTGACCGACTCTCAGTTAGTGTATTCATTCAGTAGGTACAACCCTATAAAATGCTCCTTCACAATCCACCTTACAGTAAATCACTATTGGTTTGATCAAGTCTATCTTTACAGGTAAAAAAAGCCAACAAAACAGTCACATGCTTCAAATTAGATCTTAAGGGGAGGGACGTCAGTAAATGAGAAATGCAAGTCCGTGTATGAAAGTAAACAAGAGGAATTTATTGACTTAAAAGATGCGTTCAAAAACACCAATTTGTTCATAACTGAAATAAACATCACTAATTTAGAGCTAGAGTTAGGCTTTAGCAAAAGTGACGGTTGGGACATGTTTGTACTTAACATTCATTTTGTTCTGTTTACTGTTTTATATGCTTTTATATGCATAGGCGGGGGGGGGGGGGGGGGGGCATCTTGGTATACAATTTGTATTATTATAAATAATAATAATATCAAAGGAATTGAATAATTAAAAGGAATTTAAATAAATAAAATAAGTAAAATAAGTTCTAGGTCTAATTGTAGTAGGCTATAATGAAGTAATCAAATTTAACTATTTGCAAATAATTATTTATTTTAAAACGTGCGCAAATTCACTCTTATTCGTATGTCTAATGTAGAAAATGCAAACGTTTTTTGCCTCGTCCTCACATTAATTTATGAATTACATAAATTGTGATTGCATTTTTTCAATTCAAAACGGCCAAATTTCATAAAAAGTTGAGTAGTTTGCATCACTAGTTTATAGCTGATAGTTTATAGAACTAGATGTTCAGTCGCTGAAAATTTAAAATAGTTGTCTAAGACTTGCATCTTGTGGTGCCCCCCTGAGCACTTGGTGCCCTACGCACAGCGCGTGATGCGCGTGGTGGGAGCGGCTGCACTGATCTTTCCACAAACTCTCATTGCGTGTGTGACAGTAACAGTATGACAGTAAGACCCGCCTTCTTTGATTTGATTGGCCATCTCGATCATTTTTATATTGACGAGCGCTGCTAGACCACTGAGGTAGAGCAGCCTACAAATTTAACTTTTAAAATGTTTTGTCATCCTAAAAACAAATCCGCTTTGCTCATTCTACACTAAAAGGATCAAATAAGACAAATAAAATGAAAAACATATGAATTATATATACCACCGAATAAAAATAAAAAATCTGCCTACGGTTTGATGTATAAATGTCAATATTGTTCAGAGTTGAACAAAGGGCCAAGAGAAAATGGGTCCCTGACAACATAAAATCTTAGAAAAGTTTATTTAATGTGTTTTACCATTTTTCAGAGAACTCACCTTTCTCCACATGTTCAGATGTCTTGTTCTGGCATTTAGTGCTTTGTGATGATGGGCCAGCTTTGATACTCACAGAGTTGCCTTCTGTCCTTCTCTTTTTAACCTCTCTTTCATTTCCTGTGCCTCCATCCTCAGATCTCTCTCGTGTTTCTTTGCTTGACTCATTCTTAAGAGCTGAGGAATTAAAAAACAGAATTGGGAAATAAATCAGCAATGCTGCAGATCCCAATGTGATACAATATTACATTAAACCAACTGTCAGTCACAGATAGGGAACATTTAGGCCTACGCTACAAATGTGGAGACCACAGGCAGTCGCAGAATATGTCCACTGGTGTGAAATGACCGTTTCAAATATTCCCTATAGACCTTAGTCAGGGTAGTGCCATGTTTAATTTTTTGGGGATAGAAATACAGTGCATTCAATGTATTGTTTAACAACATATCGCTTCTTCAGCTGACAAAACGTCTTTCTGAGAAAAAAAAAAAACTTTCAGCAGCTAAAAATTGTGTAAAACATTTTTGAAAGTTGTAAAAATTATGTGATGTATAGGACCTTCATACAGTGTGTAACGGAACAGATGCGGTGATGAAATGCTGGCTGTATGTATACTGGCCTAATCCTCCGGTCAGAGAAGACGCAGCAACTTCTTTCCTTTAGATGAATTTATTGGTCTGTTTACAACTTTACAGGGCACTGTACTATGTGTATGTGTGTGGTTTGTGATGCATCATCACCGACACACACTGTTGTACAAAGTAATAAGGAAGACCACGAACTGTCGGTGAAAGGCCAACTATTGACTACACAGGAAATTTTCCCCGAACACACTGCGCATGCGCAAACAGTCCCTCAGTCTCTGCATGAAGCGGCTTGCTGTGACGTGACCTCCTCACAGCAGGGAATTCACAACAGCCGCCCCCACATTCATGTATGAATGTGTAGGAGAAGTACAAGTCCCTGCTGTTGTTAAAGGTCCCTGTTGCACACGTGGTCCTCTGGCATTTTGGGGAGAGGTACCAACTTGGTAACCGGACGAGTGTAAACTGCCCCCTTGATTTTGACATCCGCTGAACGAACTGTCCCATCTCCACTAGGATGAAGTTTAATGACCTTTCCTATGGGCCAAAGTGCCCTAGGAAGCTGGGAATCTACTACCATAACCACTTGGTCTGCATTGAGGTCAACAGTAGGTGTCCTCCACTTCTGGCGGCGCTGAAAGTCAGGAAGGTACCGGCGGGTGAATTGGCTCCAGAACTGGTCTGCCAGGATTTGGCTATATCTCCAACGGCGGCGGCCTAGAAGATCACTGGAACCATATGCAGCCTGTGGAAGCGATGCGTCGTGCCGCCCCATCAGCAGCAAGTTAGGCGTTATAGGATCGGGGTCAGCCAGGTCCGAAGAGGAGTATCCCAAAGGCTTTGAGTTAAGTATGCCCTCTACTTCCACAAGGACAGTCGCCAACACCTCCTCTGATACGACTTGATCCCGCAACACGACTTGGAGGGAAACTTTCACTGACCTTACTTCCCTCTCCCACACGCCACCGAAATGGGGTGAAAGAGGAGGATTGAATTTGAATGTTATGCTTTGGTCGGCCAACTGTTGCCTCAATGTGGGATCGAGATCTTCCAGTGATTCTTTGAGCTCTCTGTCTCCCCCCCGAAAGTTGGTACCTCGGTCACATAAGATCTCGTATGGCTTGCCTCGTCTTGAGATGAATCGGCGCAAGGCCAGTAAGAACGAGTCTGTGTCCATGTGTGGCAACAGATCCAGGTGGACACATCTTGAAGTAAGACATTTAAATATAATGCCCCATCGTTTCTCGTGCCTTCTTCCGATTTTCACTGTATAAGGCCCAAAACAGTCGACCCCGGTGGACCAGAACGGGGGTTTGTTGATCCGGAGCCGCGCAGCAGGCAGATCGGCCATCATTGGTGTTACTGGGTTCCTCCGCCACAAACAGCATTCCGCACAGTGTTTCTGGTGTTTCTTAATTACCTGTCGACCGCGTAAGATCCAGTAATTTCTCTGGATCTCTGCAAAAGTTCTCTCAGTACCAGCGTGGTGCAGACGGTTATCGTAATCCTTCACCAACAGATGCGTGATAGGATGATCAGGACTAATTACAACAGGGTGAAGACTGCCTTCAATCAGATTCTCTGCTTTGCGTAGTCGACCACCAACCCGAATGAGGCCTAATGCTTGGTCGTATTCAGGGCTTAGAGCACTTAAACGGCTGCCTGAATGGACTGGTTTGCCCTGTTTAAGTGCCTTTAATTCTTCCGGGAAACTATCGGATTGTATCCTTCTTAGCAGAGTAGTCTCCATCTCAATACGGTCGACGGCAGACATAGCTGGAGCAGCCGCCCCATGAAGGAACTGATATGTAGCCTGCAGTAGTTCAGTCCATGTATCATATTTAGCAGGATCGGGCTCATCACTACTGACAGTAGACATGTGGCCACAGAAGGTTTGAGCTCTCAACTCATCTGGTTCCTCTATGTGCACTGAGGGGTTCACTGGCCAGTGATCTGAGGACTGGTACAGGAATGAAGGCCCTTGACTCCAACAGTTTGGCTGGGACAGTTCAAGGAGAGTCTTCCCACGAGTGATATCATCAGCGGGGTTCAAGTCAGTGTTAATGTATCTCCATGACCCGGGCTTGGTAAGGTCAAGTATTTCAGTAACTCTTGTACCAACGAATACTTTGTACTGGTTGGACTCTGACTGTATCCAGCTCAGTACAGTTGTTGAATCTGACCACAGCACTACGGATTGGATGGACAAAGTCAGCTCGGTCTGGCGCACTTTGGCCAGCTGGGCTCCAGTGAGTGCAGCACATAATTCCAGTCGCGGTATCGTCTGTTGTCGCTTGGGTGCAACCCGCGACCTGGCAATAATGAATGACACAGTGATGCGTCCCTCTGGATCCTCCACTCGCAGGTAGGCGACTGATCCGTACGCCTTCTCCGAGGCATCACAAAAAATGTGAATCTGCCTCACTGATGAATCATTGTCAGCAGCTTCTGGAACATAACAACGGGGAATAACTATGTTCTGCAATTGAGGGAGCTCACCTTCCCAGGCCTGCCACACTGGAAGTAACTCATCTGCAATAGGCTCGTCCCACTGTCTTTCTGTCGCCCACAAAGCCTGAACCAAGACTTTAGCCCGGGTAGTGAAGGGGATTATGTATCCAAGCGGGTCGTATTGTGAGGCAAGTACCCTATATACATTTCTCATGGTGGGCTGTTTAGGTGTCACAGGCTGACATTTATAACCCAGTGTGTCTGTCGTGCAATGCCAAACCAGGCCGAGAGTGGACTCCCTCGGGTCATCTCCTTCAGCGGTTAGCCAGAGCTCAGATGTTGTTGATTGTGCCTCAGTTGGGAGGTGAGATATTACCTCTGTCCTGTTGGATGCCCACTGCCTTATTTCAAATCCACCCTTCGCTAGGAGGGCTCTCAGGTGGTCGAGAAGATCCTTTGCCTGCTGTGGCGTGCGGAGCGATTTCAAGCAGTTATCCACATAGAACGAGGTAATTACCGTCTCCAGCAGGTCTTCGTTGCCGCTCTGGTGATCACGAACGTGACGCTGCACAGCGTATATGGCGCAGCACGGACTGCAAACAGTGCCAAATGGCAGGACACGCCACTCATAGATATCAGGTGACCTGTCTCTCTCCATGTCGCGCCAGAGGAAGCGGAGGAGTGGGCAGTCCTCAGGAAGGAGTCTGATCTGATGGAACATAGCCCGTATGTCTCCACTGATAGCGACGGCATGTTCTCGAAACCTGAGCAGAACTCCCAATAGTGACGGTCCAAGGGAAGGCCCTGGTAGCAGGTCATCATTCAGAGCACTCTCCTGGTAGCGAAAGGAGCAGTTAAATACCACCCTTGCCTTTCCGTTATGATGTACTAAGTGGTGTGGAATGTACCAGGATTCGGCAGAGCAACTGGCCTCCTCACTGGTGATCCGCTCAGCATATCCCGCCTTCACTAGCTTGTGTATTTCCTGGTTGTAAACTTTAGCAAACTCAGGATTGGTAGATAGACGGCGTTCTGTAGAGCGAAGGAGGGGCATCACAGCAACAGGTGATGCGCAGGGCAGAGCTACTTTTCTCTTCCGAAGGAGAGGCGTTGCGTATCTTAAGACACCATCCACTATTACAGTGGTGCTCTTCTCATCCAGCATGGTGAGGGCTGTTTGATCTTGCTTGGATCGCGTCACCTCCCTCTCGCTTTTATATGGCAAAATGTCAAGCTGCCACAAGCGTTGAACATCTTTGTGTAGGTTGGAGCAAGCTGTGTCTACTGACAGGTGAAGGAAGGAACTCTCACCGGGTGGATGTTGAAGAAAGTTAGTGGGTCCTTGCACTGCCCAGCCGAGTCGGGTGCAGACTGCTACTGGTGCTCCTATCGGTCCTGCCCGTACTGAGTGGATCGAAGTTATTAAATGAGGGTGGTCGGATCCAATCAGTAGCATTGGTTGCACCTTAGTGAATGTGTGTAGGGGGACTCCTTTCAGGTGGTTGTATTTCCTTGCTAATTTGTCACCTGGACATGACTGCTCAGCCAGCTGGAGTTCGGTTGCAGTGAAAGCTTGATTGATGGAGTGATAAGTGCGTGGTTGTGTGTCAGCGGACACCTCAAATGACACTGCCATTCCCTGGAGCTGCAATACATCCTGTCTGATGGTCTTCAATTTGAGTGACACCACTTCCCCGCTCAACCCAAGGTGTTTGACCGCAGCAGCCAGAATCACAGTGCGCTCAGAGCCGTCATCCAACACTGCATGTGTTTTTAGTGTTTTCTTGCCATAACGGAGCAGCACTGGTACCACTTTTAACATGACACGCCCTGAGTGGCTGGCGTGATCCAGATACACTGCATTTGTTGGGGTACTGACAGTGAGGATATTTAGTTGCGGGTCTTGGGCCACAACTTCGTGAAGTATCAGCAGGTGTTGTTTGTTGCACATGGAGCAGAGTTTCTTTAGAGTGCAGCTCGCTGGAGAGTGTCCACGCCCACATCTCCAACATTTTCCTTTGTCCTTTATCCAGGTGGCTTTCTCTTCCGTAGTAATTCTTTCAAACTCTGCACAGCCGTTGAGGTAATGATCCTGGGTGGTCCTACAATATGGACAATAGGGCTTAAAACGCTCCCTCCCTTTGCTTATGGGCTGATCTTTCTTTGAACCCAACTGGAGGTTGGTCCGTTGTCGCTGTGGAGAGGTCTGCTGATGTTTGACTGTTGTAGAGTCACTGCTGAAGTAAACAGAGGCTGGTTTGACCCACTGTGATTTACTTACTTTATTCTCTCCCTGTGTGATACGACTGGGATCAGATGTGTTGGATTCTGCTGCACGTCGAGACACCTGGAGCACCTGAACCTTCATATCCAGCCATTCAGCGAGGTCAGGTAAGGTGTATGTCTGGTCGCTCCCGCTGCGGATGATGCCTCTTTTAATACAGAATTCGGCAAAGCTATCCCTGTAGTTACCAGGCAACTTACCAAGGAGGGTGTCTACGTGGGAGCCGCACTGCAGTTCAGACTGAGCAGGACCGTCCATGCGACTTAGCATCCCCACCAGAGTGTTTACAGCTGAAGAAAAATCTTCGAAAGCCTTTACGTCGCCAGGTTTCACGGGAGGAGAGCTCAATATGGTCTTTAATTCTCCCTGTACCAACTGTCTTGGCTGCCCATATCTATGCTGCAGAGCGTCCATTGCACTGGAGTATGGTGTGGGGTCATGTATGTATCTCTTTGCCATTTGGTAGGCGCTAGGCAGTTTGAGATGATCAAGTAATATTGGTATTTATAATCTTCAGTCAAATGTCGGTGTGGACCAAGTAAACTATCCAGTCCCCTTTTCAGCATGATGAAATCACTCTCCCTTCCAGAACTGAAGAGAGGCAGTTTGGGCTTGGGAATACCATATGAGGCTGCAATAGCCATTTCTGTCATGGTGAGTGTTGCAGGATTGTTGTAGGGAGAAATGTATCCTGGTGCTGTAGGTAAGGTAGCCCTTTGAGTAAGCTGTGGGTAGTGTGCAGCTGATGGTCCAGACTGGTATGACTGTGATCGAACTACAGGGAGATATCCGGTCTGGGGAAGGGAATAGGCTGCTCCTTGGTCAGTAGGTGGCTGATAAGGAGGGATAGAACGGGATGGTGTTCTTATCTCTGGTTGTTTGAGTGAAGCAGGTTGAAATCCAAGCAGTGGTCCAGGTTGAGGAGTTTTTTGATGCTGGACATATCGAGGATAAGTCTGCTGTTGTACAGTGGTGAGTAAGGGCTGAGGTATACCTTGAGACTGTGTAGTTGCATATGTCCGCAGGGCTGCATGCTGGTTTTGCAGATACACTGTCGAGGGTGTCTGTTGAGCTGATTGGTACCCTGACTGGACGTGCTGACCTGCATGCTGGACGGGCAGAAAAGGTGAATATGTTCGCTGGGTAAGCGGGGTGTGGTGAGCAGACTGAACTGCAGGCAGTTGTGGAAACTCTGGCTCTGGTCCAGTTAGGGTAGCTGAATGGCGAGTAGACTCACTGAGGTCTAGTGGTTGTGCTGCTACCTGGACGGATGGCTGCAGAGCTCTAGTAGCCTGAGTTGTTGAGCTGAGTTCTCCCTGCTGTATGGGCTGTGCTGTAAGTGGGTAAGGTTCACTGTTGTCTAAGAGCTGACAATAACCTTCATTAGCTGATTTCCAAATCATCCGATGATCCATGAGGGGCGATACTCTGGGCCATATCTCTTCACTGTGGTGAATATGAGGAAGGCTCGAGCTCCGGAGAGGATATGATAATTTGGATGGATGCTGTTGAGGGTGAACTTTACATTTAACACTGTCCATGGCTGACTGTAGTTGTTTCATCTGCCTAGTTAAGTCTTTCATGCGGGCTTCCATCCCTTCCAGCATGAGATCTTCTGACCCAGTGTGCAGAATATGGTCTGAAGGCTCTTCCTCTTGCGCTTCTATCATTTGATGTG
Source organism: Romanogobio albipinnatus (assembly GCA_023566225.1). Lineage (NCBI taxonomy): Eukaryota > Metazoa > Chordata > Actinopteri > Cypriniformes > Gobionidae > Romanogobio > Romanogobio albipinnatus. The sequence continues at coordinate 55,957,484 of CM042240.1, forward strand.
TGGCATCACGTCTATGCAACTGGCTAGGGTTATCAATGACAAAGTCGCGAAGGTGCCTGGGGAGTTGGTGAGACCGGCTTGGGCGGGACACAACTGAAGGTTGTTCATCTGTTTGGTTGCTGGAAGTTGCCATGGCGCAGTTATACACACTATCCGGCTCGAAGGACCACTTGTAACGGAACAGATGCGGTGATGAAATGCTGGCTGTATGTATACTGGCCTAATCCTCCGGTCAGAGAAGACGCAGCAACTTCTTTCCTTTAGATGAATTTATTGGTCTGTTTACAACTTTACAGGGCACTGTACTATGTGTATGTGTGTGGTTTGTGATGCATCATCACCGACGCACACTGTTGTACAAAGTAATAAGGAAGACCACGAACTGTCGGTGAAAGGCCAACTATTGACTACACAGGAAATTTTCCCCGAACACACTGCGCATGCGCAAACAGTCCCTCAGTCTCTGCATGAAGCGGCTTGCTGTGACGTGACCTCCTCACAGCAGGGAATTCACAACACAGTGCATGCCATTGTAAAGACTGCAAGTATATCCCTCACTGCCTTGTTTTCATCCACTTAAAACTGAATATGCAGTCTAACCCGACTAAGGGCTATATGGAAGACGAGCTACACGCTTGTGTGGGGAAATGTAGGAATGACAGCAAAGAAAGCATTGAGAGCATTCAACAAAGTTTGGACATTTTTGCCAACAACTATGAGGAGTGAAAAACGACAGGTAGTAGCATGTCATGAGCATTTCAAAATCTGCCCAAAAGTTAGTACATAAATCATATTGATATAACAATTATTTTAAGTGCAGTTTAAATTCTTTCAATGTGATAGATTTTTTAGACAGATAGACTGACTGACAGGCAACTGGCCAATCAAAAAATATATGGATTGGTTGGTCTGGCTAACCAATAGATTATTTATCTCACCATTTTTCAGATAACCTTTCTCCACACGTTCAGATGTCTTCCTCTGGCATTTAGTACTTTGTGATGATGGGCCAGCTTGGATACTCACAGAGTGGCCTTCTGTCCTTCTCTTTTTAACCTCTCTTCCCTTTCCTGTGCCTCCATCCTCAGATCTCTCTTGTGTTATTTTTCTTTCAAGAGCTGAGGAATTAAAAACTAGAATTGAGAAATAAATCAGCAATGCTGCAGATCTCAATGTGATAACAATAAACCCACTGTTAATCACAGACAGAGATAAATAGACAGACAGATAGCTAAACAGATTCTCACAGTTTTTCAGAGCTGCAGTGATTTCAAAGAGTTGGGAGTAACACTGTAAAATGTGCTCCTGCTGCACACATTTCCAGAACCTTCTAATCTTCTTCACTCCACGGTTTTGAATATACTCCAATGCATCATACACACCATTATCATCTTCACTGTTCTCAAGCTTTTCCTTCAAAAGTAAAAGTGTACAAATGTTAGATTATTTTTATTTTTCATATTGATATATTATGGTCTGAAATTCAAGCTTACACAAAGCCCATGTGTAATGAGTTTATAGTCCTTGAGATGGCGCAGAAACATTTTCGGCTCTTCTATTGTAGATATCTTTGTTTTGTTTTCACAGAACAAATCAAGCAACTCTTCATCTTCGAAAAAACCAAGGTCCACAGAGTTGTAGTTTTTAATGTCATTGCTTCTGCTAAAGAGAACAGAAACAGATTGTGAATTATTGATTCTGTTAAGTGTGCCTACAGTAATTCTGCTCCAATAACCATCTGTCACCTTTTATAATATATATATTTTTCTAATTAAATATAAAACTAATACAAGCCTGGGTACAATAATATATATCCTATTTACACATTTTTGTGTGATCCAAATGACTAGAATTATCGTATTAACCTCTTAACTGTCACAGGTGGGACGCCTGGTGCTCTTTTTTTGATCGCCTTTTTTTCGTATCATATATTTAAGTAATTATCATAAATTAGGTATCATTTGAAAGCTTACAAACTCAAAATTCATCCTGTGAAAACCGTTTTGAAATCGGACATTGTGTTACCATGGAAACGTTACTCTAAATTATTCTAGTGGGCGGTGTCATGTTTCATATTACAAAAATTATTTGAACTACTTTATATTAAAAATCTTTTCCAATCTTGACAAAACACATATTGTCGGAAAGGTCTGAGTCTCAAGGGTCCATATTTGGTGACTATTTTGTGATGGAAGTGATATTTGGACAGAAATTTACAGGAAAATGCATCAAAATAACAATAAATGGAATTTGAATGACACTCGGGGGCTATTTTTGGTACAGCACCTAAACAAAATATCATGGGAACTTCAATTTTTGTGATATCAACATCAAATTTGGAACACAAATTGGTTAGAAATATGGCTTTGATTGTACAGTAATTTTATAGTAAATTATGTTTGTAAAATATATTTTTATATGAAATAAAAAATATTTAGTACAGTGTTTTTCATTTACAGTAAATTTAAACTTCCATAACTTTTTCATACTTTCATATTTTGAATTGCTTTAAATTACCATATTATCTTCTGTATTTTCTAACTTGCTTCTAGTTCCCTCCCTCTATAGATAATGGTACAATGATAAGATAATGACACCCTGTCAAATCTCTTTTCCTTTTTCCATGCTCCACATAACCACACCTTTCAGTAGGTCTGCCTTCCTAATCCGTCACTAAAGGACTATTCCACTTACTATTACAAAAAACCTTCATATAAAAAGAATAAATAAAACAAATAAATAAAAATGAACATAAAATATTAATCAAATATGCTTGCTAGAGGATATAATTGCAAGACAGTAGGCTACTTGCCTTTTTGGATTGGATACTTGGTTGGGAAAAGACCATGTATTGTTACTCTACCTGGGGCACCTTTGTTTTCCCTTTCTTCTCCTCCTTTCATCTTCACTAGAATCAGATTCTGAGCTTCTTTCCTCCACTTCTTCATTAGCATTCATCTTCTTTAGGTCTATGAGAGGCAAATGTTGTTACGTTCAATTTGCTTGTCTGGATCTCCAAATCGATGGTCCACTTTAGACATTATTCTAACTACAAGTAACTTTGTAACTACATGTCAGATAACTCTCATTAGAATATGAATAGACTATTAGTTTGGGTGTTAGGTTTTGGGTTAGTAGAATAAGTTGACATGTAGTTGCAAAATGTATTGTAAGTGCTAGTAGAATGTCTAAAGTAGACTATCGAAATAAAGTGTTACCAAATTAGCTTATGCAGTATTTATACAGTTTGAGAATTTAGCAAATCCTAAACTAATAAAAGCCTGGGCATTTTAGCAAATTGCATATCATTATCTTAGGGCCAAATTACTGAGGAAAAGCCAAACTTGCCTGTAAAACAGAGAAAATGTATTAACCTGCTTGAGCTTCAAATGGTCACTGAATTAGATGCTGAAAATAAGGAGCAGACTGGTTTGTCCAAGTGTGATGTCTACCTTCCTCACACTCTGATGACACAGAAACAAAACTGAAACTGTTGGGCCGTTTGTTTGGCAAAAAAGGACATGAATATTCACTAAAATATTATATATGTGCTCTCTCAGACGTGATACAAACATTTGTTTTCATATCACTTTCTGAACAGTATTTTGTTGACTTAGCATGCACAAGATTTTATGTGACATCTAATTTGTTTTTCACCTAACCACACCTAAACTGGTCTGGCTAAATAATGGCCACGCTTCGTAAATATGTATTTTGCTGTTTATTTTTGTCTCTATATCTTCACCAGAAAATATCCACGCAACATAATAAATCCAATGATATCATTAATAACACATAACATTTTTCTTGTAAAGTGATATAAATCAACTTTATATACAATATGCAACAACTTTTAACAAATTGTAAATTACCTTGTGCGCTATGTTACACCTGAGACCGAGGCTTCGAAGCTTGTGTCGAAAACGTCAGGTAGGAAGGATACTTGTTCCCGCAGGAGCTTCGTATGGAGGCTTGTTTTGTTTTAATGAAATGACGTCACCGGTGATATTAGAAGGCTCGTTTGAGTTCAGTGTTTCGAAAAGGCGTTACCTTTGGCGGAACGAATCGAACGATGCGTTTTTGCCCCCTCTCATGTTACACAAGCACTTACACTTCTCTCTATCCAGAATCATTTTAACCTTCTTTTATCCAGTCTAGGGAACTCCATTTCCGTATGTTCAACAAAAGCATTCACTGCCCAGTTACAAAAATATGAAACATTATGAAACAACACTGAAATACTTCACAGAACTATTCATGTAGGCTATGTATAGCTACAAGTGTGTATGTTAATGTGCCTATCGTTATCTTAGGGCCAAATTACTGAGGAAAAGCCAAACTTGCCTGTAAAACAGAGACAATGTATTGCTTGAGCTTCAAATGGTCACTGAATTAGATGCTGAAAATGGAGCAGACTGGTTTGTGATGTCCTTCCTCACACTCTGATGACACAGAAACAAAACTGAAACTGTTTGACCGTTTGTTTGGCAAAAAAAAAGGACATGGAATATTCTTTAGTATTTTAATATATACTTTAGTATTTTATGTAGTGTTATAATTAATGTTTTTCGTTAAGGACCCTTTTCACAAACGGCGATGATGCGTTTAACAGTCATCAGTAAAGTAGCCTAAATCAGCATAAATCCTAAAAAATTGTATGTTTATTTTTAACGTTTCTATACTTTACATAGGCTACATTTTAACTTACATAGTAATAGTTTTTATTGTATTACCTTTGCATCAAATGGTAAAAAAAAAGGGACAGTGCACCCAAAAATGAACATTCTGTCATCATCCTCAAGTTGTTCCAAACCTGCATGAATTTATTTCTTCTGCTGAACACAAAAGCTAAGAAGAAGAATATGGGTAACCAAACAGTTGATGGGCACCATTAACTTGGGAGAAAAACACAAGCTATGGATAGATAGAACTGTTATGAAGAAAGTAAACAGTTTATGAAAAAGTATTAGTGTTTGCCGTGAGGTTGCAATGTTGCTAGCTGAGCAAAACTACATAATTCTTAATAACTACATCAAAAATTGAAATTGAATATCAGTAATCAAATGTAAAATAACATTGTATATTTGACTGTATAAATTAAATATTGTTCCTTATTAAAGTTACAAAAACCATTCAATCTAGAGCAGTGAGTGATTTCCTTATTTTGTTGTTTGATTAACATTAAAAACACAGACAGCAGGAATATTATGTTTGCTAGGATACTTAAGACGGTCATGTTGGCAATGTTAGTGTGAATTTGTCCGTTTAAGCGCAAGACTTGAAAGAGAACTCAATATTTGTGCGCTTGGTGCTTCGGATGAGCGCACACACACACTCTTCTCTCACGGCGCGTGCAATTTCTCATTCGCGTTTTCTGGGTCATGAATTAAGTAGAGAGGATTAGATAAAGGGGTTTGAGTGAGCAATTATCAGTATTTAACCTGACAAAAAGATATTTATTCAGTGTTATCCACATTATATTTCACCTGCAGCAGCATTGAGAACTTTTGTAATGATACGTTTGGCCATTAACTTTGCAAACACATGAGAGGAGTCTCTGCATTAAAGACCCACGAATGGCAGATCAACGTGCGACTACGCTTCTCTCCGATACGGTAGGAAATTAAATTGAATGTGGATGATTTGAACTGTGACGATGATTGACAGGGCAGTTCAGGGGCGTAGCCAGCGGGCGGGCCTGACGGGCACAGGCCCGCCCATTATGATGACTAGGCCCCCACCCCCAGTTTATTATACAAATATAATAATATTTGTTAAATAACAGTTGTTTCAAATATTTTAACGTAATTACAAAATTATTATAACATCTAAAATACTGAAATAAATAAAATAAAAAATTTACAGTCTGTGGTTTTTGCATAATGCTTGATGAGTTTTATTGACAGCTGTGTTAGGCAATTAGGTGTCAGGTGTCTATCTACATGCATGTCACGCGGCTCGCGCATGTGAGTTCATGAAGTGTGTTTACCTATTCACTTAGCCTATAATTTGCAGTTCAAATCAAATCAATCAAATCACTTTATTGTCACTCTACCATATGCACAAGTTAGCCTGACGTCGTCATACTCAATTCTAGTCAGAATTTGAGTCTGATACTGCTCCGTTGGGCTGTGATTATGGGGCGTGTTTAAACCGAACCAGGAAAGACCTCAATTGGATAGACCAACAACCAATCAGAGCAATGGAGCGACGCATAACGGTAGTTGTCAAATGTCAACAGAACTCAACTGCACTGTGTTGCCAAGTCCGCGGGTTGAAGCGACCCCAATTATGTGATATACAGACCCAGGAATGCGAAATTTAGCAGGCAGTCCAGCCAAAATAACACATATTTTACCCCCCAAATGCCATTTTCCCCGGAGAACCCCCCTGGAAAGCTATTGGGCTTGTTGTTGGCTAGTTTTGAGTAGGAATTGGGCGAGTTTTGCTGTAAAACCTTGGCAACCCTGTCCGCACGCAAGCTAGAATAAGTCACGTTAGAAGAAGAAGATGAGTGTAAAAGATCTTTGCCGGTGTTGTAAAAAAAGAATTTAAGGATACACAGAGTACTTACCAACATGATCATCTTTTCTGAGAGAAATAGTAAAGGTGAACGCATATACGAACAAGTTCTCCGTTTAGGATTATAACAAATTCAACCCAAGCGCCTTTGATGACGTGGATGATTACGTTACTGTTTATCATCTGTCCGTCATCGTCTAAAGCCCGCCCTGACAATTTCATTGGTCCGAACAGTTTCTGTTCGGGCATAATTACTTCTCTATGGATCAAGTCCAGACCGAACTGCCCGTGCAAAAAATTTTGTGGGCGGGGCTAAGTGCAATAGCAGGTGAAATTCTTAGGTGCAGTTCCGAGCAAACATAGTAGTCATGACATGACATGTACAACATTTAAGCAACAACAGATTACACATCTGATGCGCACACAATTACTCACAGCACAGTATACACTACAATAAACAATAAATAATTTACACAATGTGAGTGTAGTTCTCAGAGCTTTAAACAATATACACATACTTACAATATACATATACTTTAAACAATATACACTAAACATACATTAAACAATAACAGTATACATTAAGCTATAGTAATAATATACAATGTACAGTATGTTCACAAATAGAAATCCGATGTACAATAGATGCTGTATGATAAATAAATGTGTATATAATGTGTGTGTATCTACAGTGGGTTGTGCTGAGTGATATTCTGTCCAGTGTGTGTTATGATCCTGATGGATCAGGAGTTAAGTAGTCTGATTGCTTGTGGGAAGAAGCTGTTCTGGAGTCGGCTGGTGCGTGTTCTGATGCTGCGGTACCGTCTGCCTGATGGCAGCAGTGAGAGCAGCCCATGGCTCGGGTGGAGTCTCTGATGATCCTCTGAGCTCTCTTCACACACCGCCTGGCGTAAATGTCCTGGAGGGAGGGAAGCTCACCTCCAACGATGCAGCTGGCCGTGCGCACTACCCTTTGCAGGGCTTTGCGGCTGCGGGCGGTACTGTTGCCGTACCAGGTGGTGATGCAGCCAGTCAGCAGGCTCTCTATAGTGCTGGTGTAGAAGCGTGTGAGGATGTGGCGGTTCATTCCAAACCTCCTCAGCCGTCGCAGGAAGAAAAGGCGCTGATGAGCCTTCTTCACAACGGCCTCAGAGTGGACGGACCATGAGAGTTCCTCTGTGATTGGACACCGAGGAACTTGAAGCTGCTGACTCTCTCCACCGGTGCTCCATCGATGGTGATGGGGCGGTGTTCTCTCTCATTCCTCCTGAAGTCGACCACCAGCTCCTTGGTCTTGCTGACGTTGAGGGAGAGGTTGTGCTCCTGACACCACCGTGTCAGAGTGTGCACCTCCTCTCTGTAGGCCGTTTCATCATTGTCAGTGATGAGACCTACCACCGTTGTGTTGATAGATTGTGTGATAGATAAACAGCAGCGATGCAACATTCTATAAAAAAGACTTTTAAAAACTTGCATTAACGCGGGAGAGAACCCATCCATCAGGCCACAAGTAGTTAACGGTAAGACTTGTAATTCAGGTTAATTGAACTGTAATTCTGTACGCCATTGATATCTGTCAGTTGTGATAGTGTAGGGGTAAGATGCAAGACACTGAGTTTTGACCTAATTCGACCTGAGGTTCGAATCGGAACTCGCCGTATTTCCTTTTCTCATCACATATCAGATCGGAAAGGTGTTTATTTTCAATTAAAAATGAAGAAGTGGAAAGTAAGTGTCTAACGTTTGTTGTAACTGCTGCCCATGTTTTGTATGTGGACAGGTTGTAGCTGCAGTTTTGGTTTATGTTGACAGTGATAGTGACACCTGTGTGTGTGAAAGTGCCCACTCACTTTTGCCCAGGCCCGACCAAAAATAAAATTCTGCCTACGCCACTGAGGCAGTTTAAATGATGATGGGACGCACGTAACTAAGCAACAGAGTCCGTTAAAGATGACGAAGTAGTATGTCCCAAAGCTTGCATACTCTTCTGCTACACACTCAAAAGTATGTACTTTTTCTTCACAAATAAGTATAAGTAGGCGAATTGGGACGCAGCACGAGCTTTGCCATCCGTTTACGCCCACTATTTACTTCTCCCCAGTGCGGAGGCGCTCCACAACCACAGCAAATAGGGGGATGAGTGCAGTGGCCACTTGCATGCATAAAATAATAAATATAAATAAATCAAAGCAATTTAAAATATTAGTTTTGGTTAAGAAAACCGCTAGTACTACCAGTGAAGAATTAATACTGACAAGTCCAACAACATATTATGCTGCGTTCCAGGCAGGTTTTTAAGCCCGTAAGTTACAACTTCAAACCACGACTCACGACTTTGTAGTGTTCCAGGCAAAGTCACGCCAAACTGCCTGAGCGCAAGGAATTGTGGTAGCTAGATGTAAACAAAGCATGGGGAACGGTTCAGGGCTTATGCTCATTTACAATCATTTCTATCACCAAAGGTGCTTACTTCTTGCTTATTTGAGGGAAACGGAGGAGAAAAATGGCGCATACGAAAAGAGAAGCTGTTATAACTTTTAAATTTGTTCGGTATAAATCGGTATATTTGTTTCATAAACACCGCATCCGTATGGGGCTGTCATAGTTGTTTCGCGGGCTATGTGACGTCAGAACTCGTAACTGGGAGTACATCAATCTAGTACGAGTTCACGGGCGGGAAGTCACAGGTTTGACTGCCGTTCCAGTGCACTTTCATGGGTAGAAGGTTGGAAAAACATGGGTAACGGGTTGCCTGGAAAGCGGCATTACATTCGGACTATGATGGAAAGGGGGGGAGGGGGGGCACTTGGGGTGACCCTCTGGCCCAACCCTGCTTCTTGGGCACAATGAATTAGGGGCTGTAGAAGCCAGACTTCATCTCGGCTGGAGGGACCGGATTGATCACGCCCTTCGCCAGTAGGGCTACCACCTCCGCAGTCCGCACACATGACAGGGGAATTGCTGCCCACCAGATCCCGCAATAGGAACATAACTCATCCACGAGTGCTGCCTCAGCGTGATTAAAGCCCAGACACGCAAGACAATGTTCGTGGCCATCAGGTGGATGAATAATGCAACCGCAGCCAGAAACACACTAGCGAGATGACATCTTTAAAAAGATGCACCCGTGCAGCTCATTTAGGAAGATAAACTCTCTTCAGCGGTACAGAAGCGCACAGGGGAGAAACACAAGCAGTGTGCAAGATCCCTGCACAGACCAACAACAGGACTGTGAAACCCCACCGTAACGCGCCGTCACACCAACACCATGAGTCGTTTGCTCTACTGAAAGCGATTGTTGAGCACAGTAACACTCGGCTCCGAAGCAGAAACATAATGCGAGATTGTACGTGCGGCTCCTTATATGCCCACAAAGGGAACCCTTTTTGTCACAAATGGGTTCTTTGGGGTAAACAGTGCTTTATGTACCTATTTGCATTATTTAAAATTATTACACTATTGTACATTATATTTGTGTTTTTACTTAACTTTTACTTTGGCATAACTTTCATTAAAAAGACAATTAACAATGTATAATAGCTATTAGCTATAAGAAAATAATAATTGCCAAAAAAGATGTCTTTATATATTGCTGCATTCATCTTTCCCTCGATCCTGACTAGTCTCCCAGTTCCTTCCACTGAAAAACATCCCCACAGCATGATGCTGCCACCACCATGCATCACTGTAGAGACGTTATTGGCCAGGTGATGAGTGGTGCCTGGTTTGCTCCAGACATGACACTTGCCATTCAGGCCAAAGAGTTCAATATTTGTTTCATCAGACCAGATCATTTTTTTTCTCATGGTCTGAGAGTCCTTCAGGTGCCTTTTGGCAAACTCCAGGTGGGCTGTCTTGTGCCTTTTACTGAAGAGTGGCTTCTGTCTGGCCACCCTACCATTCAGGCCTGATTGGTGGAGTTGCTGCAGAGATGGTCGTTCCTCTGGAAGGTTCTCCTCTCTCCACAGAGGAATGCTGGAGCTCTGTCAGAGAGACCATCGGGTTCTTGGTCACCTCCCTGATTAAGGCCCTTGTCCCCCGATCGCTCAGTTTGACCGGGCGGCCAGCTCTAGGAAGAGTCCTGGTGGTTCCAAACTTCTTCCATTTACGGATGATGGAGGCCACTGTGCTCATTGGGACCTTCAATGCAGCAGAAAGTTTTCTGTACCCTTCCCCAGATCTGTGCCTTGACACATTCCTGTCTCGGAGGTCTACAGACAATTCCTTGGACTTCATGGCTTGACATGCACTGTGAACTGTGGGACCTTATATAGACAGGTGTGTGCCTTTCCAAATCATGTCCAATAAACTGAATTGATCACAGGTGGACTCCAATCAAGTAATAGAAACATCTCAAGGATGACCAGTGGAAACAGGATGCACCTGAGCAAATTTTTTTTTATTATGATTATTTTTTATATTTGCAAAGATTTCAAACAAACTTCTTTCACAATGTCATTATGGGGTAGTGTTTTTAAGAATTTTAGGAAAATAATTAATTTAATCTATTTTGGAAAAAGCTGTAAAACAAAATGTGGAAAAAGTGAAGCGCTGTGAATCCTTTCCGAATGCACTGTTCATTTTTTGTGCATCAATAATAAAGGACTCGCGCATGCCTACTGTACGACTCCTGCATGTCTTTGCGTGCCTGCGTGTCCTGCAACACTTTATAATAACGTTCAGTTATAAGTCACTTATAAGTTATTAGTTAATGATGAACTAATCATTTACAAAACATGCATGTTCATAAATGATTAATAGGTGATATGCTAACATTTTATAAACATTTTGTGAATTAAATTATTTATTAATTATTATTTAATGATGAACTAATCATATACAAAACATGACTATGTAAATATAACTTGTAAATAAGTGATATGCTAACGATATACAAATGTGCTGTAAGTTATCTTGTGTAAATGTGTAAATCATGAAATAAATCATCAGATCAGTAGCAGATGATTGATGAGTAATTCATTGATACACTATTTAACATTTATAAATCATTGAAGTATTTATGTCAAACTTGTTTTACTATCATCTCAATAAGCAATGGTCAATATTGAACAAATTATGAGCAGACCATTAGTAAATTATCAGTATAAGCTGGTCTGTGGTCAAAAGCACAAACATGCAGGATGTTAAAACAGCATTTTTTAAGAAGAGTAATTTATTTGTTTTCAAGGGGATAAACATAAATGGCTTACAGTCAGGGGATTCCAGTGGGTTATGATAAATAATTTTATCTAGTGATAATGTGAACCAGTTTCACCTTCGACTGAAGCTCACATCAGGTGTTTAAAGACTTCATGTGTGTCCGAGAAGACAGTATATACCCTCACCAGGCAGAACTTACACTACAGTATACACTGCAATGTTCAACGCCTGTTATAGATGATGTGCAAATCATTTTCAAAGCTTTCTGCATCCCCTAATCTAGTTTAAACCATTCATCACTTGTAAATGTGTTACATATCATTTGTAGAACACTTTCTGCATCCCCTAATCTAAAGTGTAAACTATCCATCACTTATGTATACGGATATAGGCGGCATAGAATACCACTTAATAATAATTCATGAATAATATCTCGTTATTACGAGAAAAGATATAGTTACAACTGACATAATATCTCGTTATTACGACATTTGAGTGGAAAAAATAATATGTGCACGCTAAAGCATTGCCAAATCATTTTTCCTCCCGTCTCATATTTTTTTTCTTCACCATGTCCCTTTAGGGGCTCTGTACAAATGTTAGCCTACCACAAGGCCTAAGGTAATCTTGCTACAGCATGATATTACTGGAGTTTAAAGATGCTTTCAAACTCCCTCTTGAATATTTCTTGCAGCCTAGAGGTCATTCTACTGAAGTCATTATCCTACAGAGAAGAGAGAGAGAGAAAACAAACAGAATTTAACCTATAAACTGAGACCGTAAATGCAAATGGTTAAGACTTCCATCATTATTAAAAGTTGTAAAAACAAAAAAAGTAGAAAAACAAAACTCACCCTATTGGATGTGCAGTGATGAAAAACGTATTCGATATCCGAGAGAAACTCTTGCACTGTTTGAAAATCGTTATTTTCCAGGTTCATCTTCACTCTGCCCAGCATCATGGGACCACAAATGTTCTCACTGTATCCTGGAACCTGAACACCAGCAGTCCAGACGTCACATACTTTATATGTACATTGCAGCATTACATAATCTAAAAGAGACAGAGGAAGCTCCTAAAGGTGAGATTTACATTGATGCAGGGGTCAGTCATGCTCTCATGTAGCAGGTGTAACAGCAAACACTGGCAGTGCTGAAAGAGAAACAAACAGTCCTGTGTTTAAAAAAAGCCTTGGAGATATAAGGGAAAAAATATGATTTTATGGTGTGGTACACAATGAACGTGTATCCAGTCAACTTTACCAGTGTGTACTGAGAGACTGGACTGCTCAAAACATCCTGTTGGGTCTTTTGACTGGAATCCTCCATATTCTTCATCCCACAGAATGTGCAGCTCCACTGGCTTATGTACAGACAAAACACACAATATTACACAAAGTCAAATGTTTAGTTTGTCTAAACCAGCATGTTTTCTCTCTCTCTTACCCAGGTGAGTCTCCATCTACAGCTGGAAGGTGACAGTTTGAATGAAAAGCTCGTGGACATTCGTCACAACACACGAGATCTCCCTCAGAGTCGCACACGAAACACACGTCATCATTCTGCTGAGACAAGAGTTTATAAAGAAATAAAGCTGTACCTGCTTAAAGCACATTTTAAATGTGATGTTTTGACATGACTGTAATTGTGACTGATGGTGTCTTACTAGGTATTGATCCAGTTCTTGGCAGATCTCACAATCACAGTTGACTGTATGTAGTTCCAAAACTCTTTCCTAAAAGTATGTGAAAACAGTGTTTTATAAGTATATACTGTATTTTTACAGCCATGTCAATTTATTTCAAAGACATTTTAACTTTGACCTAGAAAGTCTCATAGTTCTATTTTTTTGATAATTACTCTTTTTGTTGTTGTTTTACCATAATAAGTTTTCCAAGACGCATTCCATGGGACACAATGTCTTTCCTCCATGTTCCATCTGGTTTATTCAAAATGACGAAATCCTCAGGTGTCAGCCAGAAGTTTTCTGTTCTTATGCATTTCCCACAATGCCCTGGGATAACAATGACACAAAAAAGGCAGGTCCCTGGCACTCAGTCAGACGTAAAAAGAGGAGAAGGAAAGAATTAAAAAGCCTTTATTTGGTATAAGTCATTTTTTAAATAAATACAAGAGCCAACATGTTTCGACCAAAAAATGGTCTTCTTCAGGGCAAAGCAACACACATTTTGCAGCCCTGGGACAACAATTGGATCTCTGTACCATTTTGTAGTTAAGCAATTAAAGTAGAGTTTTGCTGCAGTATGTGCGCTACGTTATTTGCAATACATTGTTACATTACAGTTTTAACTCTTTTAGATCTGCATTAGCCCCAAAATGTTTTGGACACTTGCAATAAAAATGCTGGTGGACATTTTCTCTGTTAATTTTTTTTTATTGTTGCTCAGTGACTTTTAATCATCTGGTGTAGATATATGAAATCAGTTCTCAAAATTCGCACAGGCGTCCTATCAGAGGAACCACGGGTATAGTTAATCAAATTAACCATCAACATGTTCCACAAAACAAATTTTGTTTTAATTCTGGACCATACTGCCTGGTTTCACAGACCAGGCTTAAGCTAGTCCCAGACTGAAATGCATGTGTGAGCTGTTTTAACTGAAAGCAACTTACACTGATATATCTAATATGAATATGCCAAATGCCAGTGCCATTGTTTTGTCTCAAGATGCACACCAGAAATGTTTTTTTTTTTTGTTTGTTCTATGGCATGTTTTTAAAAGCTACTTAAATGTCTAATTTAACTAAGGCCTAATCCTGGCTTAATCTAAACCCTGTCCAATAAATTGAATTGGCTAACATCATTTTTTTTAGGAGTAATTCATTGAAATGTTCCCACTCACACACCTGTGGCAAAGCGACATTTGTGTAGAATGCCAGACTCAGAACCGCAGGTAACAGGTAGGGTTGGACCTTCAAACACGCTCATGTCAATACCATCATCGTCATCATCATCATCAGCAGCAGCAGCAGCATCATCATCATCATCATCAGCAGCAGCAGCATCATCATCATCATCAGCAGCATCATCATCATCATCAGCATCATCATCATCATCAGCAGCAGCAGCATCAGCATCATCATCATCAGCAGTAGCATAATCATCATCATCATTATCGTCCCTCCCATTTGATTCTATAATAAATGCAGGAAGTGAATAGAAATGCAGGAAGAAAACAGAAAAATACTCTTATAATCTTTATATTAATAATAAGTATATTGTCTGGTTAATCATACTGACTAGAGCTGGAGAGGAACAGCTGTCTCTTTGCCTGTGAAAACCAAAAGATGCAGACATATCAGTATTTTGAAACATGGGAAAAGATCTTTCAACCCCGTTTAGCAAATGCTTTTGAGCTAAATATGATTCTCAATCAGGATCAACCTTTCTTCTTCTGAGCCGACCAGAAACAGGTGAGGATTCAGGAGAATTTTCCTGAGCAACAGATAAACACAGATTGAAAAAAAGGAGAAAAAGATCTAATGTCTGTAATTGAAACAAGTATATTTTGTTTTAGTTGTGTGCAAAAACAGCCAAACCTGTTCATTCTGAACCCTCCTTTTCTTAATGGACGAAATACGTCCATCCTATGAACAGAATTAAAAGTTCTTTTTACCTTATTTAAGTTATGAATTAGAATGCGCACACATAAATGTGGATTTACTAACAATTAAATCATAAAATCAGGGTCTTTAAAACAATAAGTGATTGCTAAATATGATTGCACATGAGTGTGCATTAGTCGAAACTGCTCTGATCACCTTTATGAATTTCTGGAGTGAAACACCATCACAAAAGATACTAAACTTCCACTTTTTGTTCTTCCCTTTTCCTCCAAACCTCTCAAACTCACTGGGTTTGAACCACTGGCCTTCACTGAAGATGCACTTCTGCACTAAAGACAGAAAAGTTGATACAGTTTATTAAGCCACTGCCATTTGGACTTGAATATCTTCTAAATATTATCCAGAACAATGTTTTTAAGAGATTCTTCAACAAAGGACTTGACAGATATATCAAACCTGCACCTATGCTGTCATTATATTTCTCCACATGCAGGACACCTTCTTTATTCCCACATGTGACGAGAAGTTCAGATTTGTTTTGTCTCAAATACTGGCTGGATTCTGAAACAAAGGACAGGAGCTTCAGATCAAACATATTTTTGTGACGTTATTGTTGAAATACATTTGGAAAGCGCACTCAGGCTACCTTTGGTTTGTCTCTTCTTGCTAGGTATACAGAGGGAGGATGAACCTGGCTGCTTACAGCTTTGTTTCTTCATCTTTCCTTTTCCCCATTTTTCCCCATTTTTTTCTGTATCATTATCACTCTCAGATCCTGTGCTGCTCCATGAATTCCAATCTTGATCTGATTCAGAATTTTCTTCCATGTCCGGTGGTTCTCTGAAATATGCTTAATATTATTTTAGTGTCTTGTTAAAATAGTTGTGATACTTTTAATAATTGTATACTATTTTACAGTACACAAAAATGACCTGACTGCAGAACCCATGAAAAGCTAAAAATATTCTGTGAAAGAGTGATTTTATGACAGAGACAATCATATTCTCTACATTATTTCAGCTTTATGAAGTGGACTTAATCACCCATGCTATTTTGTATGCAGAAAAGTTGCCCAAGTTATATACAAAAAAATAGCTGCACACACAGCAAAATATCCAGTGTTGTTTAGAGTTGTTTTTATGGTGTTCATTTATCAGAGTTGAAAAGTGTTGATTCTGGTGTTGATTTAAATGGCATCAACACTTGCAGTGTAAATCAGTCGTCGGAGTCGGTGTAATTACAGCGAGTTCAGATAATTTACACTGGTGATGAGTTGATCCAATTTCCGGTCCTTGCACATTACTTCCTTTTTGATTAATGGCGGACAAACACGAGGAGAGCAGTGTTTAAACAGGTATAATATTTTATAACCACAACGCAGCATATATTCCCTTTCTTGTGGCTATTTGTGCTGACAAAGACATTGTAATGCATTTTTTGTGTCCAATATGTTAACTGTGCATTGCACAAATAATCTGACACGAGTAGCAATTCTTTTTTTTATTATTTATTATTTTATTCTAGTTTGAACGTGCAGGGAGGATGACGGTGCAAGGAATTTACATGCATGTCGTGGTTACTCTCGTCTGCAAATGCAAAGTAAAAAGCAACGGAGATCAATTATCAGATAATAAAGCACGAAGCGATTTGCTGAATTTATATTTTCTGCCAGCCTATGATTATGAACGAACGTTCGCTCATCATATGAGACACATGTTTGACGTACGCGCTTCATTTGCAATCGTTTACAATTAAGTTACATGATACTTGCTGCAATTTCACTTTAATGTAACATTTTTGGGGTGACAAATGGAGCTTCTGACAATAGCAGCTCGCTGTATTTTCTTTAGTATTAACGTAATGTATATTTTTCTTGACAGTTTTCGTTGTCATGCTGGTTCAGCTGTTTCGTCATGCTGGTTACAGTATCAAGGTGTAAAGAAAATTTTGAAATTACACAGCGATTTTATCAATGAAGGTAAGTTAAAGCTATGGTCTACGATTTCAAAGATTGTTCATTATTAATAACCTCGTTTAGATGCTGGTTATGGTTCTACAGTACAATCCTAACAATATGAAGAGAAAAAAGAATGAAAAAAATCCATTCACTCTATTGGGTGTACAATTGACCAATGTAAGCTGTCCGGCCGGACAGCTTACATTGGTTAACTGCTCTCATCCAATCCCCACTCGCGTCTCCACCCACCGCACCCCACCCCGCCCCCTCCTGCGACATGAAATTTCGCGGGCAAGTATGCAGCATCAATTCAGCAATGGAGAAAAACCAATAAACAGACAGCAGCAAGCGGGCCGCCCCAACAGTCAAGGTTGGAATAAAGAGAAAGTCAATTGAGGAAAGATCAGAGATTAAAAAAAATGTGAAGAATGCCGGACTCAAAGCCGAATCAATATAGGGTCCACCATTGCCCGTTGGAGGAAGCTTCAGAGAAACCTTGGACTTAAAACCGACGCTGACATGGCTGACTTTTTGTTGAGCAGGTAAGCATTTATTTATACTTTTATGGTGTGGTGTATTACATAAATAGCTTTTTATCAGTCTGACAACATGATCATGCTGTCGGTCGGCATTGGAATGTTAGCCGTTTAGCATCGCCTATCACGGGTCAAAGTAATTATATTTCTTGAAGTGCTTGACAATTTCAATAGGCCTAACATTAGCGGTTTTCTGTTCGAGCCGATAGAACATTGCATGTGTTGCTAATGTTTACTGTGTTGTGTTGCTGCCGATGTTTACTCCTGCTTGACTGAGTGACGTTGTTCAGGTCGTTTCCCGGTGGGAGGGATCAGGTAGCACAGAGGGGAGGGGTGTGCGGGAGGGGCGGGATGAGTTTTTTAAAAATTCCGGCTTTCTCGACTGATTTTCAACATCGTAGACTACAGCTTTAATAATCTTGTGCTACTGCTTAGAAATGTACTTAGTCATATAGCAACTATGCTTGAGGTATAAACCCACTCAAGTCCACAGGGCTTAACACTTTACAAGGTCTCATTTGTTAACATTAATCTGTTAACTAACATTAACTAACTTTAGTATTAGTTCATACAAATTGAACTGTTTGTTTGTTTAAGTTAATAGTGCATTTATGTTAAAAGGGACAACTTTAGATTTTTATGATGTATTAGTAAATGTTGAGATAAACAGATATAATACTGTAGAACTATTTATTTTTAGTCCGTTAACTAATGTAAGCTTATTGTAAAGTGATATATTTATATAAATTCAATGTCTTCTCAATGCAGCAGGTGGACTGAAAATGGTTGGCATGATTTGTGAGGATGTCGTAATTGCATATTTGCTCTGGTTTCTTGTTATTGTGAGGACTAAAACCCCCTAAATATTTGCTCATTCAGATTGGGACAGTGACATGTCATCTGTCCTGCTGCTGCTGCATCTCCTGCCTCCTCCTCCAGGGAGGAAGAAGACTAAGATCAGTCCAACAGAGGCTGTTGACAGACTTGTGCATTTCTATAAGGTAAAACTCACAATACTGTTGCAAAGTCATTGTGAACATAAAATGCAGTGGTTTTCAGTCATGGTCCTTGGAACTCACTCCTCTTCACATTTTGTCTCTCTGACCTGACACACTTAATGGATAGTTGTTTCAAACCTGTATACATTTCTTTGTACTGATGAACACACAGGAAGATATTTTGAAAAACAGGCTGCTTTGGGTAGCCATTGACTATCATAGTATTTTCTTTTTTTCCTACATAGTTTACTACATAGTATTTTTTCCCCTACTATGGTAGTCAATGGTTGCTCTCTCTGCTTGGTTACAAACATTCTTCAAAATATCATCTTTTGTGTTCAGCAGAACAAAGAAACTTATACAGGTTTGGAACAACTTGAGGGTGAGTAAATGATGACAGAATTTTCATTTTTGGGTGAACTATCCCTTTAAGTGAACTAACCCATTAGTTCATGGAGCGCTTACCTAATGAGGTGAAGATCTGAATCAGGTTTGTTGAATAAAGGAGACATGCAATATGTGCAGAGCAGTGGGTCCATAGGACCGGGATTGAAAATCGCTGGCATAATGTGACTGTCCAAATGTACCATTTGTTATATAGGTGTGTTTTTATTTGTATGATTTTGTTTTATTTATTTAAATTATAATTTTTTTCATTTGAATGTGAGCAAGTTGCCAGTAACAGGTTTAATGCATTTATCATTTCACGTTATAATTCGTTTTTTTCCCCCTGTTTATTTTTGCTTTTTTCAGCCCAGTATTGAAGGCCATCTCAAAGGGAGGAAGGGGCCAAAAAGCCATTCTTACTGGGATCAGGAAGGATCATGGGTAGGATCAACCACTTTTATGTCGTTTTGGACAAGCACATCATCCCTTGCACTGGAACCAGCTCCTTTAGTGCCTTTGAACTTTTCACCAAAAAAACATCACCAAATCTCTGGCAAAAGTCATCAGATGTCAGTAGGTTATTTTTGGGAAACGACACCGTTGAGTCAAGTAGACTGTGGACCAATGAACATTTTGTTGGAATGTTGTAAATGGTGAAAAGTTGGCAGGAATGCTACAGAATCCCATACAGACAAACATGCATTCCATGAACTGGGTCAAAATAAATGGGGCTTTATCCAATGAAATTCCTGTTTTCAGTCAGATTCAGAAAATGTCAAAAAATTGACAGCACTGTTTTTTATTGTCTACAAATTTTTCACAGAATTTTTCAGAACATCATCATACGTTTAAAGTACAGAGATGCTGTGAGTTGGGTGTACATTTAAAAGCCAGGCCTGTTGATCTGCAGTGTTTATATGGGTCAGGTGATGAATGCATTGTACCTTGTGTTGAAAATAAAATTTCTGACAGTAAAACCAGCTGATAGTGTGTTGACTTATTTAACTGAATGCACACATGCATTTTTAGTCAAATACAAATTACACTTAATTACCTTAATCAGGGTTTGTATGAACACTATATTAGTGTGGAAGTAAGTTTCTTGGTGTTAAAATATTGACACACCTAGTGTAGTTTCAACACTAACCTGGTGTAAATTGGGCGGAGGGCGGTGAACACTTACAGTGTTGTTTTTACTCTATACAAGTGTTAAAAGAAGTAACACTGTTTAAAGTGTTAGTTTAACTCTATTTAGTGTGGACCTATATAAACCCCGAAAAAGTGTTATTTTTCACACTGTGAGGGTTAATTTAACACTTTCAAATTTGCTACTGAAACTGAAACGAAACTGAAAGTGACTTCCTCGACTTTTGTTATCTGAGCGAGACAAAGTTTAAAAAGAAAACCGATCATAAAATACAAAATTAAAATCTGAATTACTAACAATTCAATTTAAGTGCTCACCTTGCTGCGTCCATGACTTGCTGTCTGTGTTTTTTTTCTTCTCTCTTTCTTACGCACAGATGAAATACAGACTCTGTCTAATCTTTTTTTCCTTTTTCATGCTCCACCTAACCACACCCTTCATTATATCTGCATTTGTAATGCATCACTGAGGACTATTCCACCCCATCATTTACTAAGGAGAACAACAAAAAAAGTGAACTTAAGGTGAAGACAACTTCAGAATCATGCATCATTCATAACTGAATTGAAAATTCAATTCCAGATATTAAATGAGTTCAAATTTGGATTTATAGTATGAATACTAAATGTAAGAAAGCAACATTAAAATAAACAGGAATTCGAATAAATTTATAAAAGCAATGACAAGACAAGACAATTTTAATGTTGGCTTGGAGAAGACTTATGTTTTGAAAGGAAAGTCTGAAGGTTTATAGGTCAGGAACAGAGAAACCCTTACATTTGCAAGATAGCACATTGACCTATTGTATTTGCCTCAAGCACACAGCGACACAGAAGATAAAATGAAATGTTGTTTTCAGTATTTCAATTGTAATGTGTGAATAAAAATAAATCATTATTCAAATAGATGTTTATTTTCTTGGCTCTTGCACATTAAAAAGAAATTGGTGTATTAGTTACTAGTGAAGATATTTAATCATAACCTCTACTTCATCAGTATCGCCCCTGCTTTTGTTTAATCTCAAATCATTATTTTCAATCACAATCCCAATAAAGTCATTACAACATCTGTGATTTAAACCCCGTTTCCACCAAAATTACCTGGAGCAATTTGTTCCCAGGAACTCTTTTCCCCCAGACCTGCTGCTGTCTGTGTTTCCATCGCGGTCTAAAGTACCGTGAAGATTAGTCCGGTGACGTAGGACTGCGGGCGACTTTCCGGAGCCCACTGGATTTCGTCCTCCACATATAAACTTAATAAAGCCTGAACCTCTTCGTCGGTCCATTGGTCGCATTTTTTAAGTGAAGTTATTAAACGTAATTTCGGGAGGAGTACGCCCATCTAATCTTCCAATTAATACCAAGGTATAAAACCAGCAGCTTACCTCTTCCCATTTTTAGTTCCTGCAGCATCCCTCCTCCTCCTCCTCCCCTGCTCCTCCTTTTGTACAATTTTGCCTGTTATAGGGGGGCAATCTGAGCTTGGGTAGAATATCCTCTCTGAGCCGCTCTATAGCAGACAGCAATCCAAATCTGTTTACCAGTTTCACTAAGATTATATGGGCACACAAACTCGTGAAACTCCATTGTTGAATTGAATAGCAAATGATTCTTACTGAACCCCCCGACCAGGTCCCACCCCAAAAGTTCCCGGACACTGAAAAAGTACTACCTAATTACTAGAACTTACACTTACTCTTGACTTAGTGAATCTGAGGATTTTCAGCAGGACCTTACAATGTATTGTGGCAGTGTGTCGTGAGACTGCATTTCCAGCTTCTTTAAAGACAAATGATTGCAGGGTGTTGTTGATGGTGTTAAACTGTTTTGTCAGTAATTCATATAATTGCAGCTGCCTTGTTTCCTGAGTGTCTTCAGAAGCAACAGGGTTCTGCTTCTGCCATTCAGCAGGGGAAGCACTGAGGCTGAGCTGTCCTGCTCCGGTTGGGTCATCTGTGGTCTGGACGGCCTCCTCTACGACAGGAGAGACTCCAGGTTCTGCAGCATCAACAGGATGCACAGGTGAATCTTGGACAAAGAGTATGAATTAAAACCAATTCAATGTTGTATGATTCATGTACCAATACAAACACAACTAATTATCAGTCACCCAGCTCCTTAATACCAACAGAAACTTAAACTTAGAAATTTTGTCCGACTTGAGGCAGCGCCAACGCCACGTGACAGTGACGTATGTCAACAAAGTGCCGCGAGAGCGATTCGAGAGCCGCCGGCTAATACAGCCGGTGCAGCTTCTCCAGAGCGGCTGCACGAACTCTGATGACGACACAGTTGTTCCATGATTGGCCAGATTCACCGCATGACAGCGATCATGTGTGTTTCGTGTTTATTCTAAAACTTTCAGCTCCACTAATTTTTTATAACAGTAAAACCTCCTTTCATGGAGTCGCAATGTTATATTGTCATGTTTATCAAAATATAACTGATAAAAAAAAAAAACACATTCATTGATAGTGTAGGCTTATATGTTAAACTTTATTCTACAAACACATGCTGTAATAAGCAGTGCAAAAAGTATTACATGACTATAATGTCTCTGACTCATTTGTGTATTGCCAAATTAAAGTGCATTAATTTCACTTCAGCTGTGATAAAGTATGCAAACACAGTGCAAGCGTCAATACGGAATGCAGAAAGTGTCCGACTTCACGTCTCCGTTTGCAGCTCCTCCCCGTCTGCACGTGGCTACTCTCGCCGATCGGTTGCATCCAGCCACAGCCGATGTTGAACGCACCTAATGGCTTGTAAGGCAGTGTTTGTGCACCTCACAAAACTAATTTCGGACATACTTCTTAGGCAGTGTAACCGTTTAATGATCTACAGCAAAATAGAGAGAGCTTTGGTGAGAACTAAACAAATATTTAATTACTACATTAGTAATTTCTCACCAGAAATTACATCAGAAGTAGAAAATGTTGGTAAAAAAACGTACATTTACACACAAACTGACCAGCAAATGCAACTTTCGGATGGCATCTTTTTTCCCCATCTCAACTGTCACAGAATGGAAAGCAAAGGATTGTGGGATATCAAAGGCAGTGAAGGATACATATATGCTGCCTTCGAAAATCGATCAGATGAAGGTCTCTCAGGAGACAGGAAGTGAAGCTAACATTAGATTCGGACGTGCCTTGGTGCCTTCCTGCCTTGAAATGTGTCCTCTGAAGGCAGCATTTTCCAGGTTTCGGACGCAGCCCACGTCTCCGTTTGCAGGTCCTCCCTGCCTGCAGATCCTCCCTGCCTATTCTCACTGATCGGTTGCATCCAGCCGCAGCCGATGTCGAACACACCTATTGGTTCTTTGTCTTGATTGTTCACAGGTGTGTCTTGTATAGTTGTTTAGTTGTTCTTGTTCATTCATTAGTCTTTGTGTATTTAAGCCCTCATGTTTGTCGTGTTCTCTTGTTGAGTATTGTTTCCTGTAAACCACTGTTGGGGAGTTCTTTATTTAGTCAAGTCTGTTCTAGTCAAGTTGGTTCAAATCACCATTTGTTTGTATCTATTCATGTGTCACTCACTTTGGATTTATAAATAAACTGCACTTGGGTTCACTTCAATTTGCCTCCAGTAGACTAATGTTACACACCAGTAAATTTACAAGCACAAACCTTTGTAAATCACCATGCGTGATTCATTTAAATACTCTTCTCTCATAAATGTTGTGCCTGAAAGGGAAACTCCTACAAATATATATACACTCACCTAAAGGATTATTAGGAACACCTGTTCAATTTCTCATTAATGCAATTATCTAATCAACCAATCACATGGCAGTTGCTTTAATGCATTTAGGGGTGTGGTCCTGGTCAAGACAATCTCCTGAACTCCAAACTGAATGTCAGAATGGGAAAGAAAGGTGATTTAAGCAATTTTGAGCATGGCATGGTTGTTGGTGCCACACGGGCCGGTCTGAGTATTTCAAAATCTGCTCTTTTACTGGGATTTTCACACACAACCATTTCTAGGGTTTACAAAGAATAGTGTGAAAAGTGAAAAACATCCAGTATGCGGCAGTCCTGTGGGCGAAAATATTGATGTTGTTGTTACAACCGAGGTATGCAGCAAAGCATTTGTGAAGCCACAACACGCACAACCTTGAGGCGGATGGGCTACAACAGCAGAAGACCCCACCGGGTAACACTCATCTCCACTACAAATAGGAAAAAGAGGCTACAATTTGCACAAGCTCACCAAAATAGGACAGTTGAAGACTGGAAAAATGTTGCCTGGTCTGATGAGTCTCGATTTCTGTAGAGACATTCAGATGGTAGAATCAGAATTTG
The DNA here is from genome assembly GCA_023566225.1 of Romanogobio albipinnatus. Taxonomy (NCBI): domain Eukaryota; kingdom Metazoa; phylum Chordata; class Actinopteri; order Cypriniformes; family Gobionidae; genus Romanogobio; species Romanogobio albipinnatus. The sequence continues at coordinate 55,982,082 of CM042240.1, forward strand.
TCGTAAACAGAATGAGAACATGGATCCATCATGCCTTGTTACCACTGTGCAGGCTGGTGGTGGTGTAATGGTATGGGGGATGTTTTCTTGGCACACTTTAGGCCCCTTAGTGCCAATTGGGTATTGTTTAAATGCCACGGCCTACCTGAGCATTGTTTCTGACCATGTCCATCCCTTTATGACCACCATGTACCCATCCTCTGATGGCTGCTTCCAGCAGGATAATGCACCATGTCACAAAGCTCGAATCATTTCAAATTGGTTTCTTGAACATGACAATGAGTTCACTGTACTAAAATGGCCCCCACAGTCACCAGATCTCAACCCAATAGAGCATCTGTGGGATGTGGTGGAACGGGAGCTTCGTGCCCTGGATGTGCATCCCACAAATCTCCATCAACTGCAAGATGCTATCCTATCAATATGGGCCAACATTTCTAAAGAATGCTTTCAGCACCTTGTTGAATCAATGCCACGTAGAATTAAGGCAGTTCTGAAGGCGAAAGCGGGTCAAACACAGTATTAGTATGGTGTTCCTAATAATCCTTTAGGTGAGTGTATATATTCAATAAGGTCAGCCGCAAAAAGAACTGTCCATGCTTTTTCTGTGCTAATTTATCACTGCGTGTCTTTAGTAAATACTGACAGTAGTTTAACGCCAAAAGAGGGTTTGCGCTGGTGCAAGCTGTTAGTAAATCTGTCCCTAAGCTTCTAAGAAAAATTACTAAGTACAAATAATCCATTATACATCAAAATATTCTGGTAACTAAAAAAAGTTTAATATTTTAAAGTAATTTAGCCTTGTTATACTCACTTTCCGGTGGCAATGCCTCTCTTTGTTTTTTGTTGATTGCTTTAAAATAAATCAAAAGTGAAAAGACATACTCAAAACCAGTCCTGAAAGATGCAATATTGATTTGTTTGTGTGCTTGATTCGTGTGCTTATTCAATATGTCCTCCATGTCTATCAAAATAATAACATTTGTTTATATTCCTTAGAACACACACACACACACACACACACACACACACACACACACACACACACACACACACACACACACACACACACACACACACACACACACACACAGTAACAAATCAATCAATAAATCAGTTTTAAAATATTTTTTTTTGCACTTACTCTCTTGGGAAGGCTCACTACTCGTTCTTTTCCTTTTTCGAGGTTCATGGTTCATGGCTATGAGTGTGAGCTTCTGTAATGGCTTCAGGCTTATCCTTTGAGGGCAAAATCCAGGAAATGGGTTGAAAGACTGCAAGGTAATGAAAAAAGTCTAATGAAAATCGTCTATGCAAAAATGTGACAAATTGACTGTTAAATTTTGAATAGCTAAGATTCTAGAAGTATACTGTGGCAGGGAGGGTGTGGTTTAGCGAGGTCTGTAACGGGAGAGGGAATCGGGAGACAAGTTCGCCGTAAGTGGGTCAAGTGCAAATCACATACACCTGTGTCTTGTTCCAGTGATGGGCGGGGAGAGACGGTTATAAGCCAACGGAGAGGAAGAGCACGAGAGAGAGACTGGGGACTCGTGGGTGAGCGGTCGCAAGGACGAGAGAGAACCAGAGGAAACGAGGAGAAAGAGCTGAGAGAAAGCCCAGAGAGCGCACCTGCCAGAGTGACGAGGGCGGAGCATGATTTGAAGCGCAGAGAGCGCTGATATTGTTTTGAGTTACAGTCTAACCGATTAATAAAACCCACGAGTCTCAGTAAGCCAACCCTGTCTTCTTCCTTCAGTGCAAAGAATCTGTCCTTTTCTACAGTGGTGCCGAAAGCCGGGAAGGAAGAAGCGGCCGCTGCCATGCAAACTCCGCCATCCTCCACGCCGCTTGCGCAGATCATCTCATCCCTCGCGGTCCTTCACCAGGAACAACACCAGGCCCTGCTCGACCTGCGGAGCGACCAGGAACGCCGCTTTGAGGCGATTGTGCAGGGACAGCAAGAGGACCGCGAGAGGTTCCGGAGCTGGGCGGGCCAGGAGGTTCGGACAGAGGTTCCAGCGATCCCGGGCCAAAACACCCACCTGCCGCTGAACAAGATGGGCCCGCAGGACGATCCAGAGGTGTTCCTCGATCTGTTCGAGAAGTCAGCGGAGGCGGCAGGTTGGGCTCGGGATCAATGGTCCATGCGTTTAATTCCTCTGCTGTCGGGGGAGTCCCAGACGGCAGCCCACCAACTCCCTGTCCAGAACCTCCTGGTCTTCGACGACCTGAAGAGGGCCATCCTGCAGCGGGTCGGCCGAAGCCCGGAGCAACACCGCCAACGGTTCCGGTCGTTGGAGCTGGGCGAAAGTGGCCGGCCCTTCGTGATGGCCCAACAGCTCCGGGACTCCTGCCGCAAGTGGCTATTGGCTGAGGGAAGCGACGTTAACAAAATCATTGACCTGGTGGCGCTGGAGCAGTTCATCGCTCGGCTTCCCAGAAGAACGGCCGAGTGGGTCCAGTGCCACCGGCCGACGTCGCTGGACTCGGCCATCGGGCTGGCGGAGGATCACATGGTGGCGTGTCCGGGGGTCGGCGGACCCATAACATCTCTCTCTCTCTCTCTCTCACCTCTCTCTCTAGACCTGTCCCTATGCCTAGGTCCCGACCTCCAATCCCGCCTCGGGCTCCTCCCCGAGGGAGGGGCGGGAACAGCGCAGAATATGCCGGGCCAGCGCGAGTTCCGTCCAGGGGGGCGGGGCCCGGCTCTGGCGAGGCTCCGGGTCCGCTCTCTCCTCGCCCATCACTGGGCCCACTTACCACCACCGGGGTGGCGGGTAGGTCTGGGCCGGTCTGTTGGCGTTGTGGGGACCCGGACCATTTCATCGACCGATGTCCGGTGATGGAAGTCGGGACAATGATCCGGGTCCCGGATGTCCCGCAGACTGCCCCCGGTCAGGCTGGATGGTACCAGATACCTGTGAGTATTAAGGGGGGTACCTATCCGGCTCTGGTGGATTCAGGATGTAACCAAACCTCAATCCACCAAAGCCTGATTCAGCCCGAGGCATTGGATACAAGCCGTGTGGTTCAGGTACGGTGTGTGCACGGGGATGTGGTGAAATATCCGGTAGTGTCAGTCGTGATTCAATTTCGGGGACAAAAACATAGCGTAGAGGTGGCGGTTAACCCGCACCTCAGGCATCCACTGATTTTGGGAACCAATTGGCCAGCTTTTAGAGATTTATTGGGGCACTTGTGTGTAGATGTCTCTTGTAAAGAGAAACGGGAGTCGGCGGCGGCCGTGCGGGTGGGCGAGACTGTACCGGGACCGCTGAGGGCTGACTCAGGGGAAACGAGCGGGTTTCAGAGACTGGTTCTCTCGGACCGCGATGACTTTCCCCTGGAACAGTCTCAGGATGAAACGCTGAAACACGCCTTTGAACAGGTCCGCACCATCGACGGCCAGTCTCTCCAGCCCGACCGCCCGCTGTCATTCCCGTTTTTCGCCATTATAAAAGACCGGTTGTATAGAGTGACACAAGACGCTCAGACAAAATAAACTACAACCCAGTTATTAGTACCAAAAAGCAGCCGGGAAATGCTTTTCCAGGCGGCTCATTGTAATCCCATGGCGGGACACTTGGGACAGGGGACAACACTGAGTCGGTTAATGGCCCGGTTTTTTTGGCCGGGCATTCACGAGAATGTGCGCAGGTGGTGCACGGCTTGTCGTGAATGTCAGCTGGTTAACCCACCGGCCTTTCCAAAAGCGCCATTGCGCCCGCTTCCACTAATGCAGGTCCCCTTCGAAAGGATTGGAATGGACCTCATCGTGCCATTAGAGCGATCAGCACGGGGGCATCGTTTTGCATTGGTGATAGTAGACTATGCAACACGATACCCGGAGGCAGTGGCGCTCCGTAACATTTCGGCGAAGAGTGTTGCGGACGCTCTGTTTCGTATAATCTCCCGCGTGGGGATCCCGAAGGAGATCCTCACGGATCAGGGCACGGCGTTTATGTCACGCACGTTAAGGGAACTGTATGAATTATTGGGCATTAAATCGATCCGCACCAGCGTCTACCACCCACAAACAGACGGCCTGGTGGAACGGTATAATCGCACTTTGAAAACCATGATTCGTAAGTTCGTTCACGAAGACGCCAAAAATTGGGATAGATGGTTAGAGCCTCTGTTATTCGCTGTACGTGAGGTTCCGCAAGCCTCCACGGGGTTTTCCCCCTTCGAGCTTCTTTATGGGCGTCAACCTCGCGGGGTGTTGGACGTCCTAAAGGAAACTTGGGAGGAAGGTCCTTCTGATGGTCGAAACGAAATTCAGTTTGTCATGGACCTGAGAACAAAACTCCACACTTTGGGGCGGCTGTCAATGGAGAATTTGTTGCAGGCTCAGGACAGGCAGGCCCGGCTGTATAACAGAGGTACTAGACTGCGAGAATTTGCACCGGGAGATAAAGTCCTTGTATTGCTGCCCACATCCAGCTCGAAATTACTCGCGAAGTGGCAAGGACCCTTTGAGGTTACACGGCGGGTTGGGGATCTTAATTATGAGGTAGTGCGCACGGACAGGGGCGGGACACGTCAACTTTATCACCTGAATCTCCTTAAAAAATGGAGGGAGGTGGAGTCAGTGATGCTGATGACGGTAATTGGGCCGGAGGAAGATCTCGGGCCAGAAGTGAGTTCTAGCTTAAACCCGGTCACTCTGGCCCCAGGGGGAGATCACCTTTCGCCGTCGCAGCTCACTGACCTGGCCAAGTTGCAGGCAGATTTTGCGGACGTGTTCTCTCCCCTTCCCGGGCGAACGAATCTCATTCAGCACCATATTGAGACCGAGCCGGGCGTGGTCGTTCGCAGCCGGCCGTATCGCCTTCCGGAGCATAAAAAAAAAGGTGGTTCAGAAGGAATTAGAGGCGATGCTGGATATGGGCGTAATAGAAGAATCGCATAGCGATTGGGCCAGCCCGATAGTTTTGGTACCTAAAACGGACGGCTCGGTGCGTTTCTGTGTTGATTATCGCAGGGTGAATGCTGTGTCGAAATTCGACGCGTATCCAATGCCGAGGATTGACGAGTTGCTTGACCGGCTCGGCACCGCTCGATTTTATTCGACATTGGATTTAACGAAAGGATAGTGGCAGATCCCCTTATCACCTTTATCCAAAGAAAAGACAGCCTTCACCACGCCGTTCGGGTTGCACCAATTCGTCACGCTTCCTTTCGGGTTGTTCGGGGCTCCCGCCACTTTTCAGCGTCTCATGGACCGGGTGTTGCGGCCGCATGCTGCGTATGCCGCCGCCTACTTGGATGACATAGTCATTTATAGTAATGATTGGTCGCGGCATATGGAGCATGTGAGGGCTGTCTTGGGGGCGCTGAGAGTGGCTGGCTTGACGGCCAACCCGAAGAAGTGTGCGATTGGGCGTGTGGAGGTCAGGTATCTGGGCTTCCACTTAGGTCATGGGCAGGTGCGTCCCCAAATTGATAAGACGGCAGTAGTTGCAACCTGTCCCCGACCAAAGACCAAAAAGGAGCTGAGACAGTTCCTGGGGCTGGCGGGGTATTATAGAAGGTTTGTGCCTAATTATTCGGAGCTCGCTAGCCCGCTGACTGATCTCACTAAAAAGGAAGCACCAGACCCGGTCCAGTGGACGGAGCAGTGCCAGCAGGCCCTCACTCAGATAAAGGCTGCCCTATGTGGTGGGCCACTCTTGCATTCTCCTGATTTTTCTCTCCCCTTTCTGTTGCAGACTGACACGTCGGACCGGGGGCTGGGAGCAGTACTGTCCCAGGAGGTGGAGGGGGAGGACCGGCCGGTGCTGTACATTAGTCGTAAGCTCTCGAAGAGAGAGACTAAGTACAGCACCATCGAAAAAGAGTGTCTGGCCATCCGATGGGCCGTTCTCACCCTCCGCTACTACCTCCTGGGGCGGGAATTCACCCTCTGTTCGGACCACGCCCCCTTGCAGTGGCTCCACCGCATGAAGTCGGTTGTGGCCGACTTCCTCTCCAGGAGGGGGGGGGGGGGGGGGGGGGGGGTTGCTGCAGGCCGGACGGCTCCCCGGCCTGAGTCGGGCGGTGGGGGTATGTGGCAGGGAGGGTGTGGTTTAGCGAGGTCTGTAACGGGAGAGGGAATCGGGAGACAAGTTCGCCGTAAGTGGGTCAAGTGCAAATCACATACACCTGTGTCTTGTTCCAGTGATGGGCGGGGAGAGACGGTTATAAGCCAACGGAGAGGAAGAGCACGAGAGAGAGACTGGGGACTCGTGGGTGAGCGGTCGCAAGGACGAGAGAGAACCAGAGGAAACGAGGAGAAAGAGCTGAGAGAAAGCCCAGAGAGCGCACCTGCCAGAGTGACGAGGGCGGAGCATGATTTGAAGCGCAGAGAGCGCTGATATTGTTTTGAGTTACAGTCTAACCGATTAATAAAACCCACGAGTCTCAGTAAGCCGACCCTGTCTTCTTCCTTCAGTGCAAAGAATCTGTCCTTTTCTACATATACATTAATGTGTGCTCATTGTCAAGACAGGGATGCAAACGGGTGAGGGGTAAAAAAGGTGAGAACATTGCGTGGATAGAGAAAACATTCTCATAAAAGTTTTTAAAAAATATTTATTTACTTTTCATGCTCATTTCTAATTTCTATTAAGTATCTTTGCATCTGCCTGAAAACAAATTCTGCCCCGTATTAATTCACTTCTGTATTAAATTGTAGTATCAGCATGTTTTGGAAGTGCTTGTTGATAGTTAGTTAAGATGTTCTCAACCTTGAGGAAGCTGATATTCTTTTGTGTGTATGTGCGTTGCATGATCTGTGCAGGTTCAGTATTGGAGATGGGGTTTCTGCAGACGATACGAGACGTGGAGACGCCATTCTGCGACCTCCGAGGCCATGACGATCTAAATCTTGGCCTGGGCGACAACTAGTCTACGCACTTTTAGTGATATGTGCTCCTATCTGTTTACGTGTGGAAAGTTGCTTACGTGCATGTTGCTAGAACCAATCAGAATCATTCCACATGACAGTAATGACGTGGTTGGACCTTGAAAACAGTATAACTGTTCAGAAATTGTATGTATGTTAGGCGGAGGCGGGGAGACTGTTAGAGGGAGTGCGGCCTACGAACTCCTTGAGAGACTTGAAGCTGGCTTCTGCTGATGAAACTGCAAACTATTCTTCAGTAAATTTTTCTTTAATTAATCTAACTCCTGACTCTTTGTCTTCATTTCTCACTACTGGTCCTGGGTCCTAAGCTATTACCCCAACACAATAAACACGTTAAGAATCCGTACAGCTGTAGCAGCGCAGGACTACTATTCTGCTGTGCGGAACTGAGGAAGAACCAATGATGGAATAGTTTGATCTTCAGCTAACCAATCAGCAGAAAGGGGAGTATAATTCCCGGCCAAGTGTAGAAATCGAATATTCAAACTGTTTATCCTCTGAACAAAAAATGAAAAATCAAGCCGGAATCTTGGTTTTTCTGAAAAAAATGCAGTTTTCTCATTTTTCTACTTTCAAAAAATAAATAAAAAAACGACTGAACAAATTATACACGGATTCTGAATGGACCAGCAACGACAAATCAACCAACTTTCAATAAGGATGCAACAAACTCATTCACAAGAATGGTACAAAGTTTAACATTCAAAAGTATAATAGACTAAACACTGTCAACAAAGTCAATGATAGTTGCAGCGGATGTTATGACATTCATAACTGGCACAAAATCCTCGGTCACTGTATTTATTGTGATGATTCCAAATTACAGTATTTGAGGGAATGAAAAGGGGTAAGATTGGTAAACATACATATACACGAGCTAAGAGTTTGTCACTACTAAGCAACCACTAAGCAACCTCACCACCATATTCACCTCAATCAAAATGGGACTACTGCGAAAAGCCAAGATGTATGCTCCTAGAGAGCAATTTAGATGTTGTGGACCTATACTGTATTGACTGCTGATTAATTAATAATTAATAATTTGCAACAGGTGCTACAATGGCAGAATACACTCTAAAAAAGTAGGGTTGAAAATGGACTAACCCAGCAATTGGGTTGTTTTAAGCAAACATTTAACCCAACCGCTGGGTTAAAACAACCCAATTGCTGGGTTATTCTTTTTTCAACCCAACTTGGGTTATTTTTAACCCAGCATTTTTTAGAGTGTACAGCAAACCCTGTACTATATGCTCTGACAGGGAGAAAACCAGACTTTTCGAAAATAATATTATTTGGTTCAGTATGTTAGGCATACAAATACAACAAAAAGAATTTGGATGCAAGATGTGAAAAAGGACTTTTTGTAGGGTATAACAAAAAATGCATACCAGACAGGAAAAGTTCTCAAGCCTAGGCTTGTGAGATTTGTAACAAAGTGTGCTACCAAACACAAGATAGATTAGCATTTCAATGTCAGATGATGATTTTCATAGTGGAAGATATGTATCCTCCCAGTCAAAAGGGTATGTGACTGATCAGACCCCAGAAATGAACCTCAAACTCAGTTTTGTAATCAGAGTTGATTACAGTACACATTACCCTAATACAAATAGGAGAATTTCCCAATATTTGGCTGATTATGTTTCTGATGTTGAATGTGATGACCAGATTCTAACCAATGTAGTTGACTACTGTTACAGAGTGTGTAACATACCACACACATTCAAGGTAGCTATGCGTTCAAGTGAGTAACACATGTGGCCCAAGACCGTGAAGGATGGAATGGACTCCCTTAAGGAAAATGAACAACCCCAAATCCAGAACTGTAACATGACGTTAATGAATATAAAATAGAAAGACATGAATATAGAGAGAATTAACAATCATAGATTCATAGAACTTTTCTGGATTTGGGGTTGTAGATGGGTCTATGTTGTCAAAAATAATGTAGATGTGACTGAAGCATTGAAGGCCAGATATGTAGCAAAAGGCTATAGCCAAGGGATGAGTGTTGATTACAAAGAGACTTTCTCCTCAACAAAAAATATAATTTAATAAAGAGCCTTGATGCAAATATGCACAATATGATCTTGACTTCCCCCAGATGGATGTAAAAACCGCCTATTTGCATGCTCCAACTGACTGAGATTTACATGGAACAGCCAGAATTTATTTTGTTTAGAATTCAGCTGATCACTGTGTGTACAGTAATAATAATAATAATAATAATAATAATCTGGGTTGATGATCTGATTATTTCTGCCAGTAACAATGATTAAATGATTTACATGAAAAAGATGCTGACAGCAAGATTCAAAACAAAAGATCCAGGAAAACTCAAATATTTCCTAGAAATTACTGTTTCCAAGATATTCAAGTTTTTACATTTTATGTTTGTGTATATTGCACTGTAAACATGAATGCTCAAAGTAATTACATTGATTAAATGTAAAACGTGCCGTAACGTTCTTTGTTAGCAGGGATTTCACGCAAAACCATCACAACTCTGCCGTCATTATGTTAAGCCCGCCCACCGACTCTATACACGATGTGATTGGCCTGACTAGAGTTTGTTTTTTCAAGCTCGCAAGTCAATTACATTTGCTGCCGCTAGGGTGCGTCTAGATTTCTTGGCTAGCAATTCATATCATGTATAACAGAAAACCAGCTTCAGATTGCATCATTCAATGTTTTGCCTAAAGCGCAAGTACTGTCCAAACCGCCATAGATTTATTCATAGATCCAGTCAAAGATATATTCGATTTATTTCTGGTTTAAATTGAGATTCCTTCGCTTTATAACTCACATATCATCCACCATTCCCAATTATAGGGTCATATACTTACCCAATAGCATATCTTGAGAGCCTTAAACAAATGTAAGCATCATTTTCATACTCAGTGTCATACTAAAATTGGAATTCGTTATAAATGCTAAATGTAAGAAAGTAAAATTTAAATAATATGAACAGGAATATAATAATATAAATAATAACAGGAATTCAAAGAATTTGAACTAGAAAAGCAATGATTGTCAGGGCAGGATTTGCTTGCCCCACCCCACTTAACAGGAGAGGTCAGAGCCTTTAAGTGCCTCGGATAAGCTGCCACATACTAAAACATGTTTGGTTTTGATTATAATCTCTATCGCGGTCACCCTCACGTGCAGTTCATCATCATAAAAGTTTATTATCTGCATGCGTTTTAAAGCCATCAGTCTAAACTTCTGATAGTTTTCTATGTTTATGTGGTGTTTTAAAATGTTTTAAAACAACCATGAGCAAATTCATAAGTCAACACCATTGCTAAGTATTTTCTCCTTAAAACTGCAGAGTAAAAAAGACGCAATTTGAAATCGCTGGTGTTTCTGATGTCACAAACTACCTTGTAACCAATCATGTCAACATGCAGAAGGGCTTTAGCATATCCATATTTAAAACTTTATAAAGTAAATTAACTAGCTTCCGGCAAATCAAAATTTTATTCGTCTGAAAGAAGAACGTCATATACACCTATAGGATGGCTTGAGGGTGAGTACATCATGGGTTAATTTTCATTTTTGGGTGAACTAACCCTTTAAGTTCACTTAAGCCATATAACAGACTGTATTTATGTGAGATACTCCACATGATGGGCATTTTAACAACTGTGTCTTTTGCATTCAGGTGCAAAAATAACTGAATTTGGGATTGCGCACTGTCTGAGAGCGCACTTCTGGTGCATGACATTCAGCGCGATTCTACATTGTTATTTTTTCACAACTTACTGCGCATAATAACTTGATAAACTCTTTTTGAAGATTCTTGTTAAATACACTCACACTTCTTTGACATCTTCGCTTCTGACTTGATCTCCTCCAGGCTCTCTAATATCCCACCTTCACTAACTGCAAGTTAATCAATAACGAATTGTGATTGGACAGTTATTTTGTTCCCCAAAATATGACAAGATTGGCAACCTTTGATTAGGCAATTTTCATGTGACAAAAGACTGCTACTCGTTTTTAAATGATTACTTAGCAAAGACAATTTAGGAAAGAAGAAATACGAGACAAAATATGATTTTGTCGGGACACCTAAAATAAGAGCTGAAATACAGGACTGTCCAGGGAAAAACGGAATGTCTGGCCACACTGTATATATGAACTATGCTAATTTTTCTCCACTGATGTTCTAAGTTATTCAAAGCATTTATAAGGATAATGATTTTCTGAAGGCAGCTGTCTGACTCTGAGGTGAACAGGAACATGGTTTGTGTAATATTAGCAACACATTATGTCCGACGTTGTAGAGCGATACATAAAACGCATTCCCATTCGGATACATCAACTTGTATACAAGCCTTGGACCCACTTTATAGTTGGTAGGCGTTAACTACTATGCACTTACATCAAAATATAAGAACAATGTACTTATTGTGTTCATATTGTATTGCAAAATATTGAGGTGGAAAATGGGGGTTAGGGACAGGTGTGCTGGTATGGGTAAGTTTAAGGGTAATGTTAGGGACAGGTCAAAGCAAGTCAAGTCAACTTTATTTATATAGCGCTTTTAACAATGTAGATTGTTTCAAAGCAGCTTTACAGTGTTAAACAGGAAAATAATGCAGCATAATTTTATTCAGCTGTATAGCCATTTGATGTCATCAGTTCATTTCAATTTCCATACGGTGACAGTGTGGGCTTTAGATCAATAATTAGATCAGTAATTTAGTTTACATGGTTAAATTAGTTTATTAATTAGATTTATTTCGATGTTTAGTTGAAAAATATAGTGTCCCCAACTGAGCACGCCAAGCCAGAGGCAACAGTGGCAAGGAAACCAAAACCCCATTAGGTGACCTAATGGAGAAAAATAAACCTTGGGAGAAACCAGGCTCAGTCGGGGTGCCAGTTCTCCTCTGGCCAATTTACAAACAACGTATTATTATTATTATTATTATTATTATTCTGGCAGCTTTACAGGTCAGAGGTCATAATAGATGGACTGGAGGCAACACGCTGGAGACGGGTTTATTGAGGATGATGTTGATTAAATAATTATTAAAGTGCAATATTCGAATGATTGGAGGCAACACGCTGGAGACGGGTTTATTGCGGATGACATATCGATTTAAGTATTATTTAATGGTAATATTCGAACAATCGGAGTCATCACACTGGTGACGGGTTTATTTAGATGGCGTGTCGATGAGGCAGTTGCAGGGGGAGGATAATTGACACGGTCTCTGCAGACGCTTCGGGGTCCTGTGTTAGTCTTCTCTGGTCCACCATCTGATTAGGATACGGCCCGGATCTGGCTGACTGCAGTAAACCTCGGGATAAAACAGATGCCATTCTTCTGATGATGTAACGAGTACATCAGGTGTTATGGGAAGTGTTCCCGGTTCCGGCTGACCTAGTTAATGCAGCCTAACAATCAATTAATTGATAAAGTGTTTTATGAGTATGCGTTTTTAGTCTAGATTTAAACTGACAGAGTGTGTCTGCTTCCCGAACAGTGCTAGGAAGACTGTTCCAGAGTTTAGGAGCTAAATAGGAAAAGGATCGACCGCCTGCAGTTGATTTGGATATTCTCGGTATTAGCAACTGGCCAGAATTTAGAGATCGCAGTAGACGTGATGGAGTATAATATGTTAAGAGCTCGCTCAAGTATTGGGGAGCTAAACCATTTAGTGCTTTGTAAGTAATAAGCAAGATTTTAAAATGTATGCGATGTTTAATAGGTAGCCAGTGCAATGTTGACAGAACTGGGCTAATATGGTCATACTTCCTGGTTCTAGTAAGTACTCGAGCTGCTGCGTTTTGGACCAGCTGGAGTTTATTTATTAAGCGAGCAGGGCAACCACCCAATAGAGCATTACAATATTCTAGCCTTGAGGTCATGAACGCATGAACTAACTGTTCAGCATTTTGCATTGAGAGCATGTGCCGTAATTTAGATATATTTTTAAGATGGTAGAAAGCAGTTTTACAGATGCTAGAAACGTGGCTTTCAAACGAAAGATTGGTATCAAAGAGCACACCCAGGTTCCTCACTGACGACGAAGACTTGACAGAGCAGCCATCAAGTGTTAGACAGTATTCTAGGTTACTACTTGTGGAGCTTTTTTGTCCAATAATTAAAAATTCAGTTTTTTCTGAATTGAGTTGCAGGAAATTACCAGTCATCCAATGTTTTATGGCGGCTATGCATTCCGTTAATCTTGTGAATTGGTAAATTTCTTCAGGGCGTGAAGAAATATAGAGCTGAGTATCGTCAGCATAACAATGAAAACTAATGCCATGCTTCCTAATAATATCTCCCAGTGGTAGCATGTACAGGGTGAAGAGTAGCGGTCCTAGCACTGAGCCTTGTGGTACTCCATACTGAACTTGCGATCGGTGTGACATCTCTTCATTTGTGTGGTGGTATGGGTAAGGTGTGGTGGTATGGGTAAGTTTAAGGGTAATGTTAGGGACAGGTGTGGTATGGGTGAGTTTAAGGGTAAGTTTAGGGACAGGTGTGGTGGTATGGGTAAGTTTAAGGGTAATGTTAGGGACATGTGTGGTATGGGTGAGTTTAAGGGTAATGTTAGGGACAGGTGTGGTGGTATGGGTAAGTTTAAGGGTAAGGTTAGGGACAGGTGTGCTGGTATGGGTAAGTTTAAGGGTAATGTTAGGGACAGGTGTGTTGGTATGGGTAAGTTTAAGGGTAAGTTTAGGGACAGGTGTGGTGGTATGGGTAAGTTTAAGGGTAATGTTAGGGACAGGTGTGTTGGTATGGGTAAGTTTAAGGGTAATGTTAGGGACAGGTGTGGTGGTATGGGTAAGTTTAAGGGTACGTTTAGGGACATGTGTGGTGGTATGGGTAAGTTTAAGGGTAATGTTAGGGACAGGTGTGGTGGTATGGGTAAGTTTAAGGGTAATGTTAGGGACAGGTGTGGTGGTATGGGTAAGTTTAAGGGTAAGTTTAGGGACATGTGTGGTGGTATGGGTAAGTTTAAGGGTAATATTAGGGACAGGTGTGGTGGTATGGGTAAGTTTAAGGGTAAGGTTAGGGACAGGTGTGCTGGTATGGGTAAGTTTAAGGGTAATGTTAGGGACAGGTGTGTTGGTATGGGTAAGTTTAAGGGTAATGTTAGGGACAGGTGTGGTGGTATGGGTAAGTTTAAGGGTAAGTTTAGGGACATGTGTGGTGGTATGGGTAAGTTTAAGGGTAATATTAGGGACAGGTGTGGTGGTATGGGTAAGTTTAAGGGTAAGGTTAGGGACAGGTGTGGTGGTATGGGTAAGTTTAAGGGTAATGTTAGGGACAGGTGTGGTATGGGTGAGTTTAAGGGTAATGTTAGGGACAGGTGTGGTGGTATGGGTAAGTTTAAGGGTAATGTTAGGGACAGGTGTGGTATGGGTGAGTTTAAGGGTAATGTTAGGGACAGGTGTGGTGGTATGGGTAAGTTTAAGGGTAAAGTTAGGGACAGGTGTGCTGGTATGGGTAAGTTTAAGGGTAATGTTAGGGACAGGTGTGTTGGTATGGGTAAGTTTAAGGGTAAGTTTAGGGACAGGTGTGGTGGTATGGGTAAGTTTAAGGGTAAGTTTAGGGACAGGTGTGGTGGTATGGGTACATTTAAGGGTAATGTTAGGGACAGGTGTGGTGGTATGGGTACGTTTAAGGGTAATGTTAGGGACAGGTGTGGTGGTATGGGTAAGTTTAAGGGTAATGTTAGGGACAGGTGTGGTGGTATGGGTAAGTTTAAGGGTAAAGTTCGGAACAGGTGTGGTGGTATGGATAAGTTTAAGGGTAAGTTTAGGGACAAGTGTGCTGGTATGGGTAAGTTTAAGGGTAGGTTTAGGGACAGGTGTGCTGGTATGGGTAAGTTTAAGGGTAAGTTTAGGGACAGGTGTGGTGGTATGGGTAAGTTTAAGGGTAAGTTTAGGGACATGTGTGCTGGTATGGGTAAGTTTAAGGGTAATGCTAGGGACAGGTGTGGTGGTATGGGTAAGTTTAAGGGTAATGTTAGGGACAGGTGTGGTGGTATGGGTAAGTTTAGGGGTAAAGTTAGGGACAGGTGTGCTGGTATGGGTAAGTTTAAGGGTAATGTTAGGGACAGGTGTGGTGGTATGGGTAAGTTTAGGGTCAGGTGTGCTGGTATGGGTAAGTTTAAGGGTAAAGTTACGGATAGGTGCGCTGGTATGGGTAAGTTTAAGGGTAAGTTTAGGGACAGGTGTGCTGGCATGGGTAAGATTAAGGGTAATGCTAGGGACAGGTGTGCTGGTATGGGTAAGTTTAGGGGCAGGTGTGCTGGTATGGGTAAGTTTAAGGGTAATGTTAGGGACAGGTGTGCTGGTATGGGTAAGTTTAAGTGTAAAGTTAGGGACAGGTGTGCTGGTATGGGTAAGTTTAAGGGTAATGTTAGGGACAGGTGTGGTGGTTTGGGTAAGTTTAAAGGTAAGTTTAGGGACAGGTGTGCTGGTATGGGTAAGTTTAAGGATAAGGTTAGGGACAGGTGTGGTGGTATGGGTAAGTTTAAGGGTAAAGTTAGGGACGTGTGCTGGTATGGGTAAGTTTAAGGGTAATGTTAGGGAGAGGTGTGTTGGTATGGGTAAGTTTAAGGGTAATGTTAGGGACAGGTGTGGTGGTATGGGTAAGTTTAAGGGTAAGTTTAGGGAGAGGTGTGCTGGTATGGGTAAGTTTAAGGGTAATGTTAGGGACAGGTGTGGTGGTATGGGTAAGTTTAAGGGTAAGTTTAGGGACAGGTGTGGTGGTATGGGTAAGTTTAAGGGTAAGTTTAGGGACATGTGTGGTGGTATGGGTAAGTTTAAGGGTAAGTTTAGGGACAGGTGTGGTGGTATGGGTACGTTTAAGGGTAATGTTAGGGACAGGTGTGGTGGTATGGGTACGTTTAAGGGTAATGTTAGGGACAGGTGTGGTGGTATGGGTAAGTTTATGGGTAATGTTAGGGACAGGTGTGGTGGTATGGGTAAGTTTAAGGGTAAAGTTCGGGACAGGTGTGGTGGTATGGGTAAGTTTAAGGGTAAGTTTAGGGACAGGTGTGCTGATATGGGTAAGTTTAAGGGTAAGTTTAGGGACAGGTGTGCTGGTATGGGTAAGTTTAAGGGTAAGTTTAGGGACAGGTGTGGTGGTATGGGTAAGTCTAAGGGTAAGTTTAGGGACATGTGTGCTGGTATGGGTAAGTTTAAGGGTAATGCTAGGGACAGGTGTGGTGGTATGGGTAAATTTAAGGGTAATGTTAAGGACAGGTGCGGTGGTACGGGTAAGTTTAGGGGTAAAGTTAGGGACAGGTGTGGTGGTATGGGTAAGTTTAGGGTCAGGTGTGCTGGTATGGGTAAGTTTAGGGTCAGGTGTGCTGTATGGGTAAGTTTAAGGGTGAGTTTAGGGACAGGTGTGGTGGTATGGGTGAGTTTAAGGGTAAAGTTCGGCACAGATGTGCTGGTATGGGTAGGTTTAAGGGTAATGCTAGGGACAGGTGTGGTGGTATGGGTAAGTTTAGGGACAGGTGTGCTGGTATGGGTAAGTTTAAGGGTAAAGTTAGGGACAGGTGTGCTGGTATGGGTAAGTTTAAGGGTAAGGTTAGGGACAGGTGTGGTGGTATGGGTAAGTTTAAGGGTAAGTTTAGGGACAGGTGTGCTGGTATGGGTAAGTTTAAGGGTAATGTTAGGGACATGTGTGGTGGTATGGGTAAGTTTAAGGGTAAGTTTAGGGACAGGTGTGCTGGTATGGGTAAGTTTAAGGGTAATGTTAGGGACAGGTGTGGTGGTATGGGTATGTTTAAGGGTAATGTTAGGGACAGGTGTGTTGGTATGGGTAAGTTTAAGGGTAATGTTAGGGACATGTGTGGTGGTATGGGTAAGTTTAAGGGTAAGTTTAGGGACAGGTGTGGCGGTATGGGTAAGTTTAAGGGTAATGTTAGGGACCGGTGTGGTGGTATGGGTAAGTTTAAGGCTAATGTTAGGGACAGGTGTGGTGGTATAGGTAAGTTTAAGGGTAAGTTTAGGGACAGGTGTGGTGGTATGGGTAAATTTAAGGGTAATGTTAGTGACAGGTGTGGTGGTATGGGTAAGTTTAAGGGTAAAGTTAGGGACAGGTGTGGTGGTATGGGTAAGTTTAAGGGTAATGTTAGGGACAGGTGTGGTGGTATGGGTAAGTTTAAGGGTAAAGTTCGGGCCAGGTGTGGTGGTATGGGTAAGTTTAGGGACAGGTGTGCTGGTAGGTATGGGTAAGTTTAAGGGTAAGTTTAGGGACAGGTGTGCTGGTATGGGTAAGTTTAAGGGTAAATTTAGGCACAGGTGTGCTGGATGGGTAAGTTTAAGGGTAAAGTTAGGGATAGGTGTGCTGGGATGGGTAAGTTTAAGGGTAGGTTAGGTGTAAGGGAAGTGTCAGCAGTGTAATTATAAATGTAACTACAAAAATTAATTACAGATGCAATTACGTGCAGGTATTTTAAAAATGTAAGTACAATGTAAAAGCATTTATGTACATAAGTGCATTGTATCAAATTATTAATTTAAATGTTAGTACATGGTAGTTAAATGGGTCCAGAGCCGGTATAATTCTCTTCCACTTCTTCTAAATCAGTTTCTGGTTCAAACATACAGTATATGGCTGATTAAACCAGTATTTCCACTTTCCATTTTGCAGCGTTTGTATGGTAAAGTTGAGGGACTGGATTTCTTTGCATACAGGGAGTGCAGAATTATTAGGCAAGTTGTATTTTTGAGGATTAATTTTACAACATTAATAATTAAACAACAACCATGTTGTCAATGAACACAAAAAACTCATTAATATCAAAGCTGAATATTTTTGGAAGTAGTTTTTAGTTTTAGCTATTTTAGGGGGATATCTGTGTGTGCAGGTGACTATTACTGTGCATAATTATTAGGCAACTTAACAAAAAACAAATTTATACCCATTTCAATTATTTATTTTTACCAGTGAAACCAATATAACATCTCAACATTCACAAATATGCATTTCTGACATTCAAAAACCAAACAAAAACAAATCAGTGACCAATATAGCCACCTTTCTTTGCAAGGACACTCAAAAGCCTGCCATCCATGGATTCTGTCAGTGTTTTGATCTGTTCACCATCAACATTGCGTGCAGCAGCAACCACAGCCTCCCAGACACTGTTCAGAGAGGTGTACTGTTTTCCCTCCTTGTAAATCGCACATTTGATGATGGACCACAGGTTCTCAATGGGGTTCAGATCAGGTGAACAAGGAGGCCATATCATTAGATTTTCTTCTTTTATACCCTTTCTTGCCAGCCACGCTGTGGAGTACTTGGACGCGTGTGATGGAGCATTGTCCTGCATGAAAATCATGTTTTTCTTGAAGGATGCAGACTTCTTCCTGTACCACTGCTTGAAGAAGGTGTCTTCCAGAAACTGGCAGTAGGACTGGGAGTTGAGCTTGACTCCATCCTCAACCCGAAAAGGCCCCACAAGCTCATCTTTGATGATACCAGCCCAAACCAGTACTCCACCTCCACCTTGCTGGCGTCTGAGTCGGACTGGAGCTCTCTGCCCTTTACCAATCCAGCCACGGGCCCATCCATCTGGCCCATCAAGACTCACTCTCATTTCATCAGTCCATAAAACCTTAGAAAAATCAGTCTTGAGATATTTCTTGGCCCAGTCTTGACGTTTCAGCTTGTGTGTCTTGTTCAGTGGTGGTCGACTTTCTGCCTTTCTTACCTTGGCCATGTCTCTGAGTATTGCACACCTTGTGCTTTTGGGCACTCCAGTGATGTTGCAGCTCTGAAATATGGCCAAACTGGTGGCAAGTGGCATCTTGGCAGCTGCACGCTTGACTTTTCTCAGTTCACGGGCAGTTATTTTGCGCCTTGGTTTTTCCACATGCTTCTTGCGACCCTGTTGACTATTTTGAATGAAACGCTTGATTGTTCGATGATCACGCTTCAGAAGCTTGGCTATTTTAAGACTGCTGCATCCCTCTGCAATATATCTCACTATTTTTGACTTTTCTGAGCCTGTCAAGTCCTTCTTTTGACCCATTTTGCCAAAGGAAAGGAAGTTGCCTAATAATTATGCACACCTGATATAGGGTGTTGATGTCATTAGACCACACCCCTTCTCATTACAGAGATGCACATCACCTAATATGCTTAATTGGTAGTAGGCTTTCCAGCCTATACAGCTTGGAGTAAGAAAACATGGATAACGAGGATGATGTGGTCAAAATACTCATTTGCCTAATAATTCTGCACTCCCTGTATTTATGGTTCCGCATATACTTAACGTCATGAAGCAAGGGTGTAGTTACATTCAAGCTATTTTAAGGTATTAAGAATTTATTTTCACAGGAAAATACATTTAAATATGTCATTTTGGTGATCAAAGATTAGATTTAGGGGATACAATTATTGACTACACAGGGATTTTAAGTTGGTGGCATCGCTTTTAAAGGGAAAAGCTGCCCATAACGGTTGGCCTAGAATCTGTTTTCTTTATAATAATATCATATTATTAATGAAAAATAGTTGGAAAAAGATCCAGTGTGTATCTGTATTTGTGCTTGTCAAATGATTCAATTTCCAACGTGTTTTCGCTTCGGTGAGTAATGTAGCCAATCACAGATATGTTTGTTGATTTCTAGAATGCAATGGTCAATCACAGGAGTTTAAGTTACAATCCACTCACCGCTCAAGTTTTTGTTCAGTTCTGAGTTCTGCACATGCACAAATCCTCTCTAACAAAGTGTTGACATAATGTAAATAAGAGATTCATTGTGTAATCAGCTTCACTGATTAATATAACGGACCTTTGTGAGATTGCATTTATTGAATGAGTGACAGCTTTTAGTGATTATAAAGGGAGCGCTCTTTGCGTGCTGTCTATGCAATATAAAAATGAATAGGCCTATATTCAGAAATGTAATAAAACTTTTGTTTTCCATTCTTGACAAGCGGCCACTTTCACGCTTCAATACATAGGCCCATCCGCATATACATGCGGGACTTGCTCTTGAAATTGATTTGAATTGATGACTGACAGTGATAAATATTTA
The DNA here is from genome assembly GCA_023566225.1 of Romanogobio albipinnatus. Taxonomy (NCBI): domain Eukaryota; kingdom Metazoa; phylum Chordata; class Actinopteri; order Cypriniformes; family Gobionidae; genus Romanogobio; species Romanogobio albipinnatus. The sequence goes on from CM042240.1 coordinate 56,002,021, forward strand.
TGTATCGAAATCATCAGGCTCATATAAATGTCAGGAAAACACGATTCCTGGCAGCGGGTCAATATCCACTGGATCTTTGGTAAGTTGTAAGGAACTACTATAGCGAGTCCAAGCTTTAGTTTAAACTTTACTTGTCTCATTTTCCATGCATGCAGCTGCTCTTCTGCCACTCAGTCCGTCTGAGGAGGTGTGTTTTCAGGCGGGAAAGTGACGTCGATGCATACCCTCTATTGTTTGTTGTAACCCGCTTTTGGTGAGTCTTCAAGTCATGCTCATGTTATGCTCTGATTCAAGCCAAGTTCTAGTTATCGTCTTATTTTATCTTTATTTTGTTTCGTCAACTGCACATGGGTTTATCAAGCTCACCTTCAGTGGACTTATGTTACATCTGTATTTTCATGTTGTAATATGTGACAAGAGATGTAAAATATATATTTTCTTGGCTCTTGTACATTAAAAAGAAACGTATACAATACAATCAACCTCTCAGGCCATAGTTCTACTTTATCAGTACTGCCCATGCTTTTGTTTAATCTCAAACCTTGAGCTCCATTCACACCGCCAACGACACACAGCAACAAGATCCCATTCATTTTCAATGGAGGGCTGGCGACACGAGTGACAGTAATCAATGACAACAGAAGACAGGCGTGTCAAGCGGCGGGAGTCATGAGACAAATGTTCTGAAATTTCAACTTTTTGCAAATGAGCAGTGAATTTCGTGAGCAACAACCAATAGGAGTACAGACTGTCTGTGGAGCTCACACCATCTCGAGTACAGGCAAGACAGGATAAGAGTTCATAAGTGATTTCACTGTTTTATATGATTTGAGTGTAACCACATAGATGGATATAATAAAATGATTTTGACTTTTCATCACAATCCCAATCAAGTTGTTACAACATCTGTGACTTACTCTTGCTTGACTAAGGAGTGGATCTGAGGATTTTCTACAACAGCAGGAGTTACAGTGACGTATTGTGGCAGTGTGTCATGTGACTGCTTTTCCACCAGCTTCTTTAAAGACAAATCAATTGATTGCAGGGTGTTGTTGATGGTGTTAAACTGTTTTGTCAGTAATTCATATAATTGCAGCTGCCTTGTTTCCTGAGTGTCTTCAGAAGCAACAGGGTTCTGCCATCCAGCAGGGGAAGCACTGAGTCTGAGCTGTCCTGCTCCGGTTAGGTCATCTGTGGTCTGGACGGCCTCCTCTATGACAGGAGATATACATCATCAACAGATATGAATTAAGCATCTGGTCAAGCTACATTATGAGGATGAGTTTAAAACACACACACAAATACAGGTTAGATAAAGTCTGAAATTGTAAAAAATACATCAAAGGAAAAACAGCAATCTAAGCACTCATAAATGCAGTGATGGACACTGGCAATACTTAAATATTATTATTCAAATGAGAAGCAGAAACAACATATCTGAAAGTGACCTCAGACCTTCACTGTCTAATAAAAATAGGGAAATATAAATAAGTCAATTTGCAGAGCTCACTAACCTCTGTCACTGGCAGTAGATCCTACTGGTTCTGTGGTCTTTTTACTGACAGTTTCAGTCAACATCACAGATTCTCTCCGGTTCTGTTATGAAAAAGAAAGAATACGATTTAAGTCATGCTTTGTGTCTGTTTGTTAAAGGGTTAGTTCACCCAAAAATGAAAATTATGTCATTAATTACTCACCCTCATGTCGTTCGACACCCGTAAGACATTCGTTCATCTTTGGAACACAAATGAAGATATTTTTGTTGAAAGCTGATGGCTGAGAAAGGCTTGAGGTAGGCCTCCATTGACATTCAGTACATTTACACTCACAAGACCCATAAAAGGCACTAAAAACGTTGTTACAAAGTCCATCTCACTACAGTGGCTCTACAATAATTTTACGAAGCGGCGACAATAGTTTTTGTGCGAAAAAAATAAATAAAAATAACGACTTTATTGACTAAGGAGTGGATCTGAGGATTTTCTACAACAGCAGGAGTTACAGTGACGTATTGTGGCAGTGTGTCATGTGACTGCTTTTCCACCAGCTTTATTCCACTCCTCCATGAACTGCCACCTTAACGTGGTGGAGGGGTTTGAGTACCCGAATGACCCTAGGAGCTATGTTGTCCGGGGCTATATGCCCCTGGTAGGGTCTCCCAAGGCAAACAGGTCCTAGGTGACGGGTCAGACTAAGAGCAGTTCAAAAACCCTTATGATGACAAGTAAAACGAGGACCGTGACGTCGCCCGGTACGGCGCAGCCGGGGCCCCACCCTGGAGCCAGGCCTGGGGTTGGGGCTCGTATGCGAGCGCCTGGTGGCCGGGCCTTCCCCCACGGGGTCCGGCCGGGCTCAGCCCAAAGGAGCGACGTGGGGACACCTTCCCGTGGGCCCACCACTCGCAGGAGGGACCGTAAGGGGCCGGTGCAAAGAAAATCGGGCAGCAGTTGAAGGCAGGAGCCTAGACGACCCGATCCCTGGACACAGAATCTGGCTCTTGGGACATGGAATGTCACCTCGCTGGCGGGGAAAGAGCCTGAGATTGTGCGTGAGGTTGAGAGGTTCCGACTAGAGATAGTCGGAATCACCTCCACGCATGGCTTGGGCTCTGGAACCACACTCCTCGAGAGGGGATGGACTCTTCACCACTCTGGAGTTGCCCATGGTGAGAGGCGGCGGGCTGGTGTGGGTTTGCTTATAGCCCCCCAGCTCTGCCGCCATGTGTTGGAGTTTACCCCGGTGAACGAGAGGGTCGTTTCCCTGCGGCTTCGGCTCGGGGATAGGTCTCTCACTGTTGTGTGTGCCTACGGGCCAAACAGCAGTGCAGAGTACCCGACCTTCTTGGTGTCCCTGGGAGGGGTGCTGGAGAGTGCTCCGACTGGGGACTCCGTCGTTCTACTGGGGGACTTCAACGCCCACGTGGGCAATGACAGTGAAACCTGGAGGGGCGTGATTGGGAGGAACGGCCCCCCTGATCTGAACCCGTGTGGTGTTCAGTTATTGGACTTCTGTGCTAGTTACAGTTTGTCCATAACGAACACCATGTTCAAGCATAAGGGTGTCCATCAGTGCACATGGCACCAGGACACCCTAGGTCGTAGGTCAATGATCGACTTTGTGGTCGTTTCATCTGACCTGCGGCCGTATGTCTTGGACACTCGGGTGAAGAGAGGGGCGGAGCTGTCAACTGATCACCACCTGGTGGTGAGTTGGATCCGATGGCGGGGGAGGAAGCTGGATAGACTCGGTAGACCCAAACGTACTGTGAGGGTCCGCTGGGAACGTTTGGCCGAGTCTCCTGTCAGAGAGATCTTCAACTCCTGCCTCCGGCAGAGCTTCGACCAGATCCCGAGGGAGGCTGGAGATATTGAGTCCGAGTGGACCATGTTCTCCACCTCCATTGTCAAAGCGGCTGCTCGGAGCTGTGGACGCAAGGTCTCCGGTGCCTGTCGAGGCGGCAATCCCCGAACCCGGTGGTGGACACCGGAAGTAAGGGATGCCGTCAAGCTGAAGAAGGAGTCCTATCGGGCCTGGCTGGCTTGTGGGACTCCTGAGGCAGCTGACAGGTACCGGCAGGCTAAACGGACTGCAGCCCGGGTGGTTGTGGAGGCAAAAACTCGGGCCTGGGAGGAGTTCGGTGAGGCCATGGAAAAGGACTATCGGCTGGCCTCGAAGAGATTCTGGCAAACCGTCCGGCGCCTCAGGAGGGGGAAGCAGTGCCCTACCAACGCTGTTTACAGTGGCGATGGGCGGCTGTTGACCTCAACTGGGGATGTTGTCGGACGGTGGAAGGAATACTTCGAGGATCTCCTCAATCCCGCCGTCACGTCTTCCATTGGGGAAGCAGAGGCTGGGGGCTCAGAGGAGGACTCGTCCATCACCCAAGCTGAAGTCACCGAGGTGGTCAAGAAACTCCTCGGTGGCAAGGCACCGGGGGTGGATGAGATCCGCCCTGAGTACCTCAAGTCTCTGGATGTTGTGGGGCTGTCTTGGCTGACACGCCTCTGCAGCATCGCGTGGCGGTCGGGGACAGTGCCTCTGGTATGGCAGACCGGGGTGGTGGTCCCTCTTTTTAAGAAGGGGGACCGGAGGGTGTGTTCCAACTATAGGGGGATCACACTTCTCAGCCTCCCCGGGAAAGTCTATGCCAGGGTACTGGAGAGGAGAATTCGGCCGATAGTGGAACCTCGGATTCAGGAGGAACAGTGTGGTTTTCGTCCTGGTCGTGGAACACTGGACCAGCTCTATACCCTCTACAGGGTGCTGGAGGGTTCATGGGAGTTTGCCCAACCAGTCCACATTTGTTTTGTGGATTTGGAGAAGGCATTTGACTGTGTCCCTCGCGGCGTCCTGTGGAGGGTGCTGGGGGAATATGGGGTCCGGGGTCCTTTGCTGAGGGCTGTCCGGTCCCTGTATGACCGAAGCAGGAGTTTGGTCCGCATTGCCGGCAGTAAGTCAGACTTGTTCCCGGTGCATGTTGGACTCCGGCAGGGCTGCCCTTTGTCGCCGGTTCTGTTCATAATTTTTATGGACAGAATTTCTAGGCGCAGCCAAGGGCCGGAGGGTGTCAGGTTTGGGGACCACACGGTTTCGTCTCTGCTCTTTGCGGATGACGTTGTCGTGTTGGCCCCTTCTAACCAGGACCTTCAGCATGCACTGGGACGGTTTGCAGCCGAGTGTGAAGCGGCTGGGATGGGGATCAGCACCTCCAAATCCGAGGCCATGGTCCTCAGTCGGAAAAGGGTGGCTTGCCCACTTCAGGTTGGTGGAGAGTTCCTGCCCCAAGTGGAGGAGTTCAAGTATCTAGGGGTCTTGTTCACGAGTGAGGGGAGGATGGAACGGGAGATTGACAGACGGATCGGTGCAGCTTCTGCAGTAATGCGGTCGATGTACCGGTCTGTCGTGGTGAAGAAAGAGCTAAGCCGTAAGGCGAAGCTCTCGATTTACCGGTCAATCTACGTTCCTACTCTCACCTATGGTCATGAGCTTTGGGTCATGACCGAAAGGACAAGATCCCGGATACAGGCGGCCGAAATGAGCTTTCTCCGCAGGGTGGCTGGGCGCTCCCTTAGAGATAGGGTGAGAAGCTCAGTCACTCGGGAGGAACTCGGAGTAGAGCCGCTGCTCCTCCACATCGAGAGGGGACAGCTGAGGTGGCTCGGGCATCTGTTCCGGATGCCTCCTGAACGCCTTCCCGGGAAGGTGTTTCGGGCATGTCCAACCGGGAGGAGGCCCCGGGGAAGACCGAGGACACGCTGGAGGGACTATGTCTCCCGGCTGGCCTTGGAACGCCTCGGTGTCCCCCCGGAAGAGCTAGAGGAAGTGTCTAGGGAGAGGGAAGTCTGGGCATCTCTGCTTAGACTGCTGCCCCCGCGACCCGGCCACGGATAAGCGGAAGAAGATGGATGGATGGATGGACTTTATTCCACAAGTTCTTGTCTTCCTTGTTGGCCTCTGCCGTGAAACTCACGAAGCATGCGCAAGAATATGACGCAGAACCGCCGTTCGGACACGTGACCCAGAAGCAAGGAGATTTGTTTACAACAAGCAGAGGAAGACGCGCCGTATCGAAGCTGTTGAATTCTACATTGATCGTGCTTTAGGTCTCGGCGTAGTGCTCAAAATGGGACTTAAGTGTGCATTTCATGGATTCCCGAACGCCGGCGCTACGTCATATTCTCGCGCATGCGTCGTGGTGCTTCGTGAGTTTCACGGCAGAGGCCAAAACGGAAAACAAGAACTTGTAGAATAAAGTCGTTATTTTGATTTTTTTTTTTCGCGCAAAAACTATTGTCGCCGCTTGGTAAAATTATTGTAGAGCCACTGGAGTGAGATGGACTTTGTAACAACGTTTTTAGTGCCTTTTATGGGTCTTGTGAGTGTAAATGTACTGAATGTCAATGGAGGCCTTTCTCAGCCATCAGCTTTCAACAAAAATATCTTAATTTGTGTTCCGAAGATGAACGAATGTCTTACGGGTGTCGAACGACATGAGGGTGAGTAATTAATGACATCATTTTCATTTTTGGGTGAACTAACCCTTTAATAGGGGATATCCACATAATATAATAATACAATAACAGTATGCATTTCAGTAACTGAGGGAGTGAAGGGTAGTTATTTGGGATATAATGACTACCTCAGAATTTGAGCTGAATTCCCAGAGTGCCATATTGTTGCTTCTATTATTGTCATGTTATAGAATAATTATTATAATTTATATAGATGTTGATTCAACTATAGGCTGTTTAACAGAGTCTACTGCTGTTATGACATCCCTTCAACAACAAAAACAACATTATTAATAAATAAATATATATAAATATCTTCATGTAGATCTTGTATTTTAGATGATCATCATGTATATGCTAAACTCATTTACAATATAATACCATAATAATGTTGTTTTTCAATTTATCAGTAAATGCACATCTCACCATTTTAACTCTTTCGGCAACAGATTCGGATTCATCTGAAGAACTGTCTGTTTGTGTATAGAAAACAAGCAAAAGCCATAATCATTTTTAGTGTCAGTTAATGCAGAAGACCACATAAAAAATAAAGACAAATGTCAATCATTGACAAAACTCTTTGGAAATCCAGACTCCTGGCAGCCTGGCTTAATATGTGCAAAACATCCCTAAGTAAATATGGTGGAGATCAGAGGAGGGAAGAAACAGGTGATAAGGCCATTGATGGTGCGATGATCCAGAAATCACTAATGGTATCCTTTTTTTGTGGCGTGAATATGACAACCTGTTGCCTGCCGAATGGTTGCATTTCATTTTGAGACATTGTACTGCAGGGTTGAAAATCAAAGACGTCTGCTTACATGTTCCAACCCCCTCTTTCTTACTAAAAAGGCCATTTGTGATTCCTAAGGCCAATTCACACTGCACCAACCAATGGCAACAATCACTAGATTAAAGTATGTCACTTCTCAGACATATTCCACAACCTTACAGACAGCGATTCGACTCGGCGTTCAATCTGTGAAAACATGAGCCAACTAACGCTGAGAGGTAACTGATCCGACAAAAACCAATAAAGGTGTCTTTTTGCCATCTGTCGGCGCTGTGTTGACTATGATCAAGGCCTGTAGGCCGAGACGTTTGTACATCAGGATCTGCTCACTGTCACACTTTTAGTACAGTGGGGGAAGCTGTAATCTGCGCATTGATCAATTTGAATGTCTCTCATTTGGTTTAGTCACATAAACAAGGAAATAATAAATGAAAAATGGTTTCTTTTCTTTGGCGCTTCCTCTCTACCTGAGCTCTGCCTTTCAGGACTGGGTCAAAAGCCATAAGCCAAACTCAAGGGTTTATGGGCGGGTAAAAATATAGGCTATTTTAGATCTTTCGATCTAATGGAAGAAAAAGCTTGCACAATTTACATATGAACGTGAAAGGAGACAAATGGAAGCTTTCGTATCTGCTCTGGCAGCCGCAAGACCGTGCTGAACGCTGTGAGCACGTGTCACAAATCAGGAATGGTGAGGGAACATCGTAGGTGTTACGTTTTTCATCCTCAAACCAAACTTAGGTCCCTAGACGACAGTGTTAAAAATCCCGTCTGGCTAGTGCGCTTCCCGTAGTGTTTACTGGTTAGGTCAGTAGGCAGACTTTTGCGATTGTTCGAACACATAAGTTTTACACAAGGAAAGTAATCAAGTCAAATGCGATTTACGACAACCTCAAAAGTGGACAAGCTCAAAATGTTTTAGACCCTGTTTAAACCTGTATTTCGCGTCATCTCATCCACTTGTGATCTGATCTGCAAAAACACACCTTATTGCCAGGTGTAAACAAGGCCTTTCACTCTTTTCCTTTATAAACTTGTGCCAACTAATTTTGATTCAGCATTAACAGTATATAGCATTAATAGCACTACCTATTGAAATCCGATAATCACATCGTATCAATACTCTCCTTAATATTTTGCTACTATTAACTGCACATATGTGTCATTGGTATAAATAGCAGGGGGTGATAAAAGACAAGAAATTTACAGATTTATACAAATGATGACAGAATTAAAACATTTTGGTGAACTATACCTTTAATAAAGGTCTGGCTGGAGAAATTATGAATTTTAAGTGCAAATACTCATAAAACTCACCCGGCTGGATTGTTTCCTTCTGTAGTGTGTTCTTTTCAATTCCATGCACAGGTATTGAAACAGTCTTGTCAAATAATCTTTTCCAGGACTCTGGAAAACCTTTTAAGGCGTTCATTAATTCTCTCCTTCTCATAATATTTTGCACAGAGTTTGCACTGTGTATGTCTGTCTGCGTCACCTATGGCAAAATAAAATGGTAGATATTAAAACATGCCATACCTGGCAATGGGTCAGTATTGTCAAAAGTCATCTATAAGGCAAACAAGGTCAAATTCACAGATTACTAATCAATAATTCTGTCAGTTTGAACTACAACAATATGAATATGGTTTGATTAATGGCCTATGGGCTTATAACTTTTGTTTTGGTACTGTATATTAGATATACCTTTCTGAATGACTCCTTCAGGTGTCCAAACTCTGGAAGAACCCCGCTCTAAGAAAAACAGGAGAGTTCATTTAAATCAGAGGAGGACCAGTAAAAGTTCAAATTTCTTCATAAAATATAACTAATTCATACCATCCATACCTGTATGAGTTTCAGTAGTTGCACTTGTTGAAAGCCGTTTGATGGCTTGTAATAGATGCTAAACTTCCACTTCTTGTTATGCATCTTTCCTCCAATAATCTCAAACTGATGGGGACTAAACCACTTCCCTTTACATAATATACACTTCTCTCCTAAAATCAGAAAAACATGATACAGAACATATGAATTGGTGCACATATCTGAAATAATATATGCAAGTTTGTTAAACCATTTGAATCACAGTAGCATTCGGGTACATATAAAAAGAAAAAGAAAAAAAAAGTGTATTATGCACTTTTTTTGTTTATTTATTAAATATTAGTTAAATATAATTGAATTGTATCTGAAAATGTAACAAATATATCTTCCCAAAACTTACCAATGTCATACTTTATTCTGTAAAGACAACCTGCCATTTGTCCACAACGAACAGCCAGTTGTTTCTTATCTCTGACCTCTTGATAAACATCTGGTAGGCCTAGCTCTAAAAAGAAATACAATAAAAGAATATTGTCGCAGGATATAATAATAAACGGATCAAAATTTCTCTTCAGATCTATGACAAAGACATTCTTTCATAGATGTGTGACTTATGTTATAGTAACAAATATATATATTATTCTTGGTCTGCCTGTTTAGACACTGATTATGTGGCAGGGAAATTGCCTCCTGATGCTGCTTTTCTTTGAGCACCTTTTTTGTTCTCTTTCTTCTCTCATCTTTACTAAAATCAGTTTCTGAGCAGTTTTCCTTCACTTCACATTCTGGCTTAGTCTGCTTTGTAACTGATGCAACATTCATCTTCTTCAGGTCTATGAGAGGCAAATGTTATGCCATATTTGGTTTACTGGTTCATTGGTTTATGCTTACCTGGAAGCCTGGAGTTTATACTTCTGGCTTTTTTCATCTTGTTGCCATCTTTATTATTCATCTTCCTTTTTTCCCTTTGTTTTCCAATACTTTTCCCCATCTCGTTCCGCCGGTGAGATTCTGAAGCGTTGCCCCAATTCATCTTTGGATCTATGAATACATCCATGTCTTGTGAGTCTCAAAAATACAGCCATCAATTAGTGGTGGATATTCAGAATTGGCTGTCAAATTTTAGGGCTCTTTATGTTGTAAAAGTTTCTAAATATACTAATTTGGACTTCTATATGTAAGGATCAGCCAAAATGGATTACACATGAAAACAAAACAATTCATTTGAATGTATTACAGTTTACTTTAGAAAAATACAAGCACATTTTCTATTCAACTGCTAAGAGAGGGTCATACGCACAGATAGCTTTCATCAAAAACATTCATCTCTGGGCATGATTAAAGGAAAAGCCAAATTTACCAGTAAAACACGAGTACCCATATAATAATATAAGTAGACTACCTAAAATAATTAAAACTATTATAGAAGATTTAACTGCTGAATATTCTTGAGGTTTCTCATTTTTTTTAACCAAAACATTTCCATGACTTTTCCAGTAGCTTGAGATTTACGTAGTAAGGATTTAAAAAATATTTTTACTCACAATTTCTATCGAACAAAATATTTTAGAGTAATCTGACAAACTATATTTTTGTAATCTGATTACATAATCCAGATTGCATGTAATCAGTCACTACCAGCACTGAATTTATGTAATGTAAATGTATTGTTCAATGAATAGAAAAGCCTATTTTCTACCCTAGTAGTGTTAATGCATTGATTGTCCAAAATGTATAACTGTGATTTTTCCTTATCTTATAGATGCATTCTTTTGGGGTTTTACATTAAAGGGTTAGTTCACCCAAAAATGAAAATTATGTCAGTAATTACTCACCCTCATGTTGTTCCAACCATGTAAGACCTTCGTTCATCTTCAGAACATAATTTAGTATATTTTTGATGAAATCTGAGAGCTGTCTCACTCCTCCATAGGCTTTCAGAGGGACTGAAACTTGATGGCCCAGAATAGTAAGTAAAAACGTCATTTAAGGAGTCCAAATGACTACAGTGGCTCTGTATTAAGTCTATCATGCGATGAAAATACTTTTTGAGCGGAAAAACAACAAAAATAACGACTTTATCCCACTATTATTGTTGTTCAATTTGAGCCTCTGAGAGAGTTTGCGGGAGTGCCACGACGCATGCGCGAGAACCGTTCTTCTTCTACTACTACTTGTTACTGGCTGCTCACTCTTTCGGAGTATTACCGCCATCTACTGTACGAGATGATGTCCCGACATTGCTTGTAAACAGACCTTGTTGCGCTTCCGGCAGAGGAAGACGTGCGCTGTATGCAAGCTATTGAATTCGACACTGATTGTGATTTAGGTCTCGATTTAGATTTTTACAATGGTTAAAAAGTGTGCATTTCCTGGATGTAAGAATCGTGAGAAAAAGAAAAGAAAACGTAAGAGTGCCTTACCAATTCTGCAAAATGAACGGCTTACCTTCCACACTTTCCCAATAAATGATCGTGAGCGAATGAAGCTATGGCTGCTGGCAGTGCAGCGGGATGTTAATTTACCGCTTAAAGTCGTTAAGAACATGAGGTTGTGCAGCAGTGAACATTTTTCAACAGACGACTTCAAACCAGTTCAACAAAACACAAGACGATTACTGAAATCAACAGCTGTGCCCAACTTGTTTTTACACAACAAGGTAATAAGTGGAATCGGCATGTAGTGGTTGTTAAAGTAACAATACATGATTTTAATTATTTGATTTTATTTGCATGTGGCTAATTATATATATATATATATATATATATATATATATATATATATATATATATATATATATATATATATATATATATATATATATATATATATATATATATATATATATATTTTTTTTTTTTTTTTAAATATATATATATATACATATAAACACACACATATATATACATATATTATATATATATATATGTGTGTGTTTATATGTGTGTGTTTATATATATATATATATATATATATATATATATATATATATATATATATATATATATATATATATATATATATATATTGCATACAGCGCGCGTCTTCTTCTGCTTGTAAACAGACCTTGTTGCGCTTCAAGCAATGTCGGGACATCATCTCGTACAGTAGATGGCGGTAATACTCCGAAAGAGTGAGCAGCCAGTAACAAGTAGTAGTAGAAGAAGAACGGTTCTCGCGCATGCGTCGTGGCACTCCCGCGAACTCTCTCAGAGGCTCAAATTGAACAACAATAATAGTGGGATAAAGTCGTTATTTTTGTTGTTTTTCCGCTCAAAAAGTATTTTCGTTGCATGATAGACTTAATACAGAGCCACTGTAGTCATTTGGACTCCTTAAATGACGTTTTTACTTACTATTCTGGGCCATCAAGTTTCATTCCCTCTGAAAGCCTATGGAGGAGTGAGACAGCTCTCAGATTTCATCAAAAATATACTAAATTATGTTCCGAAGATGAACGAAGGTCTTACATGGTTGGAACAACATGAGGGTGAGTAATTACTGACATAATTTTCATTTTTGGGTGAACTAACCCTTTAATGATAAGAATCTAATCAAAGCAAGTTAAACCTCCTTCTATTTATTGGCATGTTTTATATCCATAAATGTAAATATACAAATAGTAAACCCCACTTTAACATCTTCAAAAAAGAATTGAATTTGTACTTAAATACAATTTCAAAGTCTGTAACGTTAAATAAGAACGCTATATACACTTTTTTCCCCTCTTCTTTTTTCTTTTCGGATTAGGCTTTATATAATGTCCCTTGTTATTGAGCCATAATTGGTTTATTGTCTGCGTGTTATTTTATCATGTTTGTTAAAATTGCAACAAAAAAAGAAAAGGTAATTCTACGGCGCGCGACCATCAGGTGTGGACCGGAGCCCACAGCACCGGGGTTAAAGGGAAAGGGCAGGAAACCGGAAATGTCTGGGCACACTACCTAGTAAGATCTCGAGGCGCGTTTTTTTTGAAAAGTTGAACAAATGTTAACTTTAGCGCAGCGATTTTAGAACAACGCCCCATGAGCGCGACGCTGCAAAACACGCAAGAAGGCCGTCCAGCACGTGTTTACATGGCACAACACAGGAAAAGCAGCGCAAAAAAACGACCACAAACACACAAACAGAACCGAAACGTGCATCTTGGACTGTTTGTTTTAGGAGAAGATATAATGGGAAAAAAGACCTGAAATATTGACTTTATATGAGCTCTCTCGGGCCGTCTCTACAATTTGATTTTGTTGCAAAAGCTACAAACGATAGGCTACTAAAATAAGAAGTTATCTGCAAGCATTCTTTTAACATTTAACAAGATAACATTATCGCCACGTAAATGGAACTCGGAAAACGGGATGCGCTTTCAACAAAACACAAACTCAAACACTACTCATTAATACAGCAACAAGCAGTAGACTGGTATTTACCTCCACCTCCTCAGCTGCGGCGGGGTATTCTGAATTATCGTCTGGCTGCTGCACGAGAGGATTCCAGCCTGGGACTCTGGGAGTGGGAGGAGATTGAGAACTGGAGAAGCACGCGGAGGGGGTGTGTATGATTGAGGAGAATGCGCAGAATGTTTTCCTTTCTGGTGCCATGGTTCAATAGGGGTGTGACGGTAGCCTCATGTTTTGATGCATATCACGATACGATACTATTGCGATACATCAAGACCTATGGTAAAAGGTTAACAAAAAATGTACTAAATAAATAGGCTTTGACTTGGTGCTGGTAATGATTCAAAATACTGAATTATTTTAGACGAATATGCACTCTCTTACTGACTAGACATTTTTAAAATAATGTAGGCCACTTTTTACTGGTAACAAGACATTTGACATCAGATTCAGGACCCACAAATATTCCCACATTGCATTATTATACACATTATTACTATACACATTCATTATTATTATATATAGTAGTTTAATGTACTTATGCTACACTAAAACTCTGCAAACATGACTTTTCCTCACATAGTAATTTTCATTTTGGATGAACTATCCAGGGTTTCCCAAACTGGGGTTAGCGAAAGAACCGCAGGGGGATTGTGAGTTGACTGAAAAACGAATGTTTTATTTAATCATAAAACATTTTAATTAAAAAACAAAAATTGAAAATGAAAAAGATCACTGAACACTAAACATATTAATATTTTTTTGTTAACCTGCATGTCAATGTGGCCATTATCATATATATACACACACACACACACACACACACACACACACACACACACACACCACATACATACATAACAAAATCTCAGTGGTCTCCTAGTAAATATTTTAGGTTAAAGGGATTTGTCTGACAATTTTTTTTTCTGGGAACCCCTGCATTACATGGACAAAGAACAATAAATATGAAACCAACAATGAATTACACAGGTTGTACAGGTTTTAAATATTTTTGTCCAGGCTTTTGTTTTCTACATTGTGATAGTCAAAACTAAATGGTATAACACCAAATAATTAAACCTTTTTTTTATGTTGGCTTCAAAAGCCTGAAGTCAGGACTCAAACTCAGTTTCATTGTACAGCTGCAGCATATTTCAAAGTGCTGCCCACAAGGCTACTGCTCCAGATAGAAAAGAACATTTAATTGAGTTAAAAAGAATTAGGGAGAAGAAATAAATAATGATTATTTTATAGCCATTGTGTGAATTACATGTGATCATGCAATCCATAAAAAATAACTGTAATCTGATTATGAGCATTTTAAAAAGTAATATAATCTAATTACTACAAGTACTACATTTTTGTAATCTGATTACATAATCCAGATTGCATGTAATCAGTTACCACCAGCACTGAATTTATGTAATGTAAATGTATTGATCAATGAATAGAAAAAGCCTATTTTCTACCTCACCAGACATTTTTAGGCATCAGGGTCTAGCAAAGGATTTAGCGAAACCTATACATAACATTTTGATTAAAAGTGCAAGTTATTGATATGATTAATAAGTCATGACAAGATATGTTGGTAACACTTTAGTATGGGGAACTGTCACATGCTCTGTGTCTGTCCTTGGACTTTTACGTAGAAGTGTTTCCTGTGCTTTATTTTGTAGTTCTTTGTAGTTTTTCATGTTTATTAGTCTCCCCAGGTGTATCTTGTTTCATTGTTACTGTTGTTAAGCTTGTTTAAACCCTGTGTATTTATAGCCCTTGTGTTTCATTTGCTAGCTGTCAGTGGTTGAATGTGATGGTACCTGTTTTCTGTTAGCTTTTGTTTCTAGTTCTCCATGTTTCCTTTCATTTGTATAGTTGTTTCTTTATTAAACCCCTGCACTTAGATCCATGCCTCAGCCTGCTTTCTCTGGATGTTACAGGAACACATTCACTATTAACTTCGTAAGTTAGTAGTAGTGATGGCGAAGTGAAGCTTTCTGAACCAGTGAAGCTTTCAGCACAATTGTATCAGAAAAAGGTTCATTACTTGAAGCTTTTCAAATCAGAGCTCGACGAGGACCTCTGCTGGTGAAAGAGAGGGAAATCACTGTGTCGCAAAATTTTTTGCAACCATTATCTTAGAAGCAAAAATGAATTAATGGATAGATGAATGAATCAATAAATTAAATGCATGACAACAATCTGTTCCATTGCATACTCCTAGTAACTCAAACCAATAAAGATAACATTTTGTATTGTGAATGTGGACATTTTTCCTGTTTGTGAACAAATAAACTTATGAATAAAGGAAGTAGACCTAGACTAAATAAATGCAGGTGCATATATATATATATATATATATATATATATATATATACATATAGAGAGAGAGAGAGAGATTTAATAGGTTCACATAATTGTCAATAACAACATTTTTTAACCACTTAATTTTTTCAATACTTGAAAATGAACAAATTTGGGGGCAAAAAGTAGGCTGGTTTTCACCCATTTATATATATATAAAGGCTGCAGAACAAAAGCCAAATATATTATCAACCTTATTAAGCGAACTCAAATGAAAGTGTTCCCACATTTCAGAACCATGTCAAAGTCTCGCAACAATAAACTAGCGCAATACAACAGTTCTAACAACCCGTGTTGCGCATATTTAAACCTTTTAGAATCAGAGTACGAAGCAGTCACGTGGGTGTGTGTGAAACGAAGCTTCGGACGTCATTGGTCACGTGATTTTGATAGAACGAATCAAGCATCGATACAAAGCTTCACTGAAAATCGTTTCATTTTTTGACACACGCTTTGAGGCTTTGGTGTCACTGTTAACACCACTAGTTAGTAGTGGTGGCGAGATGAAGCTTCATGAAGCTTTGAAGCTTTCCAGCCAGATGTGTAGAAAAGTGGTTCATTTCTTGAGGCTTCGAATGCACACTAGAGACACCTGCTGGTCAATGCAAAAATGGTGCTTAAAAATGGTCAGTACTGTGACAATGCCAATATGTGTTCACAAAGGCTTGATACACACACACACACACACACACACACACACACACACACACACACACACACACACACACACACACACACACACACACACACACACATTAATCATCACACAAGTATTTATGCTCAGTGTTTCATAATTTTGTAACTGGGGAGTGCTTTTGTTGAACAGAGGGAAATGTAGTTCTTTAGATTTGATAAAACAAAGTTCCAGGTGAGAAAATGTAGACTGCCTATATAGACATTCCAGTTTTGTATGGCTGAGCTGGGGCACGTTCTTCGTTTCCAATGTTTGCGACGATTTTGGTGTGATCACAGTGTCCATTTAGGTAGATGATGCAGAGTGGGATGTGTAGTAATCACTAGAGTGCAGTGCAGTTTTATGAGTTTCACGTTTTAAAAGCAGCTTGTCCTAGTTTGGGGCGTATGAGACTGATGTTTATGAAATAATGCTATTTAAAAGATCTTTCTATGCTGTTGCATTAACTTATCAATAACGTGACATTTTTTCTATACTGTCTTGGTGTGATGTACCCTCTGTTCTCCATATGTCATGACTGGCTGTGAAAACAGCTAGGTTTATTACAATAATTTGGGTGAATTTTATTGTTAATTTTGTGTTTTTCAAAAAAAATGAATTGAATTCATTTTTATTCCGCATTCATTCACAGCTGTTGAAATAGCCATTGTATAGGACATAAATTAGGTTAAACTACTGCATGTCCGCCCACAGAAAAATGAATAAATATAAAAATTACCTACACAGAACTATTGATCCACGATACTAACATTACGAATCTTATGCGGCAGACAAACTGTGTGCGTATGTCACAAAATGATTCCGACTGAAAGTCAGCACATGTAAACACCAGGGGCCTCATTTATAAACGTTGCGTACGCACAAAAGAAGGCGTACGCCGCTCTCTACGCAATAATTGGTATTTATAAAAAGCAAACTTGACGGGAAAATGTGCGGTCCTTCACGCAAGCTCTGACCCAGGCGTACGCACAAAAACGGGTGAAATGAGAAATGGCGACACCGTCGGCAGATGGAAGGAACACGTGAAAGTGTGTTAAACTGTAGGCCGTTGTGCAAAAGAAATGGCAATACTGCCTCTTATATATAACATGAAGACTTCACAAAGCAAGTCTTACAATTAACAGCCTACACGAACACCCGTTTGATCGATCTGCAGTGCAAAACAAACAAAATCAAACGAAAATTACAACAGAAATGCAAATTAACACATATTTGCAAAAAGAAAAGTGAAATTTGTTCTGCAATAATATTGGCATATTATGCAATTCATCCTCATAAATAATATGGTAAACAGAACGAAATAGCTAATGTACGAAACTGATATTCTCGTCAATGTGTCTGTCTGGCGGAGCAGATATAGATGCAATTAGATAGACAGATAGATAGATAATTAGGGAGATACAGTATAGATAGATAGATAGATAGATAGATAGATAGATAGATAGATAGATAGATAGATTAGATAGATAGATAGATAGATAGATAGATAGATAGATAGATAGATAGATAGATAGATAGATAGATAGATAGATAGATAGATAGATAGATAGATAGATAGATAGATAGATAGATAGATAGATAGTGAACGCATCTTCACACAGCAAGAAGACTTGCTGGCAAACGAGGACACACTCTGGCGATGGAGCGCTAGACGCTTTTTTGCCTCAACTTTGATGTCCGACCATTTCTTTTTTATTTTGGCCATGGTCTGAGGTTGTGAGGCTACAGCATTTACGGCGTCTACAACCTTTTGCCATTCAAGTGCCATTTTGGCATTAGTAATGCCCACACTGTGCCCTCCAAAACAACATTTTTATCCTCTTTTCAACCTTGCCAACGATAATTTCTACTTCACATTGAGTGAAGTTAAGTTTTTTTTATTTCCTCTCTGTGTTTGCTATGATTTCGCAATCGATGAATATTAACTTGTGGGCGTTTCACGGACTATTTATGGGCAACTATGGGCGTGACATGAAGCCGCAAAAGCTGCGCTATATTTAGAATTGATTGTGATTTATTAAGGGAAAACTGCGTAGGATGTGCGTGCGCACGGTTTTATAAATCCGAATATATCTGTGCGTACGCACGTCCTATGTTTCATCCGTACGCCACTTCTGACGCAAATCCTACGCAAAGTTTTATAAATGAGGCCCCAGGGGTCTCATTTATAAAACTTTGCGTATAAACCTTACTAAAAGTGTACGTACGCACAAAAAAATTCAGATTTATAAAACCATGTGTACGTCAAATTATTGGAATTAGCCTATATTTAATCCTTGCTGTCATTAAAACAGCGTGTAACAGGAAAAGTGATCAAAAGTCGCACATGTCTATCTAAATTCATATAATTTTTGTTTAAATTCTGAGTATTGACTTTATGTAATTCAGTGCATATCGCCATTAATGAAACTGGAACATTAATGTAAATGTGTATATCAATATGAAAACAGTTTTAAATTGTTCTTACTTCATTACTTTTCTCACTCTAGTAAAAGAGTTTTTTAAAAAAAACAACCCGTTTGGATTTTACTAGATGTATATAGCCTAAAACAATAGGCACAAATAACACTGTTGGATTTAATCTTCATGATAATGTGGATATAACGTATGAAATGGAGTGAAAATTAAATGTCATTAATTCTTATAATCGTTCTTCTCACATGTATTTTCTACAATCTAACTTCAGTTCACGACCTCACCATCTGTGTCGCCAATTCCCTTTGTCTCCAGAATGTGCGTACGCACGGCTCAAAGTACACAACTCCATTACTTGAGTAAAAGTAAAAGTACTATTGGTTAAATATTACTCCATTACAAGTGAAAGTACAGAAGTACTTGCTTTTAAAAGTACTTAAAGTCCCTGTAAAGTCAAAACTAAACATGTGTTCTGAGTTTCTCACACCACAGATAAATGTGTTATTAACCACCCAGCCAAATTTGAATCATAAAAAAATCCGGGAAGTACATAAAATAGCTTATCTAAAACCTGAAAAAATGAGCAGCATTCTCTGCTCTCAAACGCTGGGGGTGTGTCCGCTGTCGGCGCCGAAACCACGCCCACTCGCGGGAAAGCGGCAGTAGCACACAAGACAACACTCACTGATCACGAGCGTCTATGATCATGACGCACCAGATGTCGGTGGGACGGGAGGATGACGGCCTGGGCGGGGGATAGTCGGTTCTGCAGCGGATTATCAGTGAATCCCAGTTGTCTCCGGTGAAAGTTTGTAAAACGATCCGGTGTAAAGTCACTGCAGAGGTAGGTGTCGGTGATGATCCTCAGCTCTCTCCATCAAGGGTGCTGTTCACAAAATTAATCCACCTCTTCATCGTTTTTGTTTTGTAAGCTGTTATGCAAGTTGTTGACTATAGTAACTAACAGTACTAACAGTAACTCGCGATCGAACTGATGCGAATGTGCTCTAGTTATGATCGTGTTAGGGGAGGAGTCAGGCTCGGTGCGTCATCGAGCCACCGTTTTAGCCCCGCCCAGAAAATCCTGAACACAGCAACGGTGAAAAACTGTTTAACGGTCTAACTTCTGAATTCAGTACTTCATAGTTCACAGTCTTTGTAATGTGTTTCAGCAATACATTTCTAACATTTATAATGTGTTTAGAAACAAATCTCAGAATTGCCTTTACAGGGACTTTAAGTATCAAAAGTAAAAGTAAACGCATTATTTTATTATTGTTGCATTGTTGTGTGAATGCACGCTGTTCCATCATGGTGGTTTACGCCAGTCATGTTCCATCTGACATGCTAGCATACCTTGAACTCATTTAAATACTTGCTTAAAAGTTACAAAGCTCTTATCAAAGTCAAAATCATACTAGAAAAGAAAGGTTTCTACATTGTGTTTATTTGACAGGATTATGTAAAAAAGGACTTCAGTTAACGCCCAGCGATGTTTTTGCATGCTAACTAACATCATTGTGGAACATTACCTATATGCGTTAGCGCTGTATCCACAAGGCTATGGCAACTTGGTGGGTAAATCTATAAAAATAATTTGACCGACCATACTTCATACCAGTGTTAATTTTGACAGCAAATTTTGATTTAGTTTTAGACTATAACATTTTAGGCATCTGAATTGTTTTAGTTTTAGTCTAGTTTTAATTGACTATAAAAAGATTTGAGTAGATTCAATAGACTAAAATTCAGTTCTTGTGGTCTGGCGTCTGAGAGGCAGCTTTCTGTGTGCACTTTCGTGTCGTCGCACTTCTTCAGACTTATCCACGTCTGCTCTTCTGAATGTTAACTTTTAAGTATGACTATGGTTGCACGCACTGCGTCTGGGAACTGCCGCCTTTTGCCATCAATTGATTGGTGTTCAAAAAATACTTGGAAATCTTTGAACTTCATGTGATCCTACAAGAGTGATTACTGATAGGCTGTCTGCAAAAAATAAATAAAAAAAATCATCCACTGACTTTCAAAGCTACGACTTTCTACTTCGAGGGCCTTGATAGAAATGTAGTGGACTAAAAAGTACGATATTTGTCTTTCAAATGTAATGAAGTAAGAGTCATAAGTTTCCAGAAACAATACTACTCAAGGAAAGTAATGATACTCAAAAAGTGTACTTAAGTACAGTACTCAAGTAAATGTACTTAGTTACTGTCCACCTCTGCTTAAAGGTGCGCACATTTTCCCGTCAAGTTAGTTTTTTATAGATCACAACCTTTGTGTGGGAACTGGCGTATGCCAGTATGTTTCCAGCCCCGTTTTGTGCGTACGCACGCTTTATAAATGAGACCCCAGATCGGTTTAGATAACGTCTCATGTAAACAGTGTATGTTTTTACAATAACTCATTTATAGTAAGACTTTCTAAACATAAAACATATTCTCCAACTTTTTACATAAAGATATTAGTTTATTTACATAAACAAATTGTTAAAATCACACATAATGCTGAAATGTATAAAAAATATTTGACTTAATTGTAAACCTGATCATTATTTGTAATAATTCTGTCAGTAACAGAATTGGCACACTTCACCTAAGGCACATGACAGTAAATTAGGTCTGTATAAGGAGGAAGAGAAAAAGCTGACATAATCAAATTGCCACCAGTAACCCATGCTAAGAACAACATAATACCTTCCTGGAAATGGAATGATGGGATTATAGGGAAAAAAACGATGTGCGGTATTGCACAGCAGCTATGTCATATGCAAAATATTCCATTCTCCAAACCGATTGTCCCATGTAAGAAATATGATATAATATTATAATATAATATAACATATATTTTATAAAGCTGTTATTGGATAGTGAAGATTTTCTGGAACTCCTTCTTAAACATTTCCTTCAGCCTGGCACCCATTTGCCCAAACTCATTGTCCTTTAGAGAACAAAAACAAAACAAATGTCAAAAAAAAACAAGCGTCCTCTCGTCATGCCAATCATCACAATATCATGTTAATCAAACAAAAATCATCAATAATGTCCAGTATATGTATGAAAGCTTGTTTACCACGGAATAAAACTATTGGAAAGATCATTGGGACTTTTGATCTCACAATTCTGACTTTTTTCTCACAATTGCGAGATGTGCAACGGTGTTATATAAAGTCAGAATTGCAATATGAAGATATAAAGTCGCAATTCTGAGAAAAGTCAGTCTTTTCCCCCCTCAGAATTGGACTTTATATTTTGATCAAATTTTTTTTTTTTGGTGCTTTATTAATTATGTCCTGTGTGTTTCAGTGAATCTTACTCTATTGAATGTGCTGCAATTGCTGAAAATGAGCTGAAAGTCCGAGACGAACGCTCCAACGGTCTGATACTCGTTACTTTCCAACTTCAGCTTTATTTTGTCTAGCCACATTGGCTGAGATATGAACTGAGAGTATCTGGACACCTGAAAGTAAAAAAAAATAATAATTCTGGTTAATATTTTTTATTTATTTTTTTATTTTAAATGTAAATTTCACCAACCTGAATTCAATATTATTCTATTTGTAATACAATTAAAGTTAAATTAATTTAAGACATGAGAAGAAATTTTGAAGTGTTTGTAAAAGAGCGCAGGTTGAAATAAGGAGATCCTCTTACTGTTTGGCGTGGATCCTTGACAAACAACTTCTGGATGTCCTTATTGTATACACATAACAGGAGATAGTGGCATTGCTAAAGACAAACAATACACACACACACACACACACACAATTAGGCCCATAAATAATTGTTCTGTGAGAAGCCTATGTAGGTAGCTTAAATGTCTGTGGTTATCTTTTATATTGAGGTGTCGAGTTTGTGTGTTTACCAATTTGTATTGCGACACTGGGGCATTGAAAGCTTCTTGTTCAGTCATGCTACTGTACCATTGCTGACTGGTTCTTAAAACGCAAAAGGTACAAATCCATTCCCTACAAGTACACACACACATATATACAGAAGGATGAATGTACAACACACATACCTGCTGATTTTATGATTTTAGTTGTATATAAACAGTCTTTCTCTCTCTCTTACCCAGGTGAGTCTCCATCTACAGCTGGAAGGTGACAGTTTGAATGAAAAGCTCGTGGACATTCGTCACAACACACGAGATCTCCCTCAGAGTTACACACGTAACACACATCGTCATTGTTCTGTGCCATCTAGTCACACGACAACATGTTATCATTATCACAGAAATAAGCTCAAAGGCATTTTGCTCAAGTGCAATTTGCTGATGTCTCATATTTTATCCCAAAAGTGAAAGGGAAAAATAAAAAAAGAAGACTAAGATAATGTTTTTTTGCTTGTTTGATTATTTAAAAATGTATGACAATTCTCTAATGCTTCTGGAAATACTTTTTGTAATGTGTCATGGAGGTTTCTGTAATGTTTGAGATTCTCATACTGTAATACAGTTTTTTTCTATTGCATTAACGTTTTTTAATCAGCAATCAAAGCGATAACAATATTACTATGATCCATGAATACTTACATGAATGGCAACAGATTATAATAGCAATAATATGTTTTTTTTTATCCGTTTTACAGTAACAAGAATAACTTGTTTTTTGTCATAAAACGAACATCACAATGCAAAACGGTAAGCAAGGGTACTAAAAATAGGTGTAATTTTCTTTAAACAGAAAATTCATAAAATAAAATAAATTATTTTGACTTTTCATGAAATTCACATCTTTAGTTTATGAAAGCGATTTTAATGACAATCTTTCCCCAGTAATGCATTGTGTGATTAAAGGGATAGTTCACCCAAAAATTATCCCATAATTTACTCACCCTCAAGTCATCTTAGGTGTATATGACATTCTTCTTTCAGACGAATAAAATCGGAGTTATATTAAAACATGTCCTGGCTCTTCCAAGCTTTATAATGGCAGTGAATGGCTGTTTCTGTTCGAAGTCCATAAAAGTACATCCATTCATCATATAACTTCTCCACACGGCCTTCTGAAGCAAAACAATGCGTTTGTGTAAGGAAAATATCTATATTTAAAACTTTACAAACTGTAATCTCTAAATTCCGCTGTCGTACGCGTGTTCACGAGAGACTGGCATTCCAGCGTATGACGTCGCTTCACTTCAGAAGGCCTTTATTAACCGCCCAGAGCCATGTGGATTACTTTTATGATGGATACATGCATTTTTATGGACTTCGAACAGAAACAGCCATTCACTGCCATTATAAAGCTTGGAAGAGCCAGGACATTTTTTAATAAACTCAGATTGTATTTGTCTGAAAGAAGAAATTCATATACACCTAGGATGATTTGAGGGCGAGTAAATCATGGGCTTATTTTCATTTTTGGGTGAACTAACCCTTTAATGTACACATTTAACATGCTATTAAGAATTCAAGTGAATGTCATTAATTATTTTTATGATGACTGATTATGAATGACAGACAAGTCAGTTGGAGATGTTTCTTACTAGGTCTTCTTGTTTAGCACTGCATTTCACACATTCACACAGAAGAGAATGGGTGCGCAGGATCTCTTTCTAAAAATGACAATAATACATAAACAATACATAAATAAATGATCATACATTTTTTGTATAATTCTATGTTCTATCCAGTTTGATACCTTGAGTAAAAAGTTGAGAGTTTTTCCATGGCACAGTATATCTTTTTTCCAGTGTCCATCAGTGAGAGTTGGTTCCTGCTTCACAAATTCTTCCGGAGTGAACCAGCTTTCATCAGTTCGTATACACTTCCCACGAATCCCTGCAACATAAAGTAAACATAAACACTTCCCACTCAAACCTTTGATACAGACAATACAAACTGCACTCTAAAAAATTATTCAGTGGCTTGGTAAACATCACAGTAATAATTAACTCTATTAACTTAATAAAATCTCTGAATATCATTTACTTGATGGTTTGAGTTGAACATACCAAAATAATTGACTAAAAATCCAACAGTTAATTTTGTATAAAATGTACAGTTATATTTAAGTTTTTTTCACTAAAAGAATTTAGTATTCGAATAACCAATTATTTATTTCAAATATACTTAATATATTTGTGAAACTTCTATCAAAATAATTGAGAAGGGAGAATTCAATTGATCTGTTTCAAGAACCACAAATATGACTTAATTCAAATCAAAATTATTAATATTTAACACACACTGAAGAAATTTAGTAAGTTTACTTAATTAAAACACTGCACCCCTCCCCCGCCCACTGACGTGACGACGACTCAACGGTTGATTGAGCGCGGGCTGTTTGAATTCTCTTCAGTCTCCAGAGCAATTCCTTCTTCTCAGCGTCGCAGAATTGGAACATTTCCTCTGTGAAATTCAGGTTTGTGTGTTTTATTTTATCTATAAAATCGTTGCTGTGCTTAAAATAATTTTATTCAATGCAAAACAACATACAGAGACGCAATGTGAGTCACCTAAATGAGTGTGGCGTCTGTCTTTGAAACGCTTGGTGCCTTGCTCAAAACACATGACTTTATTCCTAAAGATAATGAATATAATTAACTTGGATGATAAAATATTCTCACAATTGTGCACTGTTTGTTTATTGGCAGGTTATGGAGTCAGGCGTGTCGCAGCATCTTTTGGCTACGAGTGAAACGCAGGACGGCGGTCTGAAGTCCACCCGCCGAGCGCGAGTCCATTTCAGGCTTGAGAACCAGCGCTGATGGATATGGTATAACAGACCGGTTGATTACACTTGAATTACTTTTAAATGTTTCATTTTTATTTATTAAATGTTTCTTACATGAGTTTAAATGTTGTAAATAGGTTGTAAAATATTGTACATGTCAAAACAGTAATATATGCTGTATTGCTGTACTCATCGACAATAAAGTCCAATGTCATGTATAAGTGTGGTTGAGTATTTTACAAAGGTTTAGAGGAAATTAAAGTTATACTATAAAAGTTAATATTACTCATAAATAAAAACAATTCATATTACTCATAAATATTGTTTTTTAAAATGTTTTTTACCCAATTTTATTCTACTCAATTGTATTTGTTAATGTACCAAATGGAGTTACTCAGATCTACTTAATATTTATACGCTGTACGTAATTGATTTCACTGCTTTAAACTTTACTTACTAATTTTTTTTGTGTAAAAATGTTTTACCCAAAAAATTGAGTAAATCATAGGAATAGTTTTTAGAGTGTGCATACTGGGACTGCTGTAACGTACCTGATGCAAACCTGCATTTGTATAGAGTCCCAGTAAGTGAAACACAGGTGACTGGTAAAGAGGGAGCATGGAAAGACAGATCTGTCATCTCTCCTTCTTCCTCCTCCTCCTCCTCAACCCTCCCACTAACCACTGTTCCTCCTCCTCTCCCTCTCTGTTCCTGGAAATCTTCATCATCGCTTTCCTCGTTCGAAGCAACGCTGGTTTCTGAGTCTTGAGGAATAAAGCACATCGCTGCATTCAGACAAACAGCAGAAAGCGTGTGAATGAGCGTGGACGATCGTTGCTCACCTGTGCTGGAGCTCTCGGATGGGCTGACAGAAAACAGCTCTTTCATGCTCTGCAGGACGGAACATAGTCACTTAATGAATTTCAAAGGAAAAACAGGAAAAACAAAACCTGACATTGTACAGGTAGAGAAAGTACTTTTGGGACACATTTCCTCTTTTCCCTCTGCATCGGTGAAGACTGAAGATGCTTTTCCTGAAAGAATGAGAAGGGAAGTGATGTCAGATCACATATGTATCTGGGGTCTGCTGTATTTAATGTAGCTACATAGTTACCTCATATGTTTTAAACTTCCATGACTTGAACTCGAGTCCTAAATTTGATGACCTGCGACTCGACTTGACATAATTAAAAAAAGACTTAGACTTGACTTGGACTTGAGCCTTGTGACTAGGAAAGTCTTTGTGGCCTAACTTCTAAAACCAAAGATCAATGTGATCAAATAGTCGCTGAAGCGTGGATGGATGATGGATGCAATCAGCGAACGCATGTCATATATCACAACTGTTCAGTGTTTTTAACCATATTTTAACGATCTATGGTCTAAAAGCGCACGGTCTAAAGGGCACGGCACAAGTGCATTTAGGGTGTGTCCGAATCCACTTTCGCTAGTTTAACAACTTGGAAAATGAGTGGCACGCCCGGTGCATGGTCTAAAAGGCTTGTCCCTATTCTCTTAAAGAGTCATGGGTATGTTTTGGGACGTAACGTGCAACAAACCAATCAGATACCCCTTTTCCACCAAAGCAGAGCCAGAGCTAGATTGGAGCCAGAGCCTAGTTCCAAATCGGTTCTTTGTGTTTCCACACCCAAAGCTCCAGCTCCGAGCCAGGAAAAGTGGTTCTTAAGTAGCACCAAAACATTGCTGGGCTAGAACAGGGCTAGGAGTAAGAACCGATTACGTCAGGCACTGGGGGCGGGGTCAACAAGACGAACACAGACTTGAGATCCGCCATTGTTGAAATAGCAGCTAATGGAGCTACAGCTGCTGCTCGTTTGTAATCTCCGTCTATGCTAATTACGGCGAACTGCACGAATGCGTTGGATTCGCTGTGTTTTCGTTGTGTTTTGATGCCGATGTAGGATCGTAAAGCCATGTGAATCAACAGTAACACAACGTTTGCATTGTTGATGGAAGGCTTGTTCGCAGCGGTGCTGTGCAGAGACCGATCGCCGTATGATAACGAGTCCAGCGAGAGCACACGACTCCTTATGCTTTTGATTCACTGATGCGTTTTTTTAAATATTATACGTGGATCGGTCTGCGCAGCGCCGATGCATCTCAAACAAGCCTGGTGTGTGTGTGTTTCCCGCTAGCGTTGCTGCTGAGAAAGATGAGACGTATACAGTGACGTAAGACCTGGCTCTGTTGTGGCTCTCTAGCCTGTGGAAACGCAAACGGTTCTTAGCTGGCTCCTCAGTTGAACCAACTATGAACTGGGACTAGCTCTGGCTCCGATCTAGCTCTAGCACTGCTTTGGTGGAAAAGGGGTAAGAGTGTCATCTCCCATTTCCTTTAAAAGCCAGTTGCGCTCGCACCATGGCAGATTCGCTATTTACATGCCGGAATTTGCCAGCAGAAAAACTGAGCTAATAAACATAAAAATATTAGCTAATAAATATAACAACCAATAATTATTTATATCTTAAATTATATAAATGCTACATATGAAAATGTAAAATAAAAATTCTAATAAAGGTAGAAAAACTACCATTATCATTTTGATATTATTTATTGGTTTAAATATATATCGGCCTATTAACGCACACAGGTTTTCCATACAACAACTTTTATCGTATTACGAAGCGTATGATAAACAAATAGATATAAATGTAAACGAATGCACTACTGACAATGTTAATGGTTTAAAAATATAACACATTTTTATTTCTAGCTCATTTTAATTTAATTTTAAATTACAATTGACTACAAATGAGTAAATATTTTACTACAGGCCTAATCCACAGCTCAATATTACATAGACTATTTATTTATCAAAACAGTAAGAGTCAAGTTAAAAATATATAACTAAAAAGTATTTCTGCAGCAGATGATGGGTTTCATTGTTGTATTATCTGCAAGTGCCTGTATTATTTACCTCTATGAGTTTCTTAAGCGTTGTGTTTCTGCAGCGGATGCTGACTTTCCAGTTTTTGCATTTTTCCTTCCCTGCAAACTTCTCAAAAGCAGATGGGGTGAACCAGCGTCCCTGGGACAAAATGCACTTCTCCCCTACAGGAGAGAAAGATAGCATACATTCAGACCCATAAAAAGTATGATAAATACATACTGTAATAAATTTAATTAAAGAATGGTGGACCTTTAGGCAGTTTGTCCCGATGGAGAGTGCCCTCTTTATCCCCACAGTTTACAGGCAGCTGTTTTTTATATAAAGGAAACTTCCAAATCTCAGCTTTGTCTCCTTTCTTCACAGGAGATGCTGAGAAAGAGAGAGAAGGAGACTCAGATCATACAGACATAAGACACCAAGCACCAGCGAACAGAGTGAGAACTTGGACCTGTAGTAGGTCAGGGACTCACAGAAGGAGGGCTTCTTGGCTGGTTTCTTCCTAGTGGGTGTGGAAGCAGTGGAAGGACCAGGATCATCACTATTCTCACAACTGCTGTCACCTTTATTTCTCTTTTTAGTATTTTTTTTCTCCTTTCCTTTCTCCTCCTTTCCTTCACTTTTCTCTGTCTCAACATCCTCAACGTTCTCATAGAATTTGAAGCTGCCTGAGAATAAAAAAGATACTAGAACTGAAACTGAAACCATAAAAAAGGCTATGCAATTGTATCAAAAAATAATTGTTAAAATATGAATAAAAAGAATCTTAATGATACTAAAATAACACTTTTGTAAACATGAACACATTCTTGATCTATAATAGCTATAATAGTGTAATAATGCAGCATGCAGCCTCTAGGACAGGGGTCTCAAACTCGCGGCCCGCGGGCCACTTGCGGCCCGCAGGATGATATTTTGTGGCCCCCTTCTTGACATCAAAGTTTAGTGTTAGTGCGGCCCGCGCGTTGCTCTGAAAAGCACCTTTTTTCTGAATCGTTGCGTGTGCAGCGCTTGCCACGCTTTCTGCCTCCTTTGTGTGGTGTGTGTGTGTGTGTGAGAGAGAGAGAGAGAGAGAGAGAGAGAGAGAGAGAGAGAGAGAGAGAGAGTTGGCTCGCCCCTCCCTCGTGCAGTTTAATTGGTTGACACCGTGTGATTGACAGGAACAGACGAACGAAGCTGATCAGACAGTTGAAACGAATGTGGTCTAACAGTGCTCGTCAATGTCAAAATGATTGAGATGGCCAATCAAATGAAAGTAGGCGGGGTTTACGTTCTCTTTTGGCTCGTGCACACTGCACAGTCTTCACACACAGACGAGCGCGTCAATCTATCGCTTCATGCCATTGCTGAGAGAGACTTTATTCTTTCCGGACAAAATGCAAAGTGTCCATGTTCTTATTATATAATCATTGATGAACATCTTTGATTTTAATGAAGAAAAACTATATGAGAGCGGATTAGAACCCGGGACCTTTGACATGGTTGACAAAAATTCTACCACTAGACCACTAGAGAATTCAAATATCTTTCGCGGCTCTATGTATTTAACACTCACTCATGCGAAGAATATCGGGACTAATAATATATTTGACACAAATTAATGCAAATATTGTTTACAAATAGTCTCAAAAAGATTATTTCCCAACTAGAATTAGACCTAGAATTTTGCTCACTGTTCTGTTTGACCTGGTTACGGCCTTGCTGTGAATTAGTCTATTATTTAAAATGAAATGGTCCGGAGATGGTGGTCTAGTGGGTTAAACCACTGAACTGATATGCAGAAGGTTGCTGGTTTGATCCCAGCAGTCGCCACCAGTGTGTCCTTGAGCAAGGCACTTTACTCCACGTTTCTCCAGGGGGATTGTCCCTGTAATACGGGTACTGTAAGTCGCTTTGGATAAAAGCGTCTGCCAAATGCATAAATGTAAAATCATTAATTATTTCATTTTAATTTCTATAGGCTATATTTAGTTAAAATTCAGAGGAACAGTTCATGTTTAGAAGAAACATTCATGTTGAAGAACTGTTAATAATAAAGATTGAGAAGATTGGGTCAGTTG
The DNA here is from genome assembly GCA_023566225.1 of Romanogobio albipinnatus. Lineage (NCBI taxonomy): Eukaryota > Metazoa > Chordata > Actinopteri > Cypriniformes > Gobionidae > Romanogobio > Romanogobio albipinnatus. The sequence continues at coordinate 56,032,157 of CM042240.1, forward strand.
TGCTACTTTTTTTTTGAATACTTGAAACACTTTTTATGTGGAATACTTGATGCAGCCCAGCCTGACCCAGAGTCTACCTCCAGTGGCCCCCAGGTAAAATGAGTTTGAGACCCCTGCTCTAGGAGGTCTAAGCTCTATATACGCTGATAAAAGTGAAAAGCACTGACCGTCCAGCAGACTGTTTCTGAGCAGGCGTAGCGTCGGGTACAGCTGCAGGATATGATCTTCAAACACACAGCGCCAGAACCGATGCATGCACTGAGATTTCTCTTTCTCCAGCCGGTCCAGAACCTCATAGATGCGCTTCTGCATCTGCTTCTGCTCACGAGAGCGCATCGCTTTCACTTTCTACAGACAAAAACAGAGAGAGAAAGACATAAAGGAAAATAGAAGTAAAGTCAGACGTCATTGTGGTTACACTAACATATATGCACAATAATGAAACAAATCTGCAGTGTGCTTTTACACAAAAGCGTTTTTTTTTTTAATGACAGTGGATGTACTATGGTAAAGTGATGGTAACAGACAATAATACCATGGCAATTTGATATATATTACAGACAGTTCAAATGTTTGGGGTCAGACCATGCTTATAATGAATTATAGCTCCATTTATACTTATTTAAGGAAGTATTACTATTATAAACATATTTATTAAGACTAATTAAGACCTTTCATGAATGTATTTATGAAGATGCAACCTGCATCACTATAATGTTATTATATTATAGTTACATTTATTTCCGTCTGTTATAGACAGACCATACCATATAGACATACCAGCAAAACACTGCAACAATATTTTTAAAAGAATAAATCCACACTGCTATAAGCAATACCATGAATATGGCTGAGGAGATATAGATTTTAACACATCAAAACTACCATTCATGACCTCAAATGAAAACATTATCCATTAAAGACATAATTGATCATTGGTACAGAAAACAAATGTCTCTGGAACTATTTTATATTTGATTTATACATAAGTGTATGGATATGGATACATATTGGATTATGTACATTGAAAAAGCAAATGCATGACTTATAAGTAATTGTAAAAATAATATAAAATAGTTCTTATCATGCAGTGTAGGTCTTATTAAGTCTTTATAAATATATTTACAGAATAGTTATATTTATAAATAACTATAATTGGGGCTATAATTCAGTATAAAAACATTTTTCATAGAAGGTTTGATTAGAATAAGAATGATTATTAGTTGTGCATGTATTTGAACAAAAAAAAAAACAGTAAAAACAGTAAAATTGCGAGATATTTAAATTTAAAATAACGGTTTCCTCCACGAATAACGGTTCATAATTTTTATGGACAGAATTTCTAGGCGCAGCCAAGGGCCAGAGAGTGTCAGGTTTGGGGACCACATGGTTTCGTCTCTGCTCTTTGCGGATGATGTTGTCGTGTTGGCCCCTTCTAACCAGGACCTTCAGCAAGCACTGGGACGGTTTGCAGCCGAGTGTGAAGCGGCTGGGATGGGGATCAGCACCTCCAAATCCGAGGCCATGGTCCTCAGTCGGAAAAGGGTGGCTTGCCCACTTCAGGTTGGTGGAGAGTTCCTGCCCCAAGTGGAGGAGTTCAAGTATCTAGGGGTCTTGTTCACGAGTGAGGGGAGGATGGAACGGGAGATTGGCAGACGGATCGGTGCAGCTTCTGTCGATTCGGTCGATGTACCGGTCTGTCGTGGTGAAGAAAGAGCTAAGCCGTAAGGCGAAGCTCTCGATTTACCGGTCAATCTACGTTCCTACTCTCACCTATGGTCATGAGCTTTGGGTCATGACCGAAAGGACAAGATCCCGGATACAGGCGGCCGAAATGAGCTTTCTCCGCAGGGTGGCTGGGCGCTCCCTTAGAGATAGGGTGAGAAGCTCAGTCACTCGGGAGGAACTCGGAGTAGAGCCGCTGCTCCTCCACATCGAGAGGGGGCAGCTGAGGTGGCTCGGGCATCTGTTCCGGATGCCTCCTGAACGCCTTCCCGGGAAGGTGTTTCGGGCATGCCCCGGGGAAGACCGAGGACACGCTGGAGAGACTATGTCTCCCGGCTGGCCTTGGAACGCCTCGGTGTCCCCCCGGAAGAGCTAGAGGAAGTGTCTAGGGAGAGGGAAGTCTGGGCATCTCTGCTTAGACTGCTGCCCCCGCGACCCGGCCCCGGATAAGCGGAAGAAGATGGATGGATGGATGGATAACGGTTTTCTATTTGAATAAACTTTAAAATTTAATTTATTCTGTGATGTAAAGCTGATTCTTTAGCATTATTACAGAGTCACATGATCCTTCAGAAATCAGTCTAATATGATGATTTGGTGCTCAAGAAACGTTTCCTATTATCATCAGTGTTGAAGATAGCTATTTTTGTGGAATCCATAACAGTCTTTACTGTCTTTTTGACATGAGTATATGAAAAAAAGAGTGCCATGGTAGTAACGTTTTTTGTTGTTGTTTTGTGGACTCAGTATGCTACCATGCTAATTTATACAGTCACAGTTTTTTGCAAGGGTATTTTATGTTACATACCGGTCAAAAACATGGTACTGCTATTGTACATGCCTTTAAACCATAGTATTACTATAGTTGAATGTCCAGAAACAGTAGTAGGCCTACTATTATTGCACCAAAAAGCATGGTATGTATACATGACCAAAAATGATCGTGTCCAACAAACCATGGTAGCAGCAATAACATGAATGACTATAGACAGAACATTTCACGGTGGGTTAGTTAGAGAAAGAGGGTATGTAGGGTGGGCGTGTTCCTGCCTGAAAAAGTTCATCCGTCATCAGGGCGTGGTCGCGCAGCTGAGTGAATAATGCGTGCGGTTGTTCTATGCAGGACATCTCCGTCTTTTTGCGGTGGAAAAAACGCAGCAAATCTTCATTCGTTAAGAAGTCTAACGGGTCCATTTGGCCGCTGACTCCCATCAATTCACAGATCTAGAGCGACATAAAGTGTTGACAACATGCAGAATAACACAATACAATAGTTCTATAGCCTACTGTATATATTTTATACAGTTCTGTAGTATCAAATACATAATACGAAGTCATGTCTCACACTTAAACAGGCCTAACGTTAAACTAAATAGGCCAGAAATGTCATACAGAGTTGTTGCTGCCAAACATTAGCATATTTATAATTGCGTACCTGTCGATGGCCGAGCTCGCTGTATATTTCTGACACGAGTACGTCACAAACAGAAAGAGTTGCTTCTAAATCTCCCGCCTGGATAGGACAGTCAAAGCTCAAATCATGCGGAAGTGATGTAGGGAAAGCGAATGTAAACCTGCCGCGTTCAAAGTTCAAGACGTAGGGATGGACGTCCGACTCAGTTCAGCTAACTGGATCTTTCGAACAGAACCTGTTTCTTTTATAAACACCGGTTCAAAAACAACACCACGGCGTGTATATTAGGTTTCAAATAATTGCATACAATCACAAGTATATATGCAAATGCTATTAATTTTGATATCTTATAAAGTTGCACGTTTTAAGAAAATCCTATCTATAGAGAGTCCACCAGAGGGCGCAAATTATCCAGAAATCCCAGAATAGAAATGTTGCGAAAAATGAGTGAAATATTGTTCAAATGAAGTATAAAAACATATTGGACTAAGAAAAAAGAAGAAGAAAAAAAGTATTATATATACAGTGAGGAAAATAAGTATTTGAACACCCTGCTATTTTGCAAGTTCTCCCACTTAGAGATCATGGAGGGGTCTGAAATTGTCATCGTAGGTGCATGTCCACTGTGAGAGACATAATCTAACATAAAAATCCAGAAATCACAATATATGATTTTTTAACTATTTATTCTCCTTTTGGAGAACCTTGGTTTGTGTATTTAAAGGTATAGTTCACCCAAATAGAAAAATTCTCTTGTGGCCCTTATGTTGTTCCAAACCTCTATGCCTTTCTTTCTTCATGTGGAACACAAAAGAAGATATACAGTGCATCCGGAAAGTATTTACAGCGCTTCACTTTTTCCACATTTTGATATGTTACAGCCTTATTCCAAAATGGATTAAATTCATTATTTGGATCGAATTCATTAAAAATTGAATAAATTCATTATAACAATACCCCATAATGACAACGTGAAATAAGTTTGTTTGAAATCTTTGCAAATGTATTAAAAATAAAAAACTAAATAAATCACATGCACATAAGTATTCACAGCCTTTGTCATGACACTCAATATTGAGCTCAGGTGCATCCTGCTTCCACTGATCATCCTTGAGATGTTTCTACACACACCTGTCTACACTCACCTAAAGGATTATTAGGAACACCATACTAATACTGTGTTTGACCCCCTTTCACCTTCAGAACTGCCTTAATTCTACGTGACATTGATTCAACAAGGTGCTGAAAGCATTCTTTAGAAATGTTGGCCCATATTGATAGGATAGCATCTTGCAGTTGATGGAGATTTATGGGATGCACATCCAGGGCACAAAGCTCCCGTTCCACCACATCCCAAAGATGCTCTATTGGGTTGAGATCTGGTGACTATGGGGGCCATTTTAGTACAGTGAACGCATTGTCATGTTCAAGAAACCAATTTGAAATGAATCGAGCTTTGTGACATGGTGCATTATCCTGTTGGAAGTAGCCATCAGAGGATGGGTACATGGTGGTCATAAAGGGATGGATATGGTCAGAAACAATGCTCAGGCAGGCCGTGGCATTTAAACGATGCCCAATTGGCACTAAGGGGCCTAAAGTGTGCCAAGAAAACATCCCCCACACCATTACACCACCACCACCAGCCTGCACAGTGGTAACAAGGCATGATGGATCCATGTTCTCATTCTGTTTACGCCAAATTCTGACTCTACCATCTGAATGTCTCAACAGAAATCGAGACTCGTCAGACCAGGCAACATTTTTCCAGTCGTCAACTGTCCAATTTTGGTGAGCTTGTGCAAATTGTAGCCTCTTTTTCCTATTTGTAGTGGAGATGAGTGGTACCCATGGGGTCTTCTGCTGTTGTAGCCCATCCGCCTCAAGGTTGTGCGTGTTGTGGCTTCACAAATGCTTTGCTGCATACCTCGGTTGTAACGAGTGGTTATTTCAGTCAAAGTTGCTCTTCTATCAGCATGAATCAGTCGGCCCATTCTCCTCTGACCTCTAGAATCAACAAGGCATTTTCGCCCACAGGACTGCCGCATACTGGATGTTTTTCCCTTTTCACACCATTCTTTGTAAACCCTAGAAATGGTTGTGCGTGAAAATCCCAGTAACTGAGCAGATTGTGAAATACTCAGACCGGCCCGTCTGGCACCAACAACCATGCCACGCTCAAAATTGATTAAATCACCTGTAACGCAGTTCGATCGTATGGGAAGAAGGAGGCGGGAACCGGCGAACATTCAACAAGTTTAATAAATGAACACAAAATAAAATGGCGGCGGCAGCCCCTCACGGACGACTGCCGCCTACATACAAAAACAAAACGTAAATAAAACACAACGCAAAATCCCAGGCCTGGTCCTCTCTCGTCCTTCACTGTCGTCGGTCCTCCTTTATACTCCCGTCACTCCTCCGTGAGACACGAGAACGCTGCATCCACCCTGATGAGCGCAGCCTCGCAACCAGCCCACGGTCCTTCCGCCTCGCTGCTCGCCACATACCCCCAACGCCCTTCGCAGTCCGGGGGGCACTCCCGAGACTGCGCTCTACTACCCCCCACCCCCCGCCCCCCACGGGGCGCGATCACGGCGGCCGCGGCACCTGGGGGTAGAGAGGTGAGAGATCGGAGCCGGGAGCATGAGGAGCGACAGAGACGAGAGAGAGGAGAAAAGGAAAAAAAAAAAATTCTGGTCCGGTTCCCTGACACACTGCCGCTCGGTCCTCAGCCAGCCGAGAGGCTCTTCCTCGCGGTGCAATGCAATGGCACTGGACGCTCAGTGGACGGCACAATCCTCCTCCGCCCCCTGGCGGCCGGCGGTGGCTCCTCCTGTCGAGGGCAGCGAGTCCCGCGCACTCCCTGCTCCTCCCCTACACGGCGGAGGGATACAGGCTCCGGCCCACGGCGAACGCCGGTGACTCCTCCGCTCCCTCTAGGATGGCAGCCACCCCACCTCGACCCAGGGGCACGGCAGCGAGATGTCCGTCCCACCGGATCTTCACTCGCTCCAGCACCACCGCCTCGGCCAGCTCCTTGCGGTCTTCACTCATCCGCGTTGCCCGAACTCCTCAGCACCGCGATCCCCCTCAGCAGCGAGGGCTCTTCGACAGCATGTCCCTCATTCCTCCCGGGCTTCGGCACCAATGTAACGCAGTTCGATCGTATGGGAAGAAGGAGGCGGGAACCGGTGAACATTCAACAAGTTTAATAAATTAACACAAAATAAAATTGCGGCGGCAGCCCCCCACGGACGACTGCCGCCTACATACAAAAACAAAATGTAAATAAAACACAACGCAAAATCCCAGGCCTGGTCCTCTCTCGTCCTTCACTGTCGTCGCTCCTCCTTTATACTCCCGTCACTCCTCCGTGAGACACGAGACCGTTGCAGCGCGCAGCTGGCGCCCATCCACCCTGATGAGCGCGGCCTCGTCCCGCTCTCACGGTCCCTCCGCCTCGCTGCTTGCCACATCACCTTTCTTTCCCATTCTGACATTCAGTTTGGAGTTCAGGAGATTGTCTTGACCAGGACCACACCCCTAAATGCATTGAAGCAACTGCCATGTGATTGGTTGATTAGATAATTGCATTAATGAGAAATTGAACAGGTGTTCCTAATAATCATTTAAGTGAGTGTATATATAGATGGTTGTTACTATAAACAGAATTTACAGGTGAATATGTACAGTGAATAAATATACAGATGGCTATTACTATAAACAGAATTTACAGGTGAATATGTACAATGAATATAATATAATATACCGATGGCTATTACTTTAAACAGAATTTTACAGATAGAGGTATACAATGATATGTTAGGCTAAGATGAGGAATAGCAGTGGGTTAAAGTAGTGCAATAAAGTATGGACAGAGCTATCCGAAAAAAGTGTAAAAGTGCAGTGGAAAGTGATTGCATATTACAGTTAGAAGTACGGTGCAAAATGCATATGTAAACAGTTGGTACTGTAAATAACAGTCGGCAGTGCAAATGAGCATAATCCAATTAAGGTATGGCAGTGTAAGATGCATAAAAAAACAGTTATTACTGTAAACAGTCGGTAGTGTAAATTGACATTCCAGTAGTGCAAATAACAAGTGAAGGCAGATGTGAGGTAGGAGAGGAGAGTTGTATATGAGGGAAGTGGATCAACGGGGGTTCGAGTTCAATAAAGAGACAGCTCTGGGGAAAAAACTGTTCTTTAGTCTGCTGGTCCTGGTCCGGAGGATCCTGAAACGCCTGTCGGAGGGCAGGAGAGAAAACAGTCTGTGGGCTGGGTGAGAGGAGTCCTTGAGGATGCTGCGAGCTCGATGCAGACAGTGTTTCCTCTGGATGTGCTCGATGGCAGGTAGTGGAGTCCCTGTAATGCGCTGGGCAGTTTTCACCACCCGCTGCAGTGCCTTGCGCTCCGCAACAGAGCAGCTCCCATACCATACTGCGACACAGTTGGTCAGGATGCTTTCTATTGCGCAGCGATAGAAGTTCACCAGGATAGCCGAGGAGAGCTGATTCTGTCCTCAGGAAGAAAAGGCGCTGGTGAGCCTTCTTGACCAGGCTGGAGGTGTTTGTTGTCCACGACATGTCCGCCGAGATGTGGATCCCCAGGAACTTGAAACTGGAGACACGCTCAACAGCCATTCCATTGATGTGGATGGTGTCGTGTGTGCCTCTTGACTCTTTCCTGAAGTCCACGATGAGCTCCTTCGTTTTGGTGGTGTTGAGGAGCAGGTTATTTTCAGTGCACCATGTGGCCAGGTGCTGGATCCTCCCTATAGGCAGTCTCATCGTTGTTGCTGATGAGACCAATCACCATAGTGTCGTCCGCAAACTTGACAATGGAATTAGATCCATACACAGGCTTGCAGTCGGAGGTGAAGAGGAAGTAGAGAAACGGGCTTAGCACACAGCCCTGTGGTACAACAGGGTTAAGTGTGATGGACGTGGAGCAGGTGAATCCTGATCGAACATTCTGGGGTCTGTCAGTTAGGAAGTCCAAAATCCAGGTACACATTGAGGTGTTGATGCCCAGGTCTCCAAGTTTGGCTATTAACTTGGTTGGGATGACAGTGTTGAATGCTGAGCTGTCAACAAACAGCATACATGCATAAGTGTTCTTATTGTCCAAATGAGTGAGCACAGAGTGCAGTGCCATGGAAACGGCATCCTCTGTGCTCCTATTGCTGTGGTAGGCAAACTGGTGTGAGTCCACTGTGGATGGTATAGAGTCTTTTAGGTGTCCCAGGACCAGCCGCTCAAAGCACTTCATAGCGATGGGTGTGAGTGCTACAGGGCGGTAGTCATTAGGGCACCTTGGGCTAGAGTGTTTTGGCACTGGCACAATGGAAGTGCATTTAAAGCATGTTGGTACAGCTGCTTGGGCAAGAGACAGGTTGAAAATGTCTGTAAAAGCCCCAGCGAGCTGCTCCGCACATGCCCTGAGAACACGTCCAGGGATGTTGTCTGGTCCAGCAGCCTTGTGCCTTGCAGACATCTGTGGAGGAGAGTGTGATTGGTGGGTGGTCAGCTGAGGTGGTCAGCTGAGGGTTTGAGCTTGGTGGCAGTTTCTCTGTTGTCTCTTTCAAAGCGAGCATAAAAGTGATTTAGCTCGTTCAGGAAGTTGACATCAGTGGCTGCGGGGGTGGAGTGGGTGGGTTTGTAATCACTGATGGCCTGAATGCCCTGCCACATGCGTCAAGGGTCAGAGTTGGAAAAGTGTCCCTCTATCTTTAGCTTGTAGCAGTGCTTGGCCTTTTTGATGCCCCTCTTCAGGTTTGCTCTGGATGTGCTGTAGGCTTGTGCATCTCCTGATCTGAAGGCAGTGTTGCGTGACTTCAACAGGAGTCGCACTTCCTTGTTCATCCAAGGCTTCTGATTTGGGTATGTGGTGATCTGTTTCTGGGTTGTAACACTGTACAACCCAGAAACACAGTAACATAAGCTGACTTCATAAACTGATGTTGATTATGTTCCCTTTGGTTGGGCACTTGGAACTTAATTTATATCACTTTTCTTTTCCACTTCAATTAATGCAGTGATGCAACAAGAAATCACAATTATTTGTGGTTTCAAAGGAAGGGGTCACAGTTTTACAGAGACTGTGTTTTACTGTATTTTTCATTAAATAAATGCAGCCTTGGTGAGCATAAGACACTTCTTTCCTAAACATAAAAAAAAAGCCGACCCGAATGATTGTGGGTGAGATTTGAGAGGATGTATTGATGACTTTCAGTCTGAATTTCAGTCTGTTCTTCACAAGCTATCAAATTACTTTAGAAGGCATGAAATAGGCTACATTGCACAACTCATACAAGCAGCCTACAAGAAAGTCATATGCCTATGTGTCTGGAAAGAAAGGAGGTTGAGCTCTCCCTTTAGAATGCAAATATTAATCTGAGTAATGAAAACACATAAGAACCAAACCGGAGACGTACAATCACCCTCTCAAAATACATGACCGCATCAAATGGCTCTTGACGTCAGAAATCCTGGAATTAAGAAAACATACGCACATGATCAGATCACCATATGCAGACCGGCACCAGCCTAAAGCCAGACCGCTGCTTATCTCAAAAGATCCTTTACATAACATGCAGCAGTTGTAAAAGAAGAGACCTGGGAAATCAGCCTTTTAAAGCACCAGCCAACTGGCAGGAGTAGATTTGACATGCCTTTATCCCCAAAGTGTGAAGCGCCGCCGCAGACACGATCCATCGCATCATTAATTCAGAGGCTACGCAGAGAGGCCGATCCCCAGTGTAAAATCATTTACGTGTGGCTTTTGCATCTCCACATACACAACTCAACTCACAACAGATGCACATGTACCTAAAGCGCAAACAAACCAGATGAGATCAAGATGTACTAATTAATTATTGCACTTTAAAACTATGAAAAGAGTGAGGTTCTGTTTGAAATAGACTAGGCGTATTACTATTCCTGCAGTATACAGTGAATAGTATGCAAATGTTCTATAAGCATGAAATAGCTGACAGGACAGCAAATTCCAAACTGTGTTTTGCACCCTTGAAGGGCACTTCGAGAAGTAAAGGGGATGCCATTTGTACGGGTGTTCCAAACAAAAGTGAATAACTGAATCCCTTCAAGTAGGGCCCTTCCACAAGTCCATAGGTGAAGGGAACATGCAATGGTCACTCCAAGGAAGTAATTTAATCGTTTATGGTCATTTTAAATCTATAGATTTGGAGGGAGAGTTGGCGTTAACGTATAAACAAAATATTATTTGTATTTATCATTTGTTGTGTAATTTAAAAAAAAGCCAAACCCAAAATGGCTACACTCTAAGGCCCAATCCGATTTTTACCCCTTTGCCCTTCCCTTTCCCCTACCCCTTCGTTTTGCGCATTCACGTGAAGGGGTAGGGGTGTCTCGATTCTCTTTTGGCTGGTAGGGGCAAGGGGAAGGGGAAGGGGAAGGGGTAGGTCTAGGGGTAGGGGTAGGCGAAGGGGTATAAAATAGAATTGGGACTAAGCTTTTAATTGTCTTAACCACAAATTATTGTGCAGGAAATTAGCAAAATGTAAGCAAATGCACTACTTAAAAAAAGCCTTTGCTGTCTCAGAAAAACATCAAAGACAGAATTAAGTTTTGGCACAATATGGGAAGTGTGTGGAGTGATTAATCACAATGAAACACGAGTTGCATGGTGATGCTCCAGAGCGATGACTTCGAAATCTGCTGAGGAATATAGTAATAAATGCATCTCTAGCACAGTGAAGCATGGAGGAAGAGACTGTCATTGTGTGGGGAGCCTTTTTAGCTGCTGCTATTGGTGAGATACTTCACTGTGAAATGTCATTTAATGCTTTGGAGTGCAGAGAATATTGCAGAATGGCTTACATCCCACAGATGAAAAGTTGTTATCTATCAGATGATATTTTTCAACAAGACAATACTCCTGCCCAAACTGCAAAGACAGCCAAGAAGTGTCTTGAGCACAGGTCCATCATCAGGCTTATGTTTTGGCCTGATCAGATTCCAGATTCCAGAGGACTCACATTAAACTCAAACGAACTGGGAGACATTTTTCAACCACTCACGAAGCCATTAACATTGAGTAGAACAACACTGACTCTTCTTCCTGTAAAAAGTTGTCTGCAAGTTGGGAAAGGTTATTCTGTGCTAAGTTACTTTATCTACAGTATGTGCAATTCCTGCTAATTTCCTGACCAGTGATTTGTGATTAAAATGGTTAAGACCATTAAAAGACCACAAAAAATTGGGTAATTTTTGGCTTGGCCCTTTTTATTTTTATTTATTAATTTGCCCAGGAGTCTACTAAAATAAAAATATCGAATTAAAATTGAAATAAAAATAAATGAAAACTATATAGACATTTAAAAAACAAAAAACAAAACAATAACTAGTAAAAATGACAAAACACAACACAATTTCTGAAACTTTAACTACATTTAAAATGTAAACAGAAAATACAACATAATTCAAAATATTAATAAAATAGTAATGTTATATTACTAAAATAACACTGCATGAAATACTACATACCACAATGCAATGCACTTAATGTGACCTCCTGAATCTGACTGATCTGATCAGACTGCCAAATATTAAGACATATTCACACAAAACTATTTTTACACAATGCATGTAACGTGACAACACTGTAGTATAAAATTTGAAAAATGATACGCTAATGCTGGTTCTGATAGAAAGGTGTCAGAATACACAGTGCATCGTAGTTTGTTGCGTATGGCTGCATAGCCACAGATCAGTCAGGGAGGGTGCCCATTCTGACCCCTGTCCACCGCTGAAAGCGCCAACAGTGGGCACGTGAGCATCAGAACTGGACCACAGAGACATTCAGATTCCTATATTTGTCATTTTCTATGTGCAACATAAAAAACTAATTTCCACTCAGTAATTCAGTGCAAACAATTGATACCCCCCCCCCCCCCCCCAATAAAAAAACAATACTTAGAATACCTAATATTAAGAATATTAATTAATAAGCTAAATAATAAAATAAATCATTCTAATTTTAAAAAGAGTACTAAAAGAACCATCTCTTAAATGCAGTTCACATTCTCTGATTTAGCAGTCTGATAGTTGTGGGAAAGAAACTGTTTAACAAACAAGTAGTCCTTGATCTGATACTTCTGTATCTTTTACCGGACAGCAGAAGTGTGAACATGCCATGAGAGTAATGAGTGGAGTCCTTTAGAATGGTATTTGTAGATGTCCTGCAGACGTGGCAGAGGGGCACCGATCATTTAGTTTGCGACTCTGGTGCTGTACAATTACAGAACCAGGAAGAGATGCAATAAGTGAGAATACTCTTAATAGTTCTTCTATAAAACATAGTCATGGCTGGGATAGAGAGATCCACCTTCCTCAGACCACGGAGACAATGAAGGTGCTGTTGAGCCCTCTTGGTGACAGCTGTGGTGTTGACATTGGAGGTCAGCTCGTCCGTTAAATGGACCCCAGGAACTTGGCACTGTGTACCCTCTCCACCTCAGAGCCACTGATGTTCAACGGGAGATGGTGTCGATGACCGATCCTCCTGAAGTCGACAACCATTTCCTTGGTCTTGTTGTTGTTTAGGGCAAGGTTGTGTGTTTTACACCATGCTGTCAACTGCTCCACCTCTTCTTTATAAGCCGACTCATCATTGTTAGTGATGAGGCCGACAACTGTGGTGTCGTCGGCAAACTTTATGATGTGGTTGGTGTTGAAACTAGCAAAAGAGTCATGTGTCAGCAACGTAAACCGTAAAGGACTCAATACACATCCATGTGGTGATCCTGTGCATACTGTGATCGTCTTCGACATTATGCTACCCACTCTGACTGTCTGCTGTCTCTCCGTCAAAAAGTCCAAAATCAATCTGCACATGCCAGGATCCACACCCAGCAACAACAGCTTTTCAACAAGTATTAAATGCTGAGCTGAAATCAAGTAACAGGATCCTGGCGTAAGTGTTCCTATTTTCCAGATGTGTCCGAGTGAGGTGGTGAAGAGTAGATAGGGCATCCTCCGTGGAACGGTTCGCTCTATATGCAAACTGCAATGGATCCAAACTAGTTGGGAGACATGACTTGATGTAATTCATGACAAGCCGCTCAAAACATTTCATGGCTAGAGGGGTCAAGGCTACAGGACAGTAGTCATTCATGGAGGCTGGATTTGGCATCTTGGGCAGAGGTATTATGGTAGCACTTTTGAGACAGATGGGCACTCTGACCTGTCGGAGGGCGATGTTAAATATGTCTGTGAAGACATCCTTAAGCTGTTCTGCACATTCCTTCAACACACAACCTGGGATGTGATCTGGACTAGCAACTTTCCGAGGACTGATATTTTAAAAGACCCTCCCACGCTGTTTGCTGTCAGCTGGAATGCCTGGTTGGTGGGAGGCAGTGCCCGCCGTTGTGCTGTTCTATTATCTGTAATCTCTGGTTATCTGGTAAGGAGGGATCATTGTCTGTCACCCGTACCGTAGACTTATAGCCAAGGGGGTAATCCTACACCCGGAAAGCGTACCTTCCATAAGGTAAGCCATTGCTAACCAAGCCATCACCTGCTATTAGCATCCCATTGACTCCCATTCATTTTGGCCTCACTTTGACAGTGAATATCTTTACATCTGAGGCGTTTAAAGACTCCATTCGTAAATTGTTTATTTCTAAACAAAGACGACAATGTATAAAAGGCTCCATTACCTTGTATCTTACACTATCGCCCCGTTGAAGCTGTTTTTGTAAAATTTAGGCTAACGATTGCGTCATAACCACGCGACTGTGTTGCGCTTTTGAGCAAATTAACGTATAGACCCAAGGAGAAGCTCGTAGGCAATCTTTTACTGTCTATGAGGCAATCGGGGGGATGTGGAGGCATAAAGTCAGATAAAGTCAAGGGAGAAGCATGGGGAGAAGCTCATAGAGAGCCAAAAGCAACGTGACAAAATATTTCAACAACGTGATTCAGATTTCACTTTGCACAACTACTAGAAGACTCGCCACTGTCGGACAGGTTGCTCACGTCACATCTACGTCGTCAAACTCAGTCTGAGGCTGCGCAGTACGCTCAGCCATCAGGAAGTGAGTGCTTCTACGTGACTTCAATTTTTCTCCGTGAAGTCTATGGGGTCGCTGTGTCCATTTCTTTTACTGTCTATGCTTATAGCCTGTAGCTGTCTGAAATCCCTGCCATAAGCGCCTAATGTCTTTGGTGTCAGTAAAATTGCTGGACTTATTCCTTGCAATGTTGTACGCTTCAATGTCACCTGATCTGAATGCAGCATCACGTAGCCTCAGCAAGAAGCGAACCTTTGATGTAAGCCAAGACTTGTCAGTGGGACACAGCTTGACAGTTTTTGTAACCGTTACATCATCAATGCATTTACTAATAAACCCCAACACAGTCTCTGTATATTCCTCAAGGTCTATACATTCCAACGATGTTGCTGCCTCCTTGAAGATGCTCCATTGTGTGCACTCAAAGCAGCCCTGTAAGGATGGAAATGCCTCTTGTGGCCACACTCTAATGTCCTTGACCGCTGCTGACTCCTTTCTCACTCTGGGCCTGTATACAGGCTTCAGTAGAATAGTCAGGTGATCAGAGCTGCATATGTCAGGTAAAGGGGCGGCAGTATATGTATTTTTGATATTTGTGTATAAATGAACCAGTGTATTATTCCCTCTTGTTGCACATATAACATGCTGGTAGAACAGACTTTAGGTTAGCCTTGTTAAAGTCCCCAGAAACAATATGAAATGCATCAGGATGTGCTGTCTGTAGCTGACTCAGTGTGCTATAAAGTTCTCCCATTGCCTGCTTTACATCAGCGTTTGGGGGAACATACACTGCAGTGATAAAAATTGCTACCAGTTCACGTGGTAAATAAAAAGGTCTGCATTTTACAGTCATAAATTCCACATCAGGAGAACAAACACCTGGGGAACACATGGCACCAAGATGCACTATGGGAAGAAGGCAAGCTGGCGGAGGCAGTGTGATGCTTTGGGCGATGTTCTGCTGGGAAACCCTGTGTCCTGCCAACCATGTGTTTGTCACTTTGATACGTACCACCAACCTAAGCATTGTTGTAGACCATGTACACCCTTTCATGGAAACGGCATTCCCTGGTGGCTGTGGCTCTTTCAGCAGATAATGTGTCCTGCCACAAAGCAAAAAATGGTTCAGGAATGGTTTGAGGAGCTCAACAACGAGTTTGAGGTGTTGACTTGGCCTCCAAACAAGTCCGATCCATGGAGACTTACAGGACTTAAAGGTTCTGCTGCTAACATCTTGGTGCCAGATACCACAGCACACCTTCAGGGGTCTAGTGGAGTTCATGCCTCGACGGGTCAGGGCTGTTTTGGCAGCAAAAGGGGGACCAACACAATATTAGGTTATGCATAATTCATAATGTTATGCCTGATGGGTGTATATCATTAATATACACTGATGAGCCAAAACATTATGACCAGTCACAGGTGAGGTGAATATCATCGATCATCTCTTAACAAGGCCACATACTGTATTAAAGTCTAGAATAACTGTTTTAATTTCCAATATTTAGTATATAATGAATGCAATATAATGACATCATATGATCACAGTGATGCATAGGCTATTCCTGTTTTAAACGTTTATAATTTTTTATAAAAAATAAAAATAAATAAATAGCAGGTGTTATTAACTATATATTGTGCCATATGCTGGAATTAGTGTCATTCCATTGTAAACATTGACAGTGTTCATTATGCATGTATGCAAATAAAAAAAGAAACAAAATGTATCTGAAAAATTCACTAAAATAGGATGCATTTCCTTTTTTATTTTTTGCTCAATTCAACAAAGCATCACACTTTACAATCCTTTGCAGCATCTTCAAGACAACAGCCTGCGGTTTCACTCAAATACACAAAGCATCCTGCCATCCTGTTTATGAATACTGTATGTGTCAAGAGGCTAGACGTCAAACTCTGGGACAGATTATTAAATATTTATCTTTTTATACTCTTGTTCTTGTGAATTACCTTTCTAATTATTCTCATCTGTCCAGGGCCGTGCAGAGAGTTCTTCAGGGGCAGGGGCTCAAATGTAAGAAAGGGGCAATATGTGTGTATATATATATATATATATATATATATATATATATATATATATATATATATATATATATATATATATATATATATATATATATATATGCTCATCAAGCCTGCATTTATTTAATCAAAAATACAGAAAAAACAGTAGCCTAATATTGTGAAATATTATTACATTATGTTTTTTTTTTAATGTCTTTTTAACTTTTTATTAATCAAAGAATCTTGAAAAGAGTATCACAGTTTCCAACATTGACATTAAATCCTCATATTAGAATGATTTCTGAATGATCATGTGACACTGAAGAGTGGAGTAATGATGCTGAAAATCCAGCTGTGATCACAGGAATAAATCATATTTTAAATTATTTTAAAATAGAAAACCATTATATTAATAATATTTCACAATATTGCTGTTTTTTATTAAATAAATGCAGGCTTGATGAACATAAGATACTTCTTTCATAATGCTGCATAATATTCAAAAATGGTAAT
The DNA here is from genome assembly GCA_023566225.1 of Romanogobio albipinnatus. Taxonomy (NCBI): domain Eukaryota; kingdom Metazoa; phylum Chordata; class Actinopteri; order Cypriniformes; family Gobionidae; genus Romanogobio; species Romanogobio albipinnatus. The sequence continues at coordinate 56,048,893 of CM042240.1, forward strand.
TTAATAAAGTCCTTTCACGTAACCATTTCGCCAGCCTACACTTCACATAATAGGCCTGTAGGTGCCGGTGGCACTTGGGTTTGGTAACTTTGATAGTTTCATGAAATAGTAAACGGTGTATCAATATACATGAATACAAGTGAATTTAACACTTACCATTAATGCGACTTTTGCTGCTGCATGGTTTTGTGCAGGGATTTGTTTGTTGTCAGTTAAAATTTTGTCAGTGATGCAATTTATAAAATGAGACAAACCGCAGGAAATCGTTCCACAAACGTTAGTTCGTCTGCCCATGTCATTTTCAACCGATTTATGAATATGAACAGAAAATTACCGCTCCACTTCACATCTCCCAATGGAATTTGAACTTGCTTTGCCAGATCACGATTGGTTGGTGTATATACATGACAAACGGGCATTAGTGAATTGTGTAATATTTTAAAATATATAATATATAGATTTGTAATTAAATCAACACATTAGCTCTGATTATGGATTAAAAAAAAAAATATTGGTTTACTTCTTTCCCGTGAGGCCACACACTCTCTGAAAGGACCATATTTGGCTCGAGAGCCGTTCCGAACAGTGGAAAATCAGCACAGCAGTCAATCAGAACGCACGCAACCCATAGCAACGCGTTATGGCAACGCCTCAACAGAAATTGTCCGACTTTTGAGCCGTTCGTTATTATTGTATACATTGTCATGTTATAATAATCACATTTATTTAGTTTTATTGACCACGATATTATCATTGATATTTGTCTGAGAGGGGCACTTTTGATTCATTTTGAAAAAGGGCAGGGGCTCGAGCACCCAAAGCCCCTGCACGTGCCTGCATCTGTCAATACTCTTACTCCATCTTGTTATTTGTAATTCAGAGGGAACTACTGCAGTCTGTATAGGATGGAGGGTGAGGAAGCGTTGAGTGATGCACTATTTGAGGTATCTAGCAGTCGTCTAATTCCTGCCTGAATAAGAAATGTATGGATGAAAGCTTGATGTACACAAATAAAAACAGTGTGAGTGACATATCTCCACACGTGAAGGAGTGAACATGTTTGAGACACTCTGCTATGCACTCCCTCACACTGCCAAGCAATGAATATTTCATTCAGCCCAGAGTGAGAAAGAGAGCGAGAGAGATTATAAGAGGAGTCATAACTATCGCCAACAGTTATATAAATAAGCAATAAGACCAATAGCAGACAGCCCAAAACTGCCCTAAACTAACAGTATTGGTGATTACCAAAATCATATTGTTATGTTTCTGTAATGGTTAATCCACCAGTTTGTGTAAGCTCTTTAGTCACAGTTGGTCAAGTCAAAGTCCGGATTTGAATCCTATTGAACTAATTTGGGATTTAGTGTATTCAAAGATAGATCACACAAAAGTTTCATTAAAAGCAAGTCTTTGGGAACAACTAGAAACTACTTGGAAGTCAATAAAAACAGAGACTGTGGAAAAGTACTGTATGTAAAAACAATGGCAGCAAGAATGCAAGCTGAATCAAGGCCAAAGAACGGCATACAAAATATTACATTTGTTTGGTTATTATATGTGAATAAAAACTATTTAGTTTCAGTTTGTTATTTGCCTAATAAATGGCAATACAATTGCTAGTTTTATATACACCCCTTGCAGAATCTGTAAAAATATGCATTAAAAAATTGAAATTGTGAACTGTGAAATTGAAGGAATCAAACACAACTTTTAAAAAAGTTCAAACATTCACTGATGCTCCAGAAGAAATCAAGATGCATTAAGAGCCGGGGGAGTGAAAAAATGTGTCTTCTGTTGCTTAAGGGCAGTACTAAACAAATAAAAAAATAATAGTTGCGTTTGAGTCCCTCATTTGTCCTCGTAATTATACAGTTACTGCTGGAAAGGGTTCAATTCATAGAATGTAAAAAAATATGGATGTAGTGTCAATGACGTCACCCGTTCCGAAGAGCATTTTTGAAGCCTAAAAGCCGGCCGTTGCCATCTTGGCAGCGCATCACTCCTGGATAACTGAAAATGGGCAAAGAGGTGGGAAGAAAGAAAGAAACTGAAAGAAACTCTTATGTTGATGTAATTTTGATACTGTGCGGTAAAAGTGGCTCTACTTTTGATTTTGTCCTATCAGTGTGGCTCTCCTGAAAAAAAAAATCTAAGACCACTGCTAATGTAATGACCCTGCAAAATTCAGCTTTGCATTTAAAAAAATTACAAAATATATTGAAATAGAAATGTTACAAATTATATCAACTTGGTGGAATTGGCAGACGTTCACTTAGCGCCGGGGCAGCGGATCAAAGCGTTCTCGAGTATAAATATGCAGCTATTATGCACGTAGGTGATTTTGAAGTTATATTTCATGTCGATATACAACTGCACACTTAAAACTGATCGTAGTGTTTAAATATTTGTAAGATTGGCGAATCTATAGAACAATGCAAGGAAAACTAACTTTACCACACTCCGAGAGTCCCCTAGTGGTTGGGAGCATTTCCGTTGTGTTGTGCACTACTGGGCCACCGTATGTGCGGGAGGTCGAGAGGTACCGACTAGAGATAGTCGGGCTCACCTCCACGCACAGTTTGGGCTCTGCAACCACACTTCTTTTAAATCACTATGAGGAAAAAGAATAGGAACCCATTCTGCTAAAAATGTGGGCACACCACTGCGCTCTATAATGTCTGTGAAGCCGTGTTAAACTGTGAATAAAATCACAGCTATAAAGGCCATTGTTAGGAATAACACACTTCAGCTGTTACTACTGACAAAAACAATAATTCAACTAAAAACAAAAACCTGTTGTAGCTTGATCATAACTGACTAATCAGCACCTAGAACTTTGAAATGTGTATTGTAAAAAGTAGTATACAGATTGCTGAAAAAAGGGGGAGAAATCAAAGGGAAAAAATTATTTGTATTCATCCCTCAAACCCACTCTCATCCCCTCGCTGATGCTGTCCTCACATACCGTTCACTTCTTCATTCCTCTTGCAGCACACACACACACGCACGCACGCACGCACACACACACACAGAAAGAGAGTTATATAATCAGTGTAATCCCTCTTCTGCTTCATCTGAACATTCATGATCTACAAATCACTGTGATGATCTTTCTCAACTGCTGCTGCTCTGTCTTTCATCAATCACTCTCTGTTCAATATACTCTCTCTCTCTCTCTCTCTCTCTCTCTCTCAGGAAGGATCTGCAACAAATGACAAATTCATTTAAATTCTTTTCTCTTCCATCTTCACCCTCTTGGGTTTTAGTGCATATTTGATCCTATATGAAATCTCAGGCGTGATGCGTTCCTTCCATCTAATGATCTTGTTTCAATCTGATCTTTGGCTCGCATTCCTCTTCCCGTCGAGTCTCTCTGCAGTATGTTCCTGGTCAGCAAAATGTCAGGCAGATCCTGCAGTCCCCCAGAGAGAGCCAAGCTGTTAATGAGGAACTCGTGCCAGAGACACACAGCACCACCCCGCCAACTGATCTGAGCTCAGTTTATCTAAAATACAGAGGAGGAGGAGGAGGAGAAGAGAACAGAAAGAGAAGACACTGGGAGATGCTGTGTTAAGAGAGGAAACTAGAACTCATCAAGCAACAAATAGAAGGAGCTTGATGAGGTGGACAGAAGAGGACATGGACTTTAGGAGGAGCTTGTAGATAAATAAAGCCTGAAACAAGCAGAAGATACTGGAAAAACATTAAAACACATTGGAAATCCCATTAAACTGCAAGTGTCTGACTTCACACATAATGCACAATTGTGGATTGAAAAGAAATATGAGGGCCAGTTCACACAGAACGTGTTTTTGCTTTGAAAAACAGAAGATGCGGGATAGTAGTGGAATGGGAGAAAAAAAAAGCAAACTCTTGAGATGCGTTTATTAAAAGCTGAACTTATTTTAACTTGAGCGCCGCGTTTTTAGAACAGCGTGCCATGAGAGAGATGTGCAAAAGCTCAAGATGTGAGTGTAGCGGTAAAAAAAAAGTGTGTTGGATTTACATGATTTAATCTTATACATCTGTCCCACATGAATCAATTGTAACTTCAACATCATGGAATGAAGTACATTTTAAGTGACCCAATTAAGTAGTCTCAAAGAGAATTTTATATGGCTCCCTGACATGATTCAGGCATTCAATTTCATATATTTATTCATCCAATTCAATCTCATATATTTTAATGTCACACAACTGAATTATAACTTTTAGCTAGCATTAGCACACATTAGCATCGTAAATGCTAAGCATTAAAAGCTCCTTCAGTAAAGCAGTTATGACATTTACTGTCAGTCCACAGTCTAAGCAAATGCTCCACTCTTCTCCACAATGGTAACCCACTGTAATTTAAATAACTCCAACATAATTGAACAGTAAATTATGTTTTATTAACAAGGTTCGGGAGGAGCACGTTCAGATAATTGCCACAAGTGGAGAGCAATCAACAATAAGAGGTATATATACGCAGCAGTCTTGCCTCCGTTTGTTGACAGTTTAATTCCGAGCTCGAAGCCCTCCCCCCGGACAGCACGCCAAATACGCATTTAAATTTACTCTCTATAAATTACATGTAAGTGTGAACTCGTGAAACACTATTACATACCATCATATCTCCCCCTTTTCTCGCCTTGCTCAAAAATACATAAAATAACACTTTTACATAAAACAACATTTAGCCTGCATCTCACTGTGCGTAATATCGGATACGGTGGACAGTATGCACATTGGGATGCAGGGTTACTCTCTCTTGATTTAGCCATATGCAAAGCATGCTGGTAACTAACAAGCCCCACCCAGTTTCAGTTAATGCAACACAAACCATTCAGGTAATCTCAACACAAATGGATTACGTTCTTTTCAGTATACGTGTTTACATAGCACGTAACAAGGAAAATAGAGCAGTAGAATGGAAAAAAGCGTTCTATGTGAACTTAGAGCAGCGAGTCTTTAGACATGCAGCAAAATATGAGCGATAACGTAATACTTAATAGGCATTAATATAGTCATTTATATTATATTTTTATGTATCTCTTACAGAAATATTACTGCAATGTAATGATAGAAGAGGTTTGTTTTAAAAAATACTTTAGGGTTTACAACTATTTCTACTTTTATTAAAGTCGGCATTAAGCGGAAGTTGTGATCGCGTTTTCTTTCCTATTGTGGCTTAATCTGACTGAAACGGCTTCTCAAACAAGTACAAATGTAGGGTGGGACTTGATTTTGCTCATTGGAAATTGATTGGATGGTTGTGGTTTGCTATTGCTGTGATGTCATGTGAGTGACAGCTTTCCCCGCCCTTGTGTCAGTTAACACATCGTCAGAGAAGAAAAGAGATGACGCTGCTTATTTTGATTAAAGATTATGAGGGCACATAAATGAAGTAATATAATGATGTGCACAGACAAATCATTTATAAATACTGCAATATTTAAAAATGTTCATGAGATTTAATGGTCAACAGCCAATATTTATGAAAACATCTAAAATCATGCAAAGTCAGAGTCAGTCTTCATCCTTCGTCACACATTTTGTGGGAAAAATGGAGCAGAGACGCATCCAAACAAAGGTGAATACCTCTGAACCTCTTTATAAATCCAAAACAATTCCTTTATATGACCAACTTTTAGTTTTCAATTTTGTCCCAGTACTCAAGAATCAGTCAATGGATAATTAAACTCAAATTTACCCCCGAGATGTCATATGTCATATGTCAGGGTCGCTCCCTAAACCCTCAAATCACTATTCCCTACGTTAGTCCACTAATACGGTTCACATGAAGGAGTGAATGAAAAAGAGTGAGTGAACTCAGACAGCAGTTGTGTGTGCATCGGCTGTACACTCATTATTGTGGTGCAATGTGGGATAGAGTGTTTCGGACACCAGTACAAATGGCTGTCTCCTTAAATAATGCCTTATTTGAGGGTATAGGGGGGCAATTTCGGATTCAGCCAGAGTGGGGAGTCATCTGAGAATAATTGGAGGTGATGGGGGACACCTGGTTTAACTTAAGTCAGGTGTGTAGGGCTGCATCCGAAATTGCATACTTCCCTACTATATAGTATGCAAAAAACAGTATGTCCGAATTCACAGTACCAGAACACCTACGAGATTCTGAAGTGTGTATACGATGGACACTTTACTATCCCATGAGGACACGGGAAAGAATATATGAATGGCAGTGAAATGACGCAACTGATGCTGGTAGGTCACTTGATATGTCTGGATTACATTCTACACACATTCATACTATATATACTATATAATATACTGTAGAACATACTTTTTATTGGTCGTGAAATAATTACTTATTCAAAGTAAGCACCTACTCGAGAGTATGGGATAGGAGAAAGCAGCCTAGGAGAAATCTACCACAACCCACGTCTTTTTTGGATGTTTATTTATCTAAACAGCAATTATTGCACAGTGTTGACATAAAAATAAAAATTACATTGAATAAAAGTTCAGAATAAAGTCATTCATGGTTTTTAGGGGTGACTACTGCATTTAAACATTACAGGAACTTTAGGATGGAACATTCTGATAAAATCTTGCAGCATTTTATCAAGGATGAAATCAAAAGCACCATTACTTGCATTATAATTGTTTCTCAGGATGATGTCTATAACAATAGATGGGTTTTATGCATCAAAAATGTGAAACCAATCAAATTAGAAGTGGTAAAAAAAATAAAAAAATAAATATCACATGTAATTTAAAACCACCTTTGATTCCAACATGAATTGACATCTCTTGAGTTTTCAAGTACGAACTATACAAAATGTTAAGTGTGTAGGTGTGCACCATAGCAAAATTGCAATCTGTTTGAGTGGTCTGACTGGGTTTGACAGAATAACACTAGCTCAACCAATGGTGTGAGTTTGGGGGCGGAACATCTGTGGAGTCTCATCAGGATGGCTATTATTTTTGCATTTCTTTTGATGATGCTAGTGATGCAGAAATTAAACACTTGTAATCAATAGCAAAAATGTACATTTCTGTAATGACAATGTACCTGGTAAAATGTACCATCCTAATAGGGCTAAAGACTATTAGAACAGGATTTAGGTCATAAAGAGTTACAAAATATTACATTTGTGAAATTACAGACTGTACAAAAAGAGTACAAGAGTATTAATTGTATTATTGCACGACTACAGAAACCTCCAGAAGTCAAGTTTAAAAAAATCTGAAAACTTTATATCACATTCAAGTATTCATGCTCTACCAATGCTGGTTACGTAAAGAGGGAAAAGGACAGGGCACAAGATTCCTGGGGTGAGAATGAAAGGATAAAAAAAAAAAAAAGCAACAGTGTAAGAGAAAAAGGAATCTGAAACAGGTGGCAGAGCAGCCCACTGAGAGAGAGACACTGCTGGACAGGAAACAGAAAGAAAGAGACAGAGAGAGGGAATGGATTTCTGAAATGACACATGAAATGGAGTGCAACGACACACATTCTGTCCAGAACAAACTCACACTGCAAACACACTCCTACGACAACCTGCCAGACAAATACAACAGAGTATTCTGAGCCTCAAAGACACAGAAACGCAGACTGACAGCTCATTTGTTACAGAGGACATCAGTGTGTGTTCAGGCACAAATGCACTGAAACAGATATTAAAATGGAACTACATTAAACAGTATTGCTGCACGCAATCTAGTTTACCTCTGTAATGTGACATTACCGTACGAAGGTTTAAGGAGAAATATTTTATTTTATTTGTGACACTTTACAATAAGGTTTCATTAGTTAACATTAGTTAATGTATTAACAAACATGAACTAAGCAGTACATTTGTTACTGTATTTGTTCATCTTTGTTAACGTTAGTTAATAAAAACACAGCTGATCATGGTTTGTTCATGTTAGTTCACAGTGCATTAACTAATGTTAACAAGATTTTAATAATGTATTAGTAAATGTTGAAATTAAAATTTAAGTGCAGTGCATTATTAGCTCATGTTAACTAATGAACCTTATTGTAAAGTGTTACCATTATATTAATACTTTTATTCATCAAAGAGGCATTTCATTTATCTAAAGTGACAGTAAATAAAGGTATAATGTAACAAAAAGCTTTTGTTCTTTTTTACTTTCTATTCATCAAATAACCCTGAAAACAAATAAATCACTGAAAACTGGAGTAATGATGCTGGAAATTCAGCTTTGACATTACAAGAATAAATTACATTTTATGATTTTATGAAATAAATGCAGCCTCTGTGAATCTTCCTGACCCCAAACTTTTGAACGGTAGTGTATTTCGGAGTGAATTAGGATATTCATCATCATCATCATCTTGATTGGCGGGTGAACGTTCAGACCAGAATGAGCCAAACAAACAAAAAACACAGACTAATAGCTATTTGGCTCTTGGTAAACATTATTCAACAGCACGCACAGCCTACATGATGTCAACAGAAAAGGACAGTTGATGATGGATTTAAAAGGCAGATTTTGTTTTGGAATAACATACACCACTTAAAGAGGATGCAAAATTCACTTTTAAATGGTGTTTGCATATAAATGTGTCTTTGCAGTGTGTGGACACAACCACCCTACAATGATAAAAATCCATTCACTCCTTAAGCCTTTAATTTTCTGAGCAATATGATGTCAGATGACCTAAGACGGACTGTCCCATATCAGCATATTTCCGCCCTCAGCCAGTTGTACACTGTCCGCCGAGGCACCACTTCACGTGTCTACATGCCCCACGAAAGAGAAGGGTGGGGTGAGCAGTAGCTCATTATCATTTAACGAGACATGCACCGAAATGGGTCGCTGTGAACAGAGCTGTTTTTGAGGAGGTAAAAGGGTGTAGTTTTACATAAACATTGAGGAATTTTAACCAAAGTATGTTACAGACTTTACATGAAGACCCTAAAGAATCATACCAACTTGTGGAAAATGGGCATCCGATGACCCTTTTAACACCGTGTCTACACTGGATGCGACCATTGACGCGTCGCACCGCAACAGCTAGAAGATGTCTACACTGGACACAAAGCGGCCGTTGTAAATCCATTTGTCCTTCCTATGAGAAGTATCACGAGTGCTTGGGGAACGTCAGTTTACTGTCTGGGTTTTGTCACTGGACGCATCCAGTGTAGACAACATTACAGATTATAATGAGTTTTATTGTCTTTTGTCACGTTGCATCACGTCGCTCGCATCCGGTGTAGACTCGTGCGGATCCACTTGTCCGTGCGATACTTCTGTCGCGCCGCACTCCACTTTATTCCTATGGGTGATGTCAAGCGACTTTAACGCACCCACAAAGCATCCCAGGAAGGCGGTGCTGCATTTGAAAAAATGCTGCGCGTCAAAATCTGGCCGATGCCCATCTTTATGCAAATTAATCCGTTGAACGCGATGTGACTATCCAATAGAACTAGAGCAGATGGAGACTAGGGGAAGTCTCTCGCGGATATAAAACACAAGATTCCCCGCTGGCTCAAAAGCATGCCCATAGCGGTAAACTTGAGGAACGCCCATCAACGTACACATGAGGGGAAGCGTCACACACCACGCTTCAGTCGTGCCGGAAAAGTGGATCTGTACCAACAGTGTGATGGCTTTTTTGACTGGCAGCATTTTTCCGAATGCAGCGCAGCCTTCCCGGAATACTTTGCGGGCGCGTTAAAGTCGCTTGACGTCACCCAAAGTTGAGTGCGGCGCGACAGAAGTGTCGCACGGACAAGTGGAGTGGTTGAACTAAGAGTTCAACATGAAACAGAGTTTGCAACCCAAGCACTTCTGTAATACAATGTATGCACATGGGAACTGATTGTGCCGTGAAAAGTGGCTGTTCCATACCAGAACGTTGACAGGTGGTTGATGGGGAAAGATCTAAAAATAAGATGGATTGATGGTATCAGCTGAAAAGGTCTTTTGTGAGGAGGGTAAAGTTAATACATTGTTGATGAAAGATTACAAATACAAAAGTTTTCTTTGGAAGAACGTGCTGATGAATTGCCCATGATAAGACCAGGAACATGATTTAAGAAAGTATAATGGTCCTGCAGTCAGGTGCAAGTTTATTAAAAAAGTACATTAAACCCCTTAAAATCTGTGTGTTAAGCTCAAAATTGAAGCCTACACATAAAAAATTAAGACAAAGTCATCTGGAGAAGTGCATAGGAATCTGTATCCTTTTCTCCCTCATACACAATTTCTCACATTTCACACACACGTGTCAAGTCAAATAGGGCTGCATAGTTAAGATGGGTCCGTGAGTATAAATATCTCATATTGGCAATTGTGTGGGCAGGAAGTGACATCAGGAGCATTTCCAAACGCACACGGCCAGACTTCCCCCGAAGAACATGTAGAGCAGGTTCTTGACTTCATGGGTCACCTCAAACCCGAACCCCTCACCGATCACCACATGCCACGAACTGCCAAACTTCTTATCCATGGACTCCTTGATCATTTTGGCAGCACTCTGAAAATAGAGCCAACCAGCGAGAAAGAGAGCGAGATGAAAGCATGTAGGCTAGTAGAGCAGTCCAGATGGCCAGACTGCGAGTGTGTGAACCGTCCTGACTCAGTACTAGACAGAAAAACAGAGCCCAACCCTACCTGTGTGACCTGGGGAGCACATTTATCTGAAAGCCTGCGCTTAATAACAACACACGCAAACCTGACTGACCTCATTGTTAGAGGCAAATTTCTCGCAGGCTGTGACGCAGAGCTCCATGGTTTCCACGCGCATCTCCTCTGGCATATCCGTGTGCTGTAGACAAAACCAGAAGAACATATTCAAGTCAAGCTCTTATAGGTGCAACAAGATTATTTTTGGAGGTCACTAACAAAATATATGGCTTCAGCATCAAAATATAAATATATGGAGTATGAAGAATAATATATAAAGTAATATGAAGTATATACACTGCAGTTCAAAAGTTTGAAGGACACATTGTTACAAAATATTCTATTTTAAATAGTGGTGGGCATGGATTAATTTTTTTAATCTAGATTAATCTCACTGTAATCTTGGAATTAATCTAGATTAAAATGGCTCATTTGAATTCTGCCGAAGGCATTCAGAATATTTGTACTCGTAAGTGATCGTTTGTCTTTTTGTAGTTTGAATAATAAATAACTTCTGTCCCTTTAAGACCTGACGCACGCATATCCAAACACTGTTCCTGTGAGCTGGTTACGACTGTGTTTACGTTAAAACTCACCAAGATGGGCATTGAGACATTTTTGAGTGTATTTGACCATTAATAAGCTGGAAAAAGGAGCTCATTTTTGCACTTGTATGTCAGAGGCGGCTTTATTACGGTATGTGTGTGTGCACTTCAGATGCGAGCGCGAAATCTGCAGGAATTAGTAGAATTAACGTTATGTGCAACCCTGCGCGAAATTCAGACCGGTCACACCAGTACTAACACGCTGTCATGAAGAATAAATCCAGCAGAACACCCGTTCGCAATGTTCAGAGGATTAAACGGACTGAATGAGAGGAGGCGGGTGCGTGTCACTCGCTGTCGGTCGGAGAGGAGAGCGCAGCTGATATCGATACTGTAGAAAATGAGTATTGTATCGTTTCAGATATTTCAATATCGATACATAGCGAAATATGGATATTTTTGACAACACTAGTAGGCATACACACAGGTTCGAAGACTCGTTCTCTCGTCCCCTACAGTGCAATTCGGCTAGGTGTACATCCGCGCTAAAATATCAAGGTGAAAGTCATCATAGCTTGCGTAGTATAGACCCAGCTCCCAACCCAACTTTGAGAATAGATTAACGGCGCTATTTTTTTTAATCGCCCGATAAGAGTCTCGCGATAAGAGTTAACGCAGCACGTTAACACTGATAACGGCCCACCACTAATTTTAAATGAATGCTATTTTTAAGAGGCGCAGTGTTGAGTTGACCAAGCCGGTGCAAAATATTAAGATTGTAAAAAGATAGTCAAATAATCAAGCAGTGCAAATATTATCTGTAAGAAAATGCATGATGGATAAAGATGTTTAACATGTCTTTGGATGAAGGATGAAAAAGGGAGCAGTTTGAGTGATAACCCTAATACAGACAAACACATCCATAACTGGTTCGTTCTATCTAGGTCACAGCAGCAGTCGAGCTGCACCCACCCTGATGAGCGGAAAGCTTTGCAGTCTTTTGTAGTCGGCATCCTCTTTTTTACCATCACCCGTTTCTGCCATCCTTTTCTTTACTAAAAAGAGAGGAAGAGAGACAGAGGGATTAGTCCTGTCTGATGAAAAGGAAACAGAACATTAGGTCGAATCTCTCACCCAATAAAAGTGCATTAGATCATAATAACTTATATTTTCAGCATTTGGAGGGAGAATGAAGAACACATTTTGTTTGTAAGCTACATTTTCAAATTAAATTAATTAACTCTTAACCCAGCGGTCACCACCAGTGTGTCCTTGAGCAAGGCACTTTACTCCACGTTGCTCCAGGGGGATTGTCCCTGTAATAAGTGCACTGTAAGTCGCTTTGGATAAAAGCGTCTGCCAAATGCATAAATGTAAAAATGTAAATGTAAACTCTTTTGTATTTTGAAGCAAAACTTGAACATTCTCTTGCAGGGTGACTGTCCTCATCAAATATGTAAATGTATGAAAAAGAACAATGAGGAGAGAAATACTATTTTTAAATATGTTGCAATTACCTAGTTGGGGTCTGCTTTCCAAAAAGACTAGCTATAAATGTATCTCTTGGGGATCTTTGATAATGATTTTTGAAAGGCCTAGATATTTTATAGCTTTAAAGCCGTGTTAGGAAACATGTTTAATGTCCTACTATTAACTCAATTTGTAATGTTTATGTGTAACTAAGTGTGATGCCTCCACATAATAAAACCATATTCTCAGCATTGATGAGCATAAAATAAATTACAGGTTCACATTTGAACTAGGGGTGGGCGATCTGACGATTTTATATCGTGATCGATCTTGAAGACATCCACAATCTACTTTTCCAAGCGAATTGTAGAGATTGTGATCTTTTATGTCCTCGTAATAATGGCAAATTATATCATGTGTCTCTATCATGTGTCTTTCATGTGTGCTGAAGCATTTGAAAAACAATTCAACAGCAGTAGGGCTGTGCGATGAATTAAACTTTTGTTTCCGTTACGATTTTGGCTTGATAAGATGATAAAATGATCATTGTGCCGCATATCGTTCCTTTCCTTTAAAGGGGTCATGAACTGGCTTTTTAAAAAAAAATTATACTGTTGTCTGAGGTCAACTTATGACGTTCGCATGGTTTTTACATTCAAAACATAATAATGAATAAGTAATAGGCTATTTTCTGCCTTGGTTTTGAGGTTCTCTGAAGACACGCTCGGTTTTGATGGGCGTGCCGAACTGAAGACTTGAAATTAAACGCCCACGTCTAGGATTGGCGCGCGCGTGCACAAGAAAGGAATGCTATTTCACTATTTAAGATAGCCCGTCGGCAGGCAGGTGATACGTTTTGGTAGCCCGTCTGAAAAACACACAGCCCCGGGTCGTTGGGCTTTGTGAGCCCTGGCCCATAACGTTAAGTCCGAGTCTGATCACAAATGAACCAATAACACCTAAAAAGAAAAAGGAGCCTGCGTGCCTGACAGCGTGCTAAGATATCCATAGATATCAAACGATCTGTAACAATGCAATACTAACACATACAAAAAAACATGTTTTACTCACATAAGTGTGTTGCACCGTTCCTGTCGGATCCAATATAGAAGGCACAGCATTGTGTTTTAATCTCAATATGTCTGCAAATCCAGTCTCGACCAGTATCATGTTTACAATCGATTCCGTGTTGAAATGAAGCGAACAAACGTGCAATGTCTTATGCACATGAGCTGGAAGCGGCATGTTTATTGCTCAGTAGCGCGACCCGTTTAGCTCCACGAGTTGGTGGGCGGGCTTGAGGCGGCGCTCTATAACGTCAGCGGTCGACATATTCTGAGAGCTCTCGTTTTCTGGGCCTGGTGTCAATAAAAGCTTTTCTTTGACTAACAAGGAAGTTTTCAGCTCCGAAACTTACAGAATATTCGAATATCACAATGAATTTTATATACCAAAGGCTCAAAGGAAAGTTGATTTCTCAATTCATCACCCCTTTAAAGCGGTGTGCTTTCGCCCCTCCTTAAAAGCCTAAACTTAACTTCCAAATCAATCACATCATGTAATGTGAATGTCATAAAATGCAGTCTACTGCAGGACAAGCTTTATTTTAAAAAAAAATTATTAAAAGCGCATTAAACTGTGAAAGAGACTGTTCCCCATGCGTTTTCTGTGTGCACGCTGAAAGACAGAGTGGAACATGGATGAGCAAAGTATACACAAAAATATGTCAAAGTTGTGTCTTAAAGGGATAGTTCACCCAAAAATGAAAATTAGCCCATGATTTACTCACCCTCAAGTCATCCTAGGTGTATATGACATTCTTCTTTCAGACGAATAAAAGTTATATTGCAGAAAAAAAAAGAGTTATATTGCAGAAGTCCAGGCTAATCCAAGCATTTTTATAGCAGTAATAGTTGCTCTGTTTTTGAAGTCCATAAAAAATGCATCTGTCCGTCATATAACTGCTCCACATGGCTCTGGGGTGATAATAAAGGCCTTCTGAAGCGAATTGATGCGTTTGTGTAAGAAAAATATCCATATTTAAAACTTTATCAGGTAAACTTTCGGCCGACCGCCTTCCCTGTTCAATTTACTGAAAAATTGTTGAAAGTTTCCCTGCCGATCGAAAGACTAACACGACCAGGTAGGCTCGTCATGATGTAGCGATTATGGTCGCAGACATTATAGATGAATGAATCTTCCAAATGATTCAATCAAATGAACATCCCTTTTCACAATTACGTGATTTCCTATGGACTTTTGACCAAAACTTAGACAAAGAGGACAAAAGACTTGTTGTGATCGCAAGACAAAGAAACAAACCAGATCTGTCTTTTCAATGACCGTTAAATGAACTCCAAGTGACACAGCTAAGACTCCAAGCAAACTCCCAGAAAATGTTACATATTGGAGTGCATAAGATTACGGATTATTGGACTTTCATTCAGATAGCCTTCGACATAGCTTGTTAGTCTGTTTACAACTGATACACGTGACTATTATGCATGTATATCATTCCCAAATTCATGCATTTATGTAACTATTGAATGAGTGGATGAAAAGGCACCGTGTTTGATACCTTTGTGCTCGTATGGATATAACCTAACAGATGAGCTGAATGAAATCTTTATAGAATTGATCATGTCCTTAAGAAATTAGGTCTAACTTTACTCTCTGCTTAAGAGCAGGAAACTAAATTACAATAGATAACCCAATTTTATGGGAGGGGTGGAGACACAGTCACCCCTGAACCCTAATTGGCCAGAACCCATCCAGGGGATGGGCAAATATTTGAGTTTAACCTCAGAACACAGTCGGTTCACAGTTGTGTTCACTTTCTGTTCATTGTTCAGTCAAGAGCTGTTTGCAGCGCGGTTCCAGAATCCGCCAAGGCGACGATCGGACGATCGTGGCAGACCATCAAAGAAAATGGGTTAACAGATTTCATTCAGGCCATCTGCTCTTCTCTCACTTTCCTTTGTTTACTTAAAGTTTATTTTCTTTCCGTTAAGTCTCGGGTTCTGTTAAGTTTCGCCGCAAAGTTACTCAACGAGTCTCCAACAGCACGCTTCGACTTCAAGCAACACCCACAAGACTTCCATCCAGCCGCCAATACGCCACATGATTGGCTTCCCAAGACGTCGATCAAAGACACGACCAGACCTTCAGCGAATCAAAGACCCGAGGGAACCCCTCTCCAGCCAGGAGGAAAAGGGAATCCCCCTTGTCAAAGACGACATGTGAGACAAACGCAAATAATACCTCTAGATTTCAAGCTGAAGTGGTGCATTAGATCAAATTTAATAACCCCGCCTAAGAAACGATAGGAGGATAAATGACTGATCAATGGTTTCTTCAGGTCATATGTCATAAATGTATATTGCTTGGGATTTCACAATTTCTTTCTCTTAAGACTTATTCTTTCCACACTTTCTTCCTTTCTGCAACGTATGAATGTGCGAGTGCGTGTGTTTATGTTAGATATTAGTTTGATGTGTTAGAGTAATCAATAAAGTTTCGTTTGTATTCAAAGATAACTGTTCTTGTGTTATGTGCTTACGAATTTAATGTCTAAGTCTAAGTCTAACGATCTAAGTTACCTGGCTGTTAAATAGTGTTTCACTATTGTACGGATATTAATATCCGCTGCAGAGTTGATATTTATGGCCCGTTCAAATGAACGCTGGAAGAGTCATTTGCTTGGCTGTACATTAGACTCTCAAAATTCCTTATGAATTCATTAATTCATTCATTTGAGCTACATAGACCTGTTTCCCTTTAACAGACTCCCCTTTAAGTTCTTACATATCGGTGGACGAATAAGTTAAGGTGTAAACATTAATTCTGAATTATTTATAAATTATAGTGTAATTCGAGTCTTTTTTCATTTTAATTCAAATTCCCCGTTGAATTATTATTTTATCTGACTCATTGTCGCTACAATGACGTCACGTACGCATCTTGAGTTTCACTGTCAACATTCAACACTTTTCCACGGAAGGCGATCGGCTGGAACTTGATTACACAAGTTTTTTTTTCTTACACAAACGCATCGATTCGCTTCAGAAGGCCTTTATTATCACCCCGGAGTCGCGTGGAGCATGTTATTTGAGGGAAGGATGCATTTTTTTATGGACTTCAAAGACAGAGCAACTATAAATCCAATTCTAATGCTTGGAAGAGCCTGGACTTTTTTAATATAACTCAGATTTTATTCGTCTGAAAGAAGAATGTCATATACACCTAGGATGACTTGAGGGTGAGTAAATCATGGGCTCATTTTTATTTTTGGGTGAACTAACCCTTTAAGTAAATAAATAGTTGGGAAAGAAATTGGATGCGTGTCATTATATTAGATCCATGCAGTTGGTTTTTAAAGGCACAATATGTAAGATTTTTGGATTAAAATATCCAAAAACCGCTAGAACAATGTTATATATTTTGTTGACTTCATTTTCATGATTTACCGCGAGTACCATGTTTTACCATTCCTAATATCGCTCTAGCTTTAATATCGATCTAGCTTACTGCAGTGTGCAACAAGTGTCTCATGGTAGCTGCCGAGAGAACGCACAGAGTAGCATTATAATATAACTTTCCACACACTCAAATGTATCTAATATGATAAAGTGGAAGTGCTCGTCTGAGGCATAATAAAAGCTCCACTGCTTTTGAGCCGTGTTGTGCTTGTCTCTCATTAGCAATCGCTCCAGTGGCCTCGTTCCGTTCCAATGGCTTTTAGCCCCACCCTGCTTCATACTACAGTAACGTTAATAAATCTTTATTACCAGATTTACGCAACATTAGCTCATCCATGAATATGATTTCTGAGTCCCAACGGATTATTTTCCACTGGCTGTAGAGGTGAAGACAACAACTCCCATGACTCATCAAGCCACGCCTTTGTTTTGAATAAGTGACCTCTAGTGGCGAAAATTACATATTAAGCCTAATGCAAATACCTGCTGCTGTCGGTGTCATTAATGTTAAACAAAAGACAAAGACAAATTCCCTCACTGCTCTTGACTTTAGTAGTTAACTTTAACTTTAGTAGTTTTATTAAGAATCAAAGTATATTTAATTCATACCGTGAAGACTATTCAGTGTTTTAAAGTTAAACTCTTTAAATGTTTAATGACTGTTTTGACAATTGCTTGTTTAATGCAATACTGTGTTTTAAATGGTGCAAATAGATATAGTTCATAAGCTTGTTACAGTCTGGATATTCTCTGTAGTACATCTCAAAATTGTGACAATCGCGATTCAGATAATGCATTCACACTTGTTATGAACAGCAGCTAATAATTTTCCATTTGTTTTTCTGTTTTATCAGAAGTTGTGATGCTTTTTTCTTCCCTGTTTTATTAGGGTTATATTTTGTCCATAAGGAATTGATTGGATGGTTGTGGTTTGCTATTGCTGTGATGTCATGTGAGTGACAGGTTGTTCAGCCCTAGCACCAGTAAACACGTCATCAGATTTACTATAAATACTGCAATATTCCATAAAAAAGGAATGGTCAGTTTAGATTTCAAATTGTAAAGGGACTTGGTGACCATATCTACACGTTTCTAATACAAATACATTTTAATCTAAAATCTTGATGTTGAAAAAGAAAGTTAAAGTCCATGGCATTAGTCAACTATTACACCATATCAACATAACATGTTTTTATGTAACATCAATTATTTTACATGTAACGTTATTTGATGAAGGCATTTTACATGTATTGCACAAATACCTCTACACTACAAAACAGTCAACAGACAACTATTGTTCAGTTAAAATTATACAGATTTTGAAAGATAAACTATCCGTTGTTTAAAATATATATATTTATTTATTTTTGGTGAGAAGAGTGACAGTGCACGAGACAGCTTGCAAACTGAACCAGTCTTTACAAAATTTACACGAAGTTGAAAATAGTCAATGCAAACGTACAGATGTTTTCAGTCTTTCGTGCATCATTATGCAAAAGTAAAGAAAATTATATAAACAAACACGTGTCGAGTAAGTTAAGCGTTTGTTTTTAGCATCTCTGAGCTAATGTTAGCTTGCTAGCTCGACACCATCCCTTAAAACGCTACGACTGATAAATGACTGGGGGGAAATGGAGACATATAAGTATGTAAATCATTTAAATATCGGAGATAGTAAATGTATATCACCACAGTTCAATAGCCTACCTTTCTGTCGCGCTGTATACAGACACTTTCCTCCACTGGTGTTGTCATGGATACACACCGGCCTTGGCAACCTCCGACCCACGTGACCTGTTTATTTCCGCCTCCGTCCATTTAATTTTTCTTTCTTTCTTTCTTTCTTTCTTTCTTTCTTTCTTTCTTTCTTTCTTTCTTTCTTTCTTTCTTTCTTTCTTTCTTTCTTTCTTTCTTTCTTTCTGACAGTAGGCTAAACAGTATAATTGTTTCTTCTTTTTTTGTATTTCCATAGCCTACCCATACTCCAAGGCATATCTTTACACCACAGTATCTTTTTGTAAATGATGGTACAAAAATGTCAACAACAGCAAACAGCAAAAAAAAAAAAAAAAAAACCTTTAAGGTGTTTTTCTGTGTTAAAATAAGGTCAGCCGGTTGGTGTGCCACACAAATCTAAACCTAGAAAGGCAGTAAACCTTTTTGTTTTTCTATTATAATGGCATTAAAGGCTTTCACTCGTGAATCGTCTGAGAAAGAGAGGGCAGAGAGGTAATCCCAGCAGGAATTATGACATTTTGGAGATTAAGGAAACTACTGGGCAATGTGGGCCATGACCCACACATCAAATTAATCCAACCAAAGATCTGGATTGTTGAAAATGGCTCACACGTCTTTGATTATTTTTTGGTCCACGTGCAGATGTTATTGAGCCTGGCTGCCATCAGAGCCCACGCCGCCAACACAGATAACAGTATTTCATAACAGGGACTAGAGGTTAAAAGACCTCCTACACATCCTTCCCAAGCATCATTCACATATCCACAGGGTACTCTGTTTTAGCACTTTTTACTGCATTGCTTTTCTGCACCTTCTACTTTGTTAAGTATTTTTTAAGTAAGGCATTTTTAGAGTTGTATAAACCTCAAAGTAGCAAACCGAGTCAGAGATTCCCAGCTAAACACGGTAGGATAATACTCATATTTAAAGTCAATTACATAAACATGGCTTACAAAAGGGGGTTTTCTCAGCGTTCTTTCTTTTACTTCATCGGAATGGTACGAAACTTAGGTTTTGGTACTTGCTATGTGACAAAAAAATCACGGTCCTGAAAAAAATGGTCACACTTGTATTCCTCACAGTCAAAAAGACAGCATTGGAAATGAATGGGAGACAATTTTCATCTAGTGGAAACTTTTGGTACTGAGCCCAAACAAAATCTTACTGGAAGCTAAATTTGGAACACAACTTGTTTCGATTTATGACTTTGATTTTCTTGCAGTTTTAGTGTAAAACATGTTTATATATATATTTCATATTAAATTTTATTTTGAGATATTTTTCTTAAAAATAAATGCAAACTCTTTTAAGTTCACTTTTCGCAATTATCATTTAAAATGTTTTATTCTGTGGTGGAAACAAGCTTCCATAAAATACAAATGTTGTCAAAACTTTGTCAAAACGATCCTCGTTCACACGGAGCTGCGAAAATGACAAAAAAAGGCTGTATTATGCATGCCAGGCCAGTAGTTGGCGATATCACTTTGTCAAGGAAAACCCAGCGAACACATGCATAATACGCATGTGCATGACATTACTGCATGTTTTCACAAATTTGTGTTTTTGTTGTTTACATGGAGACGGTAAAGGCATCATCTTCAAAACCTTGCACTTTGAAACCCGTTTTTAATAGCTTGCGTTTTCAGGCCCCCAAAACGCCATTGTCATGTAAATGAAAGGCCAAAACGCGTAACATATTTTCAGTTGAGAAAGGTGTCATCATGAATATGAATGTGTACAAATACATTGTCAATATGTACAAGGATGAATGGGACTAATAAACAGAAATAGTGCACGGCCTCTCAAAAACATTTTACATTCTCTCACATCATGGATATATGTGCATCCCCTGCTTTTGTAAAAAACAAACTGAACAAAAACAACAAGAGAGAAATGAAAGAGGACACTGGTGTTCGTTGTGCTATATTTTAATTCTCATTAGATATTAACTCATTTGACCTCCATTTCAACACAGACAAAGACACAGACAGAATTCAAGAAATGAACATATCAGAAGATTTGAAAAATGTAAATGAGTAAATCCTCAGTGTAGAAAAATATTCAAGCAAAAAGAGAGAACTTCACATCCAACTTCCAAGATTTTTCTTCATTCACAAACAAATATATTCCAGAAAAGGTAACAGTATTAAACAATCATTTGTAAACCACTCGTTCTGAATACAATTCAAAGCTTGTTCGTGTACATTAAAAGAACTGAACATCACAAAATGACCACTGAAATGCAAACAAACAGGCATTGCACTAACAACAGCAAGTAGAAATATATATAGTGCAGAAACACAATTCCCAACCATTACGATAATCTTGTTGTTCAACTGTATAGCCATGGAATCTCAAACCACATGCCTATAAAACAACTGTTTGCAACACACATCCATAATCTCAGTTCTGTGTGTCAGTATGTATGTCTTATGATTGCGCATCTGGGACAGCATTCTTGTGTTTGACAAGGCCACAAAACAGGCCTTTTTCAGCCTGCTGCATTTTACATATAAACAATACATTGAGTATAATCCACATAAAGCATATCATATGTGCTGTGTAATTTACATAAGCTCTTTATCAAGAGATGTCTATCCGGTCACAGTTATGAAGAGAGATAAATAGATGGTGGGATATACATATAATGGTGTAAATATTATACATTCATCATACGGAATGTCTGTTGCTTAGTTTACAAATATAATTTTATTATAGATTTTTGCATAAATCTATATAGGCTATATATGCTAATTTATCAGCATGAGAAGATATTTGTTTGTCCGTAGATATTTGCAGATTACGTTTAACAGGAACACTGAAAACAGTTCTCAGAAAGCATGTCATTGCAGATGCCACATTATAAAGGGTTTCAACACCATGGCTTTAAAGGTTAATAGCTATTCGTTGAAATATTGCTGAGGCATTCATCTGGCCAAATGCCTTCTTCAACTGCTCCTTTTCTGTCGATCATTCTAATTCAATGTGATTCTGATGATGTTAAAGGGTTTTTAATGGAGGAGAATTCAAGCAGGGCTGGCCTTGACCAATAGGATTCAGTCTGTTGGTGTGATCACCATAGAAACAGTGCGATTCAAAAACATCTAAAAAAACCGTGAATAGATCAAGCATACAAAAAATAAACAGTATAAAAAACTGCAGAGTAAAAGCAAACAAATTCCCAGCTGTTTAAGTGAGTTAAAAGTTCTTCAAAACTTATTTCAATCAAATAGGCTACACGGTATAAATAACAACAAATCTGAAAGAGTATGCAAACATTTGCTTTGAACTGTAATCCTTTCATCAAGCACTGAGACTGAAGATCCCACATCAAATGATGTTTGCCACTCAGATGCTCAACAAGGTATAACTAGTAAAAAAAGTGAATAATTTAAAAAGAGTGATACTTTCTCATGCAAAACCCGCCCCCATGATGCTAAAGCATCATGGGTTGTTGCCAAGACATTGCTATGCGGTTGCTAAGGTGTTCAAAATGGTCTTTAATATATTGCATGGGTGGTTGCTAAGACATTGATATGCAGTAAAGAGCATATGACATACCAACCCAATCTCATGGCAATTCGTATTTTACGAGGTGGCTAATTCGTACGATTTTTGCTCAATTGTACGAATTTGACAAGTTGCTCAATTTGTATGATCCGTCACTGCAGTTTAGACATATCGTACAAATTCATACGAGTGAGGTAGACCTAGTACGAATTCGTATGAATTAGCCACCTAGTACAAATATGTATGAACTGGTCGTGAGATAGCGTTGGGTATACTGGTCCCTAGTTTAGTCCCTGGCTTATCTACTTACCATTAGCAACATTTCACAGAAATTTCTCTGGAGTCCAAATTTTGCTGACAATATGTATAAAGAATATCTCAAGTCACTTTCAAACCAAGATGCTGTCTGTTGGTCAACATGGCGAATCCACAATTTGAACTCTGCACAGGGAAATCTTTCGCCCTCACCTGAAATTCCAGATCGCATGGATTCCTATTGAAATTACTGTATTGCGCTCACAAAAATTCACCAAACAACAGTAAATGTGACTGCAACTAATTTGTTGGCCTGTTCAGAAAAATAAGAGCACACCTTTCCTCAACAAGTCGCAAAGTTTGAGGTATCATTCTTGTTTGTAGCACAAATGGTGTGGGACGAGCTGTGCACTGAAATTTAACACTTAGGGTTAGGGGTTTGTTCAAATCACTAACCCTGAGCAGTAATGATAGTGATGCTTGTTTCAGCAAACACCGCTACTACAAAACTTTGCCTTGAAATCAACATACATATCTGATGGTGGAGTTGTATTCTGATTAATCTTTTCCATTTCAGAAACACCGTCTTTGACTCTCTGACCATTTTAAACAACCCCTCAGGAGCCCATCACAGTCTGGCGCTGGTGCGAGGCTCGCAATGTTCGGCCGGTTGTTTGGTGACGCCTCCGAAAACCTCTACAGCACGGCTGGTCCACGGGACTACATTACCCAGCATTCCAGTGCTGCAGTGGGCAAGAGCATAGAGCTCTGCATGTGAAAGCGGCCGGTCCCACAAATTAAACTGAGAGAGCTCTCCCACCATAGCCCGCGATGCCTCGAAACGAAGACCGGCCATTGAGCTCTGCAGGAGACAGGAAATCATATTCAGACAATGCAGCAAAACACACTGCCACACTGCCCATCAATTTGTGTGTGAATATGTTTCTTCATGTTCACTCCCAACAATTCTTTCACAATTTGAATCAAATCCTGGAATATATAATGTGTCTTCCTATATGGTTGTTTAAGAAATTAAAAGCTACACACTCCATCCATTAGGGTTAGAAGAACTGTTGCCAAACACATAACATGCTAAAACATAATAATCAGTGCAATAATGATCCAATCACAGATTGGCAGTGTATTTAATTATATTTAAAAAAAAACATATTACAGAAACAAATGAGTACATCAGTGATAATTTCTATTAGTTTAAATAAAAAATAAATTAGTTTTTTTATTTATTACCTGCCTTCACCACAAAATTTTCTTGCCTGGTAATTAATGTCCCAATTAAAATATTTTTGAGTGGTAACTGCTCTATACACTGTAAAAATTATATAATCAATAAATTATGACAACATATGTTTTTACATTGCTTTAACTCTTTAAAATACGTTGAGCAAATTTCAACTTTTTTATAAGTTATACAAAATTCAACTAATTTTTAAGTCAGTTTCAATATAATTTAAGTTGAAATGACTTAAAAATAAGGCAACAACTTTTTATACAGTGTACTTCAGATAAAATTCATAAATGTCTAGTAAATATTGTAGATTATTTTACAGATTATTTAAATACTATTTTAAGACAAAATAAGAAATAAGTGAAAACAGATGACTTTGCAGTTGGAATTTTCCAGATATTGATTATCTTGGAACATAAATGTAGGACGTTTTTGTGTGTGTGTGTGGGGGGGGGTTTTGTAAAACTTTTTTTTATTAACTTTTTCAACCCTCAGAAGCACTTTTGCAGCATTTAACTTCTAAACAAACTTAAGAAACAACACCCAGTGAGACAATGCAAAAATATTAGTGTTAGCAGTGTAAAATATGACAGTTTAAAAACCCAAACCCCCTTTTTTTGTCCAAAATGGCATTTAAACTTCATACGAGCGCTAAAAAGGGCAAAAGAACATTTCACATTTGGCCATTTCTGAGACTGAGACAAATGATAGTGGGACCTTTTTAGTTTTATCTCCAGGGGTATTAAAAGATTTGCCTCATAATAATGTGATATTCCATTTCAATGTGTCTTTTAAGTTGTCTTATTTCCCAATATTATATCAAAAAATGGTTCCAGACACATCCACATATGTAGCCTATTATATAAACTCTAAACTCTGATACTAGAACCGCCACATTTGTAACAGCGCATAGAATCCCTATAAAATTCACTTGCTAAATGAAAACATGGAAACATGGTTTCCTTCATAATTTTGTTTATCACAGTCAGTCCACAGCATAAAAGCACAACCTCAGACTACAGCATGGACCAGAGGATAACTCTAAACCCTACTGGATCTAATGAAAGGATAAGTGTGCTGGGGTTTAATGAAAGAGGGATGAAGAGGGCAGGAAAAGGTAAAGGAAAGGATAAACAAACATTGTGTCCATGTTGACTTTTACAGTATGTGCTGTGTGAATACCAAATGCTGCTTCTCTTGACTTACCACCGTCTGGCAACCAGTTACAACGGCCAAAGTCTGACGTACCTGTTCTTGGCCAAGTATGAGAGTTCCTCCCCGTCGGATGCTGTGACGGGTTGCCAGGTCACTTCCTTCACTCTTCAGCTTGCCCCCTAGGTAGGCATGCCACGCTCCAGCTCTCCGGTTCCAGCTCACACACATATGCTGCCATCTGCCCACTGTTAAGTTGAGAGGTAACAGCGCCACCTAAAGGATGGAGGATCCAAAAAAAAATCCAAATTACAATCCAAAGACTGATCCTGTGGTCCATGTGCTTAGATAATTGAGACCAGCCTGAAAGCCCTAGAGATTATCTTACTGTCCACTGTTACAGCTCTGAAAAACACACTGCTGAACACGGGCAAAACAATTCAATAGGTGCAGTCAGAGGTCATTCTAAGTATTAGGCCATTTGCGCAGAACCCTTTTTGCATTCCACTGCACCGTTATTCCATTGTTTGTTTTGGACATTCGCACCAGTCAGGTACATGGTTGGAAAATCAGAGACGGTTTGGCAAATGATAGTCGGTTTTGTTAACGTGAATTCTTCCACTGACGCGGATGGTAAACCATATTCTAAATACAGAGTTAACAGCACTACCAATTCAATGCCATTGAACAAGAATTTGTTTAAGGAACCAAAATCAGAATCAGAATCGTTTAATTCTTTACACTTCCCATCCCCATCAGTCAAATATCATGCTGTGATGCGCTACCTCATTATTAATGATGAGCTCAATGGGCCCGTGAACCAACTGCTGAAGCACAAACTCGTGGCTCTGGTCAGAAATAGCATAAGAAACTGTTGTTCCCAAGATGTTCTTTGCTGGTTTGAGCCACATGCAGATAGTCAAAGCTGGGAGGACAGGGATTTCCTGCTTTATGATAGCATACATGGAAGTGCTCCGTACAGGGAACGAGAGCCTGTAACCCTCTGGAAACTTGTTCTCAAAGATACCTATGAAGAAAAAAAAATTGAATGAAAGAGAGACAGAGAGAATGAATGACAAAGAGTGAATTAAACCTAGAGAGAAGACAGCACTGGATAAGAGTTTAAAGGCATGTTCCAGGGTCAATACAAGATATATCTGTCACTATCACTATCAATTTGCATAGTGCTTTATGGTTCCACAGGAGAAAAAAGTCATGGAACAAAAAAAAAAACATGAGGGTAAGTGAACTATGACACAATTGTTTCATTTTGGATTGAACTATCTCTATAAATCAAATCATTCTTTTAAATCAATATTTCTCCCGGCAGTAAATCCGACCTCTGCCTCACCTTTCTCCAGGCTGCTTATCCGCTGGTGCACAGTGTCCAGTCCATAATCAATATGCTCCTGATGTTTTTGTGTCTCTTTGCGCAGAGCTTTTCTCTCTTCCTCCAGCAGTTTTATCTTTCTCTTCAGTTCTCCTTCCAGATCCTCCACTCGTCTCTGTGCAGCTGCCACAGGTGTACGGGCAGCGCTAGAGGCAGCACCTGCTGCTTTCGGTGAGCTTGTGTCTGTGTGATTGAACGCTGGTGCTGCCATTTCAGACTGTAAACAAGACAGCCATTTATTTCTGTGTTGTGATGTAAGAACCTCATTTATCAACATTGCATGAATGCAATTAATATAACAATGAAAACTGAATGCATTAACCTCTTTTCAAGTGTAAACGGTAATGCATCTTATATTCTGATCAAATCAAATCCTACCCAAATTTAAGATTTAATAAGGCATCATATCATTTAATTGATTAATTAAACAGAATCATTTTTAAGAGCAAATATTGCACATCTTAATTGGGCTTCTTGCAAATAAGAGCGGTTGGATGTTTAATGAGACCAATTTCAACATGCAATACTTCCCTACTTGCATGAAAATAACAATTCTATTCTATCATTATAGGATCATTTCAAAGGCATCTGCACCAGCTTGGAGAGCTGCCATTCACAGCTGCAGGAGTCCATAATATGCTTTCAGTGAGTGTGTCATGTTGCACATCTCTCCCCTGCTGTCACACATGCTGTAGTCACTGATTGGCTCAGGCTAAATATATCCTTGCTTAGTTGCTTTTCAAACATACATTCTGGGGTATAACTACTGTTTACCATTTCTTTTGCTTTCGTATGTAAAATATAGGCTGTTTATTGCCGTTGCTCCTGCTATGTCTAGATTTTCAGACTGATAGATTTGGGGTAGATCGAGGTTAATCAGATCCGCTAAATGTGGTCCTGATGAGGATGTAATCTGTAGTTCCCATCGGCTCGTAAACCATGAAGTCGGCCCACGTAGCCCATATTTCCATCGAAACCCAATCAGGGACGCGCATTTTGGCGCACAGCGATAAATCTCGGCACAGGCGCGCGATCGTAGCCTACGTGAGCTGAAACGCAATCAAACTCCAGGACTCACGGAAGGATGAACTTTACCAGCACACTGCAGCACCTATTCCTACGCGTTAAGTGTTAAAAACAGCAAAATAAGGCTGCAATATGATACGTTTATCAACAGGTCAGACCATCTATCAACAGCTTTATTATACGCTCATTTATTCAAAATACTTTTTCTTTAACATTGTTTACATTTCTGAAAAAAATTATTTATATATTTTTTTTCTGAATTCTCATTAAATGACTGAAATGTAGGCTATGTTATTGGTTTTTTAACAAAAAAAATTACAAGTGTTGTTTTTAAATATAATATAAATATAATAGGGTGATATCAGGTAAAATGGGCCATTTAAGGTTTGGGGGTCCCAGCCCCTCTGGAATTTAGAGCCAATGACTGAAAAGGATTTCAAACTGTTTTCATAACTGTTCTTGACAAGTAACAGGTGATTTGATTAGTTTATGGTTGCGATGGTGGGCGGGGCAATAATTCAAATCAAGACTGCACCAGAAAGCTGCATGGCAAGTAGCCTGGCATACCAAATCTAACTAAACTATTATAAGGATGATAAATCTATAAATAAATAAAAAAACATGCACATAAAAAACTAAGCATAATATCGGTCTTGATGGCATCCATCAGAAATAATGCTATTATTTTGGTATATGAACATATTTTTTGGAAAAGTTATGTTTTTCTTGACGGCCCAATTTACCTTAACCCACTGAGCTAAAATGGGCCACATGGTTTCAGCTAAAATGGGCCATCCTCTGTGTCACTCACAAACACACGTGTGTGAGTGTGTGTCGGTGTGCAAGTGTGTGGGTGCGTGTGTATGTGTGTACACACACCCACACACTCGCACACCGACACACACACACACCGACACACATATGTTGGTGCAACAACATTATGAGGACTCTCCATAGGCGTAATGATTTTTTTACCGTACAAACCGTATTTTCTATCCCCCTACACTGCCCCTACCCATAAACACAACCATCACAGGAAACATTCTGCATTGTTACATTTTTAATAAAACATTGTTTAGTAAAGCAATTTGATTTACGGGGACATTTAGAAAGTCCTCATAAACCAGCTTGATGTTGTAATACCAGTGTAATTGGTAAATGTCATTATACAAATTTGTGTTATGCACACACCGACACCCACACACACACACGCACACACACACACCACTGACCAATGATCTATGCTGTTACAAAATTGACTTTTTTAATTGTACATTTGAATATGTGGGTTTGCACCCAAAATGTTTTTTTGTTTGTTTTTTTAATGACATGTTTTTATGTTTGATTAATGCAGTTTAAATTTATGTGGCTACATAAAATTAAAATTGATGATAAATCACTTTCCCTTTGCAGTTTGACTGGCCCATTGGTTACCTGAAACAGCGGCCCATTTTACCTGAAACTGCTCATGCAAAAAAAGGTGGCACAGCTGATGTTTTAAGAACTATAGGGCCTAAATAATATATATATACATTTTTTTACATAATTTCAATACAACATTATCAAAAACAGTCATTAAAAATCATAAAAACACATGGGAAAGGCATATGGTATTGTATTATTGTCCCAAGCGATTTACCAAAAAGTGGCCCAATTTAGCTGATATCACCCTACTATAATATAATAAATATTTGAAAATTAGATTTTTTTCAGCCAAATCAAAGCCAGTCTGACGTAACAAACATGCAAGAAGCCATTTTGTTGTCATGTGACTTTTGTCATCAAGTTTTTAAAACAAAATTTGAACTTAGCCACGATTACCGACAGCCTATCATGCCTCAAAAAAATAATTTCACAGATATTTTTTAATAGTTTTCTGTTGTTGTTGTTGTTTTTGTGGAAAATTAGCCTATAGCCAAGAACAGTGAGTATAGCTAGCCTACTTTTGTTTTTTGTTTTCTTAGATAAAATAGTATTTTCAACAATATGTGAAATCAACATGATCCTACTACATTTAAAAAAAAAAATACATTTCCCGTTTTTATAGTCTCGGACATCCTAATTTAGTATCGACCTATACAAAAAAAAAAACTGTTGATTCTCAGCCAAATAGGCTAAATTTCTTATAAGGTCTTGCGGTTTTCTTACCTCCAGTTTCTCAATGCGGTCTTTCATTTGAGTTATGGCATGCACCAGCTCCTCCACCGCATGAGCCGTGCGCATTGAGGATCCCGCATCGTCCCGCATCATGAGTTGCTCATTGTCTTTTCGCGCTTCCCCAAGTCCAGCGCTCCGTTCCGGGACCTTCCGTCCCTTCAAGCCACTCTCGCATTCCGAAAGCTTCCCCGTTAGCTCCCGTATGGTTCTCTGATCCGTGAGGATCTCATCTTTCTGCTGTAGGACGGTCTGCCGGAGCTCCTCGGCGGTGGTGCGGAGGTACCCCCAATCCTCTCCCGCATATAACGACTGATCGTCCGCTTGTTGCTGAAAGTTTTTCGGGTTGCACTCACCGGCGGGGACAGGGGTGCAGATGAGTCTCCTGTAGGTGACCTGCTGTTCGCTTCCTCCGGTCCCTAGTCCCGTTAAACCGTAGAATGTTGGCGCCTCCGGTTCTCCTCGTTCCCTGCTTGTCGCATCAGTACCGTGGAGAGCGTCCAGCGGTCCTGGTCGGGCGACGGCCCCGGAGGAAAACGCCTTCCCGGTTGCGCCCGGTGACAGT
Organism: Romanogobio albipinnatus; assembly: GCA_023566225.1. Taxonomy (NCBI): domain Eukaryota; kingdom Metazoa; phylum Chordata; class Actinopteri; order Cypriniformes; family Gobionidae; genus Romanogobio; species Romanogobio albipinnatus. The sequence goes on from CM042240.1 coordinate 56,079,029, forward strand.
GACTGGTTGTCGGCCAGGGGCTGCGCTGCGGCCGCGGCTGCCGGTGGAGATCCACTGTGGACCGCGGCGATGATGCAAATGACCGCTCCGATAAACGCCACCATCCCGGCGGCCAAAATGACAACGATGAACTTCAGGGTGGCGGTTAACAAAATCAGTAGTGAAAAGAAATAAAAAAATAACGGGGAAATTTAGACCTTAAGAATGAATTAAATTCATCAATAAATTCTGCAACCCAGGAAATCAACAGCTTTTCTTCTGTAATGTGTCCACCCGCAGGACGCGTCTCTCTATATCTCCATCTCAGTATTACCGTGGGGACAACAAGAAGTGGGGGTCTAGCTTACACCTCATCAGGGGTGGGCTGCACATGCGAGGGAGGTGGAGACAACATCAACCTCATGGTCGACCAATGTGAGCTAGATTTCATATAGCTCAGTCTGAAAAAAATACCTGTGCTTAGAAAAGCAAGTATGCAGGATGCAATATAGGTGGCTGCGTCTAACCATGTCTTACTAACTCTTATCTATAAAGAGGCTAAAAAAAACAACGATTGACAATATTCAATATGACCATAATTTTAAATACGTATTAAAAATGATATATCATAAGATATCCTATTTCTAATACATTTATTGTAAATCTTTTTTTTAATTTTTTTTTATTAAGAATTCAATATAATATGCAAGAAATAAGGTCTAATTCAATATGCAAAAATTACAGTGATGCCATCAGTCGTTAGACTTTATATGGCTTTATGTCGAACCTCACATGAACAAACAGGAAAACAGGTCTCTTTGCATCCGCTTGTTGGAGAAAGGCTGTGTCCGAAATCGCAGACTTAAAAAGTAAATACTTCACAACTGCTAAAAAAGTACGTTCTATACCGTATGAATGTAATCCAGACGTAGCCTACTACATTCGCCATGTTGTTACTGTCACGTGATCAGCGTCGGTTCCGTCGCTTCACTGCCATTCCCAAATCCATTGCCTCGATGGAATAGTAAAGTGGGCTACATCCGAAACCTGGAAAATGCTGCCTTCGGAGGACACATTTCAAGGCAGGAAGGCATCAAGGCACGTCCGAATCTAATGTTAGCGTCACTTCCTGTCTCCTGAGAGACCTTCATCTGATCGATTTTTGAAGTCAGCATTTATGTATCCTTCGCTGCCTTTGATAGACCACAATCCTTTGCTTTCCATTCTGTGACAGTTGAGCTGGGGAAAAAAGATGGCGTCTGAAAGTTGCGTTTGCTGGTCAGTTTGTGTGTAAATGTACGTTTTTTTTACCAACATTTTACACTTCTAATGTCATTTCTAGCGAGAAATTACCACTTTTTGCTCACTCTTTTATGAGTAAAATGACTTTTTTTGTGTGTCCTATAGGCCTACTGTTTTTCGCCTATACTAAGGAAGTATAGCCTATAGCTACGATTTCAGCCGCAGCCAAAGTGTTAACGGCAGTACGAACTTACAGCGATATCTATCAGCTGAGCCAACCTAGCTATTTTTTTTAATTGTTGCCATTATATATTCGATTTAAATACCTAAATGTTAGAGAAAAAAAAATGTAGATATCAGTCTTCATATGTGATGGATATCGGCTCATCTTTGCTCCCTCCTTTGAAAGTGTCTTGAGTAAAACAGCTCTATATTGAACAAAGCACATACAAAAGACCTGAAACAGAAGCGATGCAAACTGTTAATCCGATGCACAGGCTTTTGGATTATCACAACAAGCTCTGTGATCATAAAAAAAAGTTTGATACTTACATGTTTTGTCCATCAAATTTTCATAGATGACCACAACGTTTATGAATTTTGAAGCCTAAATGCATTCGCCGGAAGTAGAAAGCTAAAAGTAGGCTATAAACTAACTACACCACGGTTCCACAATTTCAAAGTTTATAAGACATTAGAATAGTTTAAGAGCACAATTACAAGCATCATAAGGCTGTAAAAGCGGCGTGATGACGTCCAAGCTCCTCGACAGCCTCTGTAGTCCCATTTAGCCACTTGTTAGCAACTGCCTTTTTTAAAACACGTAACACCTTCAAAAAAAATCACGACTGGGGTAATACTATTTTATGTTGTAGAATAAAACGTGAAAGTGTCTTGAGCTTGCGTTCACAGACCTTATTTCAGCCATTTAACCAAAATCCCATTCAAAAAACCCATTGACTTTGGGACGTGGAAATGCTAAAATGCTAACTTGTTTCTGCGTTTTGGCCTACAAAGTGATGTCATACCTGCACCACTCTATACAGAATTTTTTGCACCGCTTTAACCCCACAGCGAACATTCTCGCATATCAGATTCAAACTTCATTGTAACGTCTTAAAATATAGTTTATAAAAACAAAAAATAGATTACACATTAAGACTTTAGTTACCCAAAATTTGAAAGGAGTCTTTTTTTGTTTGAACTGAGGAAAAAAAGAATACAAAGAAGAATTTATATATGCTTTAAATTTGAAATAAAAGTATAAATGTGATGATATTGACTTTCTAACATCAACGGGCTAATACATTTTTTCTTATGATAAAAACAAGTTGTGGCAACATATTTGCACGACTTCCTGTCCTCATTTATGAGCATCCTGAACAGGTAAGTGTCGAAACGTTGGAATCCCCCTGATCCCATACTGTCCCCAGTGAAGCTTGAAATCACAGAGCACAGTGGGAGATTAGTGTCCTGTATAAGCATGACCTTATCATTTCGCAGCAAGTCTACGGAGTCACCCTTTTATGTGTAATCCACCTCCACACACACACACACTCACACACCACGCGTGAGGAGGATGGGAAAATCGTGCCTACAAGGACCCAGGCCAAAGCCAGAAGATTAACACAGATTTATACAAAATAATCCCTAACGATCATGTTTTACGTAAGATTTTTGTATTTCTGGAGGCTTTAGGTTATTTCCAACTTTACGTAAGAAATGGTGGATGGTGACTTCAATTTAGCTTCAATTTCACTTTGGATTAAAAATGATTTGGATTTAGTGACTGAAGACAGACTGTCAGATTTAAGGATTCTTTTGTCCATCTGAGATGAGTAGCTTGATTAAAATAGCACTGTGTTGGTGCTATTGCACAATGAAGCCGCATCCAATGAGTTTGTTTGATTGGATCAAAGTGAACAGGAAATTTTTTATATGTGTATGAATTCATCCTGTTACTGCTGTTACATAATCAGAAGATATAATAATAATGTTTTATCCCACACCGCCACACATTCCCTGTTCTGTCACTTAAAAAAAAAAAGCTATAATCATCGATAAACTTTACAAATTCCTTTTAAGTTAAGAGATTGAAATTCTGTTCTCGAGACTTATTAGGTACAAGTACAGCAGCAGCCTTGAATTTGATTCATTGTGTTCAACGGAGCTTGACAGTTGCTGTTTTTAAAGGTCCCGTTCTTCGTGATCCCACTGTTCAAACTTTAGTTAGTGTGTAATGTTGCTGTTAGAGCATAAATAATACCTGTAAAATTATAAAGCTCAAAGTTCAATGCCAAGCGAGATATTTTATTTAACAGAAGTTCCCTTTCAAAGCCTACAGCGAACGGCTGGCTTGGACTACATCCTGGTACTTCCTTCATAAATGACGTCAGTAGAACAGACTAACCTCCGCCCACAAGAATACGTGAAAAAAGGGGGCGTGGTCTTGTTGCTGTCCCACGTGAAGAAGAGGACGGTCGCGTGGAGAAAAGGAATTGTTGCGTTTGACTGTGTTTGTCGCCATGTCATCGAGACGCTGTTATTTTCATCCCAGAGTCAAATCACCTTTGTTTGGCTTTCCCAGGGACGCTGTAGAGATCATTAAGCGCATATATATCTCCCGTTAAGAGGCGTGACCTTTCCACGTGCGCTAAGCTGCTGTCGAATCACACCACAGGAACCGTGCCACGTTTGCTAAGATGCGGTCAAATCACAACACGGGAACCGTGCCACGTTTGCTAAGATGCGGTCAAATCACAACACGGGAACCGCTGGCACAATCAGAAATCGTTACGTATTTCTGAAGGAGGGACTTAATAGAATAAAGGAAGTCATCAGCCGTTTTTAGGACAGTGAAAACAGCGGTATACAGATAAGTACATTGTGTTAAAAATACTGTTTTTTTTACACGTGAAACATGAACACATGTTATATTGCACACTGTTAACACAATCAAAGCTTCAAAAGAACACGAAGAACGGGACCTTTAAAATCAGCATTAACCAGAAGTTGGGATAGTCTTTTTTTTTTCGCTATTGAACAAAGCCCAAGTGAAATGGCTTTGCAAACAAGAAAAAATCTAGGACAAGACTTGATTTTGTCCATAGGGAATTGTTTGGATGGTTGTGGTTTGCTATTGCTGTGATGTCATGTGAGTGACAGTTTGCCCCGCCCTCGCGCCAGTAAACACATCATCAGAGAAGAGATGTCACTGCAAGGAGGGGAAGTTACTTTGATTAAAGATACAAAGGCAATTTAATTTATTAAATAATGGTGTGGAAATAAATAATTATAATAAATACTTCAATATTCCATAAAAATAAGAATGGTCTATTTTGGTTTCTTGGCAACTTTAACAAACGTGCAGCACCCAGCAGAGGTAAGAGAAGGGAAGGACAGGGAATACTATTCCTGGTTCCATTAAAAGCTAAAGTGGGACAACAGTCTAAGAATAGAATGTGCCACTCTAAAACATAAAGTCTGACTGTGCTGTGTAAGAAAGATTAAAGAAGGCCACTGTATGGCTATATAAAAACTACCTGAGAGGACGACTGGATTTCACGGAATTACAAAAACATTTAGCCTTGTAATGACCTAATAGATCCGACAAGTAACTATGTTTTGCTATGCTCACGTCTCTTAATTCTCAATTCACAAAATACATTTCTGCTCGACCGTTTACAATGTCAGATTACCTTTTCCTCTTCAGGGAGCAGGTTGTTGTTGTTGTTGTTGTTACTTTTTGAAGTGTTTTACTGCTGCCCTCTAGTGGGCGGTTAACATTAGCGCCCCCTGGAAATCACAGTAGTTAACGCTTGACTTGCGGTAGACTTACTTTACTAGCCTAATATACTGTAATATATAGGAAATATACATTGTTATATGACTCTCTGGAATATCTAATTGGTCAGTCACATCATCCATGGCAACATGGTATGTATGCCTACAACAGTCAGCTCTTCCAGGTAGGCAATCTGAACCCAGTGCTGCTCTGAACCATATCTTAAAATATGTCAGTACCATTGTTTTGTCTCAAGATGCACATCTGTTTTTTTCCCCTTTAAGACATGTTTTTAAAAGCGATTTAATTGCCTTAAAGCCTAATCCTGGCTTAATCTAAACCCTGTCTGTGAAACCAGGCCATAGTGTAGGCCTATCTTCAATACACATGGAACTCATTGTATTTTATCAACATTGGCACTTATGCAGGTACATTATGCACAGATCTCTCACTTTCACAAATGATAGTTTAAACTTATAAATGTATCTCTATACTAAACCCTTTATATACATTAAAATCCAAAGACGTGAATCATGATCTCTTATCTCTATCACAGTTGATGTGATTCTAGCTCATTCTAGACTCATCCTGTCTGATGATGGAAAACAATTGAGCCATGGAGACACTAAGTGCAATGTCCCAGAAAATGCAGAGCGATTTGATTATTGTGTCTTTGTACCAAGGAAGGAGGGATTCTCCTCAGGGAGATTTTATTTTGAGGTTCAGGTGATCAACAATATTGCTTGGAATTTAGGAGTGGCCAGAGTCTGTCATAAGGAAAGGGAACTGGATACTGGACTATATGGCAGGAGATGAATACACAGCTCTTGCAGATCCCATGGTCTTACTGAGGGTGAAGACCCAGAAGAGGTGGGGGTGTTTGTGGATTATGAGGAAGGTCTGGTCTCTTTTTATGGCGTGTCGTGGAGTCATATCTACTCTTTCACTGGCCAGACCTTCACTCAGAAACTCTTTCCATATTTTGTCCCAGCACTAAACGAAGATGGTAAAAACTCTGCCCCACTGATCATCTCACCTATCAATTACAAATGTGCACACCATGTATAATAAAAAAAAGCTTGTATATAAATCAGAAATGCAAATATTACAAGAGCAAGAGTGCTGTCGTTCTGATTTATCTGTAGCCACGAGTGTCACAGCACAGATGCCATTCTGATATTCAGACAAACTGCATGATTGTGATAGTGTTCATACGACAGTTCAATTCACATGAAGTTAAAATTTAGTAACTCCGCCAAAGAAAATAGTTCTAAAAGAAGCCATAACATCCAGCTGTAAAGGTCACCAAGTAACACAGACTGAAAGCCGGGCTGTGGAGCAAAGTGACAGAACTTGCAAACACACACACAATCTGGAACACTGAACAGACAAGCGGAGTAATACAAACATCTCAGTGCTGTTATATCTTGAAACCCTGCTCAGCCAATTAAATTTGAGGAACAAACTTGTATATTATGAATTTGTTGAATGTTTCTTTTTACCCACCTTCCCTTGAAAAAGTGAAATTACGTACATGTTGATGTTGTACCTATGTTGTATATACAATGATACAACTATGCAGTATACACAAATGAATACCGCATTGATGCTGGTGAAGACATAAGAGGTTTTTAAAGCTACACTGTGTAACTTTTTTAGTTTATTCTTAGCTAAAAACACTTAGTTCTTTCAAAAATATATGTCCTCATTAATGTATATTTACTTCTTTCAAGTAATAAAGTATTCTCGTAAGTTTATAATATGCCATTGAAAATACAAACGGGTAAGGGGTTCGAATGGGGGTCGCCATGTTGCCCCTCCATCTTGAAAGTACATTAGCCAAAGAGGGACATACCCGTAAATTCAAGCTTCGCCTTTCGCGTTTTAACACTCAATGGCACCGTGTCGAATGTGAAGAGGGGGATTGCTGGATTGAACTGGAAGCCATGTTAATCTTGGACTAAATCGGCCACTGTATGAGTTAAAACGAAATCGGAATTGGGAGGAACAGAAACTAATATTTACTGGATGGTCATATACCTTTTCACCGCTAGATGGGGGAAAATATCACACAGTGTAGCTTTAAAGTGCATCCAAAATGACTAAAATGCTGAAAATATACGTGGAAAAAAATGGCATACTTGAATAGAATGCGACTATAAACCATCACATTAAACACTACACGTAACACACAATTTACAAAATCACAAATGCAATTCCTTTATTAAAACAGGGCCAGTGAGCTTAGCTACACTTCTACTTCAAAGACAATACAAAAATTACCAACACTTCAGTTACAAATCTGTACACAAGACATAATCAAAGCAATGAAAAATAATTATAATTCTGCTATGGCCAGTACAAAATACAAATCAAGCATAAAGTTAATATTTACAACGAAAAATAACAAATTAGAGGAAATTAAATCAATAAATAAAATTGGCTAATAAGCTTTCAGACTGAAAGGCGGACCCCAAAAGGTTCCCACATTGTTAAAAAAAAATCTTTACATTTAATATGTGATTAAGATAGATGGAGTGTCAAATTCCAGCACTTATTATATAGGAAGAATGTATTCCCTCAACTAAAGCCAGGAAAATGACAAAACTACACAGAATGGTTCAGAAGTTACACAGTGCAGCATTGTGGAGCTGATCTCCTGAACACAGTTTAAGGGCTTGTTCTCAAACAGTCAGGGCATTCATTATTTGCACATGTTCTGTGTGCTTAACACTGCTAACTCAGCTAATGCTACAATCCTGGTTGAACAAGACACCAAATGCAAAATAACTTGTCTTTAAGACTAACTTTGAATGTTGGCTGCAGAAAGTTAAGCCCGAACGTTCGCTTGAAGTTCAAGTCTTTTGTAGCTAAGCCACTACTAGCCGAGTCGAAGATGTTTGGTTCTCAAAGCTTGAACGCTCAGGAATTATCGTCAGAAATGTTCCTGGAAACTCCAATCAATTAGAAAAGAAGTGAAAACAGTCTGAAGGACTGTATTGAGTTTTGGTGGATGTAACTTAAAGCGCCCTTTTAGGAGTAAACCGAAGTGTGCACAGGATATTAGTACTGGCTTTGTCAAGGCAAGATAATAAAAAGTTAAACGCAATGATTTGTATATAAAAGTAAATGGAAAAGACACATCCATTCGGAAGTACATGAAAACAAACCAGAAGTAAAATTATATTCAAACTTCTTTCAAAAGAAGGAAGCTATGCATGATCCTTTTGGAAATATTTACAGTACATATTCCAAAAAAATGTCCTTTGCACAAAGGCACGAGTGCATTACGGTTTAATCTTTTTAAATAAGATATGAAAACATGTATTCTAAGTGCTGAGGAGTTTGCATTTCCTCAAATGTACTATTTGAAAAAAAAATATGGCTGAACAAACAACTCCATTACGATAAAAATCAATTTCTTTACAGGTCAAGAGAATGTGTCCTTAAATTTTCCACATCATGGAGATTTGAGATAAACCGTCGACACATGTGGAGGAATAATGAGAGTCAGGATTCAGTGGGATAAACCGAATGATGCCGTGAACTTAGAGCCATCCTGATGGGGATTTTGAGAGGAAATCTTGATTCTCGCCCCCTCCCAACACACAAGACTTGAAGTGCTGGTTAAGTGGGATTACAGGAGACGTCAGAGGGGACAGAATATACAGTGTTTGCGGCAAATATCAGGGATTTAGGACCAACAATGTTGGTTCAAACCACAAAGCTGCAAAAAGCATGACTGAGTGCTCGATCTCCTATGACATGAATGGATATTCAAAAGCAAAAAAATTCAACAGAAAACAATCAATCAATCCAGCCTTAACTTTTAAATAAGGTTTATAAAAGGCTTTTTGGACATTAAGAACAAGGCACGCCACGAACGTAAAGGAAACTGCACTATGAGCTCATTTTGTGACGCTAAGCAAATCCCTAAACATTGAATTTGGCCACAGCAAAAGTTTCCATATCAATGTCATCACCGTCCACTTCATCAGGCCAGTGTGTTTCGCTGTGCCTTTTCTAATTTAAAAACTGACACTGGCTTGCATCATGACCGAACCTCATGGGTCTTAAACTTCAGTTATCATTAAAACCTAACTGGAGGGTAGAGACCGTTCCAACCACATCAGGACTAGATTAAAAGCTTGCTTTTCCCAGAAAGCCCTTTACCAAAATCTACGCAAACACTCTTTCTCTGGATTCAGAGTCACAGACTACACACACTCTCTGTTGAGATTTTTCAATCCCTGCCGATAAAGAGAGAGCGGGATGATACTAAATTGATTCCTGGTGTTACAACAGAGCGAAAGATGACCTTATTTACTTCATTTGAACTCAAAGCTTTTTACAGCACAAGCATTTAGAGTCTCTACCCAAAAAAAAAACACTTCAGTGAGAAGCAAAATAGCTTGACCTGAAAAAATAAATAAAACAAGATTAAGATGAATACGCTAGTCATCAAATAATAGTTAATGTTTCTTGAACGAGTCCATCAATTGACAGCTAGATTTCAATACAAGTACTGAGTAAAATCTAGAAAACGCATAGAAGGAACACATGGCTTCCTGTAGTTGAATTTCTGGCAATTACTGGATCTGCATTTCAGCTTAGCAACAACAAAACGTCCTATTTTTCATTCTCCCTCCTTCTCGTCTGAGTTTTTTTTTCTCACTGTTTACTGAGAACTTCTGTGAAAGGTAACTTGGCTAAGACAGCACTATAAACACTTGTCAGGCATAAACACTGAGATAAAACATACACGTTTGACATGGATGGTTGTTATTCTGCTTCATAATGAAGGTACTGGCTGTGGGGACCCTAAAAGCTGGAGGTGTCAGGAATCCTGCCATATGCCAAAACCTAACTAAAAAAGAAAAAAATAACCAGGGACCAAAATTAACTTTCTGCCACAAGTGAATCAAGGACATTTATGGCCATACATATTTCTTAAAAGAAATATATCAGCAAAGAAATTTAATTCTGTATTCTGATAATATATTCAGCTTTTTCTCTTGAATAGTCGCAAATTACTGCAGGTGATCTCACAAAAAGAAATGTTTTGGTGGGTTAATGCTCACCACTTTCATTGTCATTATTAGGACAATATAAGAAAAACCCATTCTTACGTTGCATTACACTTACATTTAAAATATGCGTTATGTTGCTATTCCTTTATAAGAAATTAATGGACAACTGGTTATTTACTCTTGATCAATTTGGACTTAGAATATAATATACAACTAAAACATTGAGCCATCAATTGCAGTTTACAGCACATTTCAATGTTTGTGATGATGCTATACATAATATATTCACTCACAGAAATGATCGAAAATGCTGCAGTTTGAGTTTGAAGACGCAATTAATACTTGTGTGTGTGTGTCTATATACTGTGTATATTAATATAAACATTCAAAAGTTTGGGATCAGTGTGATTTGTAAAATTAATACTTAAATTCAACAAGGATGCAATAAATTGATTAAAAGTGACAGTGAAGACTTTTACGTTGTAACAACATATATTTCAAATAAATGCTGTTAATTTGAACTTTCTCTTCATCAAAGTGTCTTGAAAAAAGTTTCTTCACAGTTTTTACAAAAATATTTCTGATTTTAACATTGATAATAAATCTCGAGCAGCAAATCATCAAATCAGAATGATTTCTGAAGGATCATGTGACACTGAAGACTGGAGTAATGATGCTTTTTTTAAACTATATTTTTGGCATAAGAGACTTGTTTACAATTTTTTTTTTTAAATCTTACCAACCCCAGACTTTTGAACGGTAGCGCATATGGAATAAATACCTTAAAGGAAATTGCTTGGCACATCTTTTGAAAAAAAAAAAAGCCATTGGTGAGTAAATCTTAGAATCTGCTTAGAAAAGTCGATGTGTTCAGATTGAACACAGTGAGCCAAAAAACCTTCATCAGAGACATTCTTTCATGGTTATAAAAGTCATGGCACAGTGTTGTAGAGTGGACAGCTTGGCCACATCTCTTAACAAAGGCTCGCATGAGCACCAGGCAGCTGAAACTGTAAACAATCTTCGAACAAACCTCCGAACATCCCTTTTGAAGGCTAGAGGAGGCCGTATCTGTGGTGTCTGCACTCATGTTTTGTTAGGGGGATGCTTTGGCTGTTGTGTGTCGTGTTGAGCTGATATATTTTTGGGGTAGCAGGGAGGAGAGGTAGCGGACGGTGGATGACAGAACTCCTTGATGGTTACAGTGAGGAGGTTAGCTGTGATATCCGTGACGACCACGTTGGCACATCGGGATGTCATGTCAGGATGCCAGTCCAAATCTTCCTCTTCCTCCGACTGCTCCTCCGACATGGGAACCTCCGGGACCTTAAGCGGCCGACGACCAGAGAAGGGATGCCGTCGCCGCAATCGCCTGTCCATTTCATGAGGTACAGAAAGGTCCAGGATGTGTTCGTTATCTTCTGAGGATGACGACGCAGAGGATGAAGATGAAAACATAGGAGAGGATGGAAGAGCAGAAGGACCCGAGCTGTTTTTGGATGCCACTGATTGAGCGCCCACTTTGTGAAGGGCAGGCTCTTGGGCGTTGGCTGCAGAGGTCTTGGGTGGGAATGAGGAATGCTGGGATTGGGTTTGTCGTGGAGAGGGTGCCTCGCCGTCCGAAATTTCTGAGCTTGAGTTTGATGGAGGCAGTTCATCACTGAAAGTCGGACCTTTGGACCCGTCCAAGACCTTTGAACTTTTGGAGGAAGAGAGACTGTTTGTGTTGTTGCGACTCTCTCCACTTTGAGTCTGGTTCTCTGCATTGTTCAAAGAGTGAGAATCGAAGAGTTTTCCAAAAACAGGAAACCCAGAACTCCTAATTGGGGGCTGGATTCCTCGGTAGGACACTTCTCCAAACCGCCTGTTTTTACCAATCACCCTGTTCCGAGATGGAATTTTTTGCCGCCCAAAATGGGACTGCTGGGTAGCGGGCATGTGTGTCCTTCTACTATTAGCAACTCCAGCATTCCCAGCTTTGTCAACCACTTTGAGGTTCAGAATGACTCGTCCCTTCTTCACTTCCCTGGGTTTGACTTTTCGATTGAGAATACGGACTGTTTCCGAAAACGGACTGACTGTCGGACGGGACGAAAAAGGACCGGAGGGACCGACTGCTTGGTCCAGGCGGGGCAAGGGGCGACGTGCCATGCGATGGCAGCGGTGAATGTCTTTTTTCAGTTTGGGTTGAGCAGCTCCCGACTGCAGTTTAGCATTAGATGGGGCAGTTGGGGTGTAGGACGGTGCAGCTGAAGGCGGAGGAAGCTTGGAATGAGGCTGAGGACGGCTAGGCTTGAACTCTGGGACTCTTGGGGAAGTTTCTGCAGCCTGCGCTCGTGACTAAATAATTGGAAAAAAGTCAAAAATGATTTCCTTGTAAAAGAGTTACTAAGCCAAAAATTCAAATCTTGTCACCATTAACTCACACTCATGTTGCTGCAAATCAATAGGTCTTTCGTTCTTCTTCAAAACACAATTGAAACAAATGTTCACACTGCGAGCCTTGGTGCTCAATTCCGATTTATTGCTCAGATTTTTTTGTATAGCTGTTCACATTGTTGATATAAATGTGGCCAATATCAGATTCTAGTGCGAACAGATCATGGTCCTGGACTGAACCACAAGGCAAAAGAACGATAAAAAGACGTCAACAGAACACATACGGGCAGGCAATATAAAAAAAGACGAGGATGCAAAAACGAGCGCTTTTTAAACACTTATGATTTGCTTGTATATAGAGCTGTCACTAAGACTTATCAGTTCTGACACATCACCGTGCTTCCAAACCAACTACCAACTGAACATACAAGAACCAATGAGGTTTGTTCTCACATGTCATGTAAGCACATCTGAACTTTCAGCAAGAAGAGTTTGTTCTCAAACGTAAAGCAAGTACAGTTTTGGTTTAATGAACTTGTTGTTGTGACTTATGCCCTATTCGCACAGGATTAGTATTACCTGGTGACCTCTAGTAATTTGTAATAATTGGAGGTTGTCTGTGATCTTAATCTCGTGTGAATCGGCCATGTCTGTAATTTGTAAAGTAAAAATTCCCCCGCAAATGACCTACCATATTTTGCCGAACACGAGGTCCTGTGATAATATTAGTCCTGTGCGAATCGGCATCTCTGTGATTTGGCGGGGTCGTGTATAATTTTTTCAAGGTTTTTGTTTCCTGTGCGCCTTTTTATCCATATTTCGCGAAGAATGGTTAATTATAAACCAAAAGTAAAATGTGCACGGCCGCATAGGCATTCATAACAGTGGACACGCACTGTTACAGTGCTTATTATACTTTCACCCTAGAATTAGCGTCAATTAGGGGGTGAATTGCTTGAATGGTCAATATTATTCTGAATGAAAAACACAACAACAGAACAGTAAAATGACAAACTCACTTAATTACGTGCTTTTACATTCCGCTTTGAAGCCAAATTTTCCGCCTTCGTCTTGTCATTCAGTTTCTCACTCTTGTGATGAATGAAATCTGACTCCTGCTGCAGTTTGTGCTGCGACTCATGTTCGGCTCATGCTGCATGTTCAGTTTTTAATTGTAGTGTCTATTCTCTAACTTAACAAATTATTTTTATAAGCCTACTATAAAAAATCTAAACGACGATGACAACACCGAATATCGCAGCAAGCCTAACATGTATAGCAGCATGCGGTAAGGAACAGCTAGGCTATACCTAGGCCTATAACATTTTTAAAATGACAACATTTTAACAACAAAGTCCTGACATAATAAGCAATAAGTCAGTAAATTCAAGTAAAATCACAGGCTTATCCCGTGCAAATGCGCCACACGAAATTCAGATGTGGGGGGTCATTTCTAAATCACACGAGGTCCCCAGATAATGTTAATACCGTGCGAATAGGGCTAAATTTGTGGTTGTATGGACTTTCAATGGAGGGGCAGAAATCTATCAGGTTTCATAAAAAATATCTCCATTTGTGTTTCGAAGATAAACGAAAGTCTTACCGATTTGGAACATGAGAGTAAGTAAATGGTGACACCTTGAAATACTTTAAAAGCATATTTCCAAAATAAATTGACTAAATGACTTTGCGCACCACAAAACATTTATTTTCATGTTAGTTGGTATTGCTGATGTACCTTTAGAAGCAGCGTTTTAGGTTTCGGGCCTCTCTTTTTAGGTCCGTACATCTCTTGCTCTCGCTCTCTAAAAGTAAAAAGACAAGTAGTTCAAAGGGTTTATGATTATGTCAGTGAGTGGTTGTACCAGTTTCAGCATTTTGAACAAACTTCCTCTGAGCACAAAGCATGACTACAAAAGTTTTACTTCAGGTGTGTGACTCAAGTATTCATGTGATGTGGATAGAGATGTCTGCGAGACTGCATCCTCTGGGTATACAGGAAAGAGTCAATCTAGCTTTGACTCAGGGAGACCACTTCAAATAGAAGCATCAACGGTCACAAACGTTTTTAACGCTCATGAGCGCACGAGTTAACATTTTGTAACTTGTTCATTTCCATTAAATGTGTTAATCAGGGAAAAAGCATGAACAACAATAAACAATGACTCACTTTTGTTCAAACGCTGCAACGAGTCGTTCATCTAGGATGTTCTCCTCAGGTTCCCATGTGCTGTACCTGAAAAATATACAGATCATTTAACATCCACCACTAATTAGATACACCGATCGGGCATAACATTATGACAGGTGAAGTGAATAACACTGATTATCTCTTCATCACAGCACCTGTTTTACCTGATATATTAGGCAGAAAGTGAACATTTTGTCCTCAAAGTTGGTGTGTCAGAAGCAGGAAAAATGGGCAAGCGTAAGGATTTGAGCGAGTTTGACAAGGGCCAAATTGTGATGGCTAGAGGACTGGGTCAGAGCATCTCCAAAACTGCAGCTCTTGTGGGGTGTTCCCGGTCTGCAGTGGTCAGTATCTATCAAAAGTGCTCCAAGGAAGGAACAGTGGTGAACCGGCATCAGGGTCATGGGCGGCCAAGGCTCATTGATGCATGTGAGGAGTGAAGGCTGGCCCGTGTGGTCCGATCAAACAGACGAGCTACTGTAGCTCAAATTGCTCAAGAAGTTAATGCTGGTTCTGATTGAAAGGTGTCAGAATACAAACTGCGATGCACTGTGTTGCATATGGGGCTGCATAGCCGCAGACCAGCTTAAAGCGGCAACAGTGGGCATATGAGCATCAGAACTGGACCACAGAGCAATGGAAGAAGGTGGCCTGGTCTGATGAATCACGTTTCCTTTACATCATGTGGATGGTCGGGTGTGTGTCCGTCGCTTACCTGGGGAACACATGGCACCGGGATGCGCTATGGGAAGAAGGCAAGGCCGTGTGATGCTTTGTGCAATGTTCTGCTGGGATACTTTGGGTCCTGCCATCCATGTGGATGTTACTTTGACATGTACACCCTACATAAGCATTGTTGCAGACCATGTACACCCTTTCATGGAAACTGCATTCCCTGGTGGCTGTGGCTCTTTCAGCAGATAATGCGCCCTGCCACAAAGCAAAAATGGTTCAAGAATGGTTTGAGGAGCACAAAACAAGAGTTTGAGGTGTTGACTTGGCCTCCAAATTCCCCAGATCTCAATTCGAATGAGCATCTGTGGGATGTGCTGAACAAACAAGTCCGATCCAAGGAGGCCCCACCTTGCAACTTACAGGACTTAAAGGATCCGCTGCTAACATCTGTGGTGCCAGATACCACAGCACACCTTCAGGAGTCTAGTGGAGTCCATGCTTTGATGGGTCAGGGCTGTTTTGGCAGCAAAAGGGGGACCAACACAATATTATGTTATGCATAATGTTATGCCTGATCGGTGTATACAAACTTAACTAATGAAACAAATTTTGGTTCACTCACTTTATTGCCCATCCTTTCCATTTCACTAGGTACTCCATCCGTCCCTATGGAAAAGAAAAATCAGTTCCCAACATTTCTGAAAGATATTTCACTGAAGTAATAGTTCATCCAAAAATTATCATTCTGTCATTATTTACTCTCCTTCATGCCATTATAAACCTGCATGCTGTTATTTTTCAGTGGAACACAAAAGTAGATATTTTTAAAGAATCTTTACTCAGTTGGTCCTATAGAGATGATGCTTTAATTTGTAGCACTGTAAATATAGTAAATATATCATAAAAGTAGTCCATATTCATCAATCCATCCTTTAAAACACTTGTCCTATTTAGAGTAGAGTGGAAGTTGTTCATATTACAGCTAATTTAAGGCTTTAGATGATATGGGATATAGCCTAGTCATATGGACCATGTTTTTATGTTGTTGTTGTTTTTTTGTTGCCTTTTTTGGAGCTTGACAAATCCCCAGTTCCCATTACGGAAAATACAATATTCTTCCAAAATTCTCATTGTGTTTTCCACAGAAGAAAGTCAGTCATGCAAGCTTGGAAGGACGTGAGTGAGTAACTTAGCCTAAATGTTAGGGCAAACTACTCTTTTAAATTCTCATTATCTCAATATAATATTAACATATGCTTATTAGGTATATAAATGCATGCGTAATGCAAGAAAATATACAACGTTATTTCAGATATTTAACTATTAGGAAATGCTGGTGTTTTGACAACCCAAATTTCGAACCTCCAAAAACCTACGGAAAACAAAAACAAACAGCTATTTGAACGTAAAAACTAGTGGTTGCTACGCGACGCGACGCTAGAGAACGCAAAGATTCCAATATATATGACCGAAATTGCACAACCTCACAAAATGTATTCTGGTTGGTTTAAACGCAGTGTAAACACACTTTGTTTAGGCTACAGTGGTAGCGTTCTAGTTTTGTAGCGTCGCATCGTGTCTCACGCCTGCAGTGTCAATTGGATGTCAGACGAACCGGCCTTTGTCAAAAAATTGCACTCCGGGTAGACACAAAAAAGCTAACGCGCTAACAGCACCAGCTCCAGCTGGCGTCACTCCAATCCAAACAAACACACACAGTACCCTGAGCTCAAAAATAAGCAACTCAGTCAAATTAGTTATGTATGAATGCATACACAAATGCGGGTAATACGAGCGGTTTTATGACTGCATGGGAAAGCATGGTGCAGTTCAATGCACTGCACTCGGTCTGCAGGGCTGAAGTTAAGTGCGTCTGTAGGCCGCAGTGAAAGGAAATAAAATGAGTTTTAATAATAAACAGACTGACCTTACGGACGCGGCGCTTCAGGATGGCCTCAGCGGCAAACACACGGTCGCCTGCCGCAGATAGCTCCATCTTTAGTGGGACAGCAGAGACGGGTTCTTCCGCGGAAGCGATGGAATGATCCTGCGCCGTGGAGTGGAGGAGTGAACCAAACACAAATACACACATGCGCCCGCGCGCCTCTGACAATGCGGCCCATGCAAGGAGAGTACATCGACAGTTTGAAAGAAAAGGAAGAACAATGTTTTTGTTGACATACAATAGGCAATGTATTTAATACTATACTACTATAGTAGTCTGTCTATCTATATCTATCTATCTATCTATCTATCTATCTATCTATCTATCTATCTGTCTATCTGTCTATCTGTCTATCTATCTATCTACTTTTTTATTTTATTAACATTATATTAAACTATCATTATTATCATCATCATCAATGACACTACTAATAAAGTAGGCTACAGCCTATATTACACTTAATATTGTATGATTATGCTTAGGAGAAAAGGAAATGAGAGGTGTTAAAGAATATAATTGTTTTCCAAGCACAAGCAAGTTTGTACAAAACACTTTTGGGGCCTGTGGCAGTGAAAATAATTAATTTGTGTAAACTATTTTTATAATTAGAATAACAAAATAGCCTAGCTTGAATGCAATCTAAGTTGAGATGGATAAAAGTGCCAAATGCATAAACGTAGCTGAATAATGTCAAGCACTTGCAAAGGTCTCTGATCACTGCACTGAGAAAAATGCTAAAATAATAGAGGATACAACACCAGTCCTGTTTCCTATCTCTGTTGTGCAGTGTTTACGGCAGGTGTAACCTCAGTCACACTTTTATTACTCTGCACTGTTCAATAATTCACAGGCCACACAGGTGATAATAGCTCCCACCTCTCTCTCTCTCTCTCTCTCTCTCTCTCTCTCTCTCTCTCTCTCTCTCTCTCTCTCTCTCTCTCTCTCTCTCTCTCTCTCTCTCTCTCTCTCTCTCTCTCTCTCTCTCTCTCTCTTTCATACACACACACACACACACACACACACTCACAAACGGGACAAGACAAGAGAGGACACAGGAAACAAGGGGGAGACAGCAGTGGGTCATCTGTCATTCTGGTTGTTTGTTGTTTAGTCAGTGAAAGTTATTTATTTGTTTGCTGTGCTACCGTGACAGATCAGGATGTCAGGACAAAACAGTGATCAACTGCACCGCGCCACTCTGGGCATTTATGCGGTAAGTGGGAAGTTTCTCACTCTTGAGTCTGAATTTTACACAATAACATGTCTATTAACTTAGTAGGACAAGTGTATAAAATACATTGACATTTATTTACAAATGTTGCCTATATGTTTTAATTGCAATTTAAGAATAACAATTTAAAAAATAAATCTATAAATATTCAGCATGAAGCATAGCATTTTTTGTTGTGTTGTTCCAGGCCACCAATGTTCAATAATATATACTTTTTCCAGAAGTGGTGTTTAGCTATGAAACTTTGTTGTGACAAATAGCAATCTGCAACCAAGGTGATAGATTGCTGTGGAGCAACACATAGTCACAAAATGTTTTGACATTTGATCGGTTATCGGACTGTCATTCTTACACTGTTTGTCCATCTGCTCAGAGCATAATGGACCAGTTCAACCCAAGCCTGCAGAGACTGGTGGCACTGGGAAACAGCTACATTCAGGCTTTCCAAGGCAAGTCAGCATGAGAAAAAATGAATGAGGTAGATGGTAAGACTGAGAAAGAGGAAAGGAGGAACAAGGAAAGTGGAGTGGTTGAACTTTGGCCTGCTGGGTGTCATTGATGATAATAATTCAGCATTGCAGCAATGTCATTGGTTCATTTAACATCATTGTTTAATGACTGCCTATTTTATGAGTCTTGACGTCTATACAAACTGTACGTCAGTAGCTTTGATAGTGGCTGTTCCTGTGGATAGTCATCTTCCAAAAGATTAAGGAACCGATACAATGATTTCATAGCGTTTTGGTGATTAGACAATTAACATTTGACTTTATACCCGTCCTCAAAACCGGTGTTGCATACAGAACTAAACATTTATAAAATCAGACATTTTGTGTGATATATCTAGTTCAGTCATGAAACTATAGAGGGTGGCAGGCTGATGCAATCTGCAAACAATCAAACAAGCTGATTGGCCTCTTGTGATTATGCAGCCAATGAGATTGCTTGCTCAACATTTAAATCTGGTTTAGTGTTTGCTGTAGGCAGTGTTGGGGAGTAACAGTTATGTAATTTAATCACAAAATAAATGTAACTAATCCGTTACAGTTACTTATGAAAATGTTAACGATTACAAAGGGGGTTACATCTGAATATTTTCTGTAAAAAGTTTGGATATGTTGAATAATATTAATTTGTTGCTTTGTCTGATGTGCACGATGCCACCTGCCAATGTTTAGTAAATCGATGCTATTCTGATGCTTTTGATTGGTTCTCGTTTGAATTTGCAGCGCACCACGTCTGCCAATTAAATCAATCCACATTACCACTGAAAGCTTTAGGCTACAACCTATTTGAGAGTTACCTCCATGGCGAGTCATAAGCTTTCCAGTGCTGGAAATTTAAAAATAATTTCATCCAGAAATCAGAAAAGGGCACATATGTAACAAAATATGTTTGCCAATTATTAAAATGCTATCGACATCAAAGGTTTCAGAATAGGAGACATGCTTATTCAATTTTCTATTTGGGTTTATGTATTTGTTTTTTTGAAAACAGTATCATAGCTATTAAAATATTTCTTGTTATGATTTTAAATCTGTAGTATTTACATCAGAATGATCTCAAAGTAAAAATAGGTGTTAAAGTCTGATTTTGCGGTGGCTTTGATTTAAAATTCAATTATTATAATCTTAATTGAAGTGATGAAGGATTTTGAAAGTCTGACAGTAATCAGTGTTGAGTACTACTGGAAGGTTAACCCTGTCTGGTTTAAATGTTTGAAAATGATTAACAGTTGAAAACATTCATTATCAATTCGTAATCATATGTAATCTGTTACATTACTTTAATAAAGGCATTGAAATAGCTACACTACTTATTACATTTTAAATAGGGTAACTTGTAATCTTTAACCCATTACATTTCCAAAGTAACCTTCCCAACACTGGCTGTATAGGCTAGTCTTGCAGTGCGTTATCAGAGTTCCTCTGAAGCCCTCCATGTTCCCCAGATCCACCTGCATAGATTTGCTAGATCTCCAGGATGTATGTATGTCTATTTATGCAGCAGCATATCTTACATGCTCACAGCAGTATGTCTGTGTATCTATTAGCAGAAGCAATAATCAACAGCAGCAGCAGCATAGCAGATCTAAGCCGTGTTTCCACCGAAATTACCCGGAACTATTTGTACCAGGAACTTTTTTCCCAGGAACTTTTTCTCCCCCAGACCTGCTACTGTCTGCGTTTTAGTCCGGTGACGTGGTAATGCGCTCCTCCCAGTCACAGACGGACAGTAATCACTTTTGCGCGACACTGTCTGCCACAATAACAAGTATGGAGGAGATGCAAGCAGTGCTGCTTTTGCTGGTTATATCTATTGGTTTACTACAGAGGTAATTAACAAAACGGCGGAAAAGAGACGAGCACTGACACTAAAACGTATTCTGAAAGCTCATAAAGCTAGATTTAAAATTAGACAACGTATGTTATTATCAGCTATTACGGACATTGACCGTGAGATGGCTGAGATGAACGTGCGCCATCGGACAGAAAGAACAAGACTGATATTGAACGCTGAACGATCCTCGCAAAAGACTTTTAAAAATGCCGGTTGAAATAAAATGCAGCGTGAGCTCAACCAATCAGCATGTTCAGCGCCCACGTACCACCCCCGAAAGTTCGGGAACTTTTCAAAAGTACCACCTCGCAAGCAGGGCCGCTTGGAGGGGGAAATATTTACCCGGAACTTCATTTAGACCCTGGTTCCTGCGGTCGAAACACACCGAGTTCCCCCCCAAAGTTCCTGGTTCCGGGGTAAAGTTCCTGCGGTGGAAACGCGGCATAGTCTGCCAAGACCAAATACATTACCATTGCCACATTCAATAGCATGCTAAAACTATTCCAAGAGATGTCATGATTGAACTATGCTTAAAACAAGACAACACACCTGCCAATGAAACAAAATGTACTTACAGGATATTAATGATATATTCTCTGTCTTAAAAGGTTGGTTCAAAGGGCTTTACAAATGGTAAAGAGACAAAATATACAATCAGACTAACTTAATAAAACAAAACACAAAATACTCCATAAAACATAAGATCCAAAGCACACAATGAGATAAAGTAATGAAAGCAAGTCTATACATTTTTTTTGTTTGTTTTTGTGAGAGCTTCACTGCAGGTCTCAAATGTCATTCACAGTTTGTGAATTGTATTTTCAAAATATATTTAGAATACATCAGTGAAGCCAGCCACCATTGGTTCTTGTAAACCTGTAGATGTAAATTAACGTGGCAATTTCAAGTATTCAAATCACACAAATGAGATTTGAGCGATACAGTAAAAGGTAAAGAAGGGCTAAATGGGCTAAAAAGATTGATGATGAATTTGTGTGTGTGTGTGTGTGTGTGTGTGTGTGTGTGTGTGTGTGTGTGTGTATCTATAGCCCTTGCTGTCACCAGTGAGGCCTATTTCAATGCTCTGTCTAAGATGGGTGAACAGGCCATGCAGAGTATGTCATCACGTTTGCTGGGTAAGCTTTTATTTCCTCTTATCATTTCATTTTCTTTCACATTCTTTCGCTTTTAAATTACAGCAGGACACATTTCTGTCAAAGCCAGAGATTTGCGATACACAGTTCATTTTCTTTTTTCTGATGAATATGAACTTTCCATCATAGGGACAGAGCGGGAGAGCGAGAGAAATAAAGTTGTGTGTGTGTGTTTATTGAGGGTGATAAATTGGGAGGGAAACAGTGTCCTTCAAACACTCATATTGTACTTTGCCCTTGTAAAGGTACGCTGTTCTTCTCCTGGAACCTTCTTACGCACACAAGAGAGAGAAAGAGAGAGAGAGAGAGAGAGAGAGAGAGAGAGAGAGAGAGAGAGAGAGAGAGAGAGAGAGAGAGAGAGAGAGAGAGAGAGAGTATGTTTATTTATGGCTGACATCTATCACCCTGTTGTGGTTTAACTGAAAAATTTCATTACATTTCAATGGTGCTTTTGTTGTTCTAAATCATATTTTATGGCCACAGAGAGATTGTGTGTGTGCGTGTCAGTTTTGTAGTCAATATCAGATAACCGCACCTCCTCTGTGATGTTAAATAATAAATGATGACATAACGTCAGCTTGGCAGTGCAACCTTTCAGAGAGGGTAATACCTATACTTTAGCACACAGACACTCAACCAGAAGATACAATGGCTGTTATAAGATCATTAATAAAAATTTGTGTGTGTGTGTGTGTGTGTGTGTGTTTGTTTTGCAGGTGATGTGTTGATACAGATCTCAGACAGTCAGAGGAGACTCACCGATGAGCTGGAGGGAGTGGTGTGTTACAGACCTTCCTCTTTTGACCCATCCTTCCATATCTTTCACTTTGTTGACATAGTGCTTGTTAGATTGTCTGTACAGCCAATCCCATGTTTAATAAGTATGTCTGATTGATTCAGTTCCGCTGGTTCCACTCCGAGGTCCTTCAAGAGATGGACAACAATGTCAGACTAGATAAAGATTTCATATCGGTGAGTTTTTATTCAGTGTTGCAAATGCAAACAAGAAATTGTGCATTTTAAGAAAACAAAACCTGCATAAACACCTGCTTGTTATTAAAAATCTAAGAACTAATTATGTAGATTAAATTTAAAGCTGCAGTCTGTAACTTTTTTTGGTTAAAAATGATCCAAAATCCATTTTTGAGCATAACCAGCCAGTATTGAAAACTATCTCCTTACCATAGCCCGATTCACAACGGTAAGCTTGTAATAATGTGTTATAATTTGAGTGGTACTGGTAGGTTTCCCCGGAAAATACGAGCTTGCCAATATTCGTCTTTGCGTCATTATGTCATGTCTGTATACGTAAAGAAGGAGTCCGGCTAGTAGTATCGCATGTGAGGATGCTGCAGGTGGCGGATCATTTATAGCCTCTTCTCAGTGGCAAAGTGGCAGACATGTTACTTACTTGTTCAGATGAAATTTTCTGGTGAAAATTCTTATTTTGGTCATTCTTTCAAGATGTAGAATCTGTGATTCCAAAGTACAGTATTCACAATGTTGCGGTGACTGACACCAAGCCGCACATACTCCTCAAAACATTAGATTCTTCCACGCTGAGGAGCCGTGCCGATGCACAACCCACCTAAAGATAATAATTCCGCATATAACTGCAATTGCAGGTTTCAAACAAAGAGGCAAAACTTACGGACTGCAGCTTTAATAAACATCATAATAAGGAACATTAGCCAATTAAAATGAATCTGAATGCTGAAACTAAAGGATATATATATATATATATATATATATATATATATATATTAATGTTGCTGGTTCGTTTTCTCCTCCAGAACAGTAGGAGGCGCTATGAGATGGAGGTGAGAAACCAGGCAACAGCACTGGAGAGACAGATGAGGAGAGGGGTCCCACAGGTGAGAGCAGTGTGTGATCTTTCCCAAATGGCACTTTTGATGTAATTTCTCATTTTATGATTCAGAAGGTGGCTTATGAGCTCCCTTACGATGGCTGATTGCAATGTAAAATGAACAACCACTTTTCATTTTGATGTTTATGGATGGGTAAATCTATGAGAACAGCAAATATATACACTACTGCTCAAAGTTTGAGGCCGGTAAGATTTTAAGAATGGTTTTGAAACAAGTGTGTGATGCTCACCAAGGCTGCATTTGTTTTATCAAAAATACAGTGAAAACAATAATATTGTGAAATATTGTTATAATTTAAAATAGCTCATTTCTTTTTGAATATATTTTAAACTGTAATTTATTCCTGCGATGCAAAGCTGAATTTTCAGCATCCTTACTCCAGTCTTCAGTGTCACATGACCCTTCAGAAATCATTCTAATATGATGATCTTATTATTATCAATGTTGAAAATGTTTGAAATAGAGCTTGAATCGACCTTGTTTGCTACAAGGCATCATTATAATTCATGATGGTGGTAATGGCTACAAAAAAAGACTGATGATGTTGATGGTAATGTTTGTGTGTAGGATGGCAGCGAGTATGTGCACTTTCTCAGAGAGTGTCAGAAAGAGGCATTAAAAGAAGAAGAAAGAAGATATCGATTCCTGGCGGAGAAGCACTGTGGACTCACACAATCTATTGCATATCTCATGAACAAGGTTAATATAATTATCTTTTATTAGTGTCTATAATTAACTGGCCACTTAATGTGCTGCTTTGTGTTGTAACCAAGGTGATAGCCTATGTAGATATTATTAAGGAGAACTTGTCAAAATGGCTTGAAATGCATTGAATGTGTTATTGCAAAAGCTTTTCATCTCAAATTATTTACATTATTTTTATTTGCACAGTTTATTTTTGAGGGGTGTAAAAAAGAAATATTTGAGCAGCTTTATGCTACATAAAAGTTATTTTCTAGAATATTTTTATTTTAATGCATTATACACTAGTTGACATAAACATATCATGAGTATAACAATGAAAGTAGCCATATTTCTAGGAAAGAAAGGAACAAAAGGAAAAAAAAAAACAAAGAGGGTAAGCGTGGCATGTGTGTGACGGCTGGGGATGGGTATGGATTTTGGGATCCTGGGCCCCTCTGAACCTCACCTTGATAGCCCGTTGCAATATGATGCTGGCGGGGGTCTATCCTGTGCCATGGCCATGAGGGGTATCAGAGGCAGCTTTATAATGCCTTATTATTAATGGCTGTATCAATATTACCATTATTAATAATATTACTAATTTTATTATCATTACTATTACAACTTCTACTATTATCATTACTATTAATGGCTGTATCAATATTACCATTATTATTATTATTATTATTATTATTATTATTATTATTATTATTATTATTATTATTATTATTATTATTATTATTATTATTATTACTACTACTCTTTTTATTTTTTTTGTCTTCTTCCTGATCCTTTAACCTCCCCCTCATTCCGGATGAAATGAGTATATTTGTTCATATGTTTATCATTACTACTACTGCTAATACTATTATTACTATTTATCATTTCTTATTAATTTGATTTATCATTATTATTATTGTTGTTATTATTAATACTATTATTATTAATATTGCTATTACTTTTGCTGTTGTCACCTTCCTCATACCCCATTTTCCTTTTTTTTTGGGGGGGGGGGGGGGGGTATTATTACTATCTTCATCATTATTATTGTCATTTAAAATTATATTTATTTATGTATTTATTTATTTTTTACTCTGGTTATGTCTGTTGTACTTCCCTACATGCTCCTTTTATTTTTCCATTCCCACACCCAGTTATACTTACAGTTACACACACACACACGTTGGGTTTTCATGTTTTATGGGGACTTTCCATAGGCGTAATGGTTTTTATACTGTATAAACTGTATTTTCTATCCCCCTACACTGCCTCTGCCCCTAAACCTACCCATCACAGGAGACATTCTGCATTTTTACATTTTCAAAAAACATCACTTAGACTGATTTATTAGATGTTTTCCTCATGGGGACCAAAAAATGTCCCCACAAGGATGAGGATTTCGGATATTGCCATCTTTGTTGGGGACATTTTGTCCCCATAACGTAGGGTTTACCACACACACACACACACACACACACACACACACACACACACACACACACACACACACACACACACACACACACACACACACACACACACACACACACACACACACACACACACACACACACACACACACACACACACACACACACACACACACACACACACACACACACACACACACATACTCAAATCGTATTGACCATAATGTATGTTTTGTTGGTCTATGTAATTTTCATCTAATTTCTCATTTGTAAATATTGTACTTGTCTGTTTGCATAATAAAATAATAAAATAATAAAATTAAAATAAAAACGTTTTTTTTTTTTTTCCTGTTAAAAAAAAAAAAATAATTCTTGGAACTGGATTTTGTTATTCAAAGTGCTCAATCTGATTAACGTTGACTGTGTTCTTCCTCCCACAGACAGGGGGTGGCCTGCAAAACAGAGCAGAGGGGTGGAAGGATCTAGTGAATCACACAAGAGAATCCCGTTCACGCACTCCTTCACGACTGGAGGACAACATTGTGAGATACAGTATAATGACACAATAATCATAATGACACAATAATCGATAATCAAATCAACTTACCCCCATGTTTCCATGTCGTTCTGTCAGCCTGATGTTAACCGCTGGGTGGAGCAGCCGCTGGGAGCAGTTCCCTCTAGAGGTGTGGAGACCTTATTCTGACCTTATCAGAAGAAACGTCTGAAGAACATTATACAGCATTTATTATATATTTTTCTGCTAAATATGACAATTTCAACCCTTCATCGCAGGCCCCTCCCCTCAGCCCAGTCGTTCCAACTCCATCTCAGGATTGGCTGGTGGCAGAGTGATGCGAGCGCTGGTGCCCCACCCTCCCAGTGCCAACTCCACCCTACTGCCGTTCTCTCTGGGAGAAAGCATCACACTGCTCATTAAAGAGCCTAGGAACGGCTGGCTGTATGGCCGCTCTGATAGCTCTGGACGGTGAGAGCAGTTAACACCTTAATCTACACCTTTAGACTTTTGATTAGTGCTGTTTAATTCTTGAACAAATCGTTACATTTTCACAGACCCGATCTGAATCTAACTTGAAGTGAAGACCAAGTATGGTAACCCATACTCTAAATTTGTCTTCTGCGTTTAACCCATCCAAGTTAGTGCACACACAAGAGTAGTGAGTAGTAAACACACACACACCCAGAGCAGTGGGCAGCCATTCTCTGCGCCACCCAGGGAGTGATTGGGGGTTAGATGCCTTGATCAAGGGCACCTCAGTAATTTCCTACCGGTAGTGAGAATTAAACCTGCTACCTTTTGGGTTACAAGGCGACTCTCTAACCCTTAGGCCACAACTGCCCAACTATGATGAAAATGTCCCCTATCATGTGCCGGGTTGATGATGAAAGACGAACATCCCAAGTAGCACGCACACCTTGCGCAGCACCAAATGATCCAATAAGCATGTCCAGATGTGTTACCACCAAATAACCAATAAAAAAAAAAAACAGACTCAAAAAGAACAGAATGAACTAGTTCTAAGGCTATCCAGTGTCAGTCCAAATCTGATTATTTGTGTATCCAATTGGAATTCGATCTAAACTCTTTACTCTGTGTGTCGCAACTGTTTAGATCTGATTTGTGCGTCCCATGGTGCTCTTTCGTTTTGGTTTTCGTATGGCATATGCCAAAAACACCAACATCAACATGGAGGGGTTTGCGATACAGATGTTGTCTTATTTACAACATGACAATGTGTAGCCGCCACGCTGGACTACTGCTAATTTCACAAGTAGATGAGGGAGACACATTCCCATTTACACCTGGTGTTTTAATCCGTCTCTTCTGTCCTGATTTCTTTGAGGGAAGGGTCTATGGGCGGGTAAATTTATGTGTTTTTTTTTCATACCTTTTGATCTAATGGACAAAATAAGCTTGCACAGTTTACATATGAACACGCCTGAAGACAACGGAAAAATATACGAAGAGCATCAGCTTTCTTTTCTGCTCTGACAGCTGCAAGACCAAGAGTGTGTGTTAGAAATCAGGAATGGTGAGGGAACATTGTGCTTGGTACGTTTTTCGTCTTCAAACCAAACATGGGTCTACAGTCGACAAAGTTTAAATCCCGTCTGACTTTTTAGACCCCGTTTACACCTGTATTTAGGGCCATCCACTTGTGATCTGATCGACCAAAAGGCATCATACACTCAAAAAAAGGTTCTATATTGCATCAAAAATGGTTCTTGGCTCGTAATCATAGGGGAACCTTTTTAAGTGCTATATAGCACCAATTTTGGTGCTTCAGTGGTTCTTCAGCGGTTCTTTGACTAAGGTGCTATATAGCACCGCTAACTAAGGTGCTATACACTCACCTAAAGGATTATTAGGAACACCATACTAATACTGTGTTTGACCCCCTTTCGCCTTCAGAACTGCCTTAATTCTATGTGGCATTGATTCAACAAGGTGCTGAAAGCATTCTTTAGAAATGTTGCCCCATAATGATAGGATAGCATCTTGCAGTTGATGGAGATTTGTGGGATGCACATCCAGGGCACGAAGCTCCCGTTCCACCACATCCCAAAGATGCTCTATTGGGTTGAGATCTGGTGACTGTGGGGGCCATTTTAGTACAGTGAACTCATTGTCATGTTCAAGAAACCAATTTGAAATGATTCAAGCTTTGTGACATGGTGCATTATACTGCTGGAAGTAGCCATCAGAGGATGGGTACATGGTGGTCATAAAGGGATGGACATGGTCAGAAACAATGCTCAGGTAGGCCGTGGCATTTAAACGATGCCCAATTGGCACTAAGGGGCCTAAAGTGTGCCAAGAAAACATCCCCCACACCATTACATCACCACCACCAGCCTGCACAGTGGTAACAAGGCATGATGGATCCATGTTCTTATTCTGTTTACGACAAATTCTGACTCTACCATCTGAATGTCTTAACAGAAATCGAGACTCATCAGACCAGGCAACATATTTCCAGTCTTCAACTGTCCAATTTTGGTGAGCTCGTGCAAATTGTAGCCTCTTTTTCCTATTTGTAGAGGAGATGAGTGGTACCCGGTGGGGTCTTCTGCTGTTGTAGCCCATCCGCCTCAAGGTTGTGTGTGTTGTGGCTTCACAAATGCTTTGCTGCATACCTCGGTTGTAACGAGTGGTTATTTCAGTCAAAGTTGCTCTTCTATCAGCTTGAATCAGTCGGCCCATTCTCCTCTGACCTCTAGCATCAACAAGGCATTTTCGCCCACAGGACTGCCGCATACTGGATGTTTTTCCCTTTTCACACCATTCTTTGTAAACCCTAGAAATGGTTGTGCGTGAAAATCCCAGTAACTGAGCAGATTGTGAAATACTCAGACCAGCCCGTCTGGCACCAACAACCATGCCACGCTCAAAATTGCTTAAATCACCTTTCTTTCCCATTCTGACATTCAGTTTGGAGTTCAGGAGATTGTCTTGACCAGGACCACACCCCTAAATGCATTGAAGCAACTGCCATGTGATTGGTTGATTAGATAATTGCATTAATGAGAAATTGAACAGGTGTTCCTAATAATCCTTTAGGTGAGTGTATAGCACCGATACCATATACAGAACATGTTAAGATATGGTGCTATATAGCACCAAAAGTGGTTCCTCTATGATTACGTCGAAGAATCATTTTTGGTGCCATATAGAACCTTTTTTTTTTTTAGAGTGTAATACCAGGTGTAAACAGGGCCTTTTAGTCAGACACAGGTGCACTGTAATGAGGTGGGGTATTTAGATTAGGAGGACTCTGAATTCAGCACTCCGACCCCCAGGGGAGAAGTTAGCCAGGGGACCCCGAAACCCCAGCGGTGCCCCTGGTCAGACATGACTGAAAAAGCTGACTTTCAACTCTGCCTGTAGGTTTGATTTGTCATTTCGAACCAGTTTATTGGCTCATTTGGTGCTACTTCAGATGTGCGTCTTGTGTCATTAACCCGTTTGATTCAGTTTGATTCTGTGAACCAGGTACACCCTTAAGAGAATGATTTGTTCTCATTTAAGACACAAACGTCACTACTCCGTGAATGTCCATTTATGAAATGGGGATTTGCTTTATTCTCCTCAGTAACACACTAAAAACATCTGATGCTCAAAAAACATCTGATTTTGTTTCCTGTTCATTCAATATGCATTGTTTAGGCAAGGCTGGTTCCCTGCTGCTTATGTAGGCCCCATAGATGAACCACCTGGGCCACCTGTCTCCAGGTAAGCTGATACTGCTTTCTCTACTTTCTCAATTCTTCAATCTCATGACCTTTGACCATTTTTCCCTGTTCAGTAGCAGTTCTTTTAGAAGCAGCAGCAGTATGAGTAACCTCCTCGACCAAACCGTGAGCAGCAGCCAACAAATAGCTCTGCCTGCACCTCCGCCGCCGCCTCCATCAACCAGATCTAGCAATTTCAGGCCTGTCTCTCCCACCCCTTCAGAAAACAGAGTAAGAAATTAAAATAAATCTAATATAAAAATCATGTTAAAATGGATGGATTTTTTCCATCAGCTCTGATTAAAGTATCTATATGACAGGTTGATTTTGATGAAAGATTATGAAGGCAAACATTTTTGTCTTTGGAATAATGTGCACTGAAGTATCGTTCACATTTATAGCAGGAACAAGTATTAAGAAAGTAAGCGGGTTGAAGTTTGATTTATGTTGACTTTTATAATTGAGGATAAATGATCACGTTCTGTTTTCCCCACCATTAAATAGCCATTAATATTACATGCAAAGTAAAAATTAAGATGCAGTGACTGTAATGTAGGAATCATTTGAGTGTGTTTTATATTCTGATGTGGTTTGTGGGTTTCTTGAAGATCTGCTGATGTTCAGAATATTTTAAATCCCTGGAGAGATTCCTGACTGTAAGCTAATGTAAATGTGTAGATGAGATGAGAACAGGCTGACATTGAATTTTAAGTGTCAGTTGCTACTGTGGCCAGCAGGGGCACTGTGGTGAAGTTCTGTTCTCCACGACACCACATCCTTCGTTCTGGTGGCTGCAGGGGGGCAGCTCTTTCTGCTGACGGTCTGTGTGTGTGTGTATGTGTGCGTGTGTGTTCATGTTTTTCTATCCCGTTGGGGACTTCAAACTGAATGCACACAGACTCATGGGGACTCGAGTCACTGGTCCTAAATTCAGATCCCCATTAGGAAACAAGCTTATAAATCATACTAAGTGATGTTTTTTGAAAATATGCAAAAAGTTGTCTGTGATGGGTAGGTTTAGGGTTAGGGGACACAATATAGAATATGTACAGAATAAAAATCGTTATGTCTATGTAAAGTCCCCATAAAACATGAAAACACAACTGTGTGTGTGTGTGTGTGTGTGTATGTGCATGCTTTGATGTGATCCTCTGCTATACCACAACAGATGCAAAGAGACTAAATTATATACGAGCCTATAGCTTCCAGTTGCATTTGCATTGCTAATACTCACCAACGTGTGAGCTGTCCATTTCCCTCCAAAATGATGTCATGTCCGGGGGATGATATCATTCAGAAACTGGCTTTTGTTAATTAAGGGGATTTTACAAAAGAATAACAGGTGTAATATTGAAGACACTAGAAAACCTTAACTGATGACCAATTAAACCACATACTGTATAGTAGCATTTTGTTGCGGGAATGTTTAATTTTCATTACATATTCATTAACTATAAACTATTATGATGCTTATAAATTGTAAGCTCAATATGTTGTCCAATATATAAATACAATCATGATAATGTCCTGCATAGTAGGCTACTCACATGACCTCCGCATTGATGTCACATTTTTTTTGTTCGATAATTACTAATTATTCCTTCTCTTCCGATAAGTGGGGCATTTTCACGTTAGAATTTTATTGCATCAATATCATTTAATAAAATGGGTGTAGGAATTACTTTGAAAATTAGTAAATTTCACAAATAATTAAAAAGAAATGACAAGTAACACATTAGTACAACATTTTGAAAAACACTGATAATGATGAATGAGTATTTTCTTGTAAAATATACTTAATCTTTATTTATTACTGAGGGCCACAACATAAAAGTCAATGGGCTGGAAGGGTCAGACTGTTTTGTACCTTTGATGCAACTAAGCATAGTTTCAGTATACTGTAGTTCACCTGGTTGCTTTTGGTTTGAGTTTGACCCAAGATCAGTCTCTCTAGGAGAACACATAGCATTTGTGTGGTTTTGTTGTGACTTTTTTTTTTTTCCTAATTGTAAGAATAGTATAAAACCATTTTAAAAGAATCATCAATACTGAATGACTTTTCTTATTTTTCACAGAGACAAGAGCACTATGAGTCTCGACCACAACTTTTTCCAGGGTCGGTAAAAACACACTGTTTTATATTCATGTCCATTGACCTTTAATTATGATGTTTTTTGCTTCCTCAGCACCAATAAGAGATCATCTATATTGCAGATAATTTTGTTCAACACTTTTTTTTTCTTTGTTTTTGCAGAGGCACGAATCCATTTGCCACTGTGAAGCTGAAACCCACCAAAACCAATGACAGATCAGCTCCACGTGTATGAATGATATATTACCCAATGGCAATAATTCTTCAACAGCTAATCAGTGCTGCACATTTTACTGTACATTGTTCAGTCATATTCAAAAACATTAGTTTTCCAGCATAATCAGTACAAAGCATCACATTTAAGACAATGTGACTCAACGATGATTAATGACTGGTCTTTAAAAGTCCATTAAAGGAGGTAGTTTCGGCGGCAGGCAGCAAACACAATTGATAACACTCTTTTATTGGCCCCATAAAGTATTTGGACACTTAAAAAATATTAATTTCATGGTGTGGCATATACAAATAAAAACTGCCAGTGGTTTATAGTGCATGTATGAAGCCAGTTCTTCAAGTTCACACATGCAGGTGTCCTTTGAGAGTAAACACAGGTGAAGATCATCACAATAACATTTGATTACCAGAAAGTCTCACAACACTGTTTATCTGTATTACCTATCATTTAAGATGTAACAAACCTACAATTTTTTATTAAAAAGTATTATGTGAATTTTCTTTAAACTAAATGCACTTGGTTTGATATTGTCACATAATGCAATGACATTTACCAGTAGTCATGTCTGCGTATTTTCAAACATGACATCACTTCTTGGTTCTCTTGTCGTCCTGTTTCCTCCAGTCCATTATAAAGTGCAGCAGTTTTTGTATGCTGGAGTTGTGCTGACCAACCAGGAAATGTAAATGCAGGTCAGCTCAAGTGCTGAAATAAGTGTCTTTTTCATCTTTTACATTTTCTAATACTTGTTAAGCAAAAACACTTTTGAAAGCATCACATGTCCTTTAAATGCACCTTATAAATGTATACTGTCAAGTTTGTTGCCATTGGGGGTGATTTAAAGGGATAGTTCACCCAAAAATGAAAATTTGTCATTAATCACTCAGCCTCATGTCGTTCCAAACTCGAAAAAATGAAGGTCTTTTTAATGAAATCAGAGAGCTTTCTGTCCCTCCATTAACAGTCTACACAACTACCACTTTGACGCTTCAAAAAGTTCATAAAGAGATCGTGAAACGAATCCATATAAGTTGAGCGGTTTAGTCCAAATTTTATGAAGAGACTTGATCACTTTAAATATAAACATTGATCAGCGAACATAAACAGAAGCTCAAACGTGCTGCGTAACACGAGAATGAACCTCATTGGTTCTCGCACATCAAGCGAACATGCTTGAGCTTCCGTTTACCACAATGGATGTTTGCGTTAATTAATGCCTGCATTTAATCTGTTCATCATATAAACCGCTCGATTCTAAGGTCATTCATCAGTTTTAGGATCTCTTTATGAAATTTTGGAAGCTCCAAAGTGGTAGTTGTGGAGCTGCCAATGGAGGGACAGAAAGCTCTTCATTTGTGTTCCAAAGATAAATGAAGGTCTTACGGGTGAGAAAATTCTCATTTTAATTTTTAGGGGAACTCTTCCTTTAACTACAGCTCTATGTGGTCTGACCTCTGGGACCCCCAGCATCTCTGATAAGCGACAATCGGTCTCTGTCTCTCTTGCTCTGTGCTTGAACTTTGTCTATTGGCTCAGTTAATTCATCTGATGTGCCCAATTATAAGCTGCCCTTAAATTGGCTGTTCTATCTGCTTAAGTGCCTCTAAAGTGAATGTTCGTTTTAACCTTGACAGTAATTTGTGTGACCTTCTCCTGAGGTGCCCATTTGTAGGGATGTCTTGCATCTAATCAGCATGTTTTTTTGGTCCTCTTTCAGAATATTTTCTAGTTTAATTGATGCTGAATATTCAAAACAGAAATATGTGCCTATCACAGTGGTGTTTTACATATATTATGCTTCAAGGGACAAGATATGACGTTCACTCTCTCCTGTAGATATTGTAAACTATGATTTTTCACATCTTGATCTGTTTGCTGAACAAATAAAATCATGTGAAGTTAATTCAGCGTCTCTGAAGTGGTCAATTATTTACTATTTCAGTTTGAGAGGGACAAATCACCTGATAGATAGATAGATAGATAGATAGATAGATAGATAGATAGATAGATAGATAGATAGATAGATAGATAGATAGATAGATAGATAGATAGATAGATAGATAGATAGATAGATAGATAGATAGATAGATAGATAGATAGATAGATAGATAGATAGATAGATAGATAGATTTTTACTTTTGGCTGTACTTTTATAGAAGAAAAAAAGAGAACACAAACAGATTCATTACACACTGGAACTTTTCAGGCATTGTCTCTTTATTTTTTTTTCTTTCACAACTTGACCTCTTTCTTCTGGTGTGTTTCACAAAAGCTTGTTACCAGAGAGATGGAGAGAGTTTGTAGGGAAGGTCGGGGGCCATGGAGGAAGATTAAGATAGACAAAGAATAGTGGACGATTGAGAGTTTGTTGTTTTCCTTTCTATTATATCTACATATTGAACGCATGAGGTTTTGCCCTGTTAAAGGTCTCTTGATCTATACAATAGCAGAAACACTCACTTTTGTATAAAAAGGAAAATAAATAGCATGATGGTGGGAAATTTGTGTTTGCGTTGGTGATGTGTTCAGGAGGAGGATTGTGTAAGCGTGTGTGTGAAGCCCAAAGTATACTTCGGCCCTCCGCGTTCCACAACGGTCTGTGTCCGTGACATGATTTTCATCATCAGAAGGGTCCGCGGACGTCCCCACACTGTCCATGCACAGCCCAATATTTGAGACAGGAGCATGTGCGAGTATTGAGCACTTGAATGCAAAGTCCACTAGATGTGTGATGTGCACTGAACGCGTCTTTCCACGCTCTCGGCCAAAGGAGTATAATTTCAAAAGCTCGCGCACTCAACTGTGCATGAATGGAACGCGGAAAATGAAGTATACCTGGGACTTAAGTGAGTGTGTGTGTGTCTGTGCTTCAGGGGCATTTAGGCTGAGGTCGAGGTCAAGGGGTCATGAGGTATGAACAGGCCAAGAGTCTGTATCACTTATTCACGAACCAGAGCAGTAAACTCTGAAACAAAAAGAGATAGAGAAATGATTAGTAGTTGTTGATGGAAAAGGGTACATAATGCGGTTTAGTAAAAGCATTGTGTCAATAAGAGCTCCAGACTATCACAAAAAATGTTGTAAGTGCAATAAAAGAATACAAAAGAAATTGCAACAATAATTTTAAAATCTAGTCAGTTGTCAGTTTGTGTGCATCCATATGCAGTTTCTTGATTCACAGAATCAGTCTGATTCAAATGACCTTACGAAAATGTTTTTTTTTTCAATTAACTATTTCTCGGTTCTGTCTGAATTGGAAACTATTACTTGAAATGAACCCTTATGACTTATGAAATTATAGGAAAAATGGAACCGTTTATTAAACATTCAGATAAAACAAAGAAAAAAGTTGCTTATGTGTTTTTTGTTGGGGATCATATTTGATACATCAGGCTTTTATAGCTCGTATAGTATAGTATAGTATAGTAATGAGAAAATGGAGCTTATACTTGAGAGGAAAAAAACCCCTGAAAAATTACAGAATTTGGTTGATATCGACACTGTATTGCCAAAAGTGTTGGGACACCTGCCTTTACATGCGCATACATTTTAATGACATCCCATTCTGATTCCGTAGGGTTTAATATGGAGTTGGCCCACACTTTGCAGCTATAACAGCTTCAGCTCTTCTGGGAAGGCTTTCCACAAAGTTTAGGAGTGTGTTTATGGGAAATTTTAATCATTCTTCTAGAAACGCATTTGTGAGGTCAGGCACTGATTTTGGACGACGAGTAGGCCTGGCTCGCAGTCTCCGCTCTAATTCATCCCAAAGGTGTTCTGTCGGGTTGACAGCACCAAACCATGTCTTTATGGACCTTGATTTGTGCACTGGTGCGCAGTCATGTTGGAATAGGAAGGGGCCATCCCCAAACTCTTCCCACAAAGTTGGGAGCATAAAATTGTCCAAAATGTCTTGGTATGCTGAAGCATTAAGAGTTCCTTTCACTGGAACTAAAGGGCCAAGCCCAGCCCCTGAAAAACAACCACACACCATAATCCCCCTTTCACCAAACTTTACACTCGGCACAATGCAGTCAGGCAAGTACCGTTCTCCTGGAAACTGCCAAACCCAGACTCGTCCATCGGATTTCCAGACAGAGAAGCGTGATTGGTCACTCCAGAGAACACATCTCCACTACTCTAGAATCCAGTGGCGGCGTGCTCTACACCACTGCATCTGACGCTTTGCACTTGGTGATGTAAGGCTTGGATGCAGCTGCTAGGCCATGGAAACCCATTCAATGAAGCTCTCAGCGTGCGTTGACCCCACTCTGTGATTTTTCGTGGCCTACCACTTCGTGGCTGAGTAGCTGTTGTTCCCAATTGCTTCCACTTTGTTATAATACCACTAACAGTTGACTGTGGAATACACGAATGGACGTATTGCACAGGTGGCAATCTATCCCGGTACCACGCTTGAATTCACTGAGCTCCTGAGAGCGACCCATTCTCTCACAAATGTTTGTAGAAGCGTCTGCATGCCTAGGTGCTTGATTTTATACACCTGTGGCCATGGAAGTGATTGGAACACCTGAATTCAATGATTTGGAGGGGTGTCCCAATACTTTTGGCAATATAGTGTATATGGCCAAAAAGTAAAATTAAATTCTAATAGCTTGTAATTTATATCAATTGGATTTTTATATTATTACAGCAGACTACTTACATAAACTATCAGATGTCACTCTATATCTCCCAATAATATATCTTAGTAATATGATATTTAAATGCTTAGTTTTATGATCAAAACTCTGTAGTTTTACTTGTGAAGACAAAACATACAGTGCAATGAAATACAATGATGACTGAGGAATGGACCAATAAATGTTTCTCAAAAGCCTGATTAATCATATTTGATACTCACATTTGAATAACGTTTCCTTAAAAATATAATCAGGTAAATAGTGTAGAAAGTGTTTATCTGGAAATATTTCTAACAATATAAAAGTTGTTCTTATGTCTGCTTTATAAAAATCCTTAACAATTTCACAGCAATTAGATGTGTGTAGCATGACTTGAAGGGGACATGACTAAAAGGCTTTTTGCTTGCTAAAAAACATAAACTATCAATCAGACAGTCGAAAGCATGAAGTATATTGTGCACAACATGTTTTTCAGCAAAGTTTTGATCATGTTCACAGTTTAGAGGCCTGAGAAGTTTGCATATCAAATATGACACACCAGGCTTTATAGGGTTAAATGATAAATATTCATAGTCATTTTTACTCTAGGCATGTTGGGATTTGAAAACTACACCACTAGTCTAACACATATTACATTTATATAAGGAACTAGTACGTTTTTTATTTTAAAAAAGTGTTTTCTTTCTTTTTTCTTATCTTATCACTTATCAAGCGAGCCAGGACTCGCCTCAAAAAAAATTGTGTGATGCCCCCGGTGTTACGGTATATTCCTTTCATTTTACCTTCTGCTCCAATCTTTCCATCTCCATCTTTGTCCGCAGCCTGCAGGAATGCTTTGGTCTCCTTATCGGTCAGGTCTCTCCCGTCTCTAGCAAAACCCTTCAGAACAAACCTGCAGAGAGGAAACAGAGCGAGTCGAACACCTTTCAAACCTTTTGTTTGCTCGCCTTTATTCAGACAGTTTCAATTACAAATGTTACGGGTTATAAGAAGTGGTTATAAGAAGCGCAAATCCGTAGGGCCTAGGGTTTAGCCGAAAAATCCAAATCCTCTTGATATGGCCGATTGCTGATGCTTTTGATGATATCTTGTCTAGCTACCATCGATACATGATATCATCGTCTATCTCTGCAACCTGTGGTGGACATCCAACCAGACCCACATCCAAGTGTGACACCAGAAGCCACGCCCATGTCCATATACGTCAAACCAGTTCAGTGGAAACTCCGCCCTGAAACCAATTCTAACAATTTTATTGGTCATGTCAATCCCAGTACTGATTGCCTAGACCAAACACTGATCCCTAAACCTACACGTCACCAATGAAATCAGTCAAGTGGTTGGCTGGGGGGAGAATCCCACTTCCTCTTTAACTTTGAAACAGGAAAAAGCATCAAGACTTAACTGTCACACCTAATCATTTTTCATATTTATTCATCTTATATTTCTCTTTTTATGACAGACCACACTGAAACCCACTCAAAACCTACCCCATATGCCTAAAAACCCTGTCAAATACATACAACAAATCAGGTTTCTCGGGTGAAACAGGGACACAAGGTGACATTTTGGATGTGGGCGGGGTTGGATGTCCACCGCAGGATGCAGTGAGCCCTATTTGGAGAAACCCGGCACGGGTTAGTACCCCCCCCCCGGCAGTGCGTGCTTGTTTTTTTGTAGTGTAGAAATGGTGTAAATCTTACTTAAGTTCCTCTTCCTCTATAAAGCCGCTATTGTCGGCGTCCAGGACATGGAAAGCCTTCTTCACATCATCAGCCGACTTCGCCTTCAGTCCTACCATCTCAAAAAACCTCTTGTGGTCAAATGAGTCGACGGCTAAGAGAAAATCGAAACACAGAGAGAACTCTGTGACGTTTTGTCTGGAATTAATTTGCCCCAAAAAATTAAAATTGCTCACCCTCATGGTTTTCCAACTCATTTTTTCTTTTGTAGAACACAAAAGGTGAATTTTCTCTTGATTT
Organism: Romanogobio albipinnatus; assembly: GCA_023566225.1. Lineage (NCBI taxonomy): Eukaryota > Metazoa > Chordata > Actinopteri > Cypriniformes > Gobionidae > Romanogobio > Romanogobio albipinnatus. The sequence continues at coordinate 56,118,188 of CM042240.1, forward strand.
AATGAAAGTAAATGGGACTGGGACTGTCAAGCTTCGAATAGAACAAAAAAGCACCATAAATGTATCATAAAAATGGTCCATACAAACTAATGGTCCATGTGCACTAGTGTTTTGAAGTCATAGGCTTATAATAGTTATGCGTGACAAACAGATTGAAACTTAGGGGCTGTTTACATGACACCGCTTTCAACTAAAAACTTTTGATGCCTTTTTGGCCGTTCATTTACACGACAACAGCATTTGGTGGGCCCCGAAAACACAAACTTTCGAAAACGTGTTTCAAAGTCCAAGTTTTTGAAAATGATAACGTTATCATTTTGTAAATGACAAAAACACGAACTTGTCAAATGGTGACGTCATGCGCATGTGTATTACGTGTTCAGTCTATAGGCACGTAGTGCTTCTTTACATAGTGACATCGACAACTACTGGCTAATAATACAGCACTTTTGGTCGCTTTCGTGGATCCGTGTGTACGGGGATCGTTTTGATAACGTTGATGTCTGTACGCGAAAAAGCGCAAAGAAAAAAACGTAAACGTGTAAACGTACCCTTAAGTTGTATCCTTTAAAACTTGCCCTCTGCTGTAGCTTATAAATCAAATGTGGTGGCATTAGACAGGTTTGATGCAATTTCAATAAAATGACTTGAAACCAGTCTTGAAATAACTTTTGTGGTGCTACAGTGTCATTTTGGAGCTCAACAGTCTCAGTCCCCATTCACTTTCATTATAATAATAATAATAATAAAAAACTGTTCCTGAAATCCTTTTATGTTCCACACAATAATTTGGTTTAGAATGACATCAGTGTGAGTATATGATGAAAATTCCTTTCCATGTGGGCTGATTTAATGTTATGACTTTCCTCTGCAATTATAATTACAGTTATGATTTCTCATACAAAAAAATGACAGAATAAGGGGCTGTTCATGGCATTTTTGCCTTAAAAAATGAGATGTAACACCTCTTTTATCTTGAGTGCTGCAACTCTCAACTCTGTGTCATGCATGAGACACTGCAAAAGATGCAGTCTAGTGCATGTTTACATAGAAAACCGATGGAAAACAGCAAGGTGGAATGCAAAAATATATTCCGTGTGAATGGCCCCTAAAGGCGTGATTTTAAATGTAAACTCATTTGTACATCAATTATAAAGACCGGTATTAATCTTTCTGCATATTATTTGTTTTTCAAATCATATTATAGAGTGAGAGTACATATGTGATGTCACATCACATTCACCTTTAAATGCATCCAGTGCTTTCTTAATGTCCTCAGGGTTGAGGATGCTGTTCATCGCCATTTCTACAACTGCAAAAAGAGACACAGGCAGAGAAAAAAATTAAATAAGCAGTGATTATACTATATAGCAGAAAAGCAATGCAACATGAAACAATGCATTAGAGATCATGAAGAGAAGGAATTAATAAAAGGCCTTCAAAAAGTCATAAATTATAAATGAGTGGCGAGGGTGAGAGAATGCCAAACATCTGACGTGTGTGATTCTTTTAAACCACACAGCTCAGGCCAAACTCCAGATCAGAGAGGAAAACATCTCGAAGGCTTCTATATCTATCATCATACACTTTCAAAAATAAAGGTTTCAAAATGGGGGTTTTGCAGAGAACATCCATTTTGTGTTCCATACAGAAGCTTTCAGTGAAGAGTTCTTAACAGGACTATTTTTTTCTTAGTGTGAAGAACATTTTAATAATTTAAACAGCCCTTTTCCACTATAAAGAACCTTATGTACAGTGGAAAAGGTTTCATGGATGTTAAAGGTTCTTCATGGAATTACTGATGCCAATAAGAGTGCATCTTGCTAAATACCCACAGTCCTTTAGGAATTCCACACAGCTCACTACCATTCTCTTTCTATCTCATTAAAAGTAAGAGAGAGAGAGAGAGAGAGAGAGAGAGAGAGAGAGAGAGAGAGAGAGAGAGAGAGAGAGAGAGAGAGAGAGAGAGAGAGAGAGAGAGAGAGAGAGAGAGAGAGAGAGAGAGAGAGAAATTAGCATCCAACTGCAGGAGATATTACGACTATCAGATGTATACTGATTTCAAATGGTCATCCAGAGATTGGCTTTGCATCATTAGAGTCTTGCTTCAGTCCAAACTACTGACACACAGACTCAGAGAGTCAGAGATCAAGATCAAAGATGACTTTAGCTGGAAATAAATTTTTAATCAGCACACATTCACCAAACGCTTGCTCAGCAGATGACTAATAGGTTTATCTTTGATAGTACGCTTATAGACTGTACTGCTCAGTTCTTGAGGGTACTTAAAGGGACAGTCACCCAAAAATGAACATCAGTCATCTCATAACCAATTGTAAATGTGCATATTTAACTCATGCGAATGAGATTTGAGTGAATAATTATTTATTTTCAGTCTGTTCCTAATCCTCACTCAAAAAAATTATACGTTGAATTTACTTAACTTTTTTTATGTCAACAGGTTCCATAACTGGTTTATGTTGCATTTAATTAACATTGTTTATTTCAGTAAACTTACGTCTTTTTTTTTGTTGTTGTTGTTTTTTTTTTACATAAGGTTAATTCAATGCCATAGTTTAACATTCTTATTTTTTTCCAAAACTATTAAGTTCAAATATCCTAAAATTAAAATCAAAACAAGCAATCCAGTTTAGTCGGTTAGTTTATTTAGTCAAATACAATTTTTACAACCTTTACAAACGTTATCAAACAAGAAAACCTTTAACAAAATCTTAAAGACTCTGATAGGCATAAAATAAAGTTTTATTTCAACATTCACTCTATCCAGTCCTGTGCAAAGCATGATGGGAAGGGGAAATCCCATTCCTAGTTTCTATAATTCTATTTTAACACAACTAAAATCATTTATGTACTCTCAAATCAAATGAATTAAGTAAAGTGGTAGAAAAGAATTGTGTTGGATTAGCTTCATTATATTGAACACGCATCAAATATTATGTCTGGCCTACTTAATTGAAATATGTTCTTTCAAAATTAAAATATTGTGTTGAGCTGGTGAACATTCCTGCAGTCAGTTTAACACAATGCAATTGTCTTTGAATGAGAAACCAATGCAATGGTGTTAAATGAAAATGCTTTTTTAAATAAACAGAATCATAATTCTCTTTTTTTTAAGTGCTTTTTTGAGTGCTCATACAAAACTATTGCTTTCCTTTTTAGGTGTCATTTTTGAAGCATGACAACCCCTGGTCACCATTCAAAAGAGCAATGTGAACCTCCTGCCAGTTAGCATTGACATATACTATAGTTTTTGTTGATATTTTGAATTAGACACCCGTGGTCTACAGATGAAAAAAAGTCATAGTGGTTTGGAATGACATGAACTTGAGTGAATGATGACAGAATTTTCATTTTTGGGTAACTATCTTTTTAAAACAAGTGATCATTTCCACACAAGTCACAGTCAGAGTGGCGTAATCATTTTTAAAAATAGTTTTTTTTGCAGTCCTCTCTGCTTTTTTCTAGTTGACCTTGATCGATTAGTCCGATTAATCCTCCTCATTGTCATTTCCCCCACACCCGGCAGTATGGGTTGTGCAGGTGTGCAGTGAAAGTACAGACTGTATTTTTCCTTCCAGCTGGCTCTTCGTTCCATTGATCTGGATCAGTTGGAGGTCAGCTGGGTAAAAGCAAGCTTCAGCTCTGCTGACTGGAGTGTAACGTGGCTGCTGACTTTCCTTAATGACGTTTGGTACAGCGAGATCTATCTGCTCAATGCATGTGAAGGTCTAATGTAGATGTCAGCTGCGCTGGCAAAGCCAAACATGCTAATACAACAGTTTAGCAACCAACAAAACACAGAGAAGTTTAATTAGAAAAACATTGAAGACAGGTAAAATAAATTTTGGTAAAAAAAAAAAAAAAAAATTGTGCTGTTTCCATCTAAGGGCCAGATTTAGCTTTTACTTTTGGTGCTTTTACTACTGTCAGGATTTACTAAAGACACGCAGTGAAAAATTAGCGCCGAAAAGGAGTGGACACAGTTATTTTTGCGGCTGACCTTATTAAATGCATTTGTTTCTCTTTCAGATGCAAAATTTATGGGAGGAGAGTATTTAAATGAATCATGCGAGGTGATTAAGGTTTGCGATAGTCAATTTTTTGGTATTGTGCCATTATTGAATGCCCCAAAAAGCATTAAACCAGACGCTAACCTGCTCTGCTCTTGGATAGATGGCATTGGTCATTATGGAAATGATCCGGCTGCATCTGTGTTCTTTAATGTGCACGTCGTCAGAAGATCACACGCATAACTTTCCGCTCTTTGGAATTGCACTCTCACACTAATTTGCCTTGTTTAGTAAAGCTGGCCCTAAGTTTATTCTAAATCATAATGTAGCAGTATGCAAGTTATTAGTAAGAGGAGTGGTTCAATTATTCTCCTTATTTGGTAGCGTATAAAGGTGGCCACAATGACGAATGCCCGCGAGGTAGGAACTGCTGTCCGTGATTGCATTGTGGTCTGTTTTGTTTGTCCTGCATACAGGGTTTCAGGGTTTTATTTTGTTAAAGGGTGGCCTTAGGAGCTTTGCGGGATGCCTTCGGCAACGGCCGTTTCTATGGAACTCTGTGTAATTTTCTGCGCTATATGAGTCGCCAAACAACAGGTATGCTTTGGTTTTGGGCTAACTGTACCAATGTTAATGGCTTTGCGAGTTAAACCTCGGATGTGGGAGTATTGACATATTTGATACAAACTAATTGATACATTTAGATATATAGATTTCATACAAATTAGCATATTATAATACAATATTTCCCGCTGTTGTCACTAGTCGGCATCGTCGCTACGATACGTGACTCACAATGACTGAAATGACCAATTAAAAGGGCATTCTCTCTAATGATGTTCCAACATGTTAAAAACGCTTCGCTGATCATAGACAAACAGGGAGAAATTAGTTGGCCTATCTACCGCACACTGCAAAAAATGATTTTAACGTTAAAAAACTGTGAACATGTCTGTCATGGATTTGCACTGAATTGATTCTCAAAAATACGGAACAAAGTGCGTTCCGTATCAGTTCAATATGGAACAAGACTTTTATGTGTCAAATACGGGACGATTCCGTATTATACGGAAAGCCATGTATGGCTTACAATAAACAGTCAGCCACTTCGCTCTCACCAGTCGTTTCTGTAAGGCTTTGTTTTTCTTTTTCTTTGTTTATTTTGGTTGCAATTAAATGATATTGTTTCATATATATATATTTTGATGTAAGTTGTTCATATACGTATCTGCTTATTCTGATCTTTAAGTGGTTGTTTGTCTTTGTTGGTGTTTTTTTTGTTTTTTTGTTGCAATTATCTTTTCTGTAATTTGTGTTTTGATTCCAGTCCACCGTATAAGAAGTGTGGTTGTCGGATGTGGCACCTCTGACGGGCTGGACTGGTTTTGTGAATTTAGTTATTTTTGTGAATTTCAGTTTCTCATTAAATTGTATGATTTATGGCTGTTCTTTCTTCTTTTTTTATTGTCTAGTGTTTGTTTCATTTCTATTTCTTTCCTTCAGAATTGGGGCAGCTAGCTGTAGAGGATCAGTGTAACGATCACCAGCTGGAGTGCCCTTGAGAGCCACCAGAGGGCACTCCACACATAGACCATGATCATTCACAAACTACATTTCCCATAACTCACTGCCCGGACTCATCATCACTTATCACTGATCACATTCACCTGTACCTCATTCACTGATTGCATTCACCTGTGTTTCATCATCCTGTTAGTCTATTTATACCATGGTCATTCATTCACTCACCGCAAAGTCTTGTTTAATGTTACACTGCAATTCTGAGCACTCTCCTTATTTTCTTGTTTCTTGTTTTTTGATACCTTGCCCTGTTCCCTGGATTACTCTCTTGCCTCTGGTCCCTGCCTGTTTTGTTTGTTTGTTTCTTTGTTTGGACTGCCTGTCTGTGTATGACCCTTGCCTGTACCTTGGATTACGCTTCTGGATTGCCCTCAAATAAAGCTGCATTTGGATCCACCTCCGAGTCTCGGAGCAGTTCATAACAGAGAAACAAACAAACAAAACAGGCAGGGACCAGAGGCAAGAGAGTAATCCAGGGAACAGGGCAAGATATCCAAAACCAACAGACAAGAAAACCAGGAGAATGCTCAGAATTGCAGCGTAACACTTTAACAAGACTTTGCGGTGAGTGAATGAATGAACATGGTATAAATAGACTAACAGGATGATGAAACACAGGTGAATGCAATCAGTGAATGAGGTACAGGTGAATGTGATCAGTGATAAGTGATGATGAGTCCGGGCAGTGAGTTATGGGAAATGTAGTTTGTGAATGATCATAGTCTATGTGTGGAGTGCCCTCTGGTGGCTCTCAAGGGCACTCCAGCTGGTGATCGTTACAATCAGCATCTCCGTGTTGTGGTGGTGGGTTTCCTTCCTGAGAGCCGTGTTCACAGTGAGGTGTGCTGTGGTGTGAGTGTGCACGTATGATCGCTGTGTCCATCCTGCTTGGGAGTGTCCGCCCCCAATTCTGAAGCGGTATCATTTGTTCCTTTTGATTAGTGTTTGTGTGTTTCTAAAGCTTAATATATTTTAAAGTAATTTTTTTCTTTTGTACTCAACCCATGTCTGATACCTGACTCAGCTGTAACGAACCTGTGAGCTTTGCTCAATTATTAAGGGCTTTTCCCCGCAATGAGGCCCCACGGGGTGGCGTAGTCGGTAATGATGTCTATCTTTATTTTGGGGTCTGTTATTTATATTAAGGTCTGACGCCCGGTAGAAAGTTATTAAACCCCTCAGCGCCCATTCCTTTATAATTGCCACAATAAGAATCATTATGTTCATTAATGTCATTCAAATTGCATATTCCATTATAATACCAAAGCTAAAATAATCAAATGAAACACTTTCCTTTCTTTGTTTTCAGTTAGCCAACCAGCTTTAGTAAAACTTTCTAGCTTCAACATGAAGGTCTATTATCAGATATTGAGGAAGGGGGATGGGATCTTTCATAACACTATAATTACAGACTGATTAGCGCAATATTTTCTTAAAGCATTATTAAACAACTTTAATAAATGTTGTTGGCAGAGCTTCTTTATTCAAGCATCATGTAGAGGTTTATACACTTGGGTCTTGAGAAATGTGTCTGTTGCAAGAGGGCAACTAGCCTGGTCCTACCAGACTCTAGTACATTTCATTTGTACAGAGAGTCTGGCCACTCTCCATTAAGCGTTTACTTCCTTGAAGGCGGGTACTCTGTTGAAGTTTTAAAATATTGGATCTGCCCCGTTTGGTCGTGACATATGTTATGTGCTGTTCGCCTCCGTTTCTCACATGGAAGTCCGTAAAAATAACTGCAGATTGTGCACGTCACCTCAGTGATAAAACCAGAGAGTTTTGTGATCGGGAACGCGCTGCTCACATGGTCCATAACATGATTGTATACTGTAAATAAAATATCATATGCTTGTTTGGTATGATAAGAATAAATGCTGCCATAAATAACGGCCCAATTCAAATGTTTACGTGCTTTTCTTCCTTTTATTTATCTTTTGGCGATGATTAAATATATTGCTCTTGAAAATACTTGCCAGCATTTAAAGAAATACAATTCTAGAAATGCATCCAAATGACAGCGAAGCACAGCCGTACGGTGCTCTGCAGTGGTCAAAAAGGATATAAACAGTGAATTTTGAAGTGATATATTCTTGAAAACTCAGAGATGTGGATTCGGACCGCAATTAAATGACCACACGACCTTGGTGTTTATCAAAACCAGTAGGTAATTCGGCCGGTGATTTTTACGTGGGTGGTGGGAGACGGACGGCAATAAAAATCACTGACTAGCCCCTGTAAATGATGACAATACTGTAACGTACTGCTCTGAGACTGAAAGCTGAGGATCCAAACGCAGCTTTATTAAAGGGTAATCCACACTCGTAGTCATCAAACAGGCAAGAGGTCATAACATGTAATCAGTCCAATAAGGCAAACAAGACAAGAGAGACAGGCAAATGGGTAATCCACGGAACAGGCACAAAATCCAAAACCAAGAGACATGAAACCAGGGAGATGCTCAGAAATGCAGTATAGACAAACAAGACTTTGCAGTGAATGACAGAGTGAACATGGTTTATATAGGCTGGGGTAATGAGGCGATGAGAGACAGGTGCAAACAATGAGTGATGAGTCCGGCCAAAGGATTATGGGTAATGTAATTTTTGATGAAATTACAGTCCAGGTTGGAGTGCCCTCTGGTGGTGATCACGGGCACTCACGCTGGTGAATTGTAACAAATACATTCCGACCGCACGCAAAACAATGAACTTACCGGGGCTTCAGCCAATTCCTGCACCACTAACGGAGCAAGCTGGAAAATCACACTTTTCCGGGACACAACATCATGGCCACCAAAAAAACTCAGCAAAGATTGTTCTTGCTCCGGTTTTAAATTCTGGATAATCGGCAGCGGTGCCACAACGGAATGAATGGCTTCGCTCGCGTCTTATCTCCGCCGCCATTACTGAACTACGAATCAAACTAGCACACAACATCAACGTCATCGTTCTCAGCCACTCCCTCTGTTCGCTGATTGGACCGGTAAATTTTTTTCCGGAGAAAACCAAAATTTTTTTTTAATTAAAAAAACCTAAAATTAAAATTGACCCGAAGTACGTAGGAGGGTGGAGCCAGGCTAGAGGGCAACTGCTATAGTAGCCTATGTGGCTGTTCATTTATGAAAGATTGCGTATGCTATGCATGTACAGTTTACAAAAAATATTAAGCTGCACAACTGTTTAATAATGAGCTTCAAATCATCATATCAGAATGATTTCTGAAGGATCATGTGACACTGATGATGCTGAAAAATTCAGCTTTGATCACAGGGATAAATAGAAAACGTCTCGGTTACGTATGGTAACCCTCGTTCCCTGAAGGAGGGAACGGAGACGTACGTCGGTTGTACCGAAGAATTGGGATCACTTCAGAGAGCCCCTATCAGCTTCGAGATTTAGAGAACGGGCCAATGGGCCATTGGCGTGTGAGATTTGCAAGACACGAGCTCGCCGTAGGGAGCTGTACCGTGGAAAATACACATATGGGACCGCTGGAGGGGTCACAACATATGGAACCCAGCCTGACACAAGTTCCACCAATGCATACAAGTGCCAGACCTGCCGGTTCCACACGTAGGCTATAAAACCTAGCGAATGTGTTAGGTGTCGCCCAGCCCGCAGCTCTACAAATGTCTGTCAGCGAGGTGCCACGAGCCAGCGCCCAGGAAGAAGCTACACCCCTAGTGGAGTGAGCTCAGACAGCCTTTCCCTTCTGCTGGCCTCCATAACAGACGAAGAGCTGCTCTGAGGTCCTAAAGCTTTGTGTTCTGTCAACATAGACGCACAGGGCGCGGTCTGGACAGAGAAAAGCCAGGCCTGGGTCTGCCTCCTCCGAGGGCAGCGCTTGCAGGCTCACCACCTGATCCCGAAAGGGAGTAGTGGGAATCTTGGGCACATATCCAGGCCGGGGTCTCAGGGTTACCTGAGAGTTACCTGGCCCGAATTCCAGGCACGATTCGTCGACCGAAAATGCCTGCAGGTCCCCTACCCTCTTAACCGAGGCCAATGCAACCAGGAGTATTGTCTTTAGAGACAAGATTTTCAGCTCAGCTGACTGCAAAGGCTCGAAGGGCGCCCTCTGCAATGCAGTTAGCACCAGAGTTAAGTCCCAAGAGGGTATAGAGGGAGGATGAGGCGGATTTAGTCTCCTCGCCCCCCTCAGGAACCTGACGATCAGATCGTGCTTGCCTAAGGACTCACCATTTACCAGGTCGTGATTTGTGGCAATGGCGGCAACGTATACCTTGAGGGTGGAGGGAGACAGCCTTCACTCCAACCTGTCTTGAAGAAAAGAGAGCACAGATCTAACCGAACACTTTCGTGGGGTCTTCTCTGTGAGAAGAGCACCAATCGACAAACAGGTTCCACTTCAACGCATACAGCCGTCTTGTAGAGGGGGCTCTGGCGGAAGTGATGGTGTCAATTACCGCTTGTGGTAGGTCTCCTAGAAACTCCGCATCCCGCCCCGTCTCTGTGTTAGGAGGTCCTTCCTCAGAGGAATGGGCCAGGGAGGTGCTGTCGCGAGGAGCACTAGTTCCGGGAACCAAGTCCTGTTGGGCCAATACGGAGCTACCAAGAGGAGCTGCTCCTCGTCCTCCCTGATCTTGCACAGTGTCTGTGCAAGAAGGCTCACTGGGGGAAACACATATTTGCGTAGGCCCCGGGGCCAGCTGCATCCGTGCCGAGGGTTCCCTCGGTCAAGGAATAAAACAACTGGCAGTGGGTCGTGTCGGGGGCGGCAAACAGGTCGATCTGTGCGGCCCCAAAACGACTCCAGATCAGCTGGACCACCTAGGGGTGAAGTCTCCACTCTCCGGGGCACACCGGTAACCGTGACAGCTCGTCGGCCGCACGATTGAGCGGGCCCAGAATGTGAATGGCATGAAGGGACCTCAGATGCTTCTGACTCCACAGGAGGAGATGGCGGGCGAGTTGGGACATGCGGCGGGAGCGTAGACCACCCTGTTTGTTGATGTACGCAACGGCCGCAGTACTGTCCGTCCGGACCAGAACGTGCTTGTCTTTGAGCGCCGTTTTGAAGCGGCTGAGAGCAAGACGAACTGCCAGCAACTCCAGGCAATTGATATGCCATTGCAGTTGGGGCCCCGTCCACTGACCCAAAACTGCAAGCCCGTTGTACGTGGCACCCCAGCCGGTGGATGAGGCATCCGTGGAGACAACAGAATGCCTGGACACTTGTTCTAGAGGCACTCCTGCCCATAGAAATGAAGGGTCCAACCACGGGCTGAAGGTTTGGCGGCATCTCTGCGTCACTTGGACACGGAGGGACCCGCTGTGCCACGCCCATCTCGGGACTCGGTCGTGTAGCCAGCGTTGAAGCGATCTCATATGGAGCAGCCCTAGCGGCGTTACTGTGGCTGCTGCTGCCATTTGCCCCAGGAGCCTCTGAAATTGTTTCAGTGGTACCGCTGTGCTGCGTTTGAACGAATTCAAGCAGTTCAACACCTTCTGAATGCGCGCCTCACGAGGCGTCATGGTGACCGAGTCGATCTCCATCCCGAGAAAAGAGATCCTCTGTACTGGACAGAGTTTGCTCTTCTCCCAGTTGGCCCGAAGACCCAACTGGCTGAGGTGCCGAAGCACTATGTCCCTGTGTTCGCACAACTGACCCTGCGACTGGGCAAGGATCAGCCAGTCGTCGAAATAGTTGAGAATGCGAACACCACGCTCTCTCATGGGAGCAATGGCCGAACTGAATCGCATAGCCGAGTCCGAGTCGGGCTGGAGAGCGCTTGCCAGGCCCCCAACGACCATACAAGCGGGGTCATCGGCACCACAGACGTACCCGCAGCGGGGCAGCGTAGCGGGGCAGTGTAGCGGAACGCATGGACCCGTGGACGACATGGGAGTGGTCCGTGGAGGGGTCTGGGTGAGAGACACACAAACCTGCATCCGCTGGGGGGGCGGGTGAGTGTGAGGTGGCACATTGAGTGCGTCCCGACAGCCAGCGCCCCCCGCTGGCGAAGGGAGAGGCGTCTGAGGGGAACGAGGCATGGTAGCGTCGCATACCACCAGACGTGCTCTCTTGGCACCCAGAGATGTTGGAAACTACTCTTTTATTGATAATTTGGGTACCACTGGCACGGGGGCCAGTGGCGGAACAGAAAACACAGAACAAAAAATTCCCCCTCTCCGGGGGAAGGAGTGGTGCTGCAGCCATCTCCTGAAGAGCAGTTTCCTCCATCTCTGGGTGGCCCGTCTCAGGGTCTCTTACGACGGCGCTTACCACCTGGCTTGGCAGCGGCCTGAGCGGGCTGGACGTCCTTCCCGCGGCCTCCCTCATCCAGGCACGTGAGACAGCGATTGTGACTGTCAGCGGGCGAGAGGGAACGACCGCATCCAGAAACACACGGGTGGAATGACATCTTGAAAAAGACACAGTGTCACACCCGTTTTGCTCTTTTTGTGAGGAAACGCTCTTTTCAGAAGTGCTGAAGCACCCAGGGAAGACCGCGGCAACACACAGGAGATGGAAACGCCCACCGAACCAACAGGTTGCTGTGAGAACAGCAGTTGTTTCACAGGAAGCAGCTGAGTCTCGCGGTCGCGCTATTGCCGTCACACCAGCACAGCGTCCCTCTTCTCCTTTGATCTCTGATACTCGCTTTGCTGAATAAACAGGAAGGCAGTCTGCAACTCTTCATCAACGCCATTCGGCTCCGAAGTGAATGACGTCAGTGTGTTGCCCTTGCTTCCTATTTATACCTGCGGCGCGGGGCGGAGCGCGAGATGCAAATCTCGCACACCAATGGCCCATTGGCCCGTTCTCTAAATCTCGAAGCTGATAGGGGCTCTCTGAAGTGATCCCAATTCGTCGGTACAACCGACGTACGTCGAAGTGACCGACTGAAAGGGAACAGTTATTTTCAATTGTAATAGCATTTTACAGCATTACCATTTTTTAATTTAAAAAAATGCAGCCTTGGTGAACATAACAGACTTCTCCCTGCGTCCACATTGTGTTCTGAGTGGGTTTCATAACATAGCATTGGTGGGTTGTGTGCTGTGCTCATCAACCTACAAGAGCTCTGCTTGAACCAGAGATCTGGATGAACAGGGATATTACACATCTGTCATTTAGATGATGCTTTTATCTAAAAATTACCCTTACACATTGTACAGGACACTCTCTGTGATGCAACCAAGGATATAACATAACTTATTCCTTGCAATTCTGCTACTTCATTGATCACTTTTCTCAGGGTTTGAACCACAACCGTTCAGTTATCATTAGCCAATAGCTAGGCTATACACCACCACTAAACTCTTCTTCAGTGCTGCATTGATTTGTTTCAGTATGCCAGACAGGACGTCTATTGAAATGAGAATCTAATTATTTAATTAAGAATCACTGTTCTGAGAATACTAAAAGAAAGCTGACTGATGGACTCGCTATCTCCACTACAGGGATGAGCAACATCCAGAATTTAAGAGCCAGTTCCCTTTCAAGTCACGTCCCACAGTCTGTTTGTTTTCGATTCCATGGCCTTTTAGTTTGTTTCTCTTAATTACCTGTTTCTTCTGTGCAAGTTTCTGTGTACATTTACACCTGTTAGTCTTTGAGTTCATTGTGATTGTGTATTTAAGCTCCTCGTTTCCTTCACTTCATTGTCTGGTATTGTTTGTGCTATGCACACTGTTCGTTTGTGTTTATTTGTATTGGATTACCCGAGTTTACTTTGTTTAAAAAAATAAAAAAACATGCTTCTATTTTGAACCCCTTTGCCTACCTTCAAAACCGTTACAACAAGAAGAAGAATTGGAATGAGAAGAAGAAGAACTTACTGGATGGAGTGCAACAAAGGCATTGGTCCTGGAAGTATTTTTTTCACATTAATTTTTCCCATAGGGATTTTTAAAAGGTCTTTAAGAATTATAAGCAATGAACCAAACCAACCAGCTATGAGGTGAATCACAACACTACAAACTTTGATTTGCAAAAAAGTATTTGAAATTCATCCTAGGTGTATATGACATTCTTCTTTATAAATATCCTGACGCTTCCAAGCTTTAAAATGGCAGTGACTGGGTCCATTGAGTTTGAAGCTAAAAAAAAACACATCCATCCATTATAAAAGTAATCCACATGGCTCCAGGGGATTAATAAATCTGAAGCGAATCAATGGGTTTTCAAAAAAATCAAAAAAAGTTTTGTAAGAAAAATATCCATATTTAACAAGTTGTAAAGTTTAAGCCTTAGAGACTTTCAGTTCTTAAAAAGCTCTTATTTGTGACCCCTGATGAATAATTCAAAGTTTTGAACTGGTGCTCACAGACACAATTTCTACCTGTGAACATGGATCTGATCTGAGGTGTCAATGTTTTTAATGTGGGTCTCACTTGAGGATGAAGATAGTTCAAGTTGTGAGAAATGGGGAACACAAAGAACACAAACTGGGAAAAATGTCCCGGTTCCACTTTTTTCGTCCTTATAAGGCTTCACTGCATCTGTTTTAGAAAATAAAAGTGTCCTGCTCCAGGCCTGGATTATAAAAATGAATACCATTAAACTCTGTTTCTCTCTTCAAACCCCTTCCTCTCTTATATCTGATTTCCTAATTTTCACACCCCTCTCATAGATGTCATTAGCCCTCTTTGATATCTCTCCACCCTCCTATCAGTCTCTTGATATTAATTTATCTTTAATGATCCTATTCTCTCTGTTTTAATCCATTCACAAAAGGCCTATTTCTCTCAAATATTGAGTATGGTGTGGTTACACGTGGTGAGGCCGGTTGGATGTACTGCCAAATTCTCTGAAACGCCTTAGGAGACGGCTTATAGAGAAATGAGCATTCAATTCACGGGCAACAGCCCTGGTGGACATTCCTGCAGTCAGCATGCCAATAGCACGCTCCCTCAAACCTTGCAACATCTGTTTCATTATGCTGTGTGATAAAATTGCATATTTTAGAATGGCCTTATATTGTGGCCAGCCTAAGGCACACCTGTACAATAATCATGCTGTCTAATCAGCATCTTGATATGCCACACCTGTGAGGTGGATGGATTATCTCGGCAAAAGAGAAGTGCTCACTAACACAGATTTAGACAGATTTGTGAGCAAAATTTGAGAGAAATAGGCCTTTCGTGTACATAGAAAAAGTCTTAGATCTTTGAGTTCAGCTCATGAAAAAATGGGGGCAAAAACAAAAGTGTTGCATTTATAATTTTGTTCAGTGTAGATGATAACGATAGTTTTTCAGTCCACTTTTTACCTTGCTATGCACTAGAGAGGATAGATTTTACCAGCCAAGTATATACTTTTAGTGTATATATAAGTATGTAAATTAGGATGTATGTCTCAGTAGCATGTATAGCACTAACTCTACATGGTGCTACAAGCCCTCTAGGAGATTTTTTCTTCCTTGTGTCTTTCATGTCTCATGCTGTTTGTTTCCCAGTAGACACCATTCTACTTGTAAGGCTTTCCCCTTTCCTCCCACCTCAAAGTCTCGAATTCCCCTTCCTGAAGGCTAATTTTCTCTCTCTCTCTCTCTCTCTCTCTCTCTCTCTCTCTCTCTCTCTCTCTCTCTCTCTCTCTCTCTCTCTCTCTCTCTCTCTCTCTCTCTCTCTCTCTCTCTCTCTCTCTCTCTCTCTCCCCCCCCCCTCTCTCTCCCCCCCCCCCCCCCCCTCTCTCTCTCTCTCTCTCTCTCTCTCCTTGCAGTTCGGCAAGACCCCGGGGCCCTGGAGAATCGTCTCTAATCCTGCAGCATCGCTGGGTGTAACTGTCAACCCTCATGAGCCTCGCTGGCAGCTGAAGGGCCAGGGAATGCCAAGATTGCCGGAGATGGAGATGAAGGGGAGCTCGGGAGGGAGGAATCGGCAATGACAGCCATGGTTATGTCTGCCATGTGGAGAGCTGCCCTGATCTGAAATACATTTGACCTCTGGTCTCAGTGAAAACCTCAAAAGGGCTGTTTTTAACACACTGTATCACTTACGGACATATGTCTTCAGGGCAAGGGCAATACTATTGCAGTATTTACTGTAGCTCATATTCTCTTATCAAGCAAAAATGAAAATGTCATTATTTACTCACGTCATTCCAAACCTGTATGATTTATATCGACTACAAATGTTTTTTTGCCCATATAATGAAAGTCAAAGTGGTTTCACAGAAAGGGCTTAGATTAAGGATTAGGCCTTAGTTCAATAAGACATTTAAGTAACTTTTT
Source organism: Romanogobio albipinnatus (assembly GCA_023566225.1). Lineage (NCBI taxonomy): Eukaryota > Metazoa > Chordata > Actinopteri > Cypriniformes > Gobionidae > Romanogobio > Romanogobio albipinnatus. The sequence goes on from CM042240.1 coordinate 56,134,001, forward strand.
ATTAACATGCCTTAGAAAACAAACATTACCGGAGTGCATCTTGAGACAAAACAATGGCACTGACATATTTTAAGATACAATCTTGCTTAAAAGTTTACACACTCCTTGCAGAATCTGTGAAAACTGTATGTCTACATACAGTAGACAATAATACAATATATTTGAATGCTCTGTAAGATGCTTAGGATGAAAACAAATGAATACATGTCAAATAAATGATTATAGCCCCAATTTGCTGTACTGTGACAAAACCAGCAATGTTACATCTTGTCCTTGTAAAGTGCTACTTGTTGGAAAAATGTGCTTGTTAGGGGAAAAGCTACACTTCAAACAGCTGAGCTACTGCCATACTGAAAAAAGTTGTTTTGCATAATGATGTCTGCACACATAATGGCATTCAGAAAAAAGTTAAGACATTAAGTAAATATAATAAAAGTAGTAAATTAGAAATTCTTTTTAATCTTCTCCTAATAACTCCACATTTGAGTTATTTATAGAGGTCATTTATAGAAAGAGATGGTTTCAGTGCACAAGAACTAGTAAATTCCTGGGCAGTGAGCTGACTATTGAACTGAGGAACAGATGGAAACACCCTTAAGCCTCCCTGAAGACACGACGAGGGGAGGAGAAGCAGCGAGCGAGTGCATGTCTTAAACAAAAGGAGGGAGAGCTGGAGAGACATCAAAGGCACTGAGTGCAGTCCGGCACTAGAGAGGAACAGAGCGTGAAGAGGAGTGAGATGCTTTTCAAATAGTTAAGTTGGTGTTTTACAGAGCTCATTTCGCTCTGATGGCCTCTGATGAGCTGCACACGGAGGCTACAATGAGCGATGCCAACAGACCAGACCAAACCACATCAGATCAGACAAGACCTGCCCATATGAGCTCAAACCAGCCAGTTGATTAGCTAATATAGAGATGTCAAACTACTGATACTGAGCAGATACGAAAATGTATGTCTTTCTACAGTTTTGTACTATATGTGTGTGTGTGTGTGTGTGTGTGTGTGTGTGTGTGTGTGTGTGGTTTTGATCTGGTAATTTTACACAGCCTGTTGCAGTCTATAATGTAATTAATATTATTCAATGGACAATATCTGACAAGAAAATGAGAAACCTACTTACTGCGCTTCATTTATTTCTTTGTTTATTATAGCAGACTGTTTACTTCAGTAATTATTTGCAAACACTTGGAGCTATGTTCATTTAATTGAAAATAAATTGAATGCCATAATTTGAATTTAATTGTTTATATTTTTATCATTAATAATTTAATAAAAGAGGGTGTTTAATAGCATATTGGATTTGCTTTTCTCATTTTATTGAGAATAATGAAATGTTACTTGGTTTTGACCATTGTAATTTTAGGAAGACTGTCACAAATTATCTGTCAGGTGTAATGATACTCATGCCACGATTCGATACATATCACGATACGATATTATTGCAATACGCCAAGACCTATGGTAAAAGGTTAACGAAAAATTTACAAAAATGATACATTTGGTATTATATTGGTGGTGGAAATAAATAGGCTTTGACTTGGTAACACAATACACAGGACAATTAAAAATATTCATGATTCTGAAGCTCAAAATACTGAATTATTTTAGACTATTATTTTAGAATATGCACTGTCACTGACTAGATATATTTAAAATAATGTAGGCCACTTTTTACTGGTAACATAAGACATTTGGCATTATCAGGACCCACAAATATTCCCTGATTGCATTATTATACATTATATTCAAAATTACAGTAGTTTAATGTAATACTGACACTAAAACTCTTGAATTTTTCGAAAACATTTTAATTTATACGCAATACAGATCCACGATACATATTGTTGCATTTTTGTATTGCGATATATTGTGACATTATATATTGTTACACCCCTAGTCAAGTGTCAAGACTATCAAATGCAGTAAAAGTATTAATATTGTGAATTACAATAAAACATTTTCTATTAAATTGATTCCAGTGATGGCAAAGCTGTATTTTCAGCATCATTACTCCAGTCTTCAGTGTCACATGATCCTTCAGAAATCATCCTAATATGATGATTTGATGCTCAAGAAACATTTATGATTATTATCAATGTTGAAAACAGTTGTTGATATTTTTGTAGAAACTGTGATACTTTTTTTAGGGTTCTTTGATGAACAGAAAGTTCAAAAGAAAATAATATATTTGAAATAAATAGATTTAATGTATCCTTTCTGAATAAAAGTATTAATTTCTTAAACAAAGACATCAAACTTTTGAATAGTAAGTGACATTTAAGTTTAGCTGGTTTAATTATGAAAAGCTTGGTGTATGATCGAAGTAACTCAACACTGCTGCAGTCCAGAGGTGATCATGTGATCATGCTGTAGTCAGGTTTTATAACTAATGGAACATTATAAATTCTCTTTTTTTACTCAGACATTCACACGCAATGCGGGCAAAAACTTGACACAGAGCGACTGGTTCATAACCGGATGCCTCAGGCAGCTTTGTAATGGGAATATAGTATTCAGTGACAGAAACATAGCCGCACACACAAACACTTTTTATTCATGCTGTCTCAGAGATCAAGAGAGAATAAGAAACAAAAGGAAATCAAATCATCTCCACTTTCAAGAATGAACACACAGGAGGGGAGGAAGCCCAAGCATCAACAACAAATAGCAATGAAAATGTTGCTGGAAGTAAAAACACATTCTGTGAAGAAGTTAAGCAAGGTCAAGTTTGAGGACCTTTACAAACAAGAGCGACTTGGAGAAAAACAGCACAAAGGTCACCAGGAGTGCCAGAGTCAGAGGCTTTTTTTTTTTTTTTTTTTTTTCCTTCAAACTGATCGGCTGCTGTTTTTCGAAGTGAGCTGGAGTGCATATACTTCATGATACTTCATGAATTTTTGATGAATACTTTAGGAGATTCAAGGTTTTCGTAGCAGACCGTGAATTACATGGTGCAAACACAAAACACAATTATGGTGGCAGACATAAATGGGACTGTAACATAAATCACACTCATTTAAAAACACTATATTGTGACATTTTCAAAACAGCGATAAGCATAGCTGTTTAACCAAAGAATTATATAGCCAATTCAATTTAAATATTTAAGTTTATCTTAATTTAAATACTTTTAATGATTAATTAAAATATATAAGGTTTTATGCAGACTTCTGGGAACACTTTTGAATGACAACTCAAATTAATAATTATTTGCAGACCGATTAATTCAAATAATTAATTTGTTAAAACTTTCCAATACTGCATATGCAATCAGCTGTAAATAGCTCTTTAACATCTAGGGCTGTTTTTTTAGAATTAAAGGGGTCATGAACTGGCTCTTTCATTTTTTTTATACTGTTGTCTGAGGTGAACTTATGACGTTTGCGTGGTTTTTAACATTTAAAAACATCATAATGAATAAGTATAATAGGCTATTTTCTACCCTGATTTTGTGCCTAGCTCTCGGTTTTTTTGGGTGTGTCGCACTGAAGACTTGAAGTAAACGTCCCCTGCTATGATTGGATAACAGTTTTGCATATTATAATGAGTTTTGGCTCCCCCGTCAATACATGTGTATAATACATGTGAATTGTTTTGATAACATGTGGAGAAACGGCAACTGGAATGATTCACCCACAGGGCTCGCAAAAAGTCTTTATCAAACAAACACAATGATTTATCTCTCATCCACCCGCAACTCATTGGAATTATATTTTGTATTACTTGGCCCTATACTATAACCGCAAACCATCCATCACACACGCACGCACGCACGCACGCACGCACGCACGCACGCACGCACACACACACACACACACACACACACAGCCAAGTGCATCTACAAAACTTCACTGCAGACAAATCAGCATGTTCAAAACTTCTACGATTGTATTTTTCCTTCAAATAAAGTCAAAAGAGTGAACAACGCACATCAAGAAAGAAATGTTATTTCACTATTTAAGAAAGCTCGTCGGGCAGGCCAGTGATACATTTTGGTAGCCCGACTGGAAAACAGTCACACAGGCCCATTAGTATGTCAGGCTAGCGATTTTGCAAGCCCTGGCCCATACATGTTTCGAGTCTGATCCCGAATCGCAGGACAATGAACCAACAACACCTCAAATACAAAGGATACTCCAGCCTTTGACAGTGTGGATGTTTAGTTAGACACGTACATAATCAGTATCAAACGATCTGTAGCAATGCAATACTATAACATATAAAACAATTTTTTTGACATGACACCTTTAAACTTTCATAGTATCTAATATTGTTCAAATAAAGTTTTCAAAGCACTCAATAGAGTCCATGTAATGCAGCAGACACGTCATTGCAGCATCTGCTACACGGAAACCTAGAAAGCAAACACAAGGAACACCATGTTGCTTTATTTCATCATCGGTATATCTATGCCAAAAACACCTAATAAACGTCTTGCAAAGAAGTAAGGCATCTGAGGCATCAGACTCTGTGTCATGCTATAGCTGACTGTACACATGTAGTTTTAGCATTTTTAGTTTTAATTTTGAGCGTTTTTTTTTCTTTCTTTTTTTCTGTGTATTGAAGCATTCCTCACATTCCATTCATTCCTAAGGGGGTCGGATTTGTGAAGGATTTGTTTTGTTTTTTATTTTAAGCAGAAAACGTGTGTGTATTCGTGGTTCAAGTGTGACAAAAGTCCTAGGGTCTTAGACCACTCCAATGAACACTCAATTTTCAAAATATTTTTTAAAAATGAGTTTTCGGGTCAAAATGACCCGAGGGAAGGATGAGGGTGCACTTTTTTTTTTTGAATCTTTAGTCTGAACAAACTTCTTGAAGTACAGTATTAATACTACAAAACAACATAGAATAGTGCATAAGTATGCAAGCTGCAACCACATCATTTCAACAGCACTTTTCCTTGTGTGATACTGCTTAAATAAAAAAGCAAGACAATGTAGAACATCTGGAATGAGTAAAAATTGTAGGTCACAAGATAAGAGAAAAGATGCAGTGCTTTACAGGCACTCGTGTTGAAGAGGGCCAACATGCTTCATCTAAGAATACAGCTCTCTCAGTCTAAAGCCGTGTGCGCACAAGAAGAAGACCATGAATGAGAAATTACATATTCTGCTCAGCCCAGAAGGAGTTTTACGTTACTGCAAGCTCAGTGATCCATGAACTTAATAAAACCCAGCCGCATGTGAGCAAATACAAAGGCCACAGCAATCCTTTAGAGACAACAGCAGTGTGAGTCTATTAACGCTCTGAATGGAGAGATGGAAACTATATATTTGCAGCTACGGGTAAATCTGTGGAAGCTGGTAAAAAGGCTTGTTAGGGTCCATCAGGGACTCTGAATTTCTAAAACAACAATCAGTTTAACCTTCTGTATGGAGCATAAGAAACACATTACAACAACAACAACACAAACAAACAAACAAATAAATAACACTCACTGTAGACACACAGACAGACAAATTCTCTGTAGAATTGTTAAAGATTCTTTTTAATTCGCTGTCGTGATCCTTCAGAAATTATTCCAATATGCTTATTTGAGCCTCAATAAATATTTTTTATTATCAATTTTGAAAACAGTTAGGTTAGTAGAAATCATGATACCGTTTTTTCCATAAGGATTCTTTATGAACCGAAAGTTCAAAATAACTAGCCTAGAAATCTAGACACACCCTAGCGGCAGCAAATATAATTTGTCGTCTAGCAACTCCCCGTTGGCTTGTGAGCTGGAAAAACCAAACTCTAGTCAGGCCAATCACATTGTGTATAGAGTCGGTGGGTGGGTTTAACATAATGACGGCAGAGTTGCGGCGGTTCCGCATGCTACTTGTAAACAAAGTCTTTTGAATTGGCTTTGGCTGCGACTCTGGAAGACTTGGAGTTAAGCTTTTCTTTGAGAAAAGAATTCTATCCTATTGCATGCAGAGGGAATTTGAAAGACAACCGTTTATCCCGCCCCTCAGATTGAGCCCTGCCAATGGTGTGTTCCCAGACCCAACATCTTGATGTGGGTCTGGCTTGTCAAGCTACAAAAGAACAGCATTTCTTTGAAACAGAACTCTTTTGTAATATTATAAATGTATTTAATGTCACTTTTATTCAATTTAATAATACATCCTTGCTGAATAAAAGTATCATGATGTCAGATTTATTTTAAAGAGAGGAAGTTATAATGTTCAGATACAAAATGTATCTCTGAAAAACCCATAATTACCTCTTTAAAATGCAACAATTCAGAAAATGAACTATGGCTTATATGCTTTCAGAGAAATTCACTAAAAACAAATGTGCACTATAGTAAATAAAAATAAATTACTGGGTCCCTGGAGGAAAAAAACACACACAGCAAACTCTATCACGAACAGTTATTATGAAATATTGAAAACCTTTAATGGTTTAGTTAATCATTTGCTCCTCAGAGAAGAACCAATGGAAGAAAGCCAAAACCAGATTGATTTAAAAGTCTGCATTCAGAGAGTAGAAACAAAATTCATGACAGAAAAAGAGACCATCCAAAACTAATTTCTTTTCACATCAGACACATCAGCTGATAGCCATCAGAAAAAGCCGTCAAACGGTTTGAGAAAGATGATGGAATGATTGTTTAGAGATAGTCAATGTTTGCCAAGACCTTAGGAAGTCTGAATTCTTAAAGCTGTTGGGTTTATTCACCTTTTGCTCCTCTTACTGGCGAAGAAGAGGACAAAGAGGTAAAGTGAAGTCGACAGAGTGAGGTTCATCAGTTCAATCCATCATTGCCTGTAGTGTGCACTGAATTCCAAATACTTCCCCTTCCCTCCCACAATGTGAGCACAGAGCTGCTGCTAGATCTCATGACAATACGTGTGTATTTTTACGCAAAGTGTGGTTCTACCACACATTTACTTACGTTTTCATACACACTTAAACGTACAATATTGACAGCACTAAAACGTAAGTTATTTACATATCCAAATGTGAACGTGTATCAGCTTCCATGTATGAATATTAAAATCATGGCATTAATGTTTTGTTTCTATTGTATTCAATTGTCATTTCAATACATGTTTTCAGTCGCATTTATTAAATGCTTTTTACTAATCGAATTAATATAAAATAACATTCTGCTGCAAACTCATATCGGATGATTAGATAATGTTAAAGAAGAATGTCTTTCAAAACCTTAAAGGAACACAGCGAATTTTTGGGACTTTAGCTTATTCACCGTATCCCCCAGAGTTAGATAAATAAGTCCATATATACCATTCTCATCTCTGTGCGTGCCATAACTCTGTCTGACGCACCCACCGTTATACTAGCTTAGCACAAAGACTGAAGGTAAACGGCTCCAGCTAGCCTACTGCTCAATAAGTGACAAAATAACGCCAACATTTTCCTATTTACATGTTGTGATGTGTATAGTCACTTATTGCACTAAAAAGTTGCTGTGTTCCTTTAAGATGAATAACTTTTCTGCAATCGTTTAACCATTTTGTAGTATTTTATTTGTTTGCCGTAAGAAAAAAATGCGTTTTCTCCTATTCAGCAACTTTTTTCTCCTATTCAAATATCTTTTTAATGCTATATTGATACTAAAATTAAATTTTCTAACACATTTCTGTCCATTGCGTTTTATTCTCTTTATATTCTGTATCAAATGGGTATGTTTAGGTTTGGAAGTAGTGTTAAGGGATCTTACATTAATTTATAGAATGGTAAATGGGGAAATTATACAGATATCTGTATGATATATAAAAAGATTTGAATCTTTACTCGTATAAAGATAAGATTCATATTCTTAAAAAAGATTTCATGACGGATTCATAAATATTTTACGTTTTTTAGCTGTAAAAATTTAATAATGCTACATTTAAATGTTGCCAATACGTCCATATTCTATGTTTTAGCACTTCTCCAAACGTACAAAAACTTACATATACTTGTATACGTATTAACAATGAGACCAGGTTGTCTAGCAACATATAATATTCAATATGTATCATTGTTTTCATGTATCAGACTTCAAACTAAGCTTAAGCTCCACTATTCAACACAATGGTAAACACAAAAACTGCAACATAACTAATACTTTAACGATCTTCCTCAAAAACACATACAATGAGTTCATTTCAACTTTTTGTCTCCTAATTCAGTCCCATGCAAAGCATGCTGGGAGCTAGAAACATACTGGTGACTTCCAGCAACAAAAATTATTAATGTCCCAAACATTATAAAGTCCCAAAACAAATTGATTAAGTGAACACAAAATGAAATGGACTGAACATGAAATTAAGTTATGACTAAATGTAAAACATAATTGTGCTGCAGTAGCTCATTAAGTCAATTAAACAAGCAGGAAAAATCCTTTTAGCGCTTTTAGTCTCCCATATATCAGTGGTCATCCAGTCCTCCAGGGGCTGCAGTAAGACTTATAGATTTACATTATTATTAATAAAATTTATATGAAGATATTATTTCAATAATATAAAAATATTCTAACTTAATGAAAATCTAAAGATATTACAATCAAGACATTTATTTTTTATTCCCCCTCAATAACTAGCTGTGGTTAATTGATATATACATCAACATTTCCAGTTTCTGTTATTAAAAAAAAGTTGGAAAACAATTATGGAAAACTGCTCGGGTTACGACTGTAACCCTTGTTCCCTGAGTAGGGAACGAGCACTTCGTCTGGTTAAGACACTTTGGGGATACTCCCTAAGCACTAGCGAATCTGAAGTCCGTATAGCCACTAAACCAATCTGATTGGCGTGCGTGATGACGTCATCGTGACGGCGTACCCGGAAGTATAAAGCGGGAGCCGGCGCACTGAAACGGCAGCTATTGCTCTGAAGCATGCGCTCCAGGCGTGCCGAGGTGTGGTGACGAGACGCAGTGCTCATTCCCTACTCAGGGAACAAGGGTTACAGTCGTAACCCGAGCAGTTCCCTTTCGAGGGAACTCTCACTGTGTCTGGTTAAGACACTTTGGGGAACGAGTACCCACTAGTCCACACCGAGGGTAACGCCTGTCCTAGTATGAAACCGGAGACCGGGCACAACTAGGCCTTGAATACCCTAGCGCCAGCACCGTAGGGAGAACTTCTCCACTCCTTTTCCTTCCGTGCCCCAGCCGATGAAGGAAGGCGTCTGTTGAAACGGTTTCCCGGCAACAAGACGCTCCCAACACTGGTCCTTGGGACCTTACCGAGGGTAGTGCCTGCCCTAGTGTGAAGCCGGAGACCGGGCACAACTAGGACTGAAGCACCCTAGCGCCAGGCGCAGTAGGGAGATGCAGGCTATAAAACCTGATAAAAGTGTGCGGGGTAGCCCACCCAGCCGCCTCGCAGATATCCTGCATGGGGACCCCAGAAAGGAGGGCCACCGAAGAGGCCATGCCTCGGGTGGAATTAGCCCTCACGGCCATAGGTGAAGGCAAATTGCGCACCTGATAAGCCGCGGTTATCGCCTAGACAATCCAGTTACTGATTGTCTGAGTAGATGCAGGCAACCCCTTCTTGGGTGAACCAAAGCACACTAACACTAACACACTAAGATGGCTTTTACTCCTCCAGGGGCAAACTCCATGCAAGTCGGCGTTACTGCCAAGGCCTGGAGGTCCCCTACTCTCTTTAGCGATGTAATCGCCAGGAGCAAAGCCACCTTCAAGGTCAGGTTCTTTGGTTCCGCCGACTCCAATGGCTCAAAGGGGGCCTCAGCCAGACCTTCTAGAACCACTGCCAGATCCCATCCTCCGAGCCCCACGGAGGAACTGCACAACCAACTGGTGCCTACCCAAAGGCCCATCACCCAAAGGAGTGTGGAAAGCCCCAATGGCAGCCACGTACACCTTGAGTGTGGACGGGGTTAGACCCGCAGAGAAACGATCTTGGAGGAACTCCAGCACTGAAGCCACCGGGCAGTTAACTGGGTCCACCTCACGCTCCCTGCACCAAGTGGCAAACACATTCCACTTGAGGCTGTACAGTCTCCTTGTGGACGGAGCCCTGGAACTGAGTAATGTCTCTATCACCTCTGCCGACAGGCCAGCCTCTAGGTACCTGACCCCCTCAGGGGCCAGACCCAAAGGTTCCAAACCTCTGGCCGGGGGAGGAATATCATCCCCCCCGCCTGAGACAGGAGATCCCTCCTCAGAGGAATCTGCCATGGAAGACCTGCCAGCAGCGCTATGATATCCGAGACCCAAACTCGCGTCGGCCAACGGGGTGCTACTAGAAGTAGACTGACCCCTGTCGACGGACCCTCTCCAGGACTCCCGGGAGCAGAGCAATCGGGGGAAATGCGTACAGACACAGCCTCGGCCACGTCTGAACCCTGGCATCCAACCCGAGCGGGGCTGGATGCGTGAGGGAACACCACAGTGGACAGTGGGACGTCCCTCGAGACGCCACCATCCCTGGGTGGAGTCGCTACTCCCCGGGCCTCAGCCCCTGCCTCGACAGGATGTCTGCTCCCTGATACCGGACCCCGGGACATACATTGCCCTGATGGACAACAGTTTCCCTAGGGTCCACAGGAGAATTTGATGCGCCAGTCTGTATAGAGGGCGCGACCTCAAACTCCCCTGCTCCAAGCCCCAACTAGTGAGGGAGATGTCTGTTGAAGCGGATTCCCGGCAACAAGACGCTCCCAACACTGGCCCCTGGGACCGAAACCAAGGTTTCTTACATATGACTAGGGAACGAAGGCATCTGCGCGTTACCCTGATCATACGGAAAGGATTCCCTCTGGGGGAAAACCCCTTGGTTTCCAGCCACCACTGTAGAGGTCTCATGTACAGCAGGCCAAAGGGTATCCCGTTGGACGCTGCTGCCTTGAGCCCCAGCACTTCCTGAAAGTGCTCTACAGTGATGCTGTGGCCTAGCCTTATTACTTATTATTAGTGCCCGCATCGTCGTCGAGTCCCATACGATCCCTAGAACCGTAGTCCTCCGGGACGGCGTCAACACACCTGTTGTGTTGAGTCTCAGCCCCAAGCACTTTATATGGGCCAGAGCGACACCTCAATGCCGAACTGCCATCCCGTACGACTGGGCCAATATGAGCCAGTCGTCGAGATAATTCAGCACACGGATGCCCTGGAGTCTCAATGGAGCCAGAGCTGCATCCATGCACCTTGTGAATGTGCGTGGAGAAAGAGCTAGACCGAAGGGAAGCACTCGATATTGCTACGCCTCGCCCCTGAAGGTGAACCTCAAGAACTTCCTGAGACATGGAAGGATGAAGATATGGAAGTATGCGTCCCTCAGATCTATCGTGATGAACCAGTCCTCGAACTGGATTTAACTCACGATGATGGAGACCATGAGCATTTTGAAACCGAGCCTCCTCAGAGACCGATTCAAATACCTCAGGTCTACCGGACGCCACTCTCCTTCCTTTCCGAGAACTATAAAGTACCGGCTGTAGAACCCGGACTCCCTCTCTGGTGGAGGAACGCACCTTAAGGCTTCCTTCGCCAGCAAGGATTTTACCAGTTCCCTTACCCGACCCTGCTCTTTGTCTACAGTACGCAGGACCCATGTAGAAATATTCGGAAGGCATTTTCATGCGCCGAGATACTCTACTCAGGGAACCAGCGAGGCTCTCGAGGCTGGCTTCGGGTGTTACACGAGCCTCGTCCCCAACCCCCTGAAGCGGATGACCGGCAGGAAGTGGTTGGGAACGATTCTCTATGTGCGGACGCGTTAGCTGCCCAGCCGCAAGTCCCTCCGGAGGCGGCTGGAGCAGCATGCGTTCGCGGGAAATCGATGGGACCCGAAGCGTCATAGACGGCGGGATTACCTCGATTTCCTCGGAGCGCCGCAGAGGAAGCAACCTCGGTTGCTCCCCTGCGGGGGGGGACCGCTCTTGGAAGTCCAGCCGAAGCTAGGACTTCTTCCCAGCAGCCTCCCGCCCTGGAGTACGTTCCTCAGATCGCCTCCAGGAGCGAAAGACTGCTGCTGGGACTGCTGGTGAGAACGCCGCCTCTGTTGCCAGGCTCCTGGAGGAGGGGCTCTAGAGGCGACGCTCTCCTTCTGCACCTGCCGGTGCGAGGAGCTGGTAGATGGCTGAGGCTGCCCCCTAGGGGCCGCTTTCCCAGGCTCTGAGTGGCGAGGGAGGCACTGACGGAAGGCCGCTGACTGCATCTTCGCCTCCTGGTACCCGGTACACCGGTCTCAACCGCGTCACCAAATAGACCAGAAGGCGAAATCGGGGAGTCTAGGAGGAAGGACTTATCCTTCTCCCTTATCCCCGATAGATTCAGCCAGAGATGCCTCTCCACCATCACCATGGAGGCCATGGCCCGGCCGATAGCACGGGTCATCTCCCTGGTGATGCGGAGAGACAAATCTGCAGCCCTCCGTAGTTCCAGCACATCCTCCGAAGAGGGACCGTCACCCTCATTGAGCTCTTTCAGGAGGTCAGCCTGGTAGGCCTGCAAGACAGATAATGTGTGCAGGGAACTACCAGCCCGCCCAGCCGCCATATAAGCTTCGCCCACCAACGATGAAGTGTCCCGACAGGGTTTGGTGGGCAGCTCCGGGGTTTTAAGGGACGACACAGAATCGGGGAAAAGATAACTCGTGAGAGCCTCTTCCACCCGAGGCATCGTCCCATAGCCCGCCTCGCGCGCCCCCAGAACATTGGAATAATCCAATACTGGAGGAATACGCGAGGAATAGGGCTTCCTCCACGACCTACACACCTCGATGTGTAAGGTAAACCCCAGCGAGGTGTTTGGACCCGGCGAGAAAGAAACCGGTTGTCCAGCCTACTAGGTGGCTGAATTTCCGGCACTTCCTGTGGCCAATCGATCTTCAATTTGGCCACCGCACGAGTCAAAACCTCAATTAGCTCCTCTTGGGCGAGTGGATGAAGCGATGAAACACTTCCTGCTTCTCCGCCCGCCCTGATGCAACACTCATCCGGCTCCTCGGAACCGGAGAGAATAAGCATCAGATCCTCAACCCCGGGGGAAGAAGCCACAGCGCGGGCTTCCACACGGGGAGGAAGATCTTCAGTCCCAGATCCCGCTGACAAGTCCTTATGTGAAACCCATGGTCTGTGACACCGAGACGCTTCAGCGATCGCGGGTCCAGAACCCTGGGGCTCACAAAGCTGGCCGGCCTCATCGAACACGGCCAGCCGAGAGCGGAGCAGTCTGAGTGTGAACAGCTCACAATGCTGACAGGCAGCTCCCTCGAGAGCTGCCTGAGCATGTTCAACACCCAGACACTGCACACAAAGCAGGTGTGCATCTGAGCCCGAAATGAAGCGGGGACACGGATGCACACACTGCTTAAACTCTCTCACATTCTTTTCCATCATTCACACACTTTTGCAACTGTGACAAACAACAGTAAATAGACAGACAATTTCAACAGAGAGCGCTATGCTGAAGAGCAATAACTGCCGTTTCAGTGCGCTGGCTCCCGCTTTATACTTCCGGGTACGCCGTCACGATGACGTCATCACGCACGCCAATCAGATTGGTTTAGTGGCTATACGGACTTCAGATTCGCTAGTGCTTAGGGAGTATCCCCAAAGTGTCTTAACCAGACGCAGTGAGAGTTCCCTCAAAAGGGAACCTAATTATGGCAGAAATACCAACAACATCTTGCCTTATCTCGGAGGACCTTTGTTTGAATATGGTGTCGGACTATAAGGGTCAAAAAGGTTGAGAACACTGATCTGTATAAATGACTGGATTGCTCATGACATCATAAAAATTAAACCTGCCACGCCACCATATTGGTATTTCCTCTAGTATTCACTCACATTCTATTGAATCATAAGAACTAATCAGATTTTAAAGGGGTCATGAACTGATAAATCAAATGTTCATTGAGCTTTTGACATATAAGAGGTCATCATTCTATAAGAATATCCGGTAAGTTTCAGAACTGAAAACTTCCTTGTTAGTCCAAATAGGCTGCAAATCGGGCGATTTTAGGTCAATGATTTGGCTGTAAGTCAATGATGCCCTCAGTCAAATAGATCAGTGGCTGCGTATCTTCTCTATATAAGTGTTAAAAGGCAAAAATCCTTCTCACAATCGATATCATGATGATCTTTTTTTTTGCCATAATTGAACGTGAAGTAAAGACAAAAATTTTAGACACAGAGCTATCATATGTCTTCAGAAAATGCAGCCCAAAACCTCTTTCATTTTCATTCAACAGAAAAAGAGCAGAATGTACATTCACTAAAATAGCTATTTTTCTGTTCCACAGAAGATAACAAAACAACATTTGGAATTAAATGAAAGCATATAAACTATTAAGTTAAGAAATAACATTTAGTAACGTTTATACATTTACAAAATTGTAGTCACACATCAAAGTGTTTTTTATAAATTCTCCTTTTGCTGCACCAGTGTTCTCAGCTGAATCGCAAAACTACGAATCCTCTGTAAGAATATATTGGACTTAATCTAATCTAGATCTGGTTTTAGAGTCTGTGCGAGAAGACTCCCTTCTATGGTGTTTAAACAAAATTCACTTTTAAACCGTTGTGAGGCAGGTCGTAAACGCGTGCTGTTGTGGAGAAACCGCATTGCGGTTGGGAGTCCAATTCTGCTCAAGGTGAGAGATCTTACAAGCCGGGAATGTCAGATCGTCATTACCGTCAATTACATGGGCTATGAGGCACAGAAGCAATAGAGAGCTCTGTGTGAGTGCGTGTGTGTGTCTGTAGTCCTGCGGTTAAGACTGGTTAACAACCTTCAGTGCATTTCTATGTTGTTAATGATGTATAATTAACCAAACCGCACTAGACTCCTCTGTCTCACTCGGTTTTATTGGATCAATACCGGAGAAAGTCAAAAAGTGTATTCCTCTTCCTTCCGTCTTTATAATGCATGGCCTCAAAAAAGTATTAAGTCACACCTTTTGCCTTTTCCAACACAGTCTCTTCACACTTGGAATTGTTAACCCAAAGCCATTCACCAAGTAGATGTGCTCTATTGTCGAAATATTATCTCTCCCTCAGACATGGAGATTTGCAAACCCTTTTTCAAAATTGCAAGCTTAAACCAGGGTTAAAACAGGCCTTTGATCAGGTTTTAAAGTGATATTATATTATTGTAGAGTGATATTTTTTTTGGTAATTTACTAAATTACTTTTGGTTTTACTAAAACAAGAAGTTTGGGAGGGAAAGCACAGGATGAGTCATCACAATGTTTGGTCCATTTTCCTAGAAGTGAAAGACTGACTTCTAAATGCATTTATGCTAAAAGTGAATGGTTTGAACACACTAGTATATGACTTGAGGTAATAGGCCTGGACAAAAAGCCACAAGACTTCCATTTGATTTCATGGGGCCTTTATCATGCATAAATGTCTTTATTTTACACATTTCAGAAAAAAGAATTCTATGAATTCAAGTGATAAAACAAATGATTTACTGTGCAAAATGAAAAGTGAAAGGGATAGTTCAACCGAAGATGAAAATGTACTCACCCTCATGTTGTTCCAATACTGTTCCAAAATACGTTTTTTTTCTTCTGTGTAACATATAATTTTTTTTTTAATAGTATGATATTTTCATTTTTGGGTGAACTATATGCTTTTTTGTGTTTCCAATTACTTTTGAGTTTAAAATTTATTAAACGTAACCCCTGCAACTCCTGTATTGAGTGTTGCGCTGACATTGCATTAACATTAAAGACAAGTTGATCCATGCCAACAGTGTTCCGAACTGCTCCAGTTTATCCACTCAGGAATAGAAAGCACAGCTTGATTCAGGTGTGACCATGTGCACAAGGCTTTTTGTCCTCGTCAGACAGATTGTGGACTCCAAGAGGTCTGGAAAGCCTTCTGTTAAAACAGGACAAGAAAACCCAAAACTCATTTGGTTGCTGGTAAACTGAGTGACTGTTAGCATGTGTGTGAGAAAATAAATGAACCATCTGGCGTAATGCTTTTTGCTGTGGATGCACATGTGAGACTGCCATATTTGTGTTAAGTCTAAAGTCATTTTACATCAGAAATAGATTTTTAGGAGTTTGATGTGCTATATACAGTAAACATTGTAATACTGCATGTTTCAGTCCTGAACACATTCTAATCAGCCCAAAAGGAAAGGCTAATTCTAAAATTTTAATGGAAATATATAAGACAAAAAACAGTTGAGATGTCCATGCACGCTAAACACTGAAAAGCTCATATTCCCATGTTGGAGCATAAGCTTCGTTTTTATCCAAAACTCAATCAAAGGTAACACTCCACACCTGTTCCTGAAGAGACCTAACCGTGATACAACACCACTTGGTGGACAAACACAAAAACGCCTTGTGCCGTAACAGTGAGCAATTACATAAAACTTATTTTGAGTATAGGACAAAACATTTCACTGAAAGAGAAATAATTTGTGGTGCATTTCTGGTGTTAAAGAAAAGGAAGATCAGAAAGACGAAATAGCTTTAGGCTATAAAGTGTATTTGTACCAAGGAGGTTTATGATACCTGGATAAACATATATCCGTTAAGATTTCCATTCATCCCTATGGCAGTTACTTCACTATGCAGAAGGAAAGAAGTTTGCATGGGACCACAGAACGTTTTGAACCAATCATCAGCCATAAATGCCATGTGACTAATCAGTCTGGAACCAAAAGAATATAACAGTCCTGGTTACATTTCCTGTACAACTATGTAACTTAACTACCAGTATGATTCGTTGTTCGAGAAATTAACTAGCTAGTTACGACTGTTTCCACGTTAGTTGAACAATACAGGACTGACTTTCAATACGTCACACGCAGGTGAAGGAATAACTTCTGCTAATTAATCAATTGAAGATTGCAATTAATGTCAGATTATGATGGCTCACTTACACAAAACAACTGATTTTTTTTTTTTTGTATGCCGTTAACATGGAATGGAATGAAACTTGCAGCCATAGTTGACTAAGGATGGTTTTGGGAAATGTATTCCTGATTGGTAAGTGGCACCACAGGAATGTTCCCCGACCCATACCTTTACTTGTGACTATCCTGAATTGTGAAGACAGCCGACAGAGAAAAGATATTAGTAAATTTTACTAATTTAAAAGCCTTCAAAATAATTTTTATTTTATATGTTGTTTACAAAAACAAAACAAAAAACGTTTGAATAGTCGATGGTGCAGTTATGACATCTACCAGCAGGGACTAACTGAACCTGGCTAACCAACCAAACCTTGCCCCCCTGAGAATCAGGCAAAATACTTCAAGGGCCAGATTTACTAAAAATGGCTAATTATTTGTGAGACATTCAAGTTAAAGAACACTGACACAGCCGAATAATTTTTATAATGACTAATGCAATCTATCAAACGCAGGTTAAATTAGTGTCTGGTTTAATGGTGCGTTCACACCAGATGCGAATGAAGCGTTAAAGTGATGTACATGTTAAGTCAATGCAAAGACTCGAACAGACATTCTGCAAGTCGCATCTGGTGTGAATGCACAGTCAGACATGCTTTATTGGGGGGCAGTAAATAATAAATACCAGTACATTTAATAGCGCAAACCTTAGTAAATCACCTTGCATGATTAATTTAAAAACTCTCCTCCCATAAATCTATGGAGGAAATGGCTTAAATTAACCGACCCGTCTGACCTGAGTAAGTATCAGTCTCTGCTCTCATCCTTTTCAGGTGAAGTCCATGCGGCTAAATCTTCATACTTCCACAACAAAATCAACAGCACCTCAAACGCACGCACACTCTTCAGAACTTTCAACTCTCTGCTCTGTCCTCCTCCACCTCCTTCCACCACCTCCTTATCTGCGGATGACTTTGCCCATTTCTTCACAAACAAAACAACATCCATCAGCAGTCAGTTCTCATCCCCCCACACACAGGATTTTACATCAGCCAAACCCACAGCCGATCATCATCTCTCCTCATTCACTACACTCACTGAGGCAGAAGTATCTAAACTTGTCCTCTCCAGCCATCCTACCACCTGTCCTCTAGATCCCATCCCTTCACATCTCCTTCAAACCATCTCTCCTACACTCCTACCAGCACTCACACACATCATCAACACATCTCTCAGCACTGGCATCTTCCCTACCACATTCAAGCAGGCTCGGATAACTCCACTGCTTAAGAAACCCACACTTCTTGGAACGATCTTCCCACCTCCATCCGAATTGCAGAATCACTGACAGCATTCAAACGACAGCTGAAAACTAACACTTAACCTTATTTATAAAAAACATTTTTTTTTCTTATTTTCCTTCTATTTTGCTATATAGCACCAATTTTGGTGCTTCGGTGGTTCTTCAGCGGTTCTTCAGAGGTTCTTCACCGGTTCTTTGACTAAGGTGCTATATAGCACCTCTGAAGAACCGGTGAAGAACCACTGAAGCACCAAAATTGGTGCTATATAGTACTAAAAAAGGTTCCCCTATGATTACGAGCCAATAACCATTTTTGGTGCCATATAGAACCTTTTTTTTTAGAGTGTAGTGTGTGATGCTCTGTGCGATGTCCAAAACTTAGTACTTCAGGCACTTTATGTGTTTTGCTGCCTCCTCATGATGGATCGCTTCCTGTACTCCTCAGTTGTAAGTTGCTTTGGATAAAAGCGTCTGCTAAATGCATAAATGTAAATGTAAATGTATCTTGGGTCTGAAAGGGAAACTCCTACAAATGCATATGCAATAAGATCAGCCACAAAAATAACTCTGTCCACACCCTTTCAGACATGGACAATTGGTTGCGTGTCTTTGGTAAATCCTGACAGTAGTTTTTTAACGGCAAAAGAGGGTTTGCGCTGGCGCGAGCTGTTCCCCAGTCCAACCAAAGAAAAAAGGGAAATGAAAGAGTGTGCGTGCGTGTGTGTGTGTGTGTGTGTGCAGATACATGTGTCCAACAGGAGTGATAGCTTTATCAGTTTCAGTCTTGCATGAGTCTCATTGCATGCTGCAGGATTCCCACAATGCATCACTGCCTCAGGGCAATATGGTCCTCCAACTAGCTCACGTATCCCGTCCCGTCTACCATACACACACATACACACACACACACACACACACACACACACACACACACACACACACACACACACACACACACACACACACACACACACACACACACACACACACACACACACACTCCATTTATGCTTTCATCTGTCCATTTAGGAAGAACTCCTTTTCACAACATACAAACAAAATTTCCCTCCACCATAGTCCAAATGGACTATTATCACAAATTTAGGATAAAATGTTAACTTTTCTCCAGCCTGCAGAAACTGAGGGACACATCAAAAATTATATTCTACTCTTCATTTTAGTATTAAGACCAAAATATTCGCGTAATAACCAGGGGAGCTTTAAAGTATTAGACTTCCACTAACACAGGCCCTCTTCTGTGACACTGACCTTTGAGTTGCTGTATTCAGAAGTTCAAAACTAGAACTAGACCTGGTGCATTGAAGATCGCTCTTCAAAAACACGTTTGTAATACCTGACCATCATCTTATGTGTGTGTGTGCATATGCGTTTGAGATGAAAGATCAAAAATTTGACCTTTGGTGAAATTGTAGGTGGCATTAGGGGTTAAAAACACTTTAAGTTTGAGGAGCAACTCCTTGCAGCACACATACAGAGAGTTACAAAAATATTTTGAAATGTAAAACTCATTTAAATATTTCTGAATTAGGGATGCACCAATATTATTATTTGATAAGCTGTTAATTATTTCCATTGGTAGCTGATAAATGGCCAAAAAAGTCTATACACTGTAAACAAGCTTTTACATTGGACAAATCAATTAGATAAACACAGTAAATTAAATTTAGTTTACTAAAAGCAAAACAATATTTAAATACAAAAAAAAAAACTATCAAAAATACACTAAAAGCTAATCAATCATTTTTAAATGCAACAAATTAACTTAAACATGACAACATGTATAGTATGAAAAATGTATATGCATTTTTTTAAGGTTAGCTGAAGTTTAAATTTGATATCAAATTAGTAGTGTTTTGAAAGATTAACTTTATGTGAATGACATTGAAGAAAATCGTAATGTAAAAATAGAGGAATCATGACCAATACCCTATTAAAAATCTCCAATATTGAAAGTTTCAAAGTGAATTATACACTAGATACAGACATTAAAAGTGAGAGAGACGTAGGTAAGGACAGATCAAGTTTTCAGTATCAAAACAGACATGAGAGGCATATTCGTCTAAAAGAACCCTTTATCCTTCTGATAAAATCTTCATTCAAGGCCTCAAATACACATACTAAAACACAAACACTGTGTTCAATCACTTCAACTCACACTGACAATCACAGTCACACTATTCCATTAGCTGGAGAGAAAAACAGAGGCAGCTGAAGTAATGAATATAGGCAGACAGCAGAGGAAAAGTGAAGAAAAGAGCAAGAGCAGAGGAAAAAGCAAAAGAAAAGATGGACAGATTAATGAAGAAAGGCAGCGAGGTCTGGAAGGATGGAGGAGAGGAAAAGGACTAAAAGTTCTCTAGTCTGCTTGGTGTGAAGGCAAGCAGCAGAGCGGAATAAACTGATCTGAGTTCAGACACCAGAGACAGGTTGTGGCTCGCTGCCAGAGTGCATGCTAGGAAATGTTAGTGTTTTAGTGTACTGGCCTCAGTTGTCTGATATGTTCTCCTTCTCTGTCGCATCTAGCAATGTAAAGCAATTTGTGAAATTAAAACCCACAGGGGAAAACAACTATTTAAAGGAGAACTTTACGAACCATTTTACGAACCATTTCTTCTTCATTTGTGAGCCGATCATCACTCTTCACACACACGATGCTCCTCCCCCCTGGACTATTTACATTTTTACCGGCTACGAGTTCTCACGGGACTTCAGCGTGAGACTACAGCTTGCCGTCTAAAACACTATTTCGATGAGTTTAAACAATGGCTAAGTTGCTAAACGCATATCGTTGTCATGTAAGGGCCCTGTTCATGTTGGACAGACATTTTAATTGCATTTTGTGTCTGTTAAGAGGCACAAAAACACTCTTTATGTATATGCCCCCATAGCTGCCGCGTTAGCTGAGTAGGAGCTCTGGGCATTAACTGTAACAGCTCCGTGTTGCAAGCACCAATCCGGTTCGTTTTTTTTTTCTATAGACAGTACTCATAAAGGTATAACGATCAAGATTAACTTAAAAATTCACTAGAGTTCTCCTTTAATATCTCATTTGTTTCTCAAAGGCATCAGTGAGAAGCTCATGAGATATAAAAGAGAAACCTATACAGAATGTTGGGGAAAGTTACTTTGAAAAGTTCTAATTTTTGGCAAATGTAAAGACCCTTTCACACCAAAATTGAAATAATACACCTCAGGCTGAGGGAAATGCAAATTGAAAGCTCAAACCTTTCAGCTCTGCTGCCATTCTGGATCACAGGAGATGCAGGAGAAAAAAGTTTACCAATAAAAACTGTTTACCAGTTCACCACCAATAAAAACAAACAAAATCTAGGTCATTTTTGCTCATGGTTTAACTGAATCATCGAAGGTCAGCAGCAAATACATTGGTCAATAAAGTGAGATTAAATGCATAAAAATATTTGTTTTATTTAACATATTTAATTATTGGAGGTTTGCATAGTATTCTGTTCCCTTTTAGTCTGATCTCAGAGACCAATCTACTTTGAGTGTGTTAAAAACGAGCCAATGGAGATTGGCATGCGATCCACGCATTCCACGCTCCGCCCCGTGGTGCGGGTATAAATAAGGAAGTGGAATGCTAGATCATTGCTTTTTTTCTGCTGATGAGCCGAACAGTGAATGTTTCCTGTTTCTACGAAGAGTGTAAACGACGAGTCTCGTGAGAGGAACGACTGCTGCTTCCAGTGCGGGTGTGACGGCGCGTCTCAGCGGGTGGCCGCTTCAACGGAGATCAAAGAGTTGGTTCGCTGGGCGTTTCCGTTTTTGAGTGCACACAAAGGCTTGCACCTTTGTACTGTGTGGTGCCGCGGTCATCTCCCTGAGTACTTCAGCACATAAAAAGAGCAGTTTTCCTTTCTAAAAGAGCAACACGGTTTGACCCTGCGTCTTTTTCAAGATGTCATTCAAACTGTGTGTTTCTGGATGCGGTCGATTTCTTTCCCCCGTTGACGGTCACATTCGTTGTCTCACATGTTTGGGCGTTAGGCAGCATTTGTGAATGACTCATGTTCCCACTGCGGGAACATGGCCATCGCAGTTTTACGGTCCAGACTCCAATACCTCGAATGGGGTGGAGTGCCATTGCGTATCCCCCGATCTAGTGGCCCTCCCGCTGCAAAGCAGAGGGCTGCTACTTTGGCTGATAACTTTGGTGGTGACCTTTGGAGGGTTACTGTGAGGGCTTCCCCGACGGGTGAAACGGCTCCTCGGGCCCCTCCCCCCTCCGCTGCGCCGGTGGAGTTTCCGGAAGAGCGCGCTGGCCCCTCTCGAGGGGTTCCAGTCGTTACTTTCGGGGCTCCGGCTGAGGATATGATGTCGGTTGCAGCATCGGGGGACGAGCTAATGGGCTCTGAGGATGAAGACTCGGCTGCGCTGCCCCCTTCGGGTGTGACAGTGTTGCCCGAGTCCAACCCAGAGCTCACGGCTATGCTTTCCTGGGCCCCCGCGAGTGTCGGCCTCGAGTGGAACCCTCTACCGTGTCCCGAACCCTAGCTATTGGATGATTGGTATCTCGGAACGGCCCGTGCTGGTTCTCAGCGCCCCGCCCCAGTGCCCTTATTCCCGGAAATGCATCAGGAGATTACAAAATCGTGGACAGCGCCTTACAATGCTCGAAACCGATCGACTGACTCCTCCGTCCTCACTACACTCGATGATGGTGCGGCAAAGGGTTGCGTGGGAATCCCCCCAGTCGAGCGGTCTGTGGCGATGCAGCTGTTTCCCAAGACCACTGCGGACTGGCAGGGTGCCCCGCGTCTCCCCTCCCGGGCGTGTAAGTTCTCGTCCGCACTAATGGGCAAGGCTTACACCGCCTGTGGGGAAGCCGCATCATCTCTGCATGCCATGGCGCTCCTGCAGGTCCACCAGGCCAAGGCGCTAAAGGAATTGCACGAGGGTAGTTCCGACCAGGGCGTTATGCAGGAAATGCGTGCGGCGACGGACCTCGCTCTCCGGACGACGAAAGTCACTGCACGCTCCCTGGGTCGGTCGATGTCCACCAATCTTGGACCTGAGTATCCTGAATCGGGCCCTGCACAAGCTCCCGTTCCGGATGCTAGCGCAGAAACGCATTTTTCGAATGCATCCGTCCCCAAGATTGGTTCGCAGCGATCGAAAAGTCGCAGAGGCAGCCATTGTTCCGCTCAGAGAACGCGGCGTTCGCATCCTCAACCATCTCGACGACTGGCTCATACTTGCCCAGTCTCGGGAGCAGTTGTGCGAACACTGGGACATGGTGCTCAGTCACCTCAGCCTGTTGGGCCTTCAGGTCAACTGAGAGAAGAGCAAACTCTGTCCCACACAGAGGATCTCTTATCCGGGTCCCAGGGATTCCTTACTGCCGCCAAACTTTCAGCCCGTGGTCCGACGCTTCGTTTCTCCGGGCCGGGGTGCCCTTAGAACAAGTGTCCAGGCATGCTGTGCTCTTCACGGATGCCTCCTCCATGGGCTGAGGGGCCACGTACAATGGCCACGTACACAGATGCACTGGCGCACAGCTGGCCCCGGGACCTGCGCAAATATGCGTTTCCCCCAGTGAGCCTTCTTGCACAGACCCTGTGCAAGGTCAGGGAGGACGAGGAGCAGGTCTTGTTAGTTGCGCCCTACTGGCCCAACCGGACCTGGTTCCCAGAACTAACTCTGCTTGCGACAGCCCCTCCTTGGCCGATTCCCCTGAGGAGGGACCTTCTTTCTCAGGAACGGGGCACTCTATGGCACTCACGTCCAGACCTCTGGAAACTCCATGTCTGGTCCCTGGACGGGACGCAGAGGTTCTAGGTGGTCTACGAGGCTCCTCTGCACTTTGAAGTGGAACCTGTTCGTTGAATGGTGCTCTTCCCACCAGGAAGACCCCCGAAGGTGTTCGGTTAGTGTCATGCTTTCTTTCCTGCAAGATGGGCTGGAGCGAAGGCTGTCTCCCTCCACCCTCAAAGTGTATGTCGCAGCAATAGCGGCGTATCACGACGCAGTTGAAGGTAAGTCCTTGGGGAGGCTAAATCCTCCTCGTCCAAACTCGTTATCCTCTTGGGACTTGGCTCTAGTGCTCAGATCACTTCAGAGCCTTCCCTTTGAGCCTTTGCAGTCTGTGGAGCTTAAAATCCTGTCAATGAAGACAGTGCTTCTGACGGCATTGGCCTCCATCAAGAGGGTAGGGGACCTGCATGCACTTTCGGTCAATGAATCGTGCCTAGAATTCAGGCCAGACAACTCTCACGTTGTCCTGAGACCTGAGCCTGGATACGTGCCCAAGGTTCCTACCACTCCCTTCCAGGACCAGGTAGTGAACCTGCAAGCGCTGTCTTCGGAGGAGGCAGACCCAGCCCTGGCTTTGTTATGTCCCATCCGCGCTCTTCGCGCTTACGTTGTTCCGCTAGGGGGCTGAGTCACTAGTTTGGCTCCTCAGCAGAAAAAAGCAATGATCTAGCATTCCATTTCCTTATTTATACCCGCACCGTGGGGCGGAGCGTGGAATGCGTGGATCGCATGCCAATCTCCATTGGCTTGTTTTTAACACACTCGAAGTAGATTGGTCTCTGAGAACAGATCCCAATTCGTCGGTCAGTTCCGACGTACGTCTCCGTTCCCTCCTTCAGGGAACGAGGGTTACATACGTAACCGAGACGATTTTGCATCCGACTGATTTAATTCATATTGAGGAATATAGAATCTTTTTTGAGCAAATGAGATTAGTAAATGCATGCTCACATTTAGTCTAGAACTACAATAACCCTCATGTTTACACACAAAGCCTCTGTACTTAGGATTTTCTGCGTTTTTCTCAACATTGGTACAAGAGACCTGTCAGTCAATAAATGGGAAAACAAAGTAACTTGAGTTACTTATTTGAAAAAGTAACAGGTATTTTGTTGTACATTTTAAAAGTAATCTGATTACGCAAGTCAATTTACTTGTAATGCGTTCAGAAATAAAATGCTACATTAATTTTTATTATAATTTGTTATACATAACATAAATAATATAATACTTTTACAGTAGTAACATAAAACTGTAGGAATAATGCAGAAACTTAAGTGACATAAGACACTGATAATCATATTCCTAAAAAAATGAAAGCATTAAACAATGAAATTAAGTAATTTAATTACAAACTTCAAGGAAGTCAAGTGGAACATGCAAACATAAATCTGCAGCATATGTGTTTGTACCAGTTGCTGTGGTCGTCTGAATTTGAGCTAATCACTTTTGTATCAGTAAAAAGATTCAGCGTGATTAAATGGTGGAGAAAATTACAGCATGACTTCCGTGCAGATGTTTAATGAGGATTTGATTGAAGTGACTTTTGGAAAACAGGCTCTGGTTGTTGGCGGACAGTTTGTGACAAATGTCAATTGCCTTGCAAAATTCTGGGTTTGCTGCCAAAGTCATTACGGGACCCTTCAGAGTTTTGGCTCTACAGATTCATTTACATTTTTACATAATGGGCTTATGTGTCCACTTGTATCTATTGACTTTGACACTTTGCTATTTTATTAAGAACAGTAGCCACAGCTGAGTTTTTTTTTTTTGTTATCTCTGCTGGCTAAAGATACTCACCAAATTACAGCAATAACAGTAAATAATTGTCAATTAAGAACATCTCTTGGACACAGAAGACTTTACCAAAGCTTTCTGCTCATTTATAGGGGGTGTTTCTTATTTTTCTTTCAGTTCCACAGAAGAAAGTCACACAAGTTTGGAACAACATGAGTTTTCATGAGAAAATTTTTATTTCTGGGTGAGCTTTTCCTTTAACTACAGTACCACACCAACCAAGAACACCACAATAACATTATGGGCCCTATTTTAACGATCTGAGTGCATGGTCTGAAGCGCATTGTGAGAGGAATCCTTTTATTTTCAATATTTAAAAATGTTTGTGTGCTGGTGTGAGTCCCTGTGTGTGTAATAAGCAGAGTGTACACGCGTAGTGCACCCGCCTATAGGTGCATATTACTAACATATTACTAATTAACATTACTATGGTGTTGAGTTTAGACCAGGTTTTTGTTGGTCAATGGTGCAGTCGTTTTTTAGTTGCCTTAAAATAGCAACGTGCCAACAATGTGCCTGAACACCCCTCGTTTTCAGACCAGCAAACCCATGGGCAAACAGACGGGTGCGAGTGCATTTTAACAACGTGACGCTGGAATGACAACATAAAAATGATAACTGCGTTGGGCTGAAAGTAGCAAAAAACACTTGCTTTGCATTGTGCCGGGTGTATGATAGGGCCCTATTTGTGAAGAACTTCATCTCACAGTTGTTTTGGTCCTCGTGGTGAAGTTGTACCACAATGAACCGAACAAACAAATTCAGAACTGGACCGGTCTACATCATAACAAGACTGAACTGGTTTTAAAGGGGTCCGATAATGCCCCTTTTTACAATGTGTAAAATAAGTATCTGATGTCCCTACAGTGTGTATGTGAAGCTTTAGCTTAAAATAATCCACAGATCCTTTTTATAGCAAGTTAAAATGGTCACTTTTTGAAAGTGAGGAAAAACACGCCCTTTTCCCTTTAAATGCAAATGAGCTGCTGCTCCCCTTTCAGGAAGAGGGCGGAGCTTCAAGAGCTCAAGCTCTAATTACCTCATGCAGACACGCACTGAAAATGTCAGAAACTGTTTAGCCTTTTATGTCCAAACCGGAGTCGGACAATGATGGAGAGACTCAAGAAGAAGTGACAACATGTAGAATGCAACAGGACATTTCTGAACGGTTAGTTGATGAATTTATATAGCTAATGTGGCGTTAACTATCTTCAAGTTATTGATTAGCATGTTCTGTCATGATAATCTGTAAATCGCTCATGTGGGAACTGTTGTAAGATGCCTTCAGAGCCAGAGAATATATGCTGCTTGAAGATAGAACAGGTGTAGTTTAGTTTAATTACAGTTATAACTTATGTTGTCATCTTGCTTTTATGACGTGCTTTTGCATTTGTGAAAAAACAGATGCGACAGCTTGAGCAAACTCCCAAATGTGCTCTACTACAACAACTCTTCCTCTTCTCAACATGGCCTTTGTTGCTTGTTCCCGGGGACAGGGTTTATACATTTTAGGGTTAGTGATGTCACTAACCCGTGAATAAGCTTATTGTAGTCCCTACCAGCCGTTTGTTAGTCCTTAAAAAGCGATTTCTTTAAAATAAGATATCTCTCTTTGAGCATTGTTACTTTGCAGATGTTGTTTATGCTCAAACAGAAACATCACACACTAACTAAAGTTAAAAAAGTGAATTCATAATCAACCACCCCTTTAAGGGTAAGCTATCATTCAACCATCCCACTTTAGAACCAGATTGGGCTTGTTTGTACAACGAATCATTCATTGAGACATCAGATTATTTTCCAACTAATTTCCATTCTTTGCTTATTCATTCTTTTTTTTTTTCATTCACACACTCCTACATTCTCATTCATTCATTCCTTTTGTCCCGTCCTCTTCTTCCTCTACCACCTCGTTCCCAGCACAACCCAGCAGGCAGCTTGCTCGCTCTCTCTTTTCCCCTCTATTTCCATTCTTGTCATGTCCACAGCTTATAGCGTGAAAAAGACGACCAACATAAAATTATTATTCTCCTCATGCCTGGTGCAATGTGTGTGTAAGAGTATAAGTGTGTATGCACGCTAGAGGGGTTTGTTGTGCGCTGTTTAAGAATCCTTGAAAATAGAATTAGTTGAAGAGTCCCTCTGCTGTCAGCAACTCTTCAGTGTACGACACACACATCAACACGAACACACAACAATTCAATGAAGACAACATGTAACAATTAGTTAAAAGGATAAGTAATTATTAGCCTAAAATGAAATCTGCAGGCTTTTCATTGCTGACTTTGAGAGAAAACCTCTGGAATGGAATGATTAATCTAAAAATGTTCTGTGATCATTTATACTCCCTCACGTCATTCCAAACCTATAACACAAAAGGAGAAATTCTGAAGAACTCTTTTCCATGCAAATAATATTAATATGGACTGAAGTTTTCAAAAGGCATGCAAATGCACCATCTTGTGCTTGATATTCCAAGTCCTTTGTCTGAAGTAATTCAACAGCTTTGTGTGACGAACAGAGCAAAATTAATTTTGTTATTCACTGATAATCTTCCTCTTCAGTGAGCCGCTACCCATTGTGACCAAATTATTGAGCCTGTAGCCTGGTTTTCATTACAGATTCAACTACAGTTTCCGAGATTTTCTAAACGTTGTTAAAAAACTATTGCGAAATGATGGCATTTCCATTAAGAGATGTTATGTGACTAAAATGTTTGTTTGTTTTTTCCTCTCGCAACAAGTAATTCCAAAAATCATGGCGACGGATGTTGGTAGGTTTACATACAGTATATTGCAGTGTATACACTAGCCATTATTTTTGATCAAAGGAAACAAAGGCATGTTATCCATGCATTAATGGCAAGGAAAGCCCCTTATACTTGGGAGAGGCCACGTATGAGGTATTTCTGTGTCTCTCCCTCATATCTGCTTAGAGGTCTTGATAAATTGTGGCATTTCTTTGTTGCTTAGAATCCAGTATTCTCATAATTCCCATAACTCTGTCTGTCTTGTCTTTTGTCCAAACATACCACACCATCTACGCCAGGTGACCTGCAAATGCAAAAAATAAACAAAAGAGAAAAACAGTTTCCATTGCAGTTTTGCAAATATTCCTTTTTCGAATTGCCTGAAAAATCACCTCATGCGAAAGTAAAAACTTTGTTGCGATATACGTGATATATACACTCACCTAAAGGATTATTAGGAACACCTGTTCAATTTCTCATTAATGCAATTATTTAATCAACCAATCACATGGCAGTTGTTTCAATGCATTTAGGGGTGTGGTCCTGGTCAAGACAAACTCCTGAACTCCAAACTGAATGTCAGAATGGGAAAGAAAGGTGATTTAAGCAATTTTGAGCGTGGCATGGTTGTTGGTGCCAGACGGGCCAGTCTGAGTAATTCACAATCTGCTCAGTTACTGGGATTTTCACGCACAACCATTTCTAGGGTTTACAAAGAATGGTGTGAAAAGGGAAAAACATCCTGTGGGCGAAAATGCCTTGTTGATGCTAGAGGTCAGAGGAGAATGGGCCGACTGATTCAAGCTGATAGAAGAGCAACTTTGACTTAAATAACCACTCGTTACAACCGAGGTATGCAGCAAAGCATTTGTGAAGCCACAACACGCACAACCTTGAGGCAGATGGGCTACAACAGCAGAAGACCTCACCGGGTACCACTCATCTCCACTACAAATAGGAAAAAGAGGCTACAATTTGCACGAGCTCACCAAAATTGGACAGTTGAAGACTGGAAAAATGTTGCCTGGTCTGATGAGTCTCGATTTCTGTTGAGACATTCAGATGGTAGAGTCAGAATTTGGCGTAAACAGAATGAGAACATTGATCCATCATGCCTTGTTACCATTGTGCAGGCTGGTGGTGGTGGTGTAATGGTGTGGGGGATGTTTTCTTGGCACACTTTAGGCCCCTTAGTGCCAATTGGTCATCGTTTAAATGCCACGGCCTACCTGAGCATTGTTTCTGACCATGTCCATCCCTTTATGACCACCATGTACCCATCCTCTGACAGCTACTTCCAGCAGGATAATGCACCATGTCACAAAGCTCGAATCATTTCAAATTGGTTTCTTGAACATGACAATGAGTTCACTGTACTAAAATGGCCCCCACAGTCACCAGATCTCAACCCAATAGAGCACCTTTGGGATGTGGTGGAACGGGAGCTTCGTGCCCTGGATGTGCATCTCACAAATCTCCATCAACTGCAAGATGCTATCCTATCGATATGGGACAACATTTCTAAAGAATGCTTTCAGCAGCTTGTTGAATCAATGCCACGCAGAATTAAGGCAGTTCTGAAGGCGAAAGGGGGTCAAACACAGTATTAGTATGGTGTTCCTAATAATCCTTTAGGTGAGTGTACATATCCATTGGCTGTATTTTCAATTCGCAATTTGAAGGGTAATGGAAATGCAGCTAGTTAGTTTAAATTGAAAACCGATTCAGTATGACTTATGAACTAATCATTCGGACAGGTTATGTGAATTAACCAGATAAAAAAAACAAAAAAAACATTATGAATTCACAAATCAGAAATTGCTGTGACCGAATCACTAAGTCAGTGAGTTGAAACTGAGAACTGATGGATTGTGAAACAATGCATGTGAACAAATCATTCATAGTTCATAGAAGATTTTCTTTCTATGATTTAATTTTTTTTTTTTTAACAAACAGGACATTGCTGTAGATCATGGCGTCAGTGAGTTGAAATATGAACCACTGCTGTCAGATTTGCAAACAAATCATTGTTTTTGTGAACCAAGTAGTTCAGTGAAGAGACCCAGACGAAGACCAGACACCGCGTGGGCAGTGACATAAAAATAGCGTAATGACAATTGACACACGGAATGAGCTGTTCTTCCTGTTGAATAAAGTGTCATAGCCTGCATCTCAATGTGCATATTATCCATCCTAAATAGTATGTGACATTAGTAATATTCAATACTATTTCGGGCAGATAGGGTGGATAGTATGCACATTAGGATGCAGGGACATAAATGAGTGTCCCGTCTTTAAAATTATCCTTTTACTCACGTCTGTGAAATGGAGCAAGACAACGTTCCACCAGTTCTTCTTTCGGATTTTCATCCACAGACGACGGATGCACAGAGGGGAATTTTTACTGCGTGGTAAATATAAGCTGCTCAGCAAAACAGTTCATAAGTCATTGTGTCCAAATTATGACCATAAATGGATACACATTAAGTCTGCTTTTTAAAACAAATAAAAAACGAATGTAGGAGAACAGTTATTATGCACAAACAGCGGAAAACTCTGCATTTGGGCAGTGTGCATGTCAAAAAAATCAATTCCGATTTGAAGCTTATGACATAAGCACATCAACCCGATCACTTTGTTTAGCGTTCATGTAAACACTACATTCAGATTCATCAATTGGAATGAATTCAGTCCATTTGAAACAAAAGTTGTGCATGTAAACGCAGCAACCTAAATCAACCAGGTTCACTAAAAAGATTTGACCCAAAAGATTGATTCATTCACAAATCGAACATTGTTACTTCTCTCAAGAATACATCAAGTAGTTCTATATGACTCACAAGTGTAATGCACCACTTTTACAATAGTTTCATTGTAATCAATCACAGTATTTTATAAATGAAAGGCAAAGTGTTGGTATAGTCATTAGCATATAGCATGATGTTTTCTGAAGATAAACACCTGTGCATATACACAATGTGCTTGTGTTTAACCATGACAGATTGTCTTCGGCATGTCCACAGCTAAGACAGAGAAAAAATGCAAGAAAAAAAGACAGAGGTCCAGTATCAAGGGCAGTAGAGCACTGCACTTCAGATATTGCGACATAAATCTACACAAACACACACACACACACACACACACGTATACAGTTACTTTACACCCTAGTGACCAGCCTGAGCCCGAGGCAAAAACAGTGCGCTGAGAGAGAGAGAGAGAGAGAGAGAGAGAGAGGTCTTATATGGTCGTGCAGGACATAAATGAAAGCTCTATATGCAGTTACACACACACACAGAGTAATACTGTACTAATGGCCTCTTACTGTAATTGTCTAGAGCCCTGTGGGGGGCATTAAAGCACTGCTCTGACTAATTAAGTAATTTCATCCCACACAGTGACCACTATCTCCAGGGCTATCCCAGAATTCACTGGCTTTGAGCAGTACCAGTGTTTCAGTATACATGTTTGTGCCTTATCTGTTTTGCAGGGGGCAAAACGACCCTCAGAACTGCGGTGCACCCTCAGGATCGGTTGGTTGTGATTGGTCTGGCACAAATGACGATGATTCTGATTGGTTCTTGGTTTTTAAATGTGGCGCAGAGAGCACTGAAATCATTATTTGTTTGTATGTGGTGGAATATGACCATATCATGATTAATATCAGAGTATTCTTGAGCATGGTTTCCAAATATTCAGATTAGTGGTTCACCCTAAAAGCATTCATTTAGGAACAAAACAGATTTATCAAAATGTCTTTGTTTGTGTTGCACAGAAAAAAAGAAAGTCATACAGCATTGTAACAACGTAAAGGGGAGTAAATGATGGCAGGATTTTTGGGTGAACTTTCCTTTTAAACATGGATTTGATTCAGCTTGAAAAGAAACAAATTCATTTGTCCCTTGGTGCATGTGAATCATTGCCATCGGTTGACTGAGAGTGGAGGGGGTTAGACTGCAGGATAAGAAGGCTAATTATATCTCGAAGGACAAATCAAAACTAATCTTGATTCAGCGGGGGACCGAAACACAGTTAGTACGGACTCTGAGGCAGTATTCTTAACCTCGGGAACTCTATCAGACTAAAGGACTTTTCTACTCCCCATAGGGCAAATACATTAAATCCTACTGGCCGTCAGATTGAAGTTGCGAGTTCATATCGACTGTTGTGACTTCTATTATTTTGCCCTTTAGGTGCAAGCGTCCCTTGAGATCAAGTGGATTTCTGAGATGACAAAGCAAAGATACTGTAACAGAAAACCGCTATTCAGTGAAAAGCAAAGGAACCTCTCCTTTTCTGCTGACTGAATAAACAATTGACCTCTGCAAAAGAGACAGAAAGAGAATGAGCATGCACATGCTGCATTTATTTAGAAGGGACACATTATATTGATAGATGACAGTATAGAAGACAGTCAACTATTTATATTTCAAATAAATGCTGTTCTGTTTGAACTTTATTAATCAAAGGATCCTGAAAAAAAAAAGATCATGGTTTCCACAAAAGTATAAGCAGCACAATTGTTTTTAACATTGATCATAACTAGGGGTGTAACGGTACACGTATTCGTATTGAACCGTTTCGATACGGTGCACGCATATGAATGTAATCTTTAACAGTCGGCTTGTTGTAAGCGCGGAACACACTTCAATCCGAGTTCCCACACAAACATATTAAGTATTCAGTTCATTTTATCACGAAATTCAAACGATAAATGCCGTTTTAACCCTCTTTAATGTGACGTGACTGATAGATGCGTATCAGTTCAACTTAAAGCGGCAGCGCGCGAGTCAATGCGATCATCTCTTCCTAAAGAATAAACATAAATTAATACATCTTAAGGTATGTTGAGGATACATTACAACTTACTGAAATGTATCATATGTCATGCAGAATCACATTTACTCAGAAGTCATTGAGTGTCCACAGCTGTTAGCTCACTAGAGAAATCAACTCTTTCACTGAATACATGCACTATATTAGCCGTTATATTCATTATATTAGCCGTTATATATTCATTATTTACTACTTAGCCTGTTAGTGATGTCTTGTTTAATTAATGTATGTTTAAATAAACCTGTCATGAAAATTACAGCCACTAAATTATTATATTTCAACAACTAATAAAAAATAATTAGATTTAGAAGTTAATGCAAAAACGGCCTTATGTGACGCTTATGAGTGTTGATTATTATATCTAAAAATAAATAGCAACTGAATTTAAGCTAATAGTTTGGGCTCTGTTGTTAATCTTTAATAGCTATGTAAGTAAGGGCTCCCTGTAGTTTACAGCATTATCTTTAAGAAACTTTTAGTTATAATTTAATTCATTTAAGGACAGACACAATTTTTTTTCATTAAACCACTGTTGAATAAAAAGCAATTTTGTAAAACTGCTGTACCGAATCCATACCGAACCTTCAGTTTTGTGTACTGTTACACCCCTAATCATAACAAATCCAAGTTTCTTGAGCAGCAAATCATCATATCAGAATGATTTCTGAAGGATCATGTGACACTAAAGACTGGAGTAATGATGCTGAAAATCCAGCTTTGCATCACAGGAATAAATTACATTTAAAAAAAAAAAAAAAAAAAAAAAAAAAATTATATATATATAATTATTTATTTTTTTTTTCACTATAGGTCAATGACATGACGTGCATATTTTTATGTCCAATTGCTTTATTTCCTTTTAAAAGAATGGGATACATTCATGACATATATCACTTTGTTCTACATAACCTTTATAGTTTTAATTAATTATGAGTACATTTAAATAAAATAATATGTATTATGTTTTGTAAAATGTCTGGTGGTGCAACCGTTCCCGAACAAATGAACAAAATGGCGATTTCACTGTAAGGAGACCTGCGGTGTATAGAAATGGCTCATTCTAAGGTAATAAAAACATAATGGTTCATTATGTAAGGTCTTCATACACCACTGAAAACATTGTTATTTATATTATATTGCATTTCTGTCAATAGATCCTCATAAATTCTACACACTGCACCTTTAAAGGTGCTGTATGTAAGAATGATAGCCAGTGGTTGAAATAGGTACTGCAGCTCATAGAGGTTTTTAGATGGCTGCCGAGGCTTTATAGGTCGGGTAGAATCTGCGATCTCTGACCCAGTTTGTTTGCCAGTTTGTTTGGCACAACGGCAAACATGGCTCTTTTATTATTAATTGACAAGGTAATAACAGTAATCATGATAATATTTACCTCTGTGGCAGAGTGAAAAGGTCTCTCTCAAATACTGGTAAAAACTGCTCATTTCATGCATATCAGTTGGCACAATTACAGTATAGACATACAACTATTTGGTTGTACCGTCTGACATAAAAAAGGAACACTTTGAGATGCTATTTAACAACTGACACTTTTTTAAGATTTATTTGTCAATGACCCATATAATTTCTCCAAAGTCTAGCTGCTTTTAAATCTATATGTGCAAATGTAGGGCATATTACAGCATCTATTCAAGATCATCCAGAAAGCTAAAGAAAGGTAAGTGAGAGTAACAGGATAAGACTGAGTGAGTCCGTTTTAGACTGCTCTCCCAGTGGACTTCCGCCACAGTGCTGACCTCATTTAGGAGGTCAGGGATTGGTTAATTGAAGGTGTGACTCCTGGTGCGACACAGTGACCTTAACGTCAGTCTAAAGTTAGACTTTTCCCTTGCTGCACACAAGCCAAGGTAAAAAAAATATTCACCTTAAAATGGTACAAAGAGCTTAGAATAGATCAGTCACACACATTTGGCTCTGCTTTGTCAAGATACCAAAGTCTGAAGAGATTTCAGAAAACAAAAACACCATAAAGGTATAATAAAAGTGAGTCTTTCTGAGGGCATAAGATAGATTTGTATAAGAAACAGCCCTTATTGTACCTGTACAAATGTATAGGTATAAGAGTGGAAGATACAGCACACGTCCCTACATGTTCAGACTTTGGCACAGATGTAAATCAGCACAGGTGAGTCAGTCTTCTCTCTTCTTGTTGAACGCCACACTCCTACAAAGAACATTCACGCTCTGCCACACCAAATAAAACAGCTTGTTAACAGAAAACCTCTCACGTTTATCGGTTCACAGAGTGCCAGATACTGCGAGTGTGTGATTATGTGTGTCTGTCCATTAGCATGCCGCTCAAATCTGAGTGGATAATTAGCAGGTGTTTTAGCATTATGGATAAAATCCAAATAAGATAAACAGACAAACACACGCATACGAAAGGCTTGGCATCAAACACACACATATTCATTTCAAACACTCCTGACACCCACACAAAAGACACAAACAAGATAGCAGGATTTGTTTCTTTGTAAAACGCAATGCACCAAGATGCACTATGGGAAGAAGGCAAGCTGGCGGAGGCAGTGTGATGCTTTGGGCAATGTTCTGCTGGGAAACCTTGGGTCCTGCATCCATGTGGATGTTACTTTGACACGTACCACCTGCATTGTTGCAGACCATGTACACCCTTTCATGGAAACGGCATTCCCTGGTGGCTGTGGCTCTTTCAGCAGGATAGTGCACTCTGCCACAAAGCAAAAATGGTTCAGGAATGGTTTGAGGAGCACAACAACGAGTTTGAGGTGTTGACTTGGCCTCCAAATTCCCCAGATCTCAATCCAATCGAGCATCTGTGGGATGTGCTGAACAAACAAGTCCGATCCATGGAGGCTCCACCTCACAACTTCCAGGACTTAAAGGATCTGCTGCTAACATCTTGGTTCCAGATACCACAGCACACCTTTAGGGGTCTAGTTGAGTCATTGCCTCCATGGGTCAGGGCTGTTTTGGCAGCAAAAGGTGGACCAACACAATATATATATATTGGCATATATAGGGATCACACCATATTAAAGTGATAATTTCCCCTATTTACATTTTTTTTAAAAGTTCAAATACTTGTTTCTCTGAAAAAACATGCAGTTATTCTATCTTGAAATGTGCATGTCTGAGGAAAAACTCTCTACAACACTTTGAATTTTGACTGCAGTACCTAGTTCAATCACTAGCTATATATAGTGCACCCATGGCCATATCCAGCTATGAGGTCACCGAGGTCCGGACCTCTGTAATTTTTTCCATATTCAAAAATAAAATGTCATGCTCTCTAAATGACTAATAAGCCGTGTGAACCACCTCCTAAAGGCTCATATGAGTGTTTGCGATTTATGTCACTGAGTGAACGGGACTCAAGAGCTTTTTGTAAGTGAGGGCGCGGGTACTGCCAGATCCAGTTATTATAAGCGGGTTTAGACTTGTTTTTCCCACTTAACATGACACTTTAGGAAGTTAATAAAGTGGTAAGTTTCATGTTAGGGTTAGTTATATATTTATCTTCTTTCCAAAACACAAGCTTTTTTAAACTTATTTCGAATTTATATTGTTTGTTTGTTTTTGCTTGACTTTAGTAGTAGGCTAATAGGCTATCTGGCAACACTGCGCCACCGGCATTAATAAAATAAATCTTATACACAAACTGTAATTAAGAAAGCTTAAATAATACAGATCTGTACAACAAGCAGGTTACAGAACTTTCCTGTCCTCTCAGATGGTCAATATTGTGCTCGTAGCGCGCACTCTTCAATTGCACACGCAAACGCGGTGGATATAACTTGATTATAAATAAAGCGCAAAATAAACTACGAGCCTGCAACAATGTAGTTCATGTTAATTAGTAAGTCATGAAATTACCAAAAAGTGGCAGTAAATTAAACGTAGTATGTTAGCTGTGAATGATTTGCATGCAGGTTTATGATGTTGTTCATTCATCCTCAGGATCAGTATTCACATGATTCATTAGCAGTTCATGTTAATATTGTGTATTTACCATGGTAACTGTTGTTTCCGTAACCCCAAAATGCCATTTTATTTTTACTTTTTTACTGTTTATTCATCATCAGTATGTGTCATAATTTTTTTGTGTAGGCCATCTTACATTTTTTTTCCATTGCTAACAAGCATTGTTATCAAGCACTGATCCTGCTTAAACGACTGGCGTCCTGTTGCTCTGACCCCCATCATCAGTAAATGCTTTGAGAGACTAGTCAGAAACCACATCTGCTCTGTTCTCCCCCCCTCACTGGACCCACTGCAGTTTGCATACCGCACAAACCGCTCCACTGATGATGCCATTTCATCCACTATACACACTGCTCTCTCCCACCTGGAAAAGAGGAACACGTATGTGAGAATGCTGTTTGTGGACTACAGCTCAGCATTCAACACCATTGTGCCCTCCATACTTGACGGGAAACTCCGGGCTCTAGGCTTAAACAGCTTGTTATGCAGCTGGATCCTGGACTTCCTGTCAAACAGACGCCAGGTGGTCAGAATGGGCAGTAACATCTCCTCATCACTGACTCTCAACACTGGAGCCCCTCA
Organism: Romanogobio albipinnatus; assembly: GCA_023566225.1. Taxonomy (NCBI): domain Eukaryota; kingdom Metazoa; phylum Chordata; class Actinopteri; order Cypriniformes; family Gobionidae; genus Romanogobio; species Romanogobio albipinnatus. The sequence goes on from CM042240.1 coordinate 56,171,836, forward strand.
GGGCTGTGTTCTCAGCCCACTCCTGTACTCCCTGTACACACATGACTGTGTGGCAACCCACAGCTCCAACACCATCATCAAGTTTGCTGACGATACGACGGTGGTAGGTCTTATCACCGACAATGATGAAACGGCCTACAGAGGTGCACACTCTGACACGGTGGTGTCAGGAGCACAACCTCTCCCTCAACGTCAGCAAGACCAAGGAGCTGGTGGTCGACTTCAGGAGGAATGAGAGAGAACACCGCCCCATCACCATCGATGGAGCACCGTTGAAGAGAGTCAGCAGCTTCAAGTTCCTCGGTGTCCACATCACAGAGGAACTCTCATGGTCCGTCCACTCTGAGGCCGTTGTGAAGAAGGCTCATCGGCGCCTTTTCTTCCTGCGACGGCTGAGGAGGTTTGGAATGAGCCGCCACATCCTCACACGCTTCTACAGCAGCACCATAGAGAGCCTGCTGACTGGCTGCATCACCACCTGGTACGGCAACAGTACCGCCCGCAGCCGCAAGGCCCTGCAAAGGGTAGTGCGCACGGCCAGCTGCATCATCGGAGGTGAGCTTCCCTCCCTCCAGGACATTTACGCCAGGCGGTGTGTGAAGAGAGCTCAGAGGATCATCAGAGACTCTAGCCACCCGAACCATGGGCTGCTCTCACTGCTGCCATCAGGCAGACGGTACCGCAGCATTAGAACACGCACCAGCCGACTCCAGAACAGCTTCTTCCCACAAGCAATCAGACTCCTTAACTCTTGATCCATCAGGATCATAACACACACTGGACAGAATATCACTCCGCACAACCCACTGTAGATACACACACACATTATATACACATTATGTATCATTTATTATTTATCATTTATCATATAGCACCTATTGTACATAATTGGATCTCTACTGTGAATAATAATGTATACTGTACATTGTATATTATTATTATTATAGCTTAATGTATACTGTTTAATGTATGTTTAGTGTATATTGTTTAAAGTATATGTATATTGTAAGTATGTGTATATTGTTTAAAGCTGTGAGAACTACACTCACATTGTGTAAATTATTTATTGTTTATTGTAGTGTATACTGTGCTGTGAGTAATTGTGTGCGCATCAGATGTGTAATCTGATGCTGCTTTAAATGTTGTACATGTCATGTCGTGACTACTATGTTGCTCGGAACTGCACCAAGAATTTCACCTACTGTTGCACTTGTGCATATAGCTGTGTGACAATAAAGTGATTTGATTTGATTTGATTTGATTTGATTTGATTTGATTTGTTCAATACCGAAACCACATTTTCAAAACTCTTCATACAGTCAGCATTTCCAAGATTAATTTTGGCCAAACGAATGTTGCCAAAACTCACTCAGACCAACAAAACACTTCATACATGTCTCAAAATAAGCTCGTTCCACCAATCACTGGCGACAAATCCTCCTTCAGAAAACATGCATATCACTCATAACACACTGACCTAAAAACACTAGCAACAGGGAGCTAGATTTTCTATATTTCAAAATAATTTCTGAATGTTTGAAATTTGCCATCATTCTGATTTGAATGTGCTTTTATCAGTTTTGAAAGCAGTGTGTGCAGTGTTAGCATATGAAAAATATCCTGCAAATATAGGGTTTTTTTTACAGTTTGTGGAGTAGGAATGACAAAAGTTTTTGTGGATTTTGAAAAATGTGGTGATTGAATGCATTTTGTCTGAAAGCAATGAACAATTATTCACAGTTTGGTCCGTATACACTTGTGTGTCGCTGAATGTGTGAAAAGTTTTGAAAATGTGGTTTCCGTATTGAACAATGCTTGTTAGCAATTGAAAAAAAAACTGTAAAGGGATAGTCCCACCCGAAGATACACAATTATTATTATAGCACATTTCTTAACACCCCACCCCGGACCTCACTCATTTCCAAACTCTGGTTACGGCCTTGAGTGCACCTTAAATATTATTAATAAAATATGTATTGACCATAACATGAAAATAATGATTACTTTATCAATATCCAGAAATGTAATAAAATTGGTGAATCCCTAATCATGATCCATCCCTGATGGATCCAGGCATGGGCAGGGGTGGACTGAACCCACCCAATCAATATTTAGGCACAGATAGTGTTATCAGTCTTTTTTTCATGATTTGTGCACTGATTAGTTCTGATCTTAGGTGGACTGCGTGTTGAGAAGTTTGATGAAGGGCTATAGGTCACAACCAATAAAAAAAAAATTAAAAAAAATTGGTATTATACACTCATGAGGCGGCTTCAGTCTGTAGAGGAAAAGCAGATGCTGACAATCACACAACGAAAGAGTGCTATCAAGGAGCGAATTATGAGTTGTATCTGCATAAATATGGATTTTCATATGTACATATGAATATACATTTCTATAACTCTCTGACTGATTTTAAAGTGTCATTTGGCCGCCACTAAAATGGGTCATACCATTGCAATTACCTGAGCAATTGAAATACGCTAGAAAACTTTTTTTTTTTTTTTTGCATTTATTGTATGGACGAAGCAAGAAGAACATAATGTAAGTGTATAAAATGCATATTCATAGTCCAGTTGAAACCTTGCCGCCTTTGGCCTGCTGTTGTCGCTGTTAAACTGAATGTACGAGGCAAATTGTCACTGAACGGTAGATAAGTGAAAAATGATAGCATTTTATTCAAAGTGAAAACAAGATACAGGCCCTCAAATAATGGAGAGGTGTTTTACAATCAATTATAAAATGTTCGTTATACGTAAATAAATATGGTTACTAAGAATAATTGGCAGTAACCATGAGCCAGAGAAAGAGAACAAAGAGAGATCTATCCACCCATCTAGTTTATCTGCAAGCCTACAACCTTCTACAACTGCCAAGAATCGGGTCTGACTGCAGTGGCCTGCTGTAGCACTCAGAGTGGAGGCAGTTATCAGACCGTTTGACCTTGAATGAGCATGTGATCAGGCGTAAATGGTTAAAGGGAATTTAAACCTGAATTTGTGGGAAATCTAGGGGCTTTGACAGCTCAAATATTGAGTTATGACTCAAGATCAGTCTCCTGCTTTGTGAATGTGACTGGAAGCAGAAAGCTGTGGCGGTCTTGTGTACGTACAGCTGTTCAATACACATGGCTATAAATATGATTCATATACAAAGATGCATACAGTGACTAATATTAAAGGAACATTTCCATTTCATTTCTAAAAAAAGAGCATTTATATAAAATAGAACATTTTTAACAAAGTAAAACTCTTTACTGTCACATGAATTCACACACCCTTGCTAAATTAACACTGATAATTTTCGCCTCTGACGATGGTAATTTATGATGGTACTTTTTAGTCATTCACCGCCATTATAACCTATGTAAAGAAAGAAAGAAAAGCTGAACAAAACTGTCCAAAACCTTTTTTATTGTAAGGAGAAAAAGTCATGCAGGTTTGGAATGACATGAATGGGAGAATAAAAGGCATACCTTCTTACTGAAACTCTTTGACTCTTCCATCCAGATAGGGGTATTCTCTGCTTTTATTATTTTTATTTCTTATGCAATTCAATTTTTATTCTTATGTATTCGTCTTCTTTTCATGTAAAGCATGTTGAATTACCATTGTGTATGAAATGTGCTATATAAATAAACTGGACCCATTTTATTTAGGTGTCCTTAACTACTATGTACTAACATTTAAATGAATCATTTGAAACAATGCACTTATTGTGTACATACATGTTTTTACATTGTACACAATGTAAACACTGTGGACATTTACCTTACACCTAACCCTAACCTTACACTTACCAATACCAGCATACCTGTCCCCTAACCTTAACCGTATCCCACCTCAATATCAGCAAGAGTGTTTTGCAATACAATATGAACACAATAAGTAATTTCTTTTATGTAAGTACATAGTGGTTAAGGCCACCTAATATAAAGTGGGGCCAATAAACTTCCCTTGCCTTCACCATATCCTCCACATCACAAGTCACTTCAGCTTGAATTAGTATGCGTACGTAGTTCTGATGAGACATCGTCCGTAATTGCTTTGATCGTTTTACGTGAAGCCACTAATGCAGGGCTGAAATAACGCAGACCTCACAAGGTCTTGAATCAATTAATCTATCATTTCAAGGCTGTTGTCAAAACAGTACAGCACATTAATTAATTAATCTCAAAAAAGCCTCACTGAGTGATGTGTGTGTGAAAGAGAGAAAGCGAAAGATAGACAAAAACAGATTGTGAGAGATAGGTGGCTGTTGAGTTTCATCTAAAAGCTGCCCACGTAGGAGAGAAATTTGAACGTACACATATCGTCCCACACACACCAACATTGCATTCTCTATCTGCCAATACTCAATTAGTGTCAGCTGTCCAATCTCGACAACTATCACATCCACACATATACGTAATTACACACACACACACACACACACGCACACACACACACACACACAAACACAAACACAAATGTCTATCTGTTCATCCAAAACTGTATGAACAAACACAAACACCAAAACACAGTTAATGGCCCATAACCACAAAAAAGACGCAATGGGTCAGACAAACATCACATAAACATTAAAACGCAAAAAGTGTAATTTTTTTGTTTTAATTTCCTATAATGGCAAATGTTAAATATGTTCTCCTTAACTCTTGCCCCGAGTTTTTCCAGCAATTTGTGTTTTCACTGTTATATGATAGGGGGAGCTGTTTCGGATCTTCTGTATAGTACAACATCTCCAGATCCAAAAACAAGCGATGAAGATCTGTGTAAACCAGGGCTGCGCTAAAGTCCAATTTTTTTATGCCTTTCCCTCACTAATTTCCCTCCGTCTCGCTCACTCGGATGTACATCATTGCTTGCGTAGCACAAGTGCCCACTATTGGCAGAACCCTTGAAATGTGATTTAATGCACTAAGGCCCTGTTTACATTAGTGCGTTTTTGTTTTAAAAACGGCATATCAAAATGAAAACGATCCTTGTCAATACTGGCGTTTTCACTGCATTTCAGAAACAATCTCCATCGACACTACATGACTGAAACGCATGTCACATGACCGTTCATGCACACTGGGCATGCGCGTAAAAAAGTAAACAGTTCCCTCTTGCTCATGTAGACAGCTGCAGTATTATAAAATGCAGCGTTTAATAGCACAACGGCTACTAAAGAGGACCACAAGGTCAGCAAGGTATGCAGTTCCGTCTCCGGAGTTCCGCCATTGAGAGAGACGGCTCTGGGCTGCAAAAGCATTGACCACCAATGGTCTCTACGATCAACTTAGCATACAATGCGTTTTGTAAACGCAGCCCTGGTTGTTATTGTCATGGTAATGTAATGTGGGCAGCCATGCCATTGTTTTTAAAAGTCTCCATTTTGGTCCGTTTACACTGAAATACAACCCCAGCGTTTTCAAACTACTATAAAAGTATTATGGGGTTAAATGTCACAATAACTCCAATATCATACACTAGAGTTGTGTGGGGTGGGGGTAAATTAAGCACTGATCTGCTGTGACGTCACAACTGTGTTGCATTTTGGTCTATGGATCTGCCTGATGTATACATGTTGAGTAGACGCTCTCCCTCTGTCAAAGTCGAGGGGTCGAGGGTCTGTTCTTCATCCACTTGAAGTTGAATGCACTTCAAAATGGTGACAGTGATTCCATCGAGGGTAAGTGCTTCGAGAAAGGAAGTTCACGAGTGTATGTCTAAATGTGGAGTTGACCGCATCCCAGAAGTTGCAGAAAGAGGTTGTTTACACACATACAAGCTTGCATGATCACCAAACATTCGACAGCTTATAAATCAAAACTGCCTGACATTTATGAGAAAAATGTAAAACTCGCAGTAGTGACCTCTGGACCTGAGTCTGCGCAGTAGAGCAGGAAGTAGAGCCGCGATATCAAGACCCCTCCCACATGCCCACAGTATCTGTTAGCACAGTTTACTGCAGAACAACTCATTATGTCGATGCGAAATAAACAGCTACAGCTAAAGCTAAAGCTCCAATCTCCACCCAAAAAAGTCTGTTCGTGCCACAGTGACAACTTCTCTCAAAGAAGCTGTCAATCTCAGCTGTCAATCATGAAGTCACGTCCCCTGTTTTTATAGCATAAAAAAATAGCACAACAAACTAAAACCAAACTTATTTAAAAAACGAATACTTGAGCTTACATCAGCATCTTTGAAAAAAAATATTTGAAGTGTAATTCGATTGTTTAGTTTGTCCCACAACCCATTATATTACACGGAGAGGGCGGGGTTTATGAGCTATACTTGGACCAACCACCTGGGGGCGATTGAGATGCTTTGGCTTCTCTTTTCAGGACTTGTGCGGCACGCTTGGTTTCAACCAAGTGGCAATCTCCCGCAGTTTCTCTTGAAGCCAATACGGAAGTGACATATACTGCAATTCATCGACCAGCCGCTAAGGACAGGCTCCAGAAGGGAGCAGAATCTCATTGAGCTCATGTTAAAATGCCCAAATTTACAGCAGATTTGTTTACAGCCTGGTAAAAATTGTGGTTTTGGTCTATACGGCTAATTTTGCCCTTCATGACAACTGTGAGGGGGGTGAATTTTTTTTATAACTCATTCGTTTACATTATATAAAGCATTATAGTTCTGCATAATTAAGGGCGTGGCCACTTCGAGTGAAAGGTGGATAGCCATTTATCTGCTGTCTGTTAGTCATCGCGTCACTTCAGCTCCACCCACATCCCGCCTCTTTGCCCATTTTCTATTATCCAGGAATGATGCGCAATGATGCCAAGATGGCAATGGCCAGCTCGACCCTACTTTACGCTTCAAAACTGCTCATCGGAATCCTATGGGTGACGTCACGGACACTACGTCCATATTTTTTTACAGTCTATGGTTTCAACACAATCATTCAACTGTAAGCACCAGTGTTACGGTGAACACAAGGACGTAGATGTCCACAAAGACGTAGGGGTTTTTTGGGCTTTGTCCAAAACGTAGGGCTTTGTCAGTCTATGTAACATTATGTGATCAGAGTGTGGACCGCTCCATTGGGACAGAACCATTCCATTCGGTGCCGCAAGTGGCGCAGAATTACACATTTCACCTTTAAATCAGGACAACAGTAAACCACACCAGAGAAACGACAGGAAAAAAAGACTACTTCAAGAAAACACACAGTTTAAACTTAAATGGCCAAAAATGTGCAAGACACTGAGTGTGTGTGACTGATTTGGTTCATTAACCAGAGCAGACAGCCTGCAGGAGTAATGCATCTCTCTCTCTCTCTCTCTCTCTTTCTCTCTCTCTCTCTCTCTCTCTCTCTCTCTCTCTCTCTCTCTCTCTCTCTCTCTCTCTCTCTCTCTCTCTCTCTCTCTCTCTCTCTCTCTCCCTCTCTCTCTCTCTCTCTCTCTCTTTCTTTCTCTCTCTCTCTCTCTCTCTCTCTCTCACACACACACACACACACACACACACACACACACACACCCTTTGTGCCATCACTGCAGAATGAATGTAATCTTTTTGCGATGCTATCCTTACAGCTAACACACTAACAGCACTCCAGCAGTCCTCACACACCCTGACAGCAAGCATCAGAGAGTATTTGAACCCAAAGACACGATACTGCACCAGGACTGAAGCAGCACTAATGCAGGCAAGCTCTTCTCTTCATCTGCTGTCATTCTTGTGAATCTCTCCCTCTCTTTCTGTGCAAGTTCAATCTATAAGAAAAAGCTGCATGTAGGGTTTGCATACATTGTGACCAAATGTTCCCACAATGATGGTAAAACCACTTATAAAGTCTCCTTAATAAAATAGACTAAATAAAATCAACAAAAAAAGAGACTTCAAAGGAAAGACGCAAATGTTGCAAATGTGAGAGATGGGTAGAAAAAATATGAAAGATGCACATTTAGAAAAGTGAAAGAAAAGTAAATCAATTGATGCAGACAATATAATTATTACAGAATTAGGCACATTATCATTTATCTGAATTTATAGTAGAATCAGTGTGAATTTATGAATGAACTCAATATAGATGCATTGAGTGAAACATGCGGAATAGAAACAACACTCCAACATCAGAGATAGACAGACAGAAATACAGACAGATGGATAAATAAAATGGACAGAATGAAAGACAGACAAAAAATACAGACAAGAGATAAACAGAACAATAAACCGACAGAATGACAAAACAATATATAGAACAATATATAGAACGATAGATAGAACGATAGAACGATAGAACGATAGAACGATAGAACGATAGAACGATAGATAGATAGATAGATAGATAGATAGATAGATAGATAGATAGATAGATAGATAGATAGATAGATAGATAGATAGATAGATAGATAGATAGATAGATAGATAGATAGATAGATAGATAGATAGATAGATAGATAGATAGATAGATAGATAGATAGATAGACTCCTATGCCGCATTGCCTTCATCGTGTTAAGGTTTAAATCGCTTTTCAATGAACGGTTCCTCAAGTTTGTGTCTTCCTAAATCTCTCTTCTAGTCTTTTCTCATTATACAGTCCCATTTTCTGTAGATTAGATGTCTATTACATTTTCAGTAATGCTGTACAAGCTCTCTCTTTCCCTCCATCACACACACACACACACACACAATGACAGTGCGGAGGGCTGGCAGAGCTCAGCTGTGGTTTGTGAATGGGATATTACATGAAGATGTTGCAGCCACTCTGACTTAGGGGATGACCATCTCTCTTTCTGCATCCTCTAACTATTTTAATCTTCCTCATATTGATATTTTACCCATTTCTTCCAGTTATCTTTGTACTTTCTGTCTCACTTCCCTAAAAGCTGTCTGTGGTACTTGTTCTCCTTTCTGACTCCAGCCCATCAAAACAGTTCCTTGTTTTACACTCTCTGGTCAGTCCATAACTCTTTCCTGTGTGGTAGTGAAGCATGCCAGAGTCTTACCTGCTGTAGAGTGAGCTGGAGTCCTGGGTTCAGCTGGAGATTCAGGTCTGAAAAGGAACGAGACCGGCAACGCACAAACAGACAGCAAACTGGAGCTTGAGCACACCAAAGAGAGAGAGAGAGAGAGAGAGAGGGAGACAGACAGAGAGGGAAAAAGAGAGAGACAGAGCAGGACAGAGAGACAGAACACTGACTAGTTGGAGGTGAGATGAAGGGGAGAGAGAGTGTGTGAGGAAGATAAACGGACAGAGAAAGAGAAAGTGAGGGAGAGAGAGAAAGAGAGAAGAGGAGGGGCTTAAGTCGGATAGGAGGAACTGTGTGATGCCGTAAGAAAAGCAGTGAGCATGAATGAATGAATGGATGAATGAATGAATGAATGAATGAACAAAAAAATGACCAAAAAAATGACCAGAATAAACAAATTATCTAATAAATGAAGGAGTGAACAAGCAAATTACGAATAAATTACCATCATAATCAACTGACCAAATGGATGAATTAATAAACAAATTACCTTTTAAATGAATGAATGAACGAACAAACAAGCAAATGACTGAATAAATGACCTGAATAAACAAATGACCTGACTAAATGAACGAATAACCAAATAAATGATTAAATGAATGAATTCATTAAATATTTGATCATTCAATGATAATGAATAATAAATGAATGAGAAAATGTATAAATACAAGTTACTGAACTACAAATAATTGAATTAATGAATGCATCAATGAATAAGTTAATAAAATGACAGAAAACTGAGAAAAAAAAAGGTTTTGGGAAATCTATGGGAAATCACTTAAAGGGTCAAATTTACCTACAAGTCAACCCATTTGACTTTATTTCTTTTGTGGAACACAAACAGATATTTAAGATAGATATTTTATTCAAAATGAACAAATAGCTACAAGTTTTTCTTTCATAAATGTAATCAATGCAATCCGGAGTGTTTTAGACTTCAACATTATTCAAAATGTGTTTTTTGGAAGAACTAAGAACTTGTCTTTAATTTTTTTCCTCCTTATCAAAAGACCCAAGCAACATTTAATGTGTCTATTACAGCTTTTCAAAAGAGATCTCAACAATGTCTCAAAGATTTCAACATGAACTCAAACCTCACTCATCAAATTCTTTCAAGACTCTAAACTATATGCTATATCCACATTCATTTTACGTTCTAATCTTATTTCTCCCAAGTAATTTTAGGAGGGAAGGTTGATACTTAAATGAGAACAACTTAAAATGAAATCTTCTGATAAATGAAAGAACAATGCAGAAGCCTCTGAGCAAACCCTGAGGGAAAATTATGTTTTGAGATAAAGATGAAACAAGGAATAATAAACTAAAGCATGCACAAAAAGACAAAAGGCTGCTGAGTGGGGAAGAATGACTAGCAAAAATTAGGAATGAATTCCCTGGAGGGGTAAAGAGAGTGGCATGAGTCTAAATTATGATAAAATGGCCTAAAGGCACATACACAATTATTTCTTGGAGAGGAAAAAAGCATGAACAAGAGGTTTAATGTGAGATAGAGCGCTCCAGACACAACAGCATTAAATGCAATTTGTTTTCAAGCATCTATATTCATTCAGCATCACAGAAACCCAGCCGCCTGTTGCCCTATCATAGTCCTGCAAATAGTCCATATGACTTGTGCACAATATTCCATGTCTTCTGAAGCCATGTGATAACTTTTTTGTTTAATTTTAAAGTCGCGATGAAAGTAGCGACAGATTATTTCGTCTGTATTGTGATGTAGGCTACATCCGAGAGAAACGAATTAGCGAGAAAGAAAAAAATTAGGTTGGAAACTTGGCTTTATCCATTAGGTGTTCATTGAATAAAGCATGCAGACGATTTTAAGAAATGAGTGTTATTGCACATGACATGACTGGAGAAGTCATACATCACACAGACAAATCATGATCAATCATTTTGATTACAAATGATGAGGTCAAAACAATTAAACATATACATGGATGGATCGTTCACAATAAGTTTTATAAACTATAGGGTCGATTTTCATTTTATGCTGACTTCAATATAATTTGCAGCAGTCTGTCACAATTGGTTATGAAAACACAACAACCCATGGGGTTTGGCATCACTGATCCATCCTGATGCAATGCATCTCGATGCATTACAATGATTTTACATTTATTCCCTGAAAACATATTTGCATATCCAAAGTGTGTGAACGGTGGAAGGGAAAACTTTCAGCAAATATCATTATTTCAGTTTGGTACTTGACTTCAGAAGACTTGGAATACAACAACATCATTAACATGATCGTGAACTTTCCCCAGGAACTATGGACTTTGGGGTGGTACTTGGTGTGTTTCGACCGCAGGAACCGGGGTCTAAATAAAGTTCCTGGTAAAGATTTCCCCCTCAAAACGGCCCTGCTCGCGAGGTAGTACTTTTTCAAAGTTCAGGAACTTTCGGGGGTGTGACTTGGGCGCTGAACATGCTGATTGGTTGAGCTCACGCAGCATTTTATTTCAACCTAAAAGTCTGCTCTCAGTAAAGGTGATGATACATGGGCCAACTTTTTTGAGCAATGTTACAAAGCAATGTTACAAAGCAATGTTGCTTGGCCATTTTCCCATTGGGAATGGGCAACAAATTTATATCTGGATACTTTAGATCGGTCATGGGCCCTGTTTCTTACCTGGTTGCCCGTTGACGGTAACATTGCCTTGTAACATTGCTCAAAAAGTTGCCTTGTGTATCATCACCATAAGAGTTGTTTGCTATTCGAATCAACAATGGAGTTTAAAAAATGCGGCCGATGGACCGACAACGAGGTTCAGGCTTTATTAAGTTTATTTGCGGAGGACGAAATCCAGTGGGCTCTGGAAAGTCGCGCGCAATCCTACGTCACCGGACTAATCTTCACAGTATTCCGCCGCGATGTGAACGCAGAAAGCAACAGGTCTGGGGGATAAAAGAGTTCCTGGGACAAATTGTTCCAGGTAATTTTGATGGAAACGGGGCTATAATCAGTGGCTTTGACTGTCAAGTGCCTCGACCAATCACGGGCAACGTTTTCTTGTTTTCAGCATTTTAGGGCATGCATGCTTGAGTGGAGTGATATGCGCTGGGCTATTGGGTTTCTTTGGTGTATATAAAAGAAAGCTTTTAGGCCGACAGCCAACACAGCTCCCAGATCAGCTAAACCCTAAATGGCGTTCAATATCACATCAAGCAACATGCAATACTGCAATCAACCTTCAAGAGAAGCACTAAAACAAGCCACATTACACAATTACTCAAACCAGAGTTAAAGTTTACCTCAGCTGTTTGGCAGACTGATTCACTGTTTACACAATTTACACAAACTGGTTTGGCTATTAGTACACAATCATATATTACTCAGCTGGTTGAAAATGACAGGAAACAAACTCATCTGAAAACTTAATCTGGTGTAAAGGGTTTCATATGTATAGAGTGAGGGATGCACAGGGATCCATAGGGGAATTTGTTCGTTTAATGTGCATTGAGCTTATCCCTAAATCCATTTAGACATGGAATAAAAGAGCAAATTATAATGAGCTCGTCTCTTATCCAGTTCTTCACAAAAGACTTCATCAGCATCTCCAGCACCACTAGGGGCGGTTCAAAACCTTCAACACACACCGTGATCACGTTTCCTGCATCTGGAGAGAAACTGCAGGGAAACAGACGATGATCAGGTCACAATGTAGATCATTTCTGCATTTTCTTTTTAGTTGAGTTTTAAGCACAGTATGTGCACAGCTGAAATATTCATTCATTGTAATGATTCATAATTAAATGGATAAAGCTGACCTGAGGAAACCTTGTACATCAAATCATGAGACAAATGTAGTGCTCTGTTAATCTGTGAAAATATTAAGTGAATATTTCATGAACGAACCCCTCAAGTACAAACTATCTTTTGACTTGAACCAGTGAGCATCCTGTAGAGTGAGCTGGAGTCCCGGGTTCAGCTGGAGGTTCAGGTCTGAAGAGGAAAGAGATAGCAAACCGAACTCCTGAAAACCCAAAATACCCCATAATTGTGGCAGTGAGTTTTGCACCGGCAACAACACACAAATGTTATAGAGATTCAGGACTAGCAATCATGTTTCATTACATTATAAAAATCACTTTATTGGAATTTTAAGGCCTTCAACCAGCTAACTGGGATGAATATCAAAGAGAGGATGCAGTATCCTGCGGACATCCCATGGGAATTGTAGTCCATTTAAGCCTGCTGAAGAGTAAATTGTGCAGCCCTAGCATGAAGGACAAAGGCTGCATAATTCCCGCTGGATCACACACGCACTAACGCTCTCAGTGCAACATCACAGCCCATGGCCTAAGCTGAAAAACAGGAAAGGATACTGCACCACAACATTACACCACATTAGACCTCTATCAGCATTAATCGCTCTCAAAATGGCTCTGGAACCTCATGTAAGTGCTGCTTATGACTACAGGAAAGTAAAGCAATAATACTTTACACAAAACACATTCGCAACTTTTCGGGAAAGAAAAAAGTCCCATAAAAGACAGTTTCTCTGTCTCAAATGAGAAAATGTCTCTCCTTATCATGAAAATATGCTAATACTATAATAAAGAAGTTTCCCAATAATCTGCCTCAGCTTGGTTTGAATTAAAAAGAAATGAAATCTGTGTTCACAGGAAGTAGACTAATGTCTGAAGGAAACAGTATTACATCATATAGAAACCACAACTTCTAAGGAACTTCTTATAACCAAGGCACTGTTGGGAAACAACTCGCTGTGTGCGCGCGCGTGTGAACCCTAAGAGGAAAAGTGAACCCTGGTGAACACTAAGAGGACAAAATGTCCCCACAAGGATGGCAACATCCAAAATCATTGTCCTTGTGGGGACATGTTTTGGTCCACATGAAGAAAACAGCTTATAAATCATACTAAGTGATGTTTTTTGAAAATGTAAAAATGCAGAAGGTTTTCTGTGATGGGTAGGTTTAGGGTTAGGGGACAGAATATACAGTTTGTACAGTATAAAAATCCTTATGTATATGGTAGGGATGGCACAATTCTCAATATAATATTGAACCGTTCGGTACGGCATTCACGGTTCAATACGCGCTTGTGAATTGCGAATTGCGTAAAATTGGCGTCGGTCTGTATTAGATGCACGCAGGTCTTAAATTGACAGCAGCAGCCTAGTGAACACGCTGTCCTTAAAGGGACAGTTCACCTCTAAAATTATGTCATTATTTACTCTAATATTGTTCCAAACCTGTATTCATTTCTCGATGACAGAATTTTCATTTTTGAGTGAACTATCCCTTTAATGTTAATACAACAACAAAAGACAAAGAAAATTACTCTCTGCTCTTGACTGAAAAACAGTAGCTTTAATAAGAATCAATGTATATTTTATAGTGAAGTCTATGTATTGTTTTATTTTTACATTTATTCATTCAATTTCATACTTAAATGCTGCTGTACTGCTCTGAGCTGCCAGTGTAAATATTATATATATTTTTTTTTTTTTTTTTTTTTTTTATATATATAGTGTAACTATACACTGGCATTTTTTTTTTTATTATTAATTAATTAATTAATTTTATATATATATATATATATATATATATATATATATATATATATATATATATATATTACAATACACTAGGAATGTGTACAATGTTTTTTTTTTTATGTTTTATGTTTTTTTTTAAGTAAAGTTTTAAGTTTAAGTAAGGTTTTTCAATTATTTTAAGTAAAATAAAGAAAGACTATTGCAATAAAGAAATCTTTTTTTTCTCCTTAACCTCTTGCTGTTCCTATCGCTTAAGAATAGAATAGCAAAAAACTGATGTGACAAGCCATCAGAACCAAACCGAACCGAAAACCGTGGTTAAAAACGATACTCGGTTACTTAACGTAACCTCGGTTCTCTCTAGAGAGGGAACGAGTATTGCGTAAGTTCCTTACGCTACGGGAAAGTTTTCTTTCTTCGAGATTACTGAAAAACCCAAAATTATCCTTAATTTTGTAACATTGTCAACGCAGTGCGGCAGCCTGGCAGACCATAGCAGGCTAATCCAGCGTGCTACTGGCTGCTCTGCTGGCAACTGCAACAGCCTATCGGCGAGCCCGCGTGACGTGGCGACCAATGAGGGCGAGTATTGCGTTCCTTGCCATGCGCCCCGCGGGCTTTTACGCTTCAGAACTACGAAAACCGAATAAACAGCCTGCGAGCCCCGCTTTTATACACGTGGCCACGCCCTACCTGTAGGTAAATGAGGCGAGGAGGGCGCGGCCACGTGTATAAAAGCGGGGCTCGCAGGCTGTTTATTCGGTTTTCGTAGTTCTGAAGCGTAAAAGCCCGCGGGGCGCACGGCAAGGAACACAATACTCGTTCCCTCTCTAGAGAGAACCGAGGTTACGTTAAGTAACCGAGTATCGTTCTCTTACGAGAGGTTCTCTCGTATTGCGTAAGTTCCTTACGCTACAGGAACATATTGTCAACGCCGTGCGCACCTCGCATACAGCACATGTTTCCCGGGGAACCGGGGAAAAAACACTGCTAAGGAAACACTGGTAAGGAAACGGGCCACCGCATATACAGATACTTCATTTGAACTGACGGGTGGTTACGACGGGTGGTTACAACACCCTGTCCCATGAATGAGGGAACGGCACCTGCCGGTCTCCTTCAAATTCGCCACACCTTGTCTCATGAATGAGGGAATGGCAACGCCTGTCGCCTTCAAATTCACAATATCTTGTCATATGAGTGAGGTAACGGCACCGCCGGTCACCTTCAAACTCACAACAGCTTGTCTCGTAAATGAGGGAACGGCCATGCCTCTAGTGGAGTGTGCTCTGACACCTAGCGGGCACTGCAGGTGTTTGGAAGCGTAAGCTGTTGCAATCGTGTCCACTATCCACCTGGACAGGGTCTGTTTCGAGGAGGCGAGACCTTTAGTGCGCCCACCAAACGAAACAAATAGCTGCTCAGAACGCCTGACGGCGGCGGAGCGTGTGACATAAATCCTCGATGCCCTGACAGGGCAGAGGACATTGCCATCGTCCCTTTCATCGGATGCTGGCAGAGCCGAGAGGGAGATAATCTGCACCCTGAAAGGAGTGCCGATCGCTTTGGGGACATAGCCATGCCTCGGCCTAAGAATGACCTTGGAGTCATTAGGACCGAACTCCATACACGTCGGGCTCACTGAGAGCGCGTGTAGATCCCCCACGCGTTTTACTGAAGCCAGAGCTATCAAGAACGCGGTTTTGAGCGAAAGGAACCTCGGTTCCACAGCTTCAAGCGGTTCGAAGGGATGAGCCTTCAAGGCCTCTAGGACCAAGGCCAGATCCCATATAGGAACCGATGGGGGCCGCGGGGGATTCATCCGTCTGGCTCCTCTGAGGAAACGGGTGATGAGCTTGTTCCTTCCTAGCGTGCTGCCCAGCGTCGTCTGAGCGAACGCTGCTATAGCCGCTACATACACTTTGAGCGTGGAAGGGGACCTGCCCAGTTCCAAAAGCTCTTGGAGGAAGGAGAGCACCCGCTGGACCCCACATTGCTGTGGATCCAATCCCTTGGAAACACACCACTCAGTAAACACCGACCACTTAGAACTATATAACCGCCTCGTCGAGGGGGCTCTAGAGTGTGAGATCGTGTTCATAACCCCTTCGGGCAGGTCAACGGATATCCATTGGTCACCCATACATGAAGAGACCATCGCTCTGGATGGGGATGCCAAACTGACCCTCCGGCCTGAGAGAGGAGGTCTGCTCTCAGCGGAACTGGCCACGGGGGTGAGTGCGACAGCTTCACCAGCTCTGGGTACCAAACCTGGTTCTCCCAGCGCGGCGCTACGAGGAGCACCGGGCGGCGCGTCTCCATGATTTTCGCTATAACCTGGGGTAATAGGGAAATCGGCGGGAAAGCATACAGCGGGAGGCTGGGCCAAGGCTGGGACAGCGCATCCTCGCTTTTGGATAGAAACCTCGGGCAGCGGGCGTTCTCTCTTGTTGCAAAGAGGTCGAGCTCCGCTCTGCCGAATAGGCGCCATACCAGCTGGACTGTCTGGGTGTGCAGGGACCATTCGCCTGGGAGAATGAGGCCCCTGGACAGCTTGTCCGGGCCCACATTGAGTTGGCCCGGTACGTGCGCGGCCCTTAGTGAGCGCAGCGAGCTGTGTGCCCACGTGAGCAGGCGCTCTGCCAGATTGCCCAGACACCTGGACCTGACACCGCTCTGCCGGTTCACATAGGACACCACGTGGTATTGTCCGACCGGACCAACACGTTGTGGCCTCGTATAAGAGGGAGAAACTGCTTGAGCGCGTTCTCTACCGCTATCATCTCCAAACAGTTTATGTGCAGGAGCTTTTCCCGGCTCGACCAGAGGCCGGAAGCCGATTTGCCCTCGAAAACGGCGCCCCAACCCGAGGTGGAGGCGTCCGTCGAGACAATCTTGCGGTGTGAGATGGCTCCCATCGTCACTCCCCACCGGTACCAGTCGGCCACTAACCAGGGCTCCAGAGCTGAAACACAGCTTTGAGTCACTCTGATCCGGAAGCCCCCGGACGCCCAGGCTCCGTGAGGCACTCGGGCGTTTAACCAGCGTTGCAGCGGGCGCATGCGCATTAGGCCCAGCTGGAGCACTGCCGCAGCTGAGGCCATGCGTCCCAGCATCCTCTGAAAAACTTTGAGAGGTGCGATATTTCCCGGCTGGAAGTACGCAGCCATGCGTCTGACTCGACGTGCGCGTTGGGGTGACAGGCAGGCTGACATTGCCACAGTGTCCAGATTCAAACCCAGAAATGAGGTTGATTGCGTGGGCACCAATGAGCTCTTGGTCCAATTGACCGTGAGCCCCAAGCTGTCCAGATGGCTGAGCAGCACTGCCCTGTGGGCGAGGAGCTCGGCCTCTGACTGTGCCAGGATGAGCCAATCATCCAGATAATTCAAAACTCGCAAACCCCGTCTTCTCAGGGGAGCGAGGGCCGCGTCCATGCACTTCGTAAATATACGGGGTGCTAGTGACAGGCCGAATGGCAGGACGGTGTATTGATAAGCCTGGCCGTCGAAGGCGAATCGTAAGAATGGCCTGTGACGCGGCGTTATCTTGATTTGAAAGTATGCGTCTTTCAAGTCCAGGGAAATTAGCCAGTCTCTCGGGCGAATATGCGCGAGGATCTGCTTGGTCGTGAGCATCTTGAACGATCTTTTCATAAGAGCTTTGTTCAGACGCCTCAGATCCAGAATCGGTCTGAGCGACCCATCCCTTTTCGGAACGAGAAAATACCGTCCGTAAAAGCCTGACTCGCTCATAGAATGGGGAATCGGTTCTATAGCCCCTTTGCACAGCAGTGTGGCTATCTCCGCTCGAAGTAGATGTGCTACTTCCTCGCTCACTCTCGTCTCCGTACGCGCACAGAAGCGCGGAGGGCGGCGAGCGAACTGCAGAGTGTAGCCGTGCTTCACTGTTCTCAGCACCCATTCTGATACACCTGGAATGGCTTCCCACGCTCTCGCGTGTGCCACACGGGATAGAACGGCCTCCGGGCTCGAAACGCCGCGCTTCGCGGGTTCGACGGCCTGTATAGGAGGGGCGGGCGCAATGCGCGCGCTTTCTGTGCTGTGGGCCAGCCGATCGCTCCACAAAAAAATCCAACTTTTGTGAATTCTCTGGTTCGCCGTAAAAACGGCGTTTGTAGACAGGCGAGAGGGCAGTTTTGCCGGCTCGTTGGCTGCGTGAGAACCATCTGCAGCAGCCACAGTGGTGGGGGCTGACAGGAAAAATAGTTTTGACGGTGGTCCGGCCGCGGAGAGACTTAACCGTCGTTTCCCCCCTCTGGCTAGGAGGACTTTGGAGGCTCGGGCTTCAGCGCGATCCTAGGCCGGGGTCCCCGGGGGGGAGGCGGCTTGCCTCTGCTGGAAGAGCGCGATCTGGCGCGGCCGCTCGGTCTTCGCTGAGACGAAGGGGGCCGCGCTGGGCGCTGCGCAGAGCTCGGCGCTGGCTGGTCACGAGGACGCGAGCGGCGGAGCTATTGCTAGCGCCGGGGCGTCGAGGCAGAAAGAGGTTCATAGCTTGAGTCGTCTTCTGTACCTCGGAAAAGCGATCGACGATCCCCTTGACCGCTGGGCCGAATAGGCCGGACGAGGAAAGCGGGGCGTTGAGAAAGGCAGCGCGCTCCGTTTCTCGCATATCCGCGAGCGTGAGCCAGAGGTGCCGCTCAGCTACCTTGGTAGCGCGGAGGGCAAGATCCGTCGCGCTTCTCAAATCCGTGACCAACTCAGTGTCTGTGCTTTTCTCGTCCAAATCGCGGAGGAGATTAGCCTGGAGGATTTGCAGCACAGCCATAGAATGCAGAGCAGATGCCGCTTGACCGGAGGCAGCGAAAGCGCGGCCGATCAGCGATGTCGTCATTCTGCAGGCCTTGGACGGGAGAGCAGCCTTTGAGCGCCAACCGGAGGGCGGGCAAAGGTGCGCTGCGACCGCCTCTTCCACCGGAGGGATAGCATTGTAGCCTTTCTCAGCAGCGCCGTCAACTTGTGAGAGCGTCGATGAAGCTTGAGACGAAACCCTCGCGGAAAATGGCGCGTTCCAGGACTTTGCGAGCTCCTCGTGAAGCTCTGGCAGGAAAAGTGCAGTCCTGGAGGTGGGCGCGCGGCGGCGACTGTTGAGGAAACATCCGTCGAGCCGATTCGGCGCTGCCACCTTCGGCGGAGACCATTCGAGGCCTAGCTGCTCGACAGCCCGGGTGAGAAGGCGCAAGAGTTCCGCGTCCTCACCCGCTTGAGAGCGCCCGGACTGAAGAGGCCGCGGAGGACCAATCTTCGCTGTCGGATGCCATGATGGAGCAGCTGTCCGCGCGTTCCTCAGCCGCATCCGCCTCATCCCCGGAGGCGGCAACAGACATGGCGGCCTGGGGTGGGGGCGGGGAAGGCAAGAGAGAAGCTGGCGGGAAAGGTTCCAGCAAGCTTTTCTCCGTTAACTCCAGTGTCCGCTGCGAGCGGCGCTTCTTCTTGCTCGGCTTAACAGGGACAGGAGGGATGTCATCCTCGAACTGATCGAGTCGAGCCCGCAGGGTCAACATCGTCAAGTCCTCGCACTCCGGGCATCCACCGGCAAGGAGTGCGGCAGCGGCGTGATCACGGCCCAGGCAGA
This sequence comes from Romanogobio albipinnatus, assembly GCA_023566225.1. NCBI lineage: Eukaryota > Metazoa > Chordata > Actinopteri > Cypriniformes > Gobionidae > Romanogobio > Romanogobio albipinnatus. Next base: position 56,191,938 of record CM042240.1, read on the forward strand.
GAGCGCAGATCACGTGGCGGTCTCCGGAACTGAGCGGCGCGTGACACGAGCCGCAGAGGGATCGAGACATTTTGCAACAAACACTCGGCTCTTTTTGGGAAAGTGTGACGCAGCGGCGACAACACTTGAGCAATAAAAGGATATAATGCTGCCGGATAGCAGAGCAGGCACGGAAGGCTGAAGGTGGCGAAAAATGCAGCCGGCTTCTTCAGGCGCTATCCTAAGCTTGCTGTGCTGCGCGGTCAACGGCGGCGGGTCCCAGATCCAGCGATGCGAAGAGCTTCGCTGAAGAACAGAAAATCGAATAAACAGCCTGCGAGCCCCGCTTTTATACACGTGGCCACGCCCTACCTGTAAGTAAATGCCCTCATTGGTCGCCACGTCACGCGGGCTCGCCGATAGGCTGTTGCAGTTGCCAGCAGAGCAGCCAGTAGCACGCTGGATTAGCCTGCTATGGTCTGCCAGGCTGCAGCACTGCGTTGACAATGTGTGTGTGTGTGTGTGTGTGTGTGTGTGTGTGTGTGTGTGTGTGTGTGTGTGTGTGTGTGTGTGTGTGTGTGTGTGTGTGTGTGTGTGTGTGTGTGTGTGTGTGTGTGTGTGTTCATGTTTTTCTATCCCGGTGGGGACCTGAATGCACACAGACTCATGGGGACTCGTGTCACCGTGGGGACCTAAATTGAGGTCCCCATGAGGAAACAAGTTTATAAATCATACAAAATGAGTTTTTTTGAAAATGTAAAAATGCAAAGGGTTTATGGGTAGGTTTAGGGGTAGCGCTAGTGTAAGGGGATAGAATATACAGTTTGTAAAGTATAAAAACCATTAAGTCTTGATTATGGATATTCCCCACAAAGATAGTAAAAAAATGTGTGTGTTCTTCTGTTAAAGTATAAGAGAAAGAAACACACACTTTCATACAAAACTACTTCATTGTGTGATCTGCTGTTAAAAAATGAATGGATATGTCATGGAAAGAACTCTAGGTGGCACTATAAGGGCAAACTTTCATTCATGAATAGCATTTGATCAGCTTCAAGTCACTTCTCACTAAGGTGCACAAGAACATTTTATAATACCTGGATAAATCTATCCGTTAGAATTCCCATGCATTATATCAATAATATTTCCTTACTGTGGACATTTTACCAACACTTAATTGTTTCAGGGCTCTCCTTGTTTGATACTGTAACACAGTTTAATGCTATTCACATTATCATCAGGTTATCAGAATGTTCATGTAGAGCTTTCTTCAGATACACCACCAAGTATTACAGACCCTAAAACACCACACTAAATCACACTATGCTACATAAATCAAGTGGGTTAAGCCATTTATAAGACTTTAAAACCTTGATTTATGTGGTATAGTGTGCTTTACTGTTTTTGTATGGGTTTGTAAACACGCAAAAAAATCACTCCAAAAGCAATTCCTGTAAAGCACCTATCTTGAAGTGAAAGTAGTTTTTGGCCACAAAACCTTCCTACCTGTTCATGAGTCACCGTCTGGTAGAACAACTCAAAATAAACTACTGGTATATGTAAACCAAACTAAAGGTTTAACAAACCTTTTGAAAAAAGAGGTCCTGAAAAAACGAAAATGAGGAAGTTCTAACCTTATTGTGGCTTTTTTAGTTCACACTGACACTTATCACCAGGAAGTTGGTTCAGAAGTCTTGAGAACACAAAACTTCTAGAGAACTGTTTGAGAGAATGAACCTGCATGAATGAAAAGAGTGACCTTGGGGAAAAAAAGGGAATGAAAGGCCAATAAGAAACATTTATACTTAAGAGCATGTGACTTTTAAACAGTTTCTTCTGGAGTGAGTCACAGCTTCAAATGTCGTGTAGTGTCAGTAACTAAATGACTAACAATTGTTATAAAAAAAAAAACCTGCACTTCAAGACCTTGTGATTTGAAAGACAATAACTTTCTTAATATACTGCGATGTTACTGAACTCGCTAAAAAGTACACTCAAAACATTTGCATCTTACACATGCTCGAAGAAGAATACGTTTACAGATATATTGAACATTTTATCTGTCAAAACACACACACACAAGCAACGAAAGCATAAAGGTGTGAAATTCAACCGAGTCGAACTAATATCAAATTAGAAATAGGGGAATCCAGATATCAGTCATGCATGAATATGCAAACTTTCACACACACGATTCTGAGAAGATAAAACTACCCTGTAAATTAATACAATCCTCCCCAAAAAGGAAAGGACTAAATAAAAAACCCCAGATAGATGCACATAACCAGCCTCCTGTGGCTAATGCTAACATTAAGCTAATCTGCAGCTAACCATTCAAATCTTTGCCTTACGAAAACATAACCCAAACCCACAAACTCCAATCTTACTCTGAAGACACATACACAATTAGTCACAAAACAAAAAATAGAAAAGAACAACTCCTACATTACACATCGATGGCATCATATGTACCCTTATATTGCTCTAACCGTTTTGGTCACAATGCCAGTAATGAATTTAGCTATACAGTGCATGTTAGTTTTAGCATAAAATGGTGACTACAGAGCATCCACAGTTTGTCAGATGCATATTACATGCAAAAATATCAAGGGTGTTGTAATTTTCCATAAATTCTAGAGGGTCTGGGTGGTCAGGGATTTTTTATGAGTCTGATGGACACAAATGATGTTTAAAAGGCACCAAATTCATATCATGAGTGCTTTTGTGCACTTAAAGGCACAATATGTAAGATTTTTAGATTAAAATATCCAGAAAACACTAGAACAATGTTATATATTTTGTTGACTTGTGTACTTACATTATCCTACATTTTCCAGTTCCATATTTTTGTCTTTGCATAAAGCCAACTTTTATCCTGGCCTACTGTTTTACTGCATACTTGTGTGCATACTGTACTCACATCCTCATCACCAGTGCAGCACATACTCTTCATACATAGAAGTATGCTGATCGAGATCCACCCAGAGATCTTTTCTGCATATGAAATGGAAGACAACAAAAGAAACACAATTATTTTCTGATCTTATTTAAATATCATACGACATGTTTTCTCTCGTGACAACATTGTGAGCTCATCTGCATAAAAAAACTGTCCTTTCTGCTACATGTCATATCTTCACACAATCTCTCTTTGTTTTCTTCTTTCATTTCTTTTTTTTTCACATGTGATCTGTCAGACTAGCTCTTGAGAAGTCCAAGTAAAGACGTGTGGACAGATGTATGTCCACAGTGTATGTAAACAACAAGCCGATAATGGTAAAAATCCACCCAATACTTTTTTTTATAATCCACATCAATCATTATCAATCTCTCATATTTCCCCCTACCTTTGCTGTGAGAGTGTTTTTGTTTGAGTGACATACAACTTTAAAGACTCATAACTCCAAACCTATAGCATTTTATTATGGACAATCTAATGCTGGGAAACTGCTGATAAAAGACTATATTATATTATTACGATATTATTTATATTATATATATATATATATATATATATATATATATATATATATATATATATATATATATATATATATATATATATATATATATATATATATATATATATATATATATATAAAATAACACAAGGTATACATTTTAAAGCTTAGAATCTCAGCTTTCCAATGCATCTATCCATTTTGATCAACTCTTAAAGGGGGGGTTTCAGTCAATCTCATGTCAATCTTGAGTACCTATAGAGTAGTACGGCATCCTTCATATCTCAGAAAAGTCTTTAGTTTTATTATATTTATAAAAGAAAGATACGCTGTACCGAGTCTTTCCGAATAATGCCGAGCGGCTGGAGGCGTATCGTGTGGACGGAGCTAAAGAGCCACGAGTGCAGGCAGCTATTGCGTTGAGAGCGTCTGAAAGCTGTGACATGACACCCTTAAACATGGAAAAAAACTATATATAAACCAAATAAACCATGGCTATCAATCACACATATGATCCAGAATCTGAAATTGAACAGGAGAAGCAGCAACGACGACTACAGCAGGATGTCGCTATGTGGTGTGTACTGTAACTGTAACTATATTTGCTTAGCGGCTTGTCATGCGCATGTTTTACAACATTTGTGTGTGTTTACTCATGGTTTATGAGGACATAATTTGGTTTATGTGCTATTGTATGCGATTTAACGTTAGCAGTAGCAATCCAACGCACGACCGTGAACCTTAATCGCTGGGACTGCTCCATCTTTCATCATTAGAAGACCTACAAATCCGGAGTTGAATCGGGCCTTGCTTATAAACCATCATCGTCGAAATGCAGGGAACAAACAAAAACACTTGCACAACTCCGTTGCTGCTCCAGAAAAACAAACTCCATCCACTGTCCCATTAACGCTGGGTTCTTTGGGAAGCTGTGCAGGGTTTTCGTGCCTTGACAACCAAAAACACACTTCTTTGGTGACATTGTTGATTTCGTGAAGTCCTGTGACTGCAGCACAGCCGGCTTCCCTAAAGCCGAGCACAGCGCGTTAATGGACGTGCATTTGCTCTCTTGCTCTGGTCGTGCGTGCGCTCGCCCTTTCGAGAGAAGAGCCCGTATGGCCCGTACAAGGACATTCCGCCCTTGTTGACGTCACGCAGGCCCATACTCGAAAAACATAACATAGAATCAATACAGAAACAAACTATCTGTGATATGAGATACTAGTAACACTTCCGCGGATATTCCGAATCATAACAAACAGAGAATCTCAACTGCATGTGAGCATGTGAGAGCTGTAATTGTAAAAATTAGCTAAAAGAGGGAGTAATACTATTTCAAATGGAAATACGTTAGCCAATCACAGGAGTGGGTGTTTACACTGAAGTCTCACAGCAAAGACGCCCCTTAAAACAAAGCGTTCAGAGCAGAAGGCTAAAATCAGGATAGGAAAAATGCCTTTTATTTATAAATTATGACAATTTTTGATGTAAAAAGCATTCTAACATTATAAGTGCACCCCAGGAAACATCATAAAACAATTTAAAAAACGCAGTTCATGACCCCTTTTACTATTCGGCACTCATTCAGAACAGAAATTCTGATCAATTTTACACACATTTTCCAGTTCCATATTTTTGTCTTTGCATAAAGCCAACTTTTATCCTGGCCTACTGTTTTACTGCATACTTGTGTGCATACTGTACTCACATCCTCATCACCAGTGCAGCACATACTCTTCATGCATAGAAGTATGCTGATCGAGATCCACCCAGAGATCTTTTCTGCATATGAAATGGAAGACAACAAAAGAAACACAATTATTTTCTGATCTTATTTAAATATCATACGACATGTTTTCTCTCGTGACAACATTGTGAGCTCATCTGCATAAAAAAAACTGTCCTTTCTGCTACAACATGTCATATCTTCACACAATCTCTCTTTGTTTTCTTCTTTCATTTCTTTTTTTTTCACATGTGGTCTGTCAGACTAGCTCTTGAGAAGTCCAAGTAAAGACAGACTATAATTTGTCAAGTAAACGGAAATCTATCTATATAAATGATTCTAGCTGTTTGCTCAGTTTATTTAAATAAGTCAACAAATCTACACACGTTTAGTTTTTTACTTAATTGCCATTTTCACTCAATTTTATTACATTAAATGAAATTAAACTTGTAAAATGTTAAGTTAACCTAAACCATTTGTTTAACCTAAACCACTAGAGTTGTTCCAATTCCGATACTAGTATCGGAAATATCACCGATACCACAAAAGATTCTGGTATCGGTATCGGCGAGTACTTGAACCCATGTACCGATCCGATACCATTTTCTTAAACAAGACCTAGTTATGACTGTGAGCTTTGCTTAACCACTGCGCGGTTCTTCTTCGGTGCTCAGAATGCATTGCAAACACAGGAAGTTGTGCTGTGTTGCCACAAGGAACCATTGTTTAGAGCAGCGAAGAAGAAATGAAAATGCGTTAGCAGTAGGCTATGTCTGCTGTTTAGCAGTATTTCGTCTCTGTGTGGATGCCGGGCGCCCGCACGTGACACTCGCTAACTTTGTAATCTCTGCCGTGTGTCACTATCAAGCGGCAACCTCCCCCAGTTTCTCTACGTCCATATTCACAGTCTATGGTCACTATATGAGGACACGAACGCATAAACTGTCACTTCATGAGAATTTACCGTTTCATTTGGGAAAACTGTCATATAAGGAACACTGAAAAATCTTCACGGCAACCCGTCAAAATAAACGTTCGGTTTAAAACATTTTAAATTGCCAGAATATATTAGGCTACTGCTGTACAGTAGATTTAGCTACGTCTCTATGTAATAATAATATGTCTCTACTAATAATAATAATGCCTAGATGGTTGCTTATTTTTCACTTGTTTTGTTGTAAAGAGATTATTTTCTGATTAATATATATAGATTTTATATTCCTACATTTATTTGTTGCACTGTTTTTTCAGTTATATTGTAGCCTACAACTAAAATACCTTTTTCAGTTTGCAGTGTTAGATTTGTGGCTGCATTTGAAGTTCTTTTTCGCTTAAGAAAAATAAATAATATTACTGTCAAATGCATGTCAGATAATAAAAATACTGTAATAAATACAGTAGTTCACCATGTATTTGTTCATGTTTTATTAAGGGATAAGTCTGAAGCACACCATAAAATAATTCTATCAATTCATACAGGGCTAGTAGTGTATACAGCTGTATATACAGATACACACCCAGGTCGGATCAGTACTCGGTATCGGCCGATACCCTGAGCCCAGGTATCGGAATCGGTATCGGGAAGGGAAAAAGGGTATCGGAACATCTCTAGTTGGGACTACAAGAATCATTTATGTTGCACTGAGCAGTGTATTTCTAGTTCCCAGCATGCTTTGCATAAGGATGGATCAGGAGAGTAAAAGTTGAAATTAAGTGCTGTTTAATAGTTACCATTATGCTGAAGTGTAGTTGAAGTGTTGTATAGCTCAATGAGCAATAATGCCAGTGATGAGAAAAGTTTTACTTGATCATTACTTGCAGGCTACAAATGTTACACTTAGCATGTGAACAAGTGTTGCGTTGACGAATTTTTATAGAAATAAAAAAATAAAGAAAATAAATATGGTCATCAGTTCTACCCCTCTTTATCCTACTTTATCTAGTAGGAATGACATGATTTTTTTTAGTAGTCTTGACCATATTAATTTAAGTTCATACAATAAGATTACAACAAATCATTTCAAACCAATTAGATTTGCTGGAAAAACGTAATTCAATTTCGTGGAAAAGTTTTCCATAATTTAATTAAGTTCGTTCAACACGTTTTTTTGAGTGTAGACTTGGAGACTGACAACGCACTTTACCAAAGAACAATCTGATAAAACAAAACAAAAATCCCCCCAAAATTCTCAAAATAAGGCTGTGAAAAGGCTCTATTAAAATGCACTGATTAAATGTTGAAATGGCGTTTATGTAGATGCAAATTTCACAAAGGCTGCCAGTTGTCATCCAACCTGAGCTCAAGCGTTCACAACTATTTTTGTCGCAGAGAGATCAGTATCTCATTTATATCCTGTCCCCTGTGGTCAGGAAATATCGCAGTTTCACATCACTTTAATGCAAGTGAACTGATAATTCATAGAGATCATAGCCAACAGCACACATTCAGACATGAAGAGAGAATAAAACCCAAAGCATTAGGCCATGAAATAAAAGCCTTCAGCTTTTTAATATGAATCTTAATAGCTTAAATTTCATTTGTATACTTGCATGATGGAACTGAAGTTTTAGCCATGTTATGCATCAAAGTATTTCTAGACAGTTTTGAAATTATTAAAATTACATTCTCTGTGGTCATGGCTTGGTGGTTAGTACATGCATTGATGGTGGTTAGTAATTGTGGCGAGCAGCGAGGCAGAGGGACCGTGAGAGCGGGACGAGGCCGCGCTCATCAGGGTGGATGGGTGCCAGCTGCGCTCTGCAGCGTTTTCGTGTCTCACAGAGGAGTGACGGGAGTATAAAGGAGGAGCGGCGACAGTGAAGGACGAGAGAGGACCAGGCCTGGGATTTTGCGTTGTGTTTTATTTACGTTTTGTTTTTGTATGTAGGCGGCAGTCGTCCGTGAGGGGCTGCCGCCGCCATTTTATTTTGTGTTCATTTATTAAACTTGTTGAATGTTCGCCGGTTCCCGCCTCCTTCTTCCCATAAGAACAAACTGCATTACATTGGTGCCGAAGCCCAGGAGGAAGCCCTCGCTGCTGAGGGGGATCTGCTGAAGATCCGGTGGGACGGACATCTCGCTGCCGTGCCCCTGGGTCGAGGTGGGGTGGCTGCCGTCCTAGAGGGAGCGGAGGAGTCACCGGTGTCCGCCGTGGGCCAGAGCCTGTATCCCTCCGCCGTGTAGGGGAGGAGCAGGGAGTGCGCTGGACTCGCTGCCGGCTGCCCTCGACAGGAGGAACCACCGCCGGCCGCCAGGGGGCGGAGGAGGATTGGGCCATCCACCGAGCGTCCAGTGCCATCGCATGGTACCTCGAGGAAGAGCCTCTCGGCTGGCTGAGGACCGAGCAGCAGTGTGTCTGGGAACCGGACCAGAATTTTTTGTTTTTTCCTTTTCTCCTCTCTCCACTCTCTCGTCTCTGTCGCTCCTCATGCTCCCGGCTCCATTCTCTCACCTCTCTGTTCTTACCCCCAGGTGCCGCGGCCGCCGTGATCGCGCCCCCCCACCCCTCAATTGGGGGGGAGGGGGGCGGGGAGTAGAGCGCAGTCTCGGGAGTGCCCCCCGGCCTGCGAAGAGCGTTGGGGGTATGTGGCGAGCAGCGAGGCGGAGGGACCGTGAGAGCAGGACGAGGCCGCGCTCATCAGTGTCGATGGGCGCCAGCTGTGCGCTGCAGCGGTCTCGTGTCTCGCGGAGGAGTGACGGGAGTATAAAGGAGGAGCGACGACAGTGAAGGACGAGAGAGGACCAAGCCTGGGATTTTGCATTGTGTTTTATTTACGTTTTGTTATGTGTGTGCGCGGCAGTCATCCGTGAGGGGCTGCCGCTTTTACTTTCATTTTGTGTTCATTTCTTTTTGTATGTAGGCGGCAGTCGTCCGTGAGGGGCTGCCGCAACAATTTTATTTTATGATGATTTATTAAAGTTGTTGAACGTTCGCCGGTTCCTGCCTCCTACTGCGTTACAGTAATTAATTCCATCAGCAACAATTAAAAAATGCAAGTGACTTATCCTTGATTTGAACACCTATGATCACTATTAATTCAAATAGAAGAGTCGAGTATAATTTATACATGCACACACACACACTACGCTTGCTGTGATAGTCGGTGTTACCGGTGGTCAGCCGCAACAACGGTTACATCACTTGCCCACTACGGCACTGCCCCCCACTGTCATTTTGATTTTTATAGTAGTAAAAATCCTAGTTCAGTTAGAGAACAGACACTACAATTAAAAAATGTATGCTTAATAAACCGTGAGGCGAACGAGAGTCGTAGCATAGACCAGCAGCAGATTTCATTCATCACTAGAGTGAGGAGCTGACTGATGAGATGATGGCGGAAGCGAAACGTAAAAGCGCCTATTTAAGCGATTTTGTCATTGTACTGTTTTGTTGTTGTGTTTTAATTTTTTTTCATTACCAAAATTCAACATATTGACAGAAAATGATAACTGAGAATCCACGTTTCGCTGCCGGGAGTCCAATTGTTTCTCTGAATTGCAGCGATCCATTTGCTTCTCTTTTCTGTAGCTTTCAGCAGATCTGTAAAAATATACTTCAGATTTCTTGTCAAATCTGTCCACATTATTCCTGACTAGCCTACTGTGTTTTGAATTATGGGTGGCACTTCCGGTTTGGGGAACTTCCATTCAAAAAGACTGAAACGAATCATTTCAAACCATCAGACTGAATGAGCTGTCAATTTTCCTTCAAGGTTTAATTTTAAGACATCATGACAATAATGTGTGGCGGATTAACGCATAGGCTAACCTATGCTGCAGCCTAGGAGCCTACATGATCAGGTGGCCTCTGTTCAGTGTTTTTTACATATAGCCTATTTTCTTAATAATCTATTTCTACAGTACTAGTAATTACTAGTTAGTGGGTGGAAGTCTTTAAAATAAAATGCAATTGATGAGCACAGTCAGCGCACAGCGCGCATTTTTAGGGCAGTTCTCATGTCGCATCTAAAAAACACATGGAAAAAGCTAGTCGCTCCGCTTTCTCCCCCTTTTCAAATATCGTCCCTGTGGCGAGGACATCCCTATGCCTGCCTCCTGAGGCAGACAGACTTGATAATGGCATGCAATTCCCCCACTCAAACCACTGCCGCTTGCGGCTTCTGCTACTGAAACACTGCCATAACTGTTGGTCTAGGATCTATTTTCTTCGTAATAATAATATCATATTATTAGCGAAAAAGAGTTGGCAAAAGATCCAGTGCGTATCTGTATTTGTGCTTGTCAAATGATTCAATATCCAATGTGTTTTCGCTTCGGTGAGTAATGTAGCCAATCACAGACATGTTTGTTGATTTCTTGAATGCAATGGCCAATCACAGGTGTTTAAGTTACAATCCACTCACCGCTCAAGTTTTTGTTCAGTTCTGAGTTCTGCACATGAACAAATCCTCTCTAACAAAGTGTAGACATAATGTAAATAAGAGATTCATTGTGTAGTCAGCTTCACTGATTAGTATAATGGAACTTTGTGAGATTGCGTTCATTGAATGAGTGACAGCTTTTAGCTCTTTGCCCGCTGTCTAGGCAATATTAAAAAATTATGAATAGGCCTATAATCAGAATTTGAATAAAACTTTTGTTTTCTATTCTTGACAAGCGGCCACATACATGCTTCAACACATAGGCCCATCCGCATACGTATAAATGCGGGATTTACGCTTGAAATTGTGATGAAATGTATGTATTGAAGTCAGGCAATATAAATGTCAGTAAAACACGATTCCTGGCTGCATGTCAATATCCATGGATCACTGGATCTTTAGTAAGTTGTAAGGAATACTATATCGAGTCCAACCTTTAATTTAAAAGCACTGTCAATATTCTGATTACTTTCGTGAGACTGATCAAGCTATTATATTTAGCTAGTATGAGTAACAAAATGCTCTCTCTGCGTCCAAATTTGACTGTAATAGTAATATTAAAACTGACACTTCAAATTAATAAAAAATAAGTACGTCGGAACTGACCGACGAATTGGGATCTGATTTCAGAGACCAATTTACTTCGAGTGTTTAAAAACGAGCCAATGAAGATTGGCATGCGATTCACGCATTCCACGCTCCGCCCCGCAGCGCGGGTATAAATAAGGAAGTGGAATGCATGATCATTGCTTTTTTCTGCTGAGGAGCCGAACTCGTGACTCGGCCTCCCAGCGGAAGCACAGCACCTGGCGACGGGACGTACGTCTCCGTTCCCTCCTTCAGGGAACGAGGGTTACATACGTAACCGAGACGTTCCCTTTCAGTCGGTCACGTTCGACGTACGTCGGAACTGACCGACGAATTGGGATCTCTACCAAAACGCCAGGGCGCTGGCCCTTCCAGCGTCCTGCTTGAGCGCACTGGACCGTCTTAGATGGTACGGAAGTCAGGGCTCCAAGCAGGGAGGTCAGTCACTGCTGTTTCTGCAAGACCCACCCAGTGTGACTATTGGATAACGCTGGGAAAGCGTGCCCGTCCTGGAGACGGTACGCTGCGGAGCCACGTCCTTCAGTAGAAGGCTTGGTGGCGGAATACACATAAGGACTAACCTGGCAGGGTAGTGCAACATATGGCAGTCTCTGGGGTGGTTCCAGCCTGGTTCCAGGGGGGAAAGAACACGCCCAGAGACGACAGAGCGGGCTCTGTCAAGGGAAAGACACGGGGCTAGCCAAGTAGGGTAGCAGATACCGTGGAAGAATACACATATGGGGTAGCCGTTAGGGGACCGCTACATATGGAACCCAGCCTACACACACGTTACACAAGCATACGGGTGCAGGCCTGGCATCAGACGGCCGCAACGTCTGGCACCGCAGGGGGTGACGGAGGAGCTCGACAGGGTTAGCCGTTTCCGGGGAACACAACTGGAGAAAATGGACGCACGTATCCGGCCCAGAGGGCGGGAGTGGCGTTGCAAGCCGACACTTAGAACGGGCACTTAGCGCTACTGGCCCCTGGGGGCGAGGATGCGGGAAGATACCGGCTCTACACGGAGGCTATAGAATCTAGCGAACGTGTTAGGTGTCGCCCAGCCCGCAGCTCTACAAATATCTGTCAGCGAGGCACCTTGAGCCAGCGCCCAGGATGAAGCAACACTCCTTGTTGAGTGTGCTCGCACCCCGAACGGGCAAGGTACGTCTTGGGACTGGTAACCCAAGACGATGGCATCCACTATCCAGTGGGCCAACCTCTGCTTGGAGACAGCCTTTCCCTTCTGCTGGCCTCCGTAACAGACGAAGAGTTGCTCTGAGGTCCAAAAGCTTTGAGTCCGGTCAACGTAAGCGCGAAGAGCGCGGACGGGACATAACAAAGCCAGGGCTGGGTCTGCCTCCTCCGAAGGCAGTGCTTGCAGGTTCACTACCTGGTCCCGGAAGGGAGTGGTAGGAACCTTGGGCACATATCCAGGCCGGGGTCTCAGGACAACGTGAGAGTTGTCCGGCCCGAATTCTAGGCACGATTCGTTGACCGAAAGTGCATGCAGGTCCCCTACCCTCTTAATCGAGGCCAATGCCGTCAGAAGCACTGTCTTCATTGACAGGATTTTAAGCTCCACAGACTGCAAAGGCTCAAAGGGAGGGCTCTGAAGTGCCCTGAGCACTAGAGCCAAGTCCCAAGAGGGTAACGAGTTTGGACGAGGAGGATTTAGCCTCCTCGCACCTCTGAGGAACCTGACGATTAGGTCGTGCTTTCCTAAGGACTTACCTTCGACTGCATCGTGATACGCCGCTATTGAAGCGACGTACACTTTGAGGGTGGAGGGAGACAGCCTTCGCTCCAGCCCATCTTGCAGAAAAGAAAGCACGACGCCAACCGAACACCTTCGGGGGTCTTCCCGGTGGGAAGAGCACCATTCAACGAACAGGTTCCACTTCAACGCGTAGAGGCGCCTCGTAGAGGGGGCTCTAGCAGAAGAGATGGTGTCCACCACTGCCTGTGGTAGACCACCTAGAACCTCCGCGTCCCGTCCAGGGACCAGACATGGAGTTTCCAGAGGTCTGGACGCGGGTGCCATAGAGTGCCCCGTCCCTGAGAAAGAAGGTCCTTCCTCAGGGGAATCGGCCAGGGAGGGGCTGTCGCGAGGAGAGTTAGTTCTGGGAACCAGGTCCGGTTGGGCCAATAGGGCGCAACTAACAAGACCTGCTCCTCGTCCTCCCTGACCTTGCACAGGGTCTGTGCAAGAAGGCTCACTGGGGGAAACGCATATTTGCGCAGGTCCCGGGGCCAGCTGTGCGCCAGTGCATCCGTGCCGAGGGTGCCCACGGTCAGGGAATAGTACCACCGGCAATGGGTCGAGTCCGGAGAGGCAAACAGGTCTACCTGTGCGGCTCCGAAGAGGTCCCATATCAGCTGGACCGCCTGGGGATGGAGTCGCCACTCTCCCGGAGGTGCAGGCTGCCGTGAGAGCTCGTCGGCTGTCCGGTTGAGCGCACCTGGGACATGAATGGCCCGAAGCGACCTCAGATGCTTCTGACTCCAAAGGAGGAGGTGGCGGGCGAGTTGGAGCATGCAACGGGAGCGTAGACCACCCTGACGGTTGATGTACGCAACGGCTGCAGTGCTGTCCGTACGGACCAGTACATGCTTGCCACGTAGCGGCCCCTTGAGGCGGCGCAGTGCCAAGTGTACCGCTAACAACTCGAGGCAATTGATATGCCAATGCAATTGAGGTCCCGTCCAAAGACCTGCAACTGCATGCCCGTTGTACGTGGCCCCCCAGCCCGTGGAGGAGGCATCCGTGAAGAGTACAGAATGCCTGGACACTTGTTCTAAGGGCACCCCGGCCCGGAGAAACGAAGCGTCGGTCCACGGGCTGAAGGTTCGACGGCAGTAAGGAGTCACTGGGACCCGGTACTGGCCGCTGTGCCACGCCCACCTCGGGACTCGGCCATGGAGCCAGTGTTGAAGCGGTCTCATATGAAGCAATCCGAGCGGCGTTACCGCGGCTGCAGATGCCATATGCCCCAGGAGCCTCTGAAAAGATTTCAGTGGGACCGCTGTCCTGCTCTTGAACGAATTCAAGCAGTTCAACACCGACTGGACCCGCTCTTCCGTAAGGCGCGCAGTCTGGCTGACCGAATCCAGCTCCATACCGAGATAAGAGATCCTCTGTGTGGGACAGAGTTTGCTCTTCTCTCGGTTGACCCGAAGACCCAACAGGCTGAGGTGACTGAGCACCATGTCCCTGTGTTCGCACAACTGTTCCCGAGACTGGGCGAGGATGAGCCAGTCGTCGAGATAGTTGAGGATGCGAACGCCGTGTTCTCTGAGCGGAACAATGGCTGCCTCTACGACTTTCGTGAAGACGCGAGGCGACAGGGACAGCCCGAAGGGCAAGACTTTGTACTGATATGCCCTCCCCTCGAACGCAAAGCGTAGGAACGGTCTGTGTCGAGGAAGGATAGAGACATGAAAGTACGCGTCCTTCAGGTCGATCGCTACGAACCAATCTTGGGGACGGATGCACTCGAAAATGCGTTTCTGCGTTAACATCCGGAACGGGAGCTTGTGCAGGGCCCGATTCAGGATACGCAGGTCCAAGATTGGCCGTAACCCACCCCCTTTCTTGGGTACAATGAAGTAGGGGTTGTAGAACCCCCTCTTCATATCGGCTCTCCTGGAAGCTCCACCGGCGCAGCGGGTGGGGGAGGGGCCCAGGGAGCCATTTGACCCATCGGGGAAGCCCTCACCGTCACCCTTAGATCACCACCAAAGCCATCAGCCAAAGTAGCAGCCCTCTGCTTTGCAGCGGGAGGGCCGCTAGATCGGGGGATGTGCAATGGGGCCCCACCTCTTTCGAGGTATTGGAGCCTGGACCGTAGCACTGCGATGGTCATGTTCCCGCAGTGGGAACATGAGTCATTCACGAACGCTGCCTCAGCATGCTGAACGCCCAAACACGTGAGACAACGAACGTGACCGTCAACTGGAGATAGAAATCGCCCGCACCCAGAAACACACGGTTTGAATGACATCTTGAAAAAGACGCAGGGTCAAACCGTGTTGCTCTTTTAGATAGGAAACTGCTCTTTTACGTGCTGAAGCACTCAGGGAGATGACCGCGGCACCACACAGTACAATAGTGCAAGCCTGTGTGTGCACTCAAACCGGAAACGCCCAGCGAACCAACTCTTTGCACTCCGTCTGAAGCAGTCACTCGCTGACGCGCCGTCACACCCGCACTTGTAAGAACAGTCCTCTTCAAACACTCTTCGTAGAAACAGGAAGCAGTAGACATTCGCTGTTCGGCTCCGAAGTAGAAAGCAATGATCATGCATTCCACTTCCTTATTTATACCCGCGCTGCGGGGCGGAGCGTGGAATGCGTGAATCGCATGCCAATCTTCATTGGCTCGTTTTTAAACACTCGAAGTAGATTGGTCTCTGAAATCAGATCCCAATTCGTCGGTCAGTTCCGACGTACGTCGAACGTGACCGACTGAAAGGGAACTAATAATACTAATAATACTAGGTGTAACGTTAATGTGTCTTGGCTGACCACTTGTGATCGGATAAAAAATATATATGGCAAGAGCTCAGTGGCAGCATTCTTTTCCTCATGATTTTTTTATTTTATTTTTTTTCCTTTGTATTTCGCTGTAATATGAAAAAGGACAACATAAAGGCTACTGCACATTTGTGGTCTGTTCTCCCAATTTAATATACAATATATCCCATTCACTGGAATGTACAAAGAATCTCTTGTATTTCTCCTCAAATCCTCACGTCTCTTTCCAGGTTTGTTCTCACAGGTAAATACAATCTGTCAAAATTGCACAAAACACTTTGAAATAGTATCACACTGAAGTTAATGATATTTGTGATTATGACAATTATGTTATATAATACAGATATAATACTACAGTGATATTTAACCTGTCCGTTATTGCTGAAGAATCACACTTTTGGGGTTATTCATGGTCTGTTGGAAGTACCTTGTTGATGCCTTTACACTTTTAAATGTCCTTTTAATGTGCGATGGTTGAAGGGTGAGTATAATGCCATCTCATTGTAGCCTACCCAGTTTAAAAAAAAACCCGCATTATTGTGTTCACTGATTGTTTACAGTTTGATGGAAGTTACCCCCATAATTCATGCAAAGCATTATGGGGCGTAGGAATAAGGTGGATTTGTACAAGTCAATCTCAAAGCTCTTTTCTATTTTAGCTGTTTTGTTTGTTTTTCATGTCATTCAGCTGAAACCAGTGCTGCCTCTCAATCTTTTTGCCACTCAGTGGGTGTAACCACAGTCCCTCCGGAAGATGGTGACGTCACGTGCATACCCTCTATAGAGTGGAGCAGGTATGACGTGACTTTGTAGGCCAACCGGTGTTACGAGATTTTTGGTTTCTGAGATTTTCGGTTTCAGTAGGCGGAGCTCATATGAATATTCATGAGTTTACCGGACATGCGCGTGGAACTGAGAATTTTAGTTGACGCACCTTTGTTACTCAGCAGGTTTAATGGATTATCTCAAAAAAGGTAAATAGTTTCAGCGCGAGTTTATGCCTAAACTACAACTAGCCTATTGATAGTCTCAGAACAGTTTAATGTTGTTTTTTTTGTAAATTATTTGCACGTTTTGTGCAGTCGTCTCTTTGAGCGTGGCATGGTTGTTGGTGCCAGACGGGCCGGTATTTCACGATCTGCTCAGTTACTGGGATTTTCACGCACAACCATTTCTAGGGTTTACAAAGAATGGTGTGAAAGGGGAAAAACAGGCGAAAATGCCTTGTTGATGCTAGAGGTCAGAGGAGAATGGGCCGACTGATAAGCTGATAGAAGAGCAACTTTGACTGAAATAACCACTCGTTACAACCGAGGTATGCAGCAAAGCATTTGTGAAGCCACAACACGCACAACCTTGAGGTGGATGGGCTACAACGGCAGAAGACCCCACCGGGTACCACTCATCTCCACTACAAATAGGAAAAAGAGGCTACAATTTGCACAAGCTCACCAAAATTGGACAGTTGAAGACTGGAAAAATGTTGCCTGGTCTGATGAGTCTCGATTTCTGTTGAGACATTCAGATAGTAGAGTCAGAATTTGGCATAAACAGAATGAGAACATGGATCCATCATGCCTTATTACCACTGTGCAAGCTGCTGGTGGTGGTGTAATGGTGTGGGGGATGTTTTCTTGGCACACTTTAGGCCTCTTAGTGCCAATTGGGCATCGTTTAAATGCCACGGCCTACCTGAGCATTGTTTCTGACCATGTCCATCCCTTTATGACCACCATGTACCCATCCCTCTGACGGCTACTTCCAGCAGGATAATGCACCGTCACAAAGCTCGAATCATTTCAAATTGGTTTCTTGAACATGACAATGAGTTCACTGTACTAAAATGGCCCCCACAGTCACCAGATCTCAACCCAGTAGAGCATCTTTGGGATGTGGTGGAACGGGAGCTTTGTGCCCTGGATGTGCATCCCACAAATCTCCATCAACTGCAAGATGCTATCCTATCAATATGGGCCAACATTTCTAAAGAATGCTTTCAGCACCTTGTTGAATCAATGCCACGTAGAATTAAGGCAGTTCTGAAGGCGAAAGGGGGTCAAACACAGTATTAGTCTGATGTCCACAAATAGGGCTACATTTATACAGGTTTATGAACAAATGATAACAATTAATAAAATACCGTTTTAAAGCATCTCAAACAAAGGAAAAGAAAAGCACAACGAAATGAAATCAATACGACTAGTTGAAGTTTGCTTAATGCCTGCAATCTTTCCGTCAGGTAGGCTACGACTGCACAAAACTTGCAAACTAATAAGTAGGCTACGTCGTAAACGCAATACACAATGGAAGTTTAGGCATATATTTGCACAACATTGAAACAATATACCTTTTCTTGAAACAATAAACCTGCTGAGATACAAGGAGCGTCAACTAAAATTCTCAGTTTCACGCGCATGTCCGGTAAACTCATGAATATTCATGTGAGCTCCGCCCACTGAAACCGAAAATCTCAGAAACCAAAAATCTCGTAACACCGGCAGTTAGCATCGCACTGGTTCTCTTGAGAAAAACTCAAAAGGATTTTGGATTATCGCTAAAAACAAGCTCTGTGATCAATAAACGTTTATGATACTTACACGTTTTGTCCATCAAGATAATTATCACAGATGAACACAACTTTTATTAATTTTGAAGCCTAAATGCAGCCGCCAGAAGTTAAAAGCTAAAGGTAGGCTACACACTAACTACACCACGGAAATTCAACGTCACCATCACTAAGCTTCTGACAACTCTTTCAGTTTTTATCTAAAAACATTTTCCCAGAATGTTTGAGTTAGACTAGTTTATAAGAGCACAATTATGAGCATAATGAGGCTGTAAAAGTGATGACGTTTAATCTCCTCGACAGCCTCTGTGATCCCATTTAGCCACTTGTTAGCAACTGTCTTTTTCAAGATACATAACAGCTTCAAAAAAATCACGAGTGGGTGATATATACTGATGTATATTTTATGTCGTAGAATAAAACCTGAAAGTGTATTGAGCTTGTTTACCACAGACCTCAGCCATTTAAACAAAATCCCATTAAAAATTGCGCATTTGCAAGCGAGGTGCAAAATAGGGAAAACTCCAATGTCACCCCTCCCGGTGATACCAGTATTTTTCATGTTGCAAAAAGGATTTATGGCCAATTGCACGCTGCAAAGTTTAGGAAGTGACATAGTGAAATAGTAACGCATTAAAGCAATGTAAAGGCAGACTAATAGATTAATAGAAAAATATTCATTGTAAAATATTTTTGATATTCTAAATAATATTAAATGTCTCACTGTACACTCACTGCTGTGGTGGAGCCATTGCTTAGCCTACATCTGCACTTTAAAGGGGTGGTAAACCACAATTTCACTTTTCTAACTTTAGCTAGTGTGAAATGTTGCTGTTTGAGCATTAACAACATCTGCAAAGTTACAACGTTCAAAGTTTAAAGCAAAGGGAGATAATTGCTTTTAAAGAAATCAATTTCTAAGGACTACAGCAAACGGCCACTAGGGACTACTAGACATACCTCCAGGGTCTCTGACATCACCAGCCCCAATATTTACATATGAGACAGAGGGGAACAGGTCGCATTTGCAGCAGATATATGCTGCCCATCATAAATCAAAGCATGAGACAGACAGGGGTCTGAGGAGAAGAACGGAAAATGTGACATAATGGACAATATTCGTCTGTATTTGCAATACACGAGCCGCGGTTCAGCTGCGCGAGACAAACACTGCCAGTGTGAATACACGATGGGCGCGCGCGGCTTCAGCTGCACATTTTACGGAGGAAAGCTTCCACAATCTTCGCGAGTTCAATGAAAGATTCTCACAACGGCTTGTCCTGAAAGATGGATTTAAAAACAGAAGCTGTTTACGGGCCACAACCTGGAAGTATGATTTATTTTTCGTTGATGTGTTTTCCTGTAATAGTTCGTATTGTTAATTGTACGTTGTAGCAAGGAAGTACACAGATGACAACGCTCATTTGGCTCTGCAAACCAGTTTGTTAAATGCTCATTCATACTTAACGTTATCCGACAAACACCTAACGTTACAAACTTTTTAAAATCTCAACAGCGAACTTGGCATTAGTGTAAATTATTCTTTGATTAGAGCTTTTATGTATTGTTTATCTACAGGCATGCTAAACATGGTTCTGTGTTTGATTTGGATACTAGTAAAGTCAATGTTTAGTGTTCGTTCTTGCGACAGATATTTGGCTATAATCGTTCTATACAAAAGTAACAGTGCCATTCAGTAGCGATTACTATAGATCCGCAGTCTTTACTCTTGAGGACTGAACAGATTCTGCTCGATCATCTTCACTAAAATTGTCTGGGTCTGATTCGGGCTCAAATTAGTATGGTTTTATTGACGCCATTGTACTAGCATTATACAAAGCACAGTCTACCGGTAAAGGTAAGGGGCGTGACGTTTCCGACAAACGTGCACTAGGCGGTTAGCGAATCACAACACACTGGGCCAGCTAACCAATCTGAGCCCATTGCGTATTTTTGAGGGACTGGCTTCATACAACCCGGAAACCATCAGACCGTTTTTACAAGGAGGGACAGAGCAGTGTAGAATATAGGTAAAATATATGAAAAATAATGAAATTTTTTAAAAACGAAGCATGAACACATGTTACAGTGCACCCCACAAACACAATCAAGCCTTCGAAAGAATGTGTTTTACCACCCCTTTAAAGATGTTTTTATAGATCACCTTTATAGAGTACAATCTGTGATTTGATTATGATACCTGTAGGCATAATAGGCCTAAGATAAGAATCAATCAAATCAAAATCAAATCACTTTATTGTCACACAGCTATATACACAAGTGCAACAGCAGGTGAAATTCTTGGTGCAGTTCCGAGCAACATAGCAGTCACGACATGACATGTACAACATTTAAGCAACAACAGATTACACATCTGATGCGCCCACAATTACTCACAGCACAGTAAACTCTACAATAAACAATAAATAATTTACACAATGTGAGTGTAGTTCTCACAGCTTTAGCCAATATACACATACTTACAATATACATATACTTTAAACAATATACACTAAACATACATTAAACAGTATACATTAAGCTATAATAATAATAATAATATACAATGTACAGTATACATTATTATTCACAGTAGAGATCCAATTATGTACAATAGGTGCTATATGATAAATGATAAATAATAAATGATACATAAATGTGTATATAATGTGTGTGTATCTACAGTGGGTTGTGCGGAGTGATATTCTGTCCAGTGTGTGTTATGATCCTGATGGATCAGGAGTTAAGTAGTCTGATTGCTTGTGGGAAGAAGCTGTTCTGAAGTCGGCTGGTGCGTGTTCTGATGCTGCGGTACCGTCTGCCTGATGGCAGCAGTGAGAGCAGCCCATGGTTCGGGTGGCTAGAGTCTCTGATGATCCTCTGAGCTCTCTTCACACACCGCCTGGCGTAAATGTCCTGGAGGGAGGGAAGCTCACCTCCAATGATGCAGCTGGCCGTGCGCACTACCCTTTGCAGGGCTTTGCGGCTGCGGGCGGTACTGTTGCCGTACCAGGTGGTGATGCAGCCAGTCAGCAGGCTCTCGATGGTGCTGCTGTAGAAGCGTGTGAGGATGTGGCGGTTCATTCCAAACCTCCTCAGCCGTCGCAGGAAGAAAAGGCGCTGATGAGCCTTCTTCACAACGGCCTCGGAGTGGACGGACCATGAGAGTTCCTCTGTGATGTGGACACCGAGGAACTTGAAGCTGCTGACTCTCTCCACCGGTGCTCCATCGATGGTGATGGGGCGGTGTTCACTCTCATTCCTCCTGAAGTCGACCACCAGCTCCTTGGTCTTGCTGACGTTGAGGGAGAGGTTGTGCTCCTGACACCACCGTGTCAGAGTGTGCACCTCCTCTCTGTAGGCCGTTTCATCATTGTCGGTGATAAGACCTACCACCGTCGTATCGTCAGCAAACTTGATGATGGTGTTGGAGCTGTGGGTAGCCACACAGTCATGTGTGTACAGGGAGTACAGGAGTGGGCTGAGAACACAGCCCTGAGGGGCTCCAGTGTTGAGAGTCAGTGATGAGGAGATGTTACTGCCCATTCTGACCACCTGGCGTCTGTTTGACAGGAAGTCCAGGATCCAGCTGCATAACAGGCTGTTTAAGCCTAGAGCCCGGAGTTTAATGTCAAGTATGGAGGGCACAATGGTGTTGAATGCTGAGCTGTAGTCCACAAACAGCATTCTCACATACGTGTTCCTCTTTTCCAGGTGGGAGAGAGCAGTGTGTATAGTGGATGAAATGGCATCGTCAGTGGAGCGGTTTGTGCGGTATGCAAACTGCAGTGGGTCCAGTGAGGGGGGGAGAACAGAGCAGATGTGGTTTCTGACTATTCTTTCAAAGCATTTGCTGATGATGGGGGTCAGAGCAACAGGACGCCAGTCGTTTAAGCAGGTGTTTTTTGACTGCTTAGGTACAGGCACAATGGTGGACGTTTTGAAGCATGTGGGGACCACAGATAGGGAGAGGGACAGGTTAAAAATGTCCGTGAAAACTCCAGCCAGTTGGTGCGCGCACGCTCTGATCGCACGGCCGGGAATGCCGTCTGGACCCGCAGCTTTACGGACGTTCACTCGCCGGAAGGATCGGGTTACATCCGCGACAGATACGAAGAGTGCACTAACCTCTGTATCTTCAGCCGCGAGCTCTCTCTCCGCGAGGGCGGTGTTGGTTCCCTCAAAGCGAGCATAGAAGGTGTTGAGCTCGTCCGGGAGAGAGGCAGCGGTGTTCACGGTGGAGTTTGTGTTCCCTTTATAGTCCGTGATGGTGTTAATTCCCCTCCACATGCTTCTGGAGTCGGTGGTGTTGAACTGTCCTTCAATCTTGTCCCTGTACTGCCGTTTTGCTGCTCTGATGGTTTTCCGGAGGGCATAACTTGCTTGTTTATGCTCCTCCGCATTACCGGAGTTAAAGGTGAAGGTTAGCGCATTGAGTGCCGCGCGAACATCCCCGTTTAGCCACGGCTTCTGGTTTGGGTACAGCCGAATTGTTTTGGTCGGAACAACGTCATCTACGCACTTCCTGATGAAACACGTTACGCTATCAGCGTAGACCTCGATGTCGTCATCAGAGGCCGACCGGAACATCTCCCAGTCCGCGTGATCAAAACAGTCTTGGAGCATAGAATCTGATTGGTCCGACCAGCACTGGATGGTTCTGAGGGCGGGTGCTTCCTGTTTGAGTCTCTGCCTATAAGCGGGCAAAAGGAGGATTGACGCGTGATCTGATTTGCCGAATGGTGGGCGTGGGAGTGATTTGTATCCATCCTTGAAGGGGGAGTAACAGTGGTCTAAAACACGGTTCCCTCGCGTGTTGAAGCTAACATGTTGGTGGTATTTGGGTGCGATGCGCTTGAAGTTGGCTTTGTTAAAGTCTCCGGTCACAATAAACGCAGCGTCAGGATGCGCGGTTTCCTGCTCACTCACTGTCCTATACAGTTCCTTTAGTGCCCGGTCTGTGTCGGCTTGCGGGGGAATATACACAGCTGTGATGATGACCGCTGTGAATTCCCTCGGTAGCCAGAATGGTCGGCACAGAACCATGAGAAATTCCAGATCAGGAGAACAGAAAGACTTGATAGAATGTACGTTCCTCTGATCACACCAGGATCTGTTGATCATAAAACATACACCCCCGCCTTTGCTTTTCCCTGAGAGATCTTTTTCTCTGTCCATTCGGTGCACGGAGAACCCCGTGGTTTCGATGGCCGAATCTGGAATCTCAGCAGACATCCAGGTTTCTGTAAGGCAGATAATGCAGCAGTCCCTCGTGTCTCGCTGGAAAGAGATCCGTGCTCTCAGCTCGCAGAGTTTATTGTCCAGAGACTGAACATTAGCCAGTAAAATACTGGGAAGCGGGGGTCGGTTTGCGCGGCGTCTAACTCTGATAAGTACGCCGGCTCTCTTCCCTCTTCTCCGGCCGCGTTTGCGTGGTCGGGCCGTCCAGACAAAGGGTTCCGCTGCTGTGTTTGTAAGCAGCGTGTCGTCACTGAAGAATTTAAAGTCCGGTTTTCGGTGTGCGATTGCCGAACCAATGTCCAAAAGTGTCTGTCTGTCGTACTTAGTAAGGCAGACAACATCCAAGACGAAAAACATAAGAACTATAAACAGAACAAACAAAAAACTACAATGTTCCAGCGGAGCTCGCAACGTAGCAGCCATCCTCGGCGCCATCTTGAGATCTTGATGATCTTGAGATCATCTTGAAGATGGTCAAATACAAATATTTTTTTACTGATTATTATTCAGGGCTGTACAGTGCGACATATATGTACGTGCTGTACGTACGTGCTACAAAAAAATCGGTCTGTGCGATGAATATATTTACCCCAGTGGCACGTGTGCGATACAGTTTAGCATGTGAGAGAGCTCGTTTAAAGGTCCCATGGCATGGCATTTTTCTATTATTTTATAGTGTTTCCTGAGGTGTACTTATATTGTTAGTATGATTTTTACATCATAAAATGTCATAATTTAGAAATAAAAGGCATTTTTTCTATACTGCTGTTTGCCCTGTGGCTGAATGCCCTGCTTCAAGAGGCGTGTCTGCTGTGAGACTTCAGTAAAAACGCCCACTGTTGTGATTGGCTGACATCTTTGCATTTTAAATGAGCGGAGGGGGCGTGGTTTAACGAGGCACGAGCAGGCACGAGTCTGCCAGAGACGGATGGACCTGAGTTCACTTCTCATCAGTTCTCAGTCTCAGCATATTATCTCAGTCTTATGTAATGGGGTGCCCCCTGAAGGTGAGCTCTGGTGCGTGAGTGGATGGAGCTGGGCGGAAGTTAAGCTCGCGGCCCCTTTAAAAATGCGGTGATTTTCCCGTTCACTTCCGTTTTTCCTCTGGCATGATAGGCAGGTGTTGCGCAGGTGCATCTCGAGAGCATTCTGGTTTGCATTAAGCATTGTGCTCGTTCAGCGCCGTGGACCTGTAGGGCTGAAAATCCTCTCATTTTGGGCCTGAGGGTGTTCAACCGCATCAACGCATTTTGGGGTACGTCACTGCATATGATTGTTGCCGCATTATTAATTTTAGCAGTGGCACTTATTAATGGTGGCCTATTTATTTAGCGTGATCCAGACAGTATTGGTGGATTGTTCACCACTCTTACCGAGGGCTGGTTAATTCTGCTGCAGGTAGGTTTTATGTGACTTTGTAAGTCGTTTGTTACTGAATGTAATTTTATATTCTATATTTGTTATATAATTACAAATGTGGGTAACTATTTTATAGAAATCGGTCTGCTGCTGTTTTGCTGCTGTGCTGTGCGGTGGCTCGTCACTGCGTCCCGCAAGGTTTCCTTCAAGTACACACGATCGTGTGTGTGGGTGTATGCCCAATCGCACCAACCTGAGTTAACGCGCCTCTTTGTGAGCGCGTCTTCCTTGGTGAGCGCGTCCTCTTCAGAGCGCGTGTTCGAGTGAGCGCTTGCGTGAACGCGTGGTGGAGTGTATGTGTTGAGACCATTTGATGTTATGTTTCCTTTGTGATGGATTTTTATTGTATTTTGTTTCTTGTGTTGTCGTTTTATTTTCTTTTTGTGTTTTGAACACTGTGAGTGGCTATTGTCACCTTTTTGATTGTTTATCAATTTCCAACCATCAATAACCATTAAGGGCTATTATCTACTGTGACAGGAAGGTTTATATTTATTTTGCTTGTTTGTGTGGATTGTGGTGTTGGTTGTTTATTTGGGTGTGCTTGATTTCGTTTGTTTAATGATTTGTATGGTGTTAATTAAGGTTGTGTGAAACTTTAATTCTTTTTTTCTTTTTAACCTTCCCTTCATAAGTGTTGAATTATTTATTGGGATCTTGATATTCAAGAGATACATTCACAGGTGGCCACGGGATGGTAACGTTTTTTGTTGTTGTTGTGTGTAAATGTTATTTGATTTTGTATATTTTCTTTTGAAGTTGTTTTATGTATGGTTATCCTTTTAAACCTCTACGAAAGGTTGATTAAAGATTTGATGTACACATCTCTGCTTGTCTTTTCCATTTGTTTGGGAGACCTGTAGTTGAACATTTACAATACATATATTTTATATTTGGCGGCGGTAGCCTCCGCCACATTTGGCGTAGTCAGGCAGGGTCTGGTTTCAAGCAGAGGTGTGTGCTTCTAATTCTTGGATGCTTGGTTGCTGGTTTGAAATTAGAAGTTAATTTTTTTTTTGTTTTGTGTTTTTTTTTTTTGTGTTATAAATTTGGATGTTGTGTGAGTGTCTATTTTACAGCAGCAAAGCAGCAGCGGGCAGTGATCAAGGCAAGCTTTCTCGAGACTGGTGGTTTCGTAAAATTCCAGTGAGTAAGGTATTTTTTTCTCCCCCTCTTCTCTTTTTGAGTTTTACTAATGGAGAGTGAGTTGGACGAGCTGCGACAGCAGGTCCAGTCCCTGCAGTCGGAGAATGAGCAGTTACAGCGTCAAGCTAATTCTGCAGCAGGACCCTCGGTTAGTGCTAGCTCGGCCTCTGACACAAATGTTCGTGCCCCCAGTATGGTGGATGCCCCCAGGCCCATAGCAGAGCGTGTTATTCTCGTCCCTAGAGAGAGACGATGTCCCATATTTAGTGGAAGGGGAGATGATGTGTTTGAATGGGTGGAGGAGATTAAGAGTAATTTACGGGCTCGGAATTTATCAGTAAGGGAGGAAGCTCTGTTTATCCTTGATCATCTAGGGGGGTCTGCCAGAAGTGAAATTAAGTTTAGATCAAGGGAAGAGCGGGAGGATCCAGAAAAGGTGTTTTCTGTGTTAAAGGAGTTGTATGGCTGTGCGCACTCCTATATTTCCCTTCAGGAGCAGTTTTTCTCACGTAAACAGGAACAGGGGGAGTCCTTACAAGACTTCTCACATGCTCTTTTTGCTTTGATGGAGAAGGTGGTACAATGCGCTCCAGGTGGTGTACCCAACTCAATTACTTTACTCAGGGATCAGTTCGTAGAACATGTGACTGATAACAGCCTATGCCGTGAGCTTAAGCGCTATGTCCGGCTCCATCCACAGTCTACCATTTTGGATGTAAGGAAAGAGGCAATTAGGTGGGTTGAGGAGGGATTTCGTCCTGATGCACGGGAAAGAGGTTACTCTGTTCCATCTCTCGCTACTCAGTATAGAGTCCAAGGACATAGTTTACCTCCCAGTGCTAGAGAGAATCAGACAGAGTTGGTTGAATTGAAGGAGATGCTGAGGGCCCAACAAGAGCAACTCAACCAGCTCACTCAAGGCCTGCAGCAATTGCAATCTCGGCATGCGTTTAATCAGCCTAGGCGGGTTAACCCTATTATTTGCAGGCGTTGTAACCAACCAGGCCATATTGCTCGAAATTGTGTTTTGGATTTTCATAGATCTAGCGAGCAGCAGGCGTCTTTTTCACAGAGGGGTAACTCTCTGAATCCTAGTAGGCCGACGGAAAACTTCAACCCCCTGAATTGATGAGCCACACTTCAGGAGGGGTAGCAGTTGGCTCTCGGCTCTCTGAATTTGGTGGGAACCAGGCCATTTTTAAATTATTAGGTAATTGCCCTTCTGTCACTATTACTATGGGTGGGGTAGAGGTTCCTTGTTT
Organism: Romanogobio albipinnatus; assembly: GCA_023566225.1. Lineage (NCBI taxonomy): Eukaryota > Metazoa > Chordata > Actinopteri > Cypriniformes > Gobionidae > Romanogobio > Romanogobio albipinnatus. Next base: position 56,219,244 of record CM042240.1, read on the forward strand.
ATTGGACACTGGGTCAATGGTGACCACCATTTCAGAGAGGTTCTTTCTCCAACATTTTGAGCCTTGGGGTAAAGAGAAGTTGCATAGTTGTGGGTGGTTGCAGTTGCGTGCTGCAAATGGCTTAGATATACCATATCTGGGCTATTTGGAGTTGGATTTTGTTGTCCTGGGGAAGAGAATACTGAACAAAGGGGTACTTGTTGTGAAAGATCTGTCCCATTCCTCCTTACCCGGTGGGTTCCCTGGGTTGTTGGGCATGAATGTTATTCAGGAGTGCTATAGGGAGTTGTTTAGTCAACATGGGCAGAATCTTTTTGACCTTCCTACTGTGAAAGAGACACCTGCGTGGCATTCTGCCTTGCAGTATTGTAAGAAGACTGAAACTGATGCATGTAAGACCACAGAACGTCTAGCTAGGGTTGGAGGTAGAGAGGGGTTGCGAATCCCTGCCGATTCATTGCGTTTTGTGCCTGTTACATTCTCCGTATCAGTAGGATCTTCACCTGTGCTGTTGTTTGAGCCTTTGGGGAAAGAAAATCCGCTTCCTGCTGGCCTATTGGCCTCTGTATCTCTCGTACCAATTGCCCGAGGGGTGGCTTATGTACCTATAGTTAATGTAGGGGAACAGGATGTCCTACTGCAGCCTCATGTTGTGGTGGGCACCTTGTGTAAGGTCCAGACTGTTTTGCTGTCAGGTGGGGGTGATCTTGTTGTACCATCAGAGGAACAAGTTTGTCATCAAGCCACTATTGCATTGCAGTCTGTCAAAGTGGATAGAGTGGAGGAGGCAATTGAGAACATGGATTTGCTTCAATTACCTCAGGACAAACAGGCTCAGGTCAAGTCCCTTTTGCGCCAGTATAGATCTGTTTTTTCAGCTCAGGAGGGTGACTTAGGCTGTACGGAGCTCATCGTTCATGAGATTCCCCTGCACGATAGTGAGCCTATACGGCAGAGATATAGACGTCTACCTCCTTCAGATTATGAGGCAGTTAAGCAGCATATTCACCAATTGCTACAGAGTCAGGTAATCAGAGAGAGCTCCAGTCCGTATGCCTCTCCGATTGTAGTTGTGAGGAAAAAGGATGGTCAGATTCGTCTTTGTGTTGATTATAGGCAGTTGAACCATAAGACACGGAAGGACGCTTTTCCTCTGCCCCGGATCGAGGAGTCACTGGATGCCCTGTGTGGAGCCCAGTGGTTTTCCACATTGGACCTTGCCAGTGGCTATAACCAGGTTCCAGTGGCAGAGGAAGATAAGTGTAAGACCGCTTTTTGCACACCCTTTGGGTTATTTGAGTTTAATCGAATGCCCTTTGGGTTGTGCAATGCCCCTAGCACCTTTCAACGCCTCATGGAGCGCATGTTCGGTGACCAAAGGTTCCAGACGTTACTGCTGTATTTAGATGACATTATAATATTTTCGTCTACCATTGCACAGCACTTGGAGAGGCTGGAAATGGTCTTTGCCCGATTACAGCGGGAGGGACTTAAGGCCAAGTTAGAAAAATGTTGCTTTTTCCGGCAAGAAGTGGGCTATCTAGGGCATGTGGTGTCTAGGGAGGGTGTGTCTACAGATCCTGCCAAGATCAGTGCAGTGGCTGAATGGAAGCGCCCAACTAATGTAACTGAATTGCGGTCTTTTTTAGGATTCGCAAGTTATTATAGGCGTTTTGTAGAGGGGTTTGCTCAGTTGGCCTCCCCGTTACATCGCCTTGTTGCAGAACTGGTAGGGACAAAGAAGAAGAGGGGTTCTGGAAAACCGATTGAGAGCTGTTGGACTGAGGAGTGTGAGCAGGGGTTTCAGAATTTGAAGCGGCGATTGGTGTCTGCTCCTGTACTGGCATATGCAGATTTCTCCCTCCCGTTCGTGTTAGAAATTGACGCTAGTCATTCTGGCTTAGGGGCTGTGCTTGCGCAAGAAAAAGATGGTAAGATGAGGCCAGTGGCATATGCTAGCCGGGGACTCAGACCCACCGAAAGGAATATGCAAAATTATAGCTCCATGAAGTTGGAGTTATTAGCCTTGAAATGGGCTCTGACTGAAAAGTTTAGAGACTATCTCTTAGGGCAGAAGTGTACCATTTATACGGATAACAATCCCTTGAGCTATTTGAAGACTGCTAAACTCGGTGCTTTAGAGCAACGCTGGGCTTCCCAGCTAGCAGTGTTCGATTTTGATATTCGATATCGTCCTGGCCGCACTAACGGTAATGCAGACGCTTTGTCTAGGCAGTACACCGTGGCTCCTTCTCAACAGCAGGAATATGGTACTGCTCTGCCGACCACTCTGGTAGAATTGTTGGACCGAGGGAGGTCAATAGAGGCAGTACAGAGCACAATCTCTGCTTTTGCTACAACCTCAAAAGTCGACTTACGACAAGCACAGGAGCAGGATTTGGTCATTGGTCCGGTTCTGGATTTCTTTTCTTCCAAAGTGTATCCGAATAAAGAACAACGTCAGTCTATGTCAAAGAGATGCTTGGAATTGCTTCGTCAGTGGAGCCGGTTGTTTGAGAGAGATGGCTTATTGTATCGTTGCTTAAAGCTACCAAATGGGGGAGAAGAGGTGGACCAGTTGGTGCTGCCGGAGGTTTTGCAGGCAGAGGTTTTTGAGAAATTGCATGGTGCTCATGGCCATCAAGGGAGGGAGCGAACATATGAGTTGATCCGCAGCCGGTGTTATTGGCCTGGGATGGAGGCTGATGTTCGGAAACAATGCCAGGAGTGTAGTCAATGTGCAATTGCCAAATCAAATCAGCCACCAGCCCACGCTCCAATGGGCCATTTGTTGGCATCAAGACCTAATCAGATCTTGGCAGTTGATTTTACTACTTTGGAGCGGGCTAGTGATGGCAGAGAGCATGTCCTTGTTATTACAGATGTGTTTTCGAAATACACACAGGCTGTTCCCACACGGGACCAGAAAGCATCTACGGTAGCTAGCATCTTGGTTCATGAGTGGTTTTATAGGTTTGGTGTACCGGCGCAAATACATTCAGACCAAGGTCGGAGTTTTGAGGGTGCAGTAGTCTCCCAGCTCTGCCAGTTGTACGGAGTTCAGAAGACTCGCACTGTCCCATATCACCCTCAGGGAAATGGGCAGTGCGAGCGCTTCAATCGAACCCTCCATGACTTACTCCGTACACTGTCCTTAGAGCAGAAAAGGTCATGGACTTGTCATATTGCGCAGGTATGTTTTGCATACAATACAACTCCACACCAGACTACCGGTGAGTCACCGTATTTTCTGATGTTCGGGCAAGTCCCCAGACTTCCGGTTGATTTCCTGCTTGCAGCAGTGGACGAACCTGCCAGTGGACGAGTGAACGACTGGGTGGTTGAGCATAGAGAGACGCTTAAAGCAACCTATGTACGAACAAGGGCTCGGTTGGATAGAGCTGCAGAGCTTCGTAAGAAGCGCCACGGTCAGGTAGGAAGGGAATGTGTACTGCCGGAAGGTCGAGAGGTTTATTTGCGTGACTATGGTGTCCGTGGTCGCCATAAAATACAAAATCATTGGTCCAACGTGGTTTACAAAGTTGTTAGAGCTCCTAGGGGTGATGGTGGGGTATACACGATCGCTCCGGTAGACAACCCTTCCCGGGTAAAGCAGGTGCACATATCTCATTTAAAGTCAGTACCACAGATAGCATGTCCTGACCATATGGTTGACCCAGGGTTAGAGCTATCAGGCAGTGATGAGCTTTTAGCCTCTACTACCGCAGTGGATGATTTGGACGTAGCCCTTATAGATGTAACCCCCGCTACCTCAAGTTCAGCAGAAGTAGATCTACCACTGGAGCCTGAGAGGGTTTTAGGAAGCCCGGTTGGAATGGGGATTGCAGGCCCTATGTCGGTTGTTGATCCCTCCCGCCAAACAAGGGAGGGGGGTCAGCGTCAAACAACTCGGGTTACTGCTGGGAAACATTCGAACCCTTATAATCTACCAAGGTCCGCAGCAATTGTTCAGAGTGTACATTTGGGCAGAGAGCTTGTGAATGAGTGTGACCGAGTTGCAATGGAACAGAGTTGCCCTTTTCGCCCATGGTTGTAGGTTGTATCATCGGGACGATGATAGAAAAGCCAGGGGTAGAATGTAATGGGGTGCCCCCTGAAGGTGAGCTCTGGTGCGTGAGTGGATGGAGCTGGGCGGAAGTTAAGCTCGCGGCCCCTTGAAAAATGCGGTGATTTTCCCGTTCACTTCCGTTTTTCCTCTGGCATGATAGGCAGGTGTTGCGCAGGTGCATCTCGAGAGCATTCTGGTTTGCATTAAGCATTGTGCTCGTTCAGCGCCGTGGACCTGTAGGGCTGAAAATCCTCTCATTTTGGGCCTGAGGGTGTTCAACCGCATCAACGCATTTTGGGGTACGTCACTGCATATGATTGTTGCCGCATTATTAATTTTAGCAGTGGCACTTATTAATGGTGGCCTATTTATTTAGCGTGATCCAGACAGTATTGGTGGATTGTTCACCACTCTTACCGAGGGCTGGTTAATTCTGCTGCAGGTAGGTTTTATGTGACTTTGTAAGTCGTTTGTTACTGAATGTAATTTTATATTCTATATTTGTTATATAATTACAAATGTGGGTAACTATTTTATAGAAATCGGTCTGCTGCTGTTTTGCTGCTGTGCTGTGCGGTGGCTCGTCACTGCGTCCCGCAAGGTTTCCTTCAAGTACACACGATCGTGTGTGTGGGTGTATGCCCAATCGCACCAACCTGAGTTAACGCGCCTCTTTGTGAGCGCGTCTTCCTTGGTGAGCGCGTCCTCTTCAGAGCGCGTGTTCGAGTGAGCGCTTGCGTGAACGCGTGGTGGAGTGTATGTGTTGAGACCATTTGATGTTATGTTTCCTTTGTGATGGATTTTTATTGTATTTTGTTTCTTGTGTTGTCGTTTTATTTTCTTTTTGTGTTTTGAACACTGTGAGTGGCTATTGTCACCTTTTTGATTGTTTATCAATTTCCAACCATCAATAACCATTAAGGGCTATTATCTACTGTGACAGGAAGGTTTATATTTATTTTGCTTGTTTGTGTGGATTGTGGTGTTGGTTGTTTATTTGGGTGTGCTTGATTTCGTTTGTTTAATGATTTGTATGGTGTTAATTAAGGTTGTGTGAAACTTTAATTCTTTTTTTCTTTTTAACCTTCCCTTCATAAGTGTTGAATTATTTATTGGGATCTTGATATTCAAGAGATACATTCACAGGTGGCCACGGGATGGTAAGGTTTTTTGTTGTTGTTGTGTGTAAATGTTATTTGATTTTGTATATTTTCTTTTGAAGTTGTTTTATGTATGGTTATCCTTTTAAACCTCTACGAAAGGTTGATTAAAGATTTGATGTACACATCTCTGCTTGTCTTTTCCATTTGTTTGGGAGACCTGTAGTTGAACATTTACAATACATATATTTTATATTTGGCGGCGGTAGCCTCCGCCACACTTAGTTACAGCATATACTTCAGGTTATTAGTCTATTTCTAGTCGGAGGGACTGTCACTCATGTCAGAAAGTTAGTAACTTTAGTAAATTATGGATCAGCGCTGACTGGAGACGCGAACCGTTTAGAACGATTCAGTCCAATTTGGTGAACTGGTTCGGTTCACTAAAAAGAACCGATTCAAAAGAATGATTCGTTCGCGAACCGGACATCATGGAGACGGAGCGATCGCTAACAAAGTTATTTATAGTACCTACTGAGTTATGAGAGCGCTGTCAGTCAGCGCTGTGAGTTTATTGTGTTTGTATCTGAGAGTTCTGAATAAACACGAGTCCCAGTCACACAGAGTCCGTCTTCATCATTATTCTACCAACTTTGTAACACATGCAATGTACCATTACAGCGAGATGAACGAGTTAGTAAGTGTTGAGTATAGCATTATTTCTAGATATGTTCCAATCATATGAATAGCGTCAGTGACGCGCATTGAGTAACGTTACACAGCGCAAACAAAGACACAACAGCAGTAATCGAATGTAATCCAGTTTATTGTGGGGAAAGATGGCTAGCCTAGCCCAGATATGCTCACGCTTACCCTCCTTCTGCTTAATCTCACGCCGCGTTTGGTGTCTCCGCTGTGGGCCAGATGCAGTACTGGGGGTCGGGGATATTGAAGACCGAGCTTCGGCGTGTGTGAGGTTTATCTCTAAAGATGTGACTGCTGATGTTAAACAGAAAAGACTGTATGCACATTTTAGAACCGATAGACGCGACGAGGACGTACAAAAACACTGACTCACAAGATAGAAAACACGAAAACACCGTTCTGTCTGGAGAGAGAGAAGCCGCTGCGTGTGCACGAATAATAAATAATTAGCTACACATCAGAAATTACTGATCACAGATCAGAAGGAACTGAAAAAAGACTTCTGTTTTCATTTGTACATCCAAACACTGAGAAACTGCCTGCATTCACTCGTTCACAAGGAATGATCTCTCGAGCGTTTGCATGGGCGTGCCAGATTCTCTGAGCGGAGGAAAGGGAGGTAACCGTTCCTGCTTGGACGTCAAAACAGGAGACTTCAGGATTGGCTCGTCTGGCCTGTCATTTTCTCAAAGGCAGAGAGAGACAGCCAGAACTCGTGTTTACACCGATCAACATTTCTATCCACTTGGGGACAATATTCAGGCTAGGGGAACTCATATTAATGTTGAAATACCTCATAAAATGAAAATTTCATGCCATGGGACCTTTAAGTGAAGGGAGAATTTGTTTTGTGTTCGTGTGAGGTTAATCTAGGGCTGCACGATTAACTGAAATTAAACCAAAATCGAGATTTGTGTGTGTGAAATTATGAAAATCGCTTCAATTTTTTAATAAATAAATAAATATATGTGCAGATGAAGCGCAGCACTGTTCAGGGCGGATCAATCGTTCGCAATAAATGCTGCTCTATCTCTGCATGCACTGTGAGATGGAGTCATTGGCATTTTAGTTTGAAAAGCAGCACGGTTTGCATGAAAAATTGCTAATAAAAGCTGTCAATCGCGGGCTCGGTGAGCACCGGGAACCCGGGACTATCTGAAGGAGGTGGCACTGGAGCTGTGCCACGATTCACGTGAATCACGTAAAACAGATTCGGGTGCGCATTTGTTCAGGAAGAAACGTCACCTGCATATGTGTTTTAGCGTATTACATTGTATTTAGTTCAATAAAACACATGTAAGGGATGATGGTGTTGATGATTTATCTTGGATACGAGTGTATTCGCGCATATGCATGTAATCAGGGCAACAAATGAACTTCATGCGACGCACACACAGTAAACCCAAGTCGTTTACCCAGCTGCGCATAATAGCACCAAATGAATAAAAACACAATATATTTACGGTAGTGTGTTTTCTATCATCTGCCGTGCACATGTTTGATGACGTAAGATGAACAAGTGCACCAGGTTCGATAGAATCAAGTTGAGTGTGAAACCAGACCAGCGCTGCGGGGGACGCCGGGAACAATCGCGTTTGGACATGACCCCAGCAAACGTGCCCAGTTGTAACGGTCACCAGCTGGAGTGCCCTTGAGAGCCATCAGAGGGCACTCCACATAAGACTATTATCACTCACAAACTACATTTCCCATAACTCACTGCCCGAACTCATCATCACTTATCACTGATCACATTCACCTGTACCTCATTCACTGATTGCATTCACCTGTGTTTCATCATCCTGTTAGTCTATTTATACCATGTTCATTCATTCACTCACCGCGAAGTCTTGTTAAAATTGTTACGCTGCAATTCTGAGCATTCTCCTGGTTTTCTTGTCTGTTGGTTTTGGATATCTTGCCCTGTTCCCTGGATTACTCTCTTGCCTCTGGTCCCTGCCTGTTTTGTTTGTTTGTTTGTTTGTTTGTTTGTTTGTTTTAACTGCCTGCCTGTGCATGACTCTTGCCTGTATTTTGGATTACGCCTCTGGATTGTCCTCAAATAAAGTTGCAATTGGATCCACCTTCGAGTCTCGGAGCAGTTCACCAGACACCAGTGTTAAAGCCCCCTTAATGTGTATTAGAAAAAGCAACAACCTCTTTCCAAGCTTGTAATGAGAAGCATTTACAAACCTGTTGTCCAACAAAAGACAACATTAATCGAGTGTTTGAAATAACCTACTTTTGTAATCTGACACAGAATGAGGCAGAAATTATATTATTTTATATATTCTGCAGAACAGTGATAGATTTGCGGTGTTGAGACGTGTACAGTACTTTTTTTCTTTCTCAGTGAATAAATTAAATAAGACAAAAATTAAGACATTACAGTCACATTTTTTATCATAATTTAATATTTTATTATAAAACCTTAGACCTTTCTAATGATTTATGTTTTCTGTAAAATATAATAATAATAATAATAATAATAATAATAATAATAATTGTTATTATTATTATGTTTTATACATGTGCTACAATTTTGTGGGCTGTGCTACAAAACTTTCAACCTCTGTAGCACCAGTGCTATGTGCAAAAAAAGTTAACGTACAGCCCTGTTATTTATTTTAAGTTAAGTTATATTGTGCTTCATTTGTATAATTAGCATTTGCTGGAATGCTAAAAAATGTTCAGTGTTAAATAAATATTTTTAAATTGTAGTTTGTCATTTATTTTGCTTTTTAAAAAAGCAAAAAGAAAAGACAAAATAGTAAAAAGCTAATTTTTACTATTTAATTTATACAATGGTGAAAAAATTGGCAAAATAAATGAAAAAAACACACGTTTGGTATGCGGCTTCGGCCTTTGGTCAAGTGTTTTATTATTATTCGGCTTCGGCCATTTCATTTCGGTGCATCCCTAAGAGGAAGAGAAAGAGTGAGAAATTTCTGACACTTTCAGGATATCCTGCCTTTTACTGGAAAGCTCTTATTGCTATCTGAGTCTGCATATGGGAGTTCATGGGTGTCTTAACATGTGTGTTAGCAATTGAATGTTGGAGTATGAGTGTGTAAATTTGTGTTTGTGGGAGTCTTCTGTACGAAAGCTGTGAACATTCATTCTCCATAATAAAGTGGTGTTCATGCTGTAAAGGTGAATACAGTCAATGTATTGATCAAGATTATTATTCAGTTATTTAGTTCTTGGTTCATATTCAGCAGCATGTTAACCCTGTTCCTGTTAAAAAAAAAACAGTTTTTGATGACCAAACAACTATTGTTTTTACCCAACTGAGAAAAAAAAGGAACTTTTGGTTTTGAGCTAGTTCAAGTAAATGATCTCATGTGTGCACTTCAGTAATGAGAACACAGCCTTCAAACACACACACAAGGAAAAAGATTTAAAGTTGAATGCAACAGACCAAGAAAAGCACTCTTTAATCCAAGCACTGATAAATGGAAAGTTTACTAGCCTGCTTTTGATGACAAAAGAAGGTAAGAATGTTTTTAAACAATATGTACTTTTAGATGAGTATTAAATTGTGTAATATGCTTTCAGCTATTGAAATTCACAGACATATATGTAGTATTAAAATTCGCCAAATTTAAAAATCACAAATGACATATGTGGAAGATATATTTAGGATATTTATTTAAGATCATGTGAGTGAGTTCATGATATAGAGCTCTAATGGGGGGGGGGGGAATGCTTTTTTATCCCTAAGATTCTCTGAGAAAATACAACATTTAACCTAAAAAAAAGTAAAAGCGTGAAGATATATTTGGAAGATGTTTTGAGAAGAAAAACTAAAGCATTAAACTAAATTCAGTGAGTTTTATGCTTAAAACAAGAAAAAAAGACCAAAAAATGTATTCGATTTCTGAAAACAAATTCTGCCAGAAAGACTCGGGAGAATAAATACTGTGACAATTATCCATTTATTAACAACCCAGCAAGCAATAAAGTACACTGGCATAGGCCCCGTCCTTAGATCGCAATCTGAGGGTCCGGACTCTGCATATCCTGCCTGAAGACGAAAGCAGAGGCGCAGCCGACCCCCGAAATTGTTTTTTGTAGTGCATTCACAAGAACACCAAGAGTTGTTGTGGAGAAAACACATTTCACGTCAGTGTAGGAACAAGGAGTGAAGAAAAGCATGTTTCTGTTTCTTTTGACCTTTCAGTGAGTTCACTCACCTACGTTCGCTTCTAAACATAGCAGCCCTACCTTACGCCCTGCAACCTTGAAATGAAAGCGTAAACTTAAAAGCGGCAGAAAACCATAAGAAACTAAACTAACTTTTAGAAAAACTACAAACATTATAAATTCAATTCCGACAGAACGTGTTCATTTGGACCACATCTCTTTTCCCCTACGCCCCTTACAGTCTTTTAAGCTTAGGGAAATCCCATTCTTTACAGTTTCCTGGCAGTTGCGAGAAGTGTGACAGAGTACTACGTCTGTGTTTTTTCACACTTCATAGCTCCATTAGTGGGTTATGGGTAGATGGTCAGGTTCACCGCAGAAGCGTAGTTTTATGTACAGTTATTGTACAAAACGTGTGCCATGAAGATCTAGGGCATTTATCAAGATCTGCACCATTAATTAAAATATGGATTTTAAACTCTCAACTGAAAGATGGATTTGGAGGTCACCGTGCTTTTGTCTCAAACAGTAAGCAATTTAAGATTTAAGAACTTAGTGATTTTAAAGAATTTTGTGCATCTTTCATTTTTAGATGCTTTGTTACGTTTTCAAAATAAAGTGAATTGTAATTTTATATGTTAAAACACTTCTAACTCTAGACATAACCAATGGTATGCGTTATACACAGGACAATCTGTTTGTCTAACCAATGGCATATGGGAGTAGTGTTTAGAAAACATGCTTGAATTATTTTTAGTTTCATTTGGTGACGCAAAAATAACTTCAAAAACAAAAAGTTTTCCGTGTGGATTCAGCATTTTTTGATGACAAAAAAAATGTGTGCTTAAAAGCAAAATGAATTTCTTAGAAGAATGTATATGGTGTTTTTTCTGTGTTTTTTAACAGCATAATGTCATTCATCTAAAATGACAATTCTGTAATCATTAACTCACCCTAATGTTTTGTTCCAAACGGTATGACTTTTTTGCTTCTGTGGGACACAAAATAAGATATTTTGAAGAATCTGTTTTTTGAAAGTCAGTGAGGTGCAATGTTGTTTGTACCCCGGCCCAGAGTTCTTCTAAACGAAGAACTGGAGGGTGAATAAACGATTACAGAATTTTCTTTTTTGGGTGAACTGTCCCTTTAAATTGAATGGTTCTAACCATCAACACTGGTCTGTAAATATTCAGATATCTTGGAAGTAACCAGAAGACTCGCCTGCTGTAAAAAAGCACCTGATCGTGCATCTCAGCTACAATGTTCTCCTCATGGATTCTGCATATGGTTTCATTCACTCTGCTGGTCAGAGGGGGCATTAGTAAAAAACAGTGTCTTCATCATGAAGTCAAGCCTGGGAAAGGTAAGAGAAAAAGATAACGCCTTCAAACATTATTGCATTCAATTCTCTGTGTATAAAACCTGTGTCCACTAGATAGACCTTATCAGTGGTCTCTCTAATCTTATTGTGTCCTCCATCCAGGACATATACATTGTATTATCCCAACAAAAATAAACCCTCATCTTGGACCTAATTTGACAGTCAATATAGATTTTCCTTTGCAGACGTAATTGAGGACGTGGCCAGTTAGATTGGCCAGTGTAAAGCAATTCTTAAGATCTGATTCCAATCTTGAAGGCCTTGTCGAATCTTAGTTTATAAAAAATCCCTTTAAGTTTAGCAATCCAAAAATGACATCACCCAGAGCTTTGTCAATCTAAGTCTCTAGAAGTTCCTGTCTGTGGTCACACGTCTGTGAGACAGCGATGCTCTTGGGAAAAGAAGCTTTGAAGAAAGGTTTTTTTTTTTCCAAACTGTAGGACAGATCATCATTGAACAGGCAATTTTCCCTGTAGAGGAATATGTTGTTATATGATATTTGCAGTGTTCATGCATTGCAATTTTAATGTGCAGTGGTTCACATGAAATACTTCTGGGAAGCATGTCTTGTAACGCCACATGTTAAAGGCACCAAGAACAGTAACTTTAAAAGATATATATATTAGCGTCCACACAGCGGAAAATGTAATTCTGTTTATTATAAGCACATGCTGAAGTTTTGTCATCTGTAGCTTTAAATGCTCAAACTCTTAAAACAGGATGTATTCTGATTGGCTGTCAAAAAAAAAAAAAATTGCAACGAAATTGTTTCTTAATGCCGTTATCATTATAGTTGTGATGTGAACTCAGCTATTCTTTTATATTAAGAAAGATTTTTGGAGCTATAGTGCTGTCAAATGATTAATCACAATTAATCGCATCCAAAATAAAAGTTTGAGTTTACATAAGATATGTGTATGTTTGTATATATTTAAGTTTTTTTTTATATTTATATATAAAAAAATATATTTATATTCAATGTAAATTATATACATTTATAAACAGTATATGCATGCAAATATTTATTAAATATACACATGTATGTATGTGCATTCAAATATACATAATAATTATGCACAGTACACACATATATTATGTAAACGAAAACTTTTATTTTGGATTTAATAATCGCAATTAATTGTTTGACAGCACTACTTTATAGTTAACGTTATAACGTGGGAATGGACGGTGAGAACAGACCTTAAGCAAGAGCTAAAAAAATAATATGCTAATTCTGTTTTTTTTTTTTTACTTAATACTCATACTTGTATAAGTGTATTTATTTGTATTAATTACAAAAAAATAAAGGAAAATAATTTTGTCACATTTCAAAGCCATTTAATATGGACGCTTGTTTCCACAACGGAATAAAAAAAATGTAAAAGATAATTGCAACTACAATAATTTGGGGGTGGTAGCATCATGCTTTGGGGTTTTTTTCTGCACATGGGACAGGGCGACTGCACTGTATTAAGGAGAGGATGACCGGGGCCATGTATTGCAAGATTTTGGGGAACAACCTCCTTCCCTCAGTTAGAGCATTGAAGATGGGTCGAGGCTGGGTCTTCCAACATGACAATGACCCGAAGCACACAGCCAGGATAACCAAGGAGTGGCTCTGTAAGAAGCATATCAAGGTTCTGGCGTGGCCTAGCCAGTCTCCAGACCTAAACCCAATAGAGAATCTTTGGAGGGAGCTCAAACTCCGTGATTCTCAGCGACAGGCCAGAAACCTGACTGATCTAGAGAAGATCTGTGTGGAGGAGTGGGCCAAAATCCCTCCTGCAGTGTGTGCAAACCTGGTGAAAAACTACAGGAAACGTTTGACCTCTGTAATTGCAAACAAAGGCTACTGTACCAAATATTAACATTGATTTTCTCAGGTGTTCAAATACTTATTTGCGGCTGTATCATACAAATAAATAGTTAAAAAATCATACATTGTGATTTCTGGATTTTTGTTTTTTTAGATTATATCTCTCACAGTGGACATGCACCTACGATGACAATTTCAGACCCCTCCATGATTTCTAAGTGGGAGAACTTGCAAAATAGCAGGGTGTTCAAATACTTATTTTCCTCACTGTAAAATATACATTTTATAAACTGCAACTAAAAATCGCAAACTGATGTTGAAATACATTGATGGAAATTGTATAGGTCTCTTACCGGTGCCACTGTAATCAAATTAAGCCTGTTTGAGGTATTATTTGTCTGAAAGCAAGAATATGACCGTTGATCTCTTGTTTTAGAATCTCCATTGATGGATTCCTTGCAGTGCCACAATGACTTCATGACCCATGTACAATGCAAGTGGGAGGTCGATCCACATCTTCATCCACAAGCTACAGGAAACATATCCTTGTTTGAACTTTACTACTGGGCAAAGCAAAAGTAGGTGAAAGAAAGAAAGAAAGAAAGAAAGAAAGAAAGAAAGAAAGAAAGAAAGAAAGAAAGAAAGAAAGAAAGAAAGAAAGAAAGAAAGAAAGAAAGAAAGAAAGAAAGAAAGAAAGAAAGAAAGAAAGAAAGAAAGAAAGAAAGAAAGAAAGAAAGAAAGACTACAGTGGGAAAAATTAACTCTCTCTCTCTCTCTCTCTCTCTCTCTCCTTCTCTGTAGAGAAATACATTGCGTCCAGCAAACACCCGGTGTGTTTTTACCCAATGGGAAGATCTTGCACGAGTGTCGCTATAACACTCAAAGGTTTAGCTCAGAAACAGATCACACTCTTTACTTCAAAGTACCCTGTATAGCCGAAGTCACAACTCTCAAAGTTGCTCAGTACGGTGAGTGTGTGAATTGTGCATGTATTTACCTCCTAAAGCATCTCTGGTGTGGAAAGGCATTTCACTGTTCTGTGTGTGTGATTTCAGGAAAAGTGAAGGCCCCGATTGACTTGACAGAGATGGTGGCTGACGGCGCAGGTCATCTGCTGTCCTGGGGAAGCCCATATCCTGCATCCTCAAATATCACAAGAACTCTTATGTACCAGCTTCAGTATCGCAGATACAGGCATGACTGGACTGTGAGTACACACATACAGTACATTGTCAGAAAAAAATGTGCAAATACTGTGCTCTATCTATGCCTAAAGGGTAAATATTCATTTAAGATAGCTAAGGTACTAACATAGAGATTCAATTAAACTTAAATCGATTAAAAATAACAATGAAGACATTATGTTACAAAAGAATGCTAAAAAACAGTTGTTTTACACAAAAATGTTAAGCAGCAATTAAAATTGATAATCATAAGAAATGTTTCTTGAGCATAAAAGCATCATATTAGAATGATTTCTTAATGATCCTGTGACACTGAAGACTGGAGAAATGATGCTGAAAATTCAGCTTTGAATCACAGGAATACATTACATTCGAAAAAATATTCAAATTATTTTAAACAGTAATAATATTTCATTATTATTTAACGTTTTATTGTATTTTTGATCGAATAAATAGCAACTAGACCCTTCTTTCAAAAGCATTCAAAATCGTACTAACTCAAAACTTATATGTAATGAAATAAATAATCTTAAATAAATGAGGAAATTCATCAAAGTGAACACCAAACCCCAAACGGCATTAAAGCGCTCACATAGGCCTACTCCAATATTATCTGATAGCAACATTTTCTAATAGGATACCTTGTGGATATCCTGTCTACCACAATATCTGTGTATCAGCAGCTTTGTTTCACTGTACTATCAAACAACACAATCTGACATTGTAAAGAAACGTCATTATAACCTCAAACTCAAGATTCCCAACTAAGATAAACCCTCCACATGAAAGAGTGATGTGCACGGTCTGAAACTGGAGATAGATCCACTGTCAAGATTTGGATATTTACATGGGTGAATGCTGAGTGTGTTTATATGAGTCTATGTATTCATGCGATAAGTTGGTGTGCCACTGCGCAATGTTTTCTTACCGATTAATGTTTTTTACTGCTGTAATCAGTATGCCTGTGGAAAAATAAGTGGTTGTGTGGTTTAATATGCTACTTGTAATATTTATGTAGTATACAGTATACTGATGAATTAATTAAAAACAACAGTGTAAATATGTATCACAAATTTTATGCGCCATGCAGTGACTAATAGTTTGCAGCTAACAGAGATATGCACACTCTTTTTTTCCACTCAGTAAAGCCCATTCCACAAACAATGCAGTCCTACTGTATGTTTACTAGCGATATAATACTAAATATAGAACATTTATTCACAAGACCAACGTGCTTTTAACGGCGGGCACTGACATCACTGCCATTACATGATAGGCTGCGGTGCCTCACGTGATCCAAATTAGCCATTACACTTTCTCCAATGGTAAGAGACGCTGGCTCACTACACATTGGGACACTGATGACTCTATTTCCAGTGACGTGACTCTATTTCCTCTGCTCCTCATTGTACAACATCATTACTGGTATTTATTAACAACAGCAGAGCTGATATCTTCCTGACATCACTTGTAATGTAACTTAAAGTACATTATCTCAAATACTTTGCTTGTTACTGCAACATTTCCGACTTAAATAAATTATAAATGTTAGCTAGATTGTGTTCATTACCTGTCTAACGATGTATGTTTATCCTGAAATAATAAAATAATGCTTTCTATTTCTAAAAACACACATCGCGTGACGTTATCGGTCGTTATGTGTAGTGAGTTGGCTCACGTGATTTAAGTTAAGTGCTTCAGAACTTCCGTTAAGGGAACCTGGGGCACGTTCAAGTTCAAACCGGTGCGCAACGTTTTGCTACGGTTTCCGGGTTGAATGACATGTTTCCTGGAAACGGTGTGCAACCAAGGGGGTAAACCAGCACCCGGAAAGCATACCTTCCATAAGGGCAGCCATTGCTAACCAAGCCATCACCTGCTGTTAGCATCCCATTGACTCCCATTCATTTTGGCATCACTTTGACAGAGAATAACTTTACATCTGAGGCGTTTAAAGACTTCATTTGTGCATTGTTTATTTCTAAAGAAACATGACAATGTATAAAAGGCTCCATTACCTAGTATTTTACACTATCGCCCAGTAGAAGCTGTTTTTGTAAAAATAGGCTAACGATTGCGTCATAACCACATGACTCTCTGTCACATAGTAGAGAAATTACCATATAGACAGGAGGAGGCAATTAGCTATGAGGCAATCGGGGGGACGTGGAGGCATAAAGTCCAATAAAGTCAAGGGAGAAGCATGGGGAGAAGCCCATAAGAGCCAAACATATTTCAACAACGCGATTCATATTTTACTTTGCACAACTACTAGAGGACTTACAACTGCCATCAGGAAGTGAGTGCTTCTAATTGACTTCACTTTTTTTTTTACTGTCTATGGGTGCAACGGGGTTTGAGATACGTTTTCTCTTGTTTGGTGGGTGTGTCAAATATGTCAGCCCAATCAAATTTCATACACAATGGTAATTAAGTGCTTTACATAAAATGAGAAATAAAATATAAGGTATTAAAGTAATAACTAGAAATAAAATGATTTAAATTAGAATTGATCACCAGGAGATAAAAAAAGTGAATTAAATGGGATGGGGGATGTTCTCTTTTATTCTGGACGGCAAGGGCAGTGACTGCATTGAGCGTATTTTACAGTATTAAACACATTTATATCGATTTCATCAGGCTCCGAAAATTATTCAAAAAGAACACAAAAGAATGGCCTTCTCAGCTGCGTTTGAGCAACTCTTGCGTCATCAGAACAGGGTGTTCAACGCAGCACCGTTTCCATTTAAAAAATTTTTTTTGCAATGTTTTGTCAGGGCTGAATGCAGCCATAGTGAGTATCAATGCACCATAGAGATAGAGCGTATTTAGACCACGCCCACACCTGGGGAGGGGGTGGGGACAATCCAACGGTCTCCATTGACTTTGTATTGCGTGAGGCTGCCTCCTTGTCATTTCGGACTTATAACAAAAAACATTATGTCTAAAAGCTGATATGTGACAAAGTGTACAGCAAACAAGCTAAAAAACACAAAAATAAGTTTTTATTATAAGTCGACCCAAAAAAACGAGCGTTTAAGGAGACAAAAGTGGATAAAGGTTTGGTCTGGTCTGGTCTGGTTTGGTTCAGCTACCAAATCTGACATCAAGAGACTAACGCACAATTCGGACTGCAGAGAGGATTATTGGTGCTCCCCTGCCAACCCTCCAGGACCTGTACTCTTCCAGAGTGAGGAAGAGAGCAGGGAAAATCATCACTGACTCCACTCATCTTGGACACCACCTGTTTGAACTGTTACCATTAGGACGGCGACTCCGATCACTGGCCACTAGAACATCTAGGCACAGGAACAGTTTCTTCCCACAGGCCAGACATTTTAGGGGGCGAATGTTTCAGTGCACCGGAAGGATCCTGCGATTGAGACAGCCCTTAATTAGCCCATTCATTCACGATCAAAACAAGTGTGAGCAGAGATTGGGTGCGTCTCAATTAGCTCCCTATCTCAGTAGTCAGGGCACATGGCCATTTGACTACTGGACTAGGGAGCTAACTGAGATGCACCCAATCTCTGCTCACACACACTTGTTCCGATCGTGTAATGAATGTTTTTTTAAGCAAATTGTTTCAGTGAATGATTCAGGTGAATCACAACATTACAAACTTTTATTTGAAGTAAAGGATTATTTGAAAATTGGGCAAAAAGAAAGGTAAACATGTACGTTTTAGTGTGGGAAAGAACTACATTGAAAATGACATTCAAATCAAAAACCAAGGAGAAATACAAAACCATTTATCGATATTATCAATATATTTACAGAAACAATATATTTGACCTTTATTGCAAAATAATATGCATATATATGCACCATCCTTTTGGTGACATTTTTTGTACAGCATTACATCATAGGTAATGTAGTTTTTCATCATGAATTCAACTGTTAAATGCATTACACTTTAAATTAGTTGAAATAAAGCAAATAGATGGCTTTTAACAAGAATATACCATCGATTAACAATCTCTGAACTCACAGTATAGGTCAGTCTTTAAAGTTATTTACAAATATCCGATTTTATCAGTTGCATGTTATTGAAATATTGCCTTTTTTGTCATTGTCATTTTGTCATTCTGTTTTACTGGAACAGATTGTGGATAACATCAATGCATCCGAGTTTATGATTGACAAGAAGTCACTGTTGCCCGGCTACCATTATCAAGCCAGAGTGAGGGCGCAGGGTCCTGTTGGACTCTGGAGTGACTGGAGCCCCCTGGTGTCCTGGAAGACTCACAATGGTGTTATTCTTATTTATTTATTTATTATTTTTGCTAATAATCTAAAATCTTTTTTCCTTATACTGCAAATACTAGTTTTAATGAAGTTTATGTGCTCTTGCAGGCAATGGAGTCTTTAACCTGCAGTGTGTGATAGTGGGAGAAAAGACTGTGACATGTACCTGGCAAATGAAGACAGATCATTTTCAGTTTATGTCTTATCATCTCTGGTGCAGTGACAGTGACAACACCGAGTGAGTTCTCCGTCCATCACAAACTCATGTGATCTGCAGTGTGATGTCACATACTGTATATTGACAACCCTTTCTCTATCCCTCAGATCCTCTGCTTGTTGTGAACATCCTCAGCTGCTGTCAAGTGACGTTGAGCTATCTGAGTTTATGTGTTCTGTGAATGTCTCTGACCCTTACCTGTTAACAGTGGAGCTGAAACCAGTGCTATACAGTAGGACATTCGCAACTAGTGAACACAGTGAGTGTTGTTTAGTGGAGTCTTGTGTGCCAGTGCTGCCATCTGGAGTTTAGGAGGAACATTTACGTTTGTTCTTCTCTTCAAGTTAAACTTTCACAACCTGACAAGATTCAGGTGATGGAAGAAGATGGCTTCTTCAAAATGAACTGGTCTGTACCAGCTGTTCAAGAAAGAATTCAGTTTCAGTACTTGATCCAGCTAAATATCTCGTCCAACAAGGTGTGTTATCTACCTTTCGGTATCTGTGTTGCATTGACTCAATGATTCATTGTAGCTGTGACTGATCACATGCGTGTTTTTTCTTTTTTGTAGGAACCAATTAACATTAACCTTGAACAGGAGGTCAACAATTTTGAGATTTCCTTTGGGGATCTAAACCCTTCAACTAATTACCAGGCCCAGATCAGATTAATGCCTATTCCTGGAGAGCATAACATTCAGCCATCAGATTGGTCACAGCCAGAAGTGTTCACCACTGAGCAAGGTAACCCTTTTATCCAGGTAACACTGAATTACTAATTTCTTGGTTGTAAATGCAACTAAATGTAAAGAGGAAACTACAGACTAAATCGTTAATTAAGGTTTGAAAAAAGTAAATGATTAATATTGACATACAAGTTAAATTTGGGTAGATTGAGTGAATTTTGAGATTACTATTAAAAGTGCATAAAAAATCACACTGCTGCATGTATGTTTGTTTATGTATGCATTTATGTTCATTTATCCGTTCAGATATACTTATTGAGTGTGTTAATATTTCAAGACTTAATGCTAGAAACTACATGTTTCCTCTTCCAAGTGTGCTTTTGTGGTTTCTTTGCATAAAAAATAATTCACAGAGAGCTTTGAAAATAACAAAGATGTAAGAAAAGTTCTGGGAATATCTTTGTAGAATTATTTAAAGGGATAGTTCACACAAAAATGAAAATTCTGTCATCATTTACTCACCCTCAAGTTGGGTAGGAAGGAAGATATTTGGAAGAATGTAAATAACCAAGGAGATCTCGGCCCCCATTGACTACCATAGTAGTTTTTTTCCGACTAATATGGTACTAGTTAGTAGATGCGTTTCCACTGTCGGGCCTATGCGTGCCAGGGACATTTCCACTGTCACTTCCGGTGCTTCCAACGATATCTGCTTGGTTACAAACATTCTTCCAAATATCTTCCATTGTGTACAGCAGAACAAAGAAACTCATACAGGTTTGGAACAACTTGAGGACGAATAAATGATGACAGAATTAACATTTTTGGGTGAACTATCCCTTTAAGCTTATAGGACAAAAGTAATTGATGCCCACAGGACAGAACTCAATAAATTATGCTCTTTTTGTGTGTAGTTTTATCGCCCAACAGCATTGTCATCTACGTTTTGGTTCCTGTGTTTGTGGCGGGGCTTTTTGTCATCTTGTACATCACCCTTCCTGCCTGTCACAGGTAAAACACACCACACTATGACATTTATGCATCTCAACATTTGATCAATTCATGCATAACCTGGAAATCAAACACATTACACTGGTATTGCTGGCCCATGATGTTTGAGCTACAGGTTCATTCATTATATATACTGTAGATGTTTTTGTTTGTGGGTTTAATTGTGTGTAATTCTATTAACAGAAGGATGAAGTTATGGAATGGATCGGTTCCATCGCCCATAAAGAGCAAAGTGCTGGAGGGGATGATCAAGGTGAGTCTTTACGGACTGATCTTGGAACAGTACAAAAGTTTAAGGTGAATCTGGAGGTTGATGCACAATACACATAGTCAATTTGTTCGTTATCTCAAAACTTTTTTCCAAATTACTGCTTTAGTTTAAGTTTCAGTAAAAGTTTTCTTTTACTTTGTGCTAAAGGTGCAGTAGCTCAACGGTCCCCCAAAATGCACGAACAATGCAAGAATCTTTATAGCTGAAGCGAAGCAAAATAACGCTTAGTGAACAATAATGTGAAGAGGACAAACAACCGATAAGGAAGAACAAAAATTAAGAGTCGCTTGTTAGTCGCCAACAGCACAGCAGCTCCAGACAAACACTGACACTCAAAACTGTCATGTTACTAGAGCTAACATTACAACAACAGCATATCTTGGTTCTGTCGTCGCTGAAGGAGATTAATCTGACGTTTTTGACATTTACAGCGTATTTTATATGCCCCTTTCGCGGGTTTCTGCACTCAGCTTCGTGGGCTATGTGCCCATTGGTTCGCTCAGATTACGCTGTTCTGTCATTGGTTCATGCAGTTCCCACTGGCCAGCCAATAGCGTGCGAGATGTCTCGACACTGTTTTGACTGGGCAGTAGCACTGCGTGATTTTACAATTACTTCAGTATATTCGAGAATAGGAGAACTCCCATGGCGTCTTCGCAGTACGAACTGACCGTTCGAAAGGGAACCAATGTTACTCACACATGGAGCAGAAACAACGCAACCCCAGCAACTGTTTTCAGGACTTCCTGCTCAGCGCTGGAAAGCTTTTCTAATATTAACACAGGTCCTAAAGCTCTTGCCTGATCATAACCCTTCTTTTTCCAGTGATATTCCTCTAGCTTTTCTCTTTTTTGTAACGTCTCTCAGCCTTCTCTCTGGCTGCATCCGAAATCGCATACTTCCCCACTATATAGTAGGTGAAAAACAAAAGTAGTATGTCTGAATTAACAGTTCTCATAAAAGAGTAGGCAAAAAGCATCCGGATGACCTACTACTTCCGGCAAAATTCTGAAGTGCGCATACGATGAGTTCTGGAAATGTCCATATAGGGGACAACAGCTAAAATGATGGCAAACATGGCTTTTTGTCTATCAGTCTTTATAGCCTAAGTTTTATAACTCTTTTAAATTACACCTGGTTATGTTGTAACTGAATGACATATTTGCTTTTCTATCTCTCTCTCTCTCTTTCAGAAGCCTCCCGCCGAATGGCCGCTTATCACTGAGAAAGAGATGACCTCTATTTGCGTTCTGTTGGCTACAGATAATGTCTGCAAAAGCAGGTAAGCTCAAACTCAAATGAAACAATAAAACAGTTTTAAAGTTGGCATGAAACGGTTCCTATTGTAATGTATATTTGCATGATCATGGTCTTTTGTGTAGGAATTACAGTATGGTCTCTGAAACAGTGCTATTTACTATTATCACATATATTAAATTTTGAATTAGCGGTAACACTTTACAATAAGGTTATTTAGTTAACTACACGAGTTGACATTAACTAATAATGAACTGCACTTCTACAGCATTTATTAATCTTTGTTAAGGTTAATTTCAACATTAACTAATACAACTTTTGATTTTAATAATGTATTTGTTCACATTAATGCACTGCGAAGTAACATGAACAAACAAGGAACAGCTGGATTTTTATTAACTAATATTAACAAAGATTAATAAATACTGTAACAAATGTATTGCTTATTGTTAATTCCTGTTAATACATTAACTAATGTTAACAAATGAAACCTTATTGTAAACTGTTACCGAACTAGCTCTCATTTTTATGTTTTTTTGTTGTTGTTTCGTTTTCAGTGCAAGTTTTTGTAAATGTTGTGCTTTTGCTATTTTTATTACTTTTGGGTTTTTTATATATTTTTATTTAGCTTTAATTTCATATCAGTTTTTGTTTGCATTTTGGTAATTCAACACATGTCAGTTATTTGTCAAGGCTGTTGCTAAGTTTTTCATGTAATATTTAGCTATACTTTATTGTATTTATTAACTAAAAAATGTACTCATTTAATAATTGATGATCTTTACAATGGAACCGAAACGTCACTGAACTGACTTTAGCTGAACAATGACATTATATTCATTCAGAGCTGCTGTATAGCCAAAATGAACTATTTGCATCATATAATAATTTTACGGCTTTGTTTCAATTACCAAACATTTATTTTAATAGCTTTAATTTTTGTTTTAGATTTAGTTACAAATACTGTAGCAACACAGCTCTGAAATGACTTGCTACCAGTTCCTCTTTTCTTTGCAAACCCTAAAAAATATGTTGCTTTATGGTGTGGGTTGCATATTGTAATTCAAGTCTAAACAATGTTGTGCATCTTAAATCTCTATGTCTGAAAATGTTTTACTTTTACCCATAATTTTGTTACAGTGTCTCCTGTGAGCCGCTATTGTTACACACTGAAGTTGCGAGTTTAAATGCTGTTAAAATGGGACAGTCATGTGGATCGAACCACTTGCACACCTACGTGGAGGAAGGCATGTGCAAAGACAAATCAGGCATGAACTTCAGCGGGCCTTATATTCTGTGCTGTGAGGATTCCTGCACTCAGGACAAAGTACTGGACGGGTCTACAGACAAAGATCACACATCTGTGTTAGGAAAGTCTCAGAGTTTTGCTCCAATAAATGGAGGCTACGTTGTAACTCCGCCCACCGCCATGCCAGCCATTCAAAACCCTGCCCCCATTGACAGTCCCACCAATAACCCATCAGATGAACCCCCTGCGTACACCCCCAGCCCAGATCAGGGTTGTATGGTCCTCCCTCATCCATCTGGCTACTTCATGATGCCATGTGTTGACATGAAACTGTCAGAGACAAAATAATGATCAAGCTCAACTGTCTGGTTACCGACAATCTTTAAAAAATATTATTTTGTGTGTTTTGTATATCAGAAACAAGTTTTGGAACAACTTGAGGGTGAGTCAGTAATGACAAAACTTTAATTTTGGGGTGAACTATCCCTTTAAGAACATTGTATATCTGCACAGACGAATGTTTCACATGCACAAAATGAAAGCTGGTAAAAAACCCATTTAAGCTTCATTAGGACTTTGTGGCGTTAAAGCTGATGTGCTGTGACAGTCTCACCAACAGATGGCAGTAATGCTTTAAATGAATGTAAGAAAAGTTTTTTTCTCTCTCTCTTTTCCACAGTGCACACTGTGGAAAGCAAACAACGCATTAGTCGAAAATGAATGTTTTTGCCTGTGCCTAGCTCGCACAGGCTACTCACTGTATTGAATGTCTTCTCACTGCATTGAATGTCTACCGTTTGACATACAAACATCAAATGTTTACGCGTAGAAACCAGAAATTACAATTGTATCAATAATGAGTTTCAATACCTGGCCTTAGAAACAAGTCATACATAGGCTATTATTAGAAATGGAAAAACTAGGCCAAGCGAGTCTACAAAACTTTGAACAAAAAAATTATTTTGGTAACAATAAATTACAAAAATTATATTTCTGAGAGTTTCCATGTACTATAGGCACATATAAAACGCTTTGTCGTATTATAACTGCTTTTATTTTTTAACTGGAGAATGATACCGTTGCCTAGTGCTGGGTGGTATGACCAAAAATTTATATCACTGTATTTTTCTAAATTATATCGGTTTCGCGGTATATGACGGTATTTTTTCCCCCCATGCATGACTTGTTAACCACATTGATGAAATATGTGCGCATACTTTGCTGGTTCATGTTTAGAGCAATAGAGTATATGAAATAGGTCCATAAAAAACTTAAACACACTCGCTCCGGTCAATGCACTATATGATCCATGTGGAGAACACTGTTAATCTCATCGCGGCGCTCCGTGCAGAAACCACTCTCTCTCGTGCGCCACGTGTAGTTTGAATTCTCCGCTGTAATCAAGGGCTGAATCCGAGATCGCCCCCTATAACTTCAAATAGGGCATTATTTGAGGGGACAGCCATTTGTAGTGGTTTCCAAAACCATAGTGGACGTTATTGAGTGCACTCATTCAATCTCACATTGCACCACAATATCGAGTGTAGGCTACAGCCGATGTACACAACGGCTGTCCGAATTCGCTCACTCGTTTTCATTCACTCTTTCAAGTATAAGTGGATAACATAGGGAATAGTGAATGAGGCTTTAGGTGGTGATTTCACTACAGTGCAACAGTGAAACGGGACCCCTCTCAAAAAGTGTGCTGTGCCGTGTTTCGAACATTGGTTAAGCAACACATACCGCTATTGCGGTATCATCAAAATTCATATCATAACAAAAATAAATACCGGTATTCGGTATGAACCGGTATATTGCCCAGCACTATCGTTACCAATATCATACTGCGCATGCTCTCGGGCAAGAGTGTTGCAAAAGTTTACGTATAGGTTATACATAAAACAATGGAATTGCGTAATTATTTGTGAATTACACTTTTTTTTGTAGTATAGTGTTTTATTAGTGTTGGCTGTTTTCACCAAATAATATAACTTGTATAACTATAATAATATAACTTGATGATAAAAAAAACGGTGTTGTTTTCCTTAAAGCCGAGCTATCATCACCAAGTTGACATCACCAAACCAAAGTGCAAAAATAATGAGGTTTCCCAAAATTCCCAGTGTCTTCCATTAGACGGCTAAACTCACATCATTGGCTGATCCCAGTCTATGGCTGATCCAAAGGCACACGGTGCGCCCGAAATTGCATTCTGTCTGAGTGCATTTAAATTTGAACTTACTTTAAGACCATTTGAAAAGAATGTTCTATATTGTATGAATATAGGCAGTTTGAATGTAATTCAGACATACTACATCCATCATGTTGTTACTGACATGTGATGTGAGCTACCAGCGTCATTTGTGCCGTTTCACTGCCATTAATAAATACTCTCCCAAGGCCTCATGGGACAGTAAAGTGTCCATCAAATGCGCACTTTTTTTCTACTCTTTAGGCGTAGTCTTTTGCATACTGCATAGTAGGGAAGTACTCGATTTCAGACGCAGTGACATTCTCAGGTTGGTCACGATGCTTCAGCAAAACATGATTAGATTTTTTTTGATAGAGCCACAGAGACAATGTGTGTGAATGGCTTATAGTTATACTTATAGTACAACTTATAGTTGTCTCTGATTAAGGAGAAAGTCTAAAAAGTGCTTATTTTCTTAAGCTGGTGTGATCGCAAACTATCTGTAGTCAAGCTCAATGTATTAAAGATTTTTCTAAAGCTCAAGAGTGCCTCTTCTTTTACACATACTTAATTTTAGTGTCTGTTTATGTGTGTTTATCTCCGTCTTTCTCAGTGTTTCACATGTGTGTTTTTTGGCAGACTGAAGTTTATGGAGTATGTCTGTATCATCGGTTTCACACAGAGCAGATGTGATTTATCGCAGACTAATCTACTCCACTCTGCACCTCATATTGGCCTTGTATGTGTGTGAAAGAGTGTGTGTGTCTATGTTTTAATTAAACCAACATAATTCACTAAAAAAACTGTTTCTAACACTTAATTTCACATTTCCTCCTCGCTAATATGGCACTGACCATGACAACAGAATGCAAACACGTACACGCACAGTTATTGTTTTTCCACAAACATTCCAGATAAATTCTGATCTTGCTCCTGAAAGCAGATACATTCCACACAAAGACTTTAAGATCCATTGTTCAAGAATGAATGAGAGAGAGAGAGCAAAACCAAGAGAGACAGAGGGAGGTGAAATTTTTTTGGTAGACAACCTGTCCCCTTTGCTTTGTTGTAAATAAACAGGAAAGCCTTCAAGGAGTTTAAAATCTATGGCGATATGAGACCATTATGAAATCACAGAGCTCAAATACCTTCATTGGTCTATAATATCTATCTGCAGAACAAAAGGCCTACCGGGACCATATTTAAAGTAAAATAATACGAAAAAAACAAAAACAAATAGAACGATCACAATTTTGGACACAACCACATTTTGCAAATTCAAGTTTTAAATGTTAATAAAGTCATAAAAATACACTTTAGTGTACTTGACTTATACTGGACAGAAAAGTCTAAATAGGCCTATATTTGGCCTATACTTGTACTTAATCTTTGTATACTTGGCTTTTAGTTCGGTTTACTCTTAGTACTTTGTTTTTTATATATTACAAACCGTCTTATAAACGTGCGTGTTTTGGCATCCAATACAATAGACAATATTGATTTATAAAGAAAACATATATGTTACTTATTCTGAGTAGGCTATGTGAATGTGTGTATAGTTCACTGGTAGTGTACAGGAATTTACCTAATCTACTTAACGTTACCTCAAAACTCTTTCCACCCCTCATTGACAGAAATTTCCAGCAATCTTTCGCTGTTATATGGCTGGCGGCGCTATTATATTTTCTGACAGAGTATAGCAGAAACAAGTGATAGAAGATTGCTTACATCGTAATCTAAAGTGACGATCAGCATTAAACAGCATATAAAACAAAGCTGCCTGACGTTACCGAATGAAATGTCCACCCAGGATGAGGAATATGACTCTGTGAAGCTTTGGGGGTGTTGATGGACGCAATGATCATTGTTCTGAATCAGACCCAAGTGTGTCCGTGCCTCACAAGTCATGAAAAGTGACGCCAAAACGTTTTGATCGCCCCCATGTTGCTGGATGCAGTATAGCTCATAAACCAACTGAGTTTTGTGAAATTGATCAAAAATACTGGCGCTGTCTGGCAACATATTACTCTCATATAGAATAAATACCTAAATATTGGAAACGTAATAGTAGGCTATACTTAGGGGTAACGGGGTTAGTTGTAACACCCATGGTTTAAAACTTTCCACACATACCAGCATGACGAAACTTATGGTGATGATACACAGGGCAATTTTTGAACAATGTTACTAGGCAATGTTGTCGTCAACGGGCAACCAGGTAAGACACAGGGCCCATGACCGATCTAAAGTATCCAGAAATGTGTTGCCCATTCCCAATGGGAAAGTGGCCAAGCAAAAATGCTTTTGTACCATTGCCTCATCACCTTTAGTGTATTTAGTTGCCATATCAATAGAGAAATAACTGCTCCAAAGTTTCAAAAAATCTTTGGACGTTATAACATTAATTTAGCAAAAGTAAATTTCTTAAAGGGTTAGTTCACCCAAAAATTAGCCCATGATTTACTCACCCTCAAGTCATCCTATGTGTATATGACATTCTTCTTTCAGACGAATAAAATCTTATATTACAAAAGTCCAGGCTAATCCAAGCAGAATTGGATTTATAGTTGCTCTGTTTTTGAAGTCCATAAAAAGTGCATCTGTCCGTCAAATAACTGCTCCACGCAGCTCTGGGGTGATAATAAAGGCCTTCTGAAGCGAATCGATGCGTTTGTGTAGGAAAAATATCCATATTTAAAACTTTATAAAGTAAACTTTCGGCCGACCGCCTTCCCTGTTCAATTTATGGATAAATAGTTGAAAGTTCCTCTGCCGATCGAAAGACTAACGCGACCAGCTAGGCTCGTCATGACGTCACGTACGTATCTTAAGTTTCACTTTCAACATTCAACACTTTTCCACAGAAGGCGGTTGGCCGAAAGTTTACCTGATAAAGTTTTAAATATGGATATTTTTCTTACACAAACGCATCGATTCGCTTCAGAAGGCCTTTATTATCACCCCAGAGCCATGTGGAGCAGTTATATGACGGACAGATGCATTTTTTTATGGACTTCAAAAGCAGAGCAACTATTACTGCTATAAAAATGCTTGGATTAGCCTGGACTTCTGCAATATAACTCTGATTTTATTCGTCTGAAAGAAGAATGTCATATACACCTAGGATGACTTGAGGGTGAGTAAATCATGGGCTAATTTTCATTTTTGGGTGAACTATCCCTTTAAACTAATTTTTCATCACAGACAAATCTGATATTATTTTAATCTTATATCTGTTATTTAACAGTTTGTATCTAACCAGCAGAAGACAGAAATTATTCATTAGTATTATGTTTTGAACTATGCTGTGCTATACAGTGCTTGTTGTCAAACTCAAAAAGCCATTATTTTATTTCTAAATGTTAATTGTATTTTATTGAATAATATTTTAGTTTGTCTTGTATATTTTTGATTATATCAGGTAACATTTTAAGCTGCCATATTGGGAAGGTCATGTTACACCGTGCCCCATCTATAATACACAAGCCTAAATGGTGGTAGTCAACACATAAAATATCACCACACAGCCATTGACCAATTGTAATGACAAAACCACTTGAAACAACAGTATTTATGCTATGCTATATATATTTATGCTATTTTTATATATCCAGGTTAGGGGTAAGTTGATCCGAGTCAGTGGGTAAGTTGCACCATTTGGGTGTAAACGTATGGAATTGTTTGCATTTCTGAAACAATATTTTGAACACCAAAGTTGTAACTTTCCTAAAGACAGACTAAACAGAGTTTGTTGAGTGAAAATAAATAAAAATTAAATAAAATAAAAACTGAAATAGAATGAATGAATTAAATATCATTGAAACTGATAAACATTTTAGTCAAAAGGTTCTTGGCATGGTAGTTTTTAGTTTTTGTCGAACATGTTAGGCCACATTAGGGACTACAGGTGGAAAGATATGTACGATTGAGCGTCTTCTGGGTCTTATCAGAGAAGGATTTGCTGTACTTGTACATCGTTCCCATCAAATAAATCAAACTTCTTCTTTTTAAAGAAAAGGATCAACTAAACCAGTTGTGTAACATTAGGTTGAAATTATATCAGTTTATACTTCAGAGATTTAACTTAACAGTGCCTTATGGTGGGGTAAGTTAAAATGCTGGCTCAATTTACCCCACAACATTTGGCTCACTTTGCCCTATAGCTGCCATTTTGGATTTTGAAACTAGCTAGCTTACCAATTCAGTCTAATATTTAGCTAAATGATTTGCATCTGTTATGCTAAAATTTTAAAGTAAATGGGTACCTTCACTCCTCCCATGTGCTTCTCATTTTCACAGTCTGGCAGAAATGATGGGTGGTTCCAAAATATATGGTCACATCATGACAATAAAAGTGTACAGTTGCCTAGATAAAGGGGGTGGGTCAACTTACCCACTGGCTCATCTTACCACACTCTCCCCCGTGGAGTTTACCCAGAGAAAATAGCCTGTATTTGACCGAAATTACAGAATTGTCAGCAAAATGATTATAGATAGCGTGGTGAATGTTTATATTGTTGTCAATGAATGTGTGATGGATTTTCCCAAAAATAAGCAATACTATTCCTGTTCTTTCTGACAACAAAGCACTCGTAATCATGACTTAAGAAATGGGAAGTAGGACATTTCCGATAGCAAGTGAAGGCAGCTTAAGTCATCAAATGGAAAACAATAATCATAACAGAAACCACATCATTTATTCATGCTGCAATGCATGCTGGGATCCCACAAACCAGTAACATATGAAATTGTTTCGCTTTTCTTAGAATGTGCTACTCAAATGTCTCATGTACATAAAATATTGAGTTTTGTACAATATTGATTAAAAAAAAGTTGTTTCCCCTTCTCAATCAAACTCTTTAATTTAATTTTAAAAGTATTTATAAAAATGGCTGTCCAAACAGCCAAACGGTCCAAACACTCTTTGAGAAGTGACGAGGTCAAAGGTCATAAAGAAGTTAAACTGTTCTGGTAAGAATTTATTTAAAGGGCCTAAAGACACATTTACCATTTAACAAGCATTAAAAAGAAAAAAAATTATAATGCACGCTCATTCATAGTCAATATAGGCCAATTGTCCAATATAGCTTTCTATAAAAATAATTATTCTAGCTAATCTGTTTAGCTCAGTAATCCTGCCCCCTGAACTGACCTCTGACCTTTAGTGAAGCGCTCATGGAAGACTGATTCTCGAGCAGTACTGATGTGAATAGTGAGTCAGAACAAAACTCACCCGCCCAAAAGAAGTTCCTGAATTCTGACGTAAATGTACAGTCAAAAAACTTAACACATAATGATCTTCTAGTGATTTGTGAGATGAAACACTATTTAAAAAAATAAAAATAAAAATGAACTTGCTGAGAATTCAACAAGCATTCAACATTTGGATACCTTAAAACAAATACTTTCAAATGAACACTCAGTATTGTATTCAACAGAAGCGTATTTATTAAACTGACCAACAAGCTAGCACATCTAATGTGTAAAAATGTATTGTTTTAGTTGTAAAAAGTTTGTGATCATGTAATATGAATATGATATACAGTATGTCAATGGGGTTTTGGCATATTTTATATTATTGCAGAAATGTCCTGATATCATAACACGACTTCATACATCATTTTTATGTTTAATGATATATTTTATTTCCCTTTTTTAATACTAGTTGAACTACACTTTAATATTATTTTCAAATTATTCCTTACTTATAGAAGGTTTAAAACTTTTGTTTTTTTATCATAAAATACATTACATATTAGTTTTAGAGAACGTTTAGATTAGTTGAGAGAACGTTTGCACTTGCTGATCGCGTAAAACCTGAATGATGTATAAGTGATTGACAGCAGAATGTCAGTTGAGATGCACATCGGGGTAACAGCTGTACAGTGTGTGACTGTATACAAGACAAATACCGTCAGTCTCAGAAGGTCTGGGGCAGGAGGTTATTTGAGGCTCAGTGTCACACAAATATGCACAGAGATAAACATACACATGCTCACAAACATCTGCGGAAGAGCGCACATATTCACACACCCAAACCATACACAAGCTCACACACAATAGATCAGATCTTTATCTGTACCGGCAGCACACACCGTCTTCCTGTTATCTTTTTTAAGGCCCTGTGGCTTGCGCTTGTGTGCTTGTGAGTAAGATTTTGTACATGCTTGACTGGGTGTCTTTTCAACCACATCTCAGAATCTAGTGTAAACAACATGATTTTTGTCACCATTAAATCAATATTTTTTTTAATGTAACATTGCAGTTTATTCAAAATAACTTCCAGCAATAGCAAACCACAACCAATTCCCTATGGATAAAATCCAGTCCCGTCCTACATTGTTGTTGTTTGTGAAGCTGTTTCACTCACATATACGTAACAATATAGGGCAGAAAAGACTATCACAACTTCTGTTTCATGCCGACTTTAAATCTCTAAAGTATCTTTTTTGCTTTTTTCACTTTCAAACATTAAGGATGACAGAGTTTGTCTACATTGAGAAACAGCATGTTGCCTGAGATTTGTTCCAGTTCCTCTAACTAAGTGTCTAATTTATGTTTTAAATCTTAAAAATCTTTGTCATCCTCCTACAAAAAGCACCATATGCCTCTACTTTATATTTCATGTCAAAGGAAGCCATACGATTGATTGCTTGAACAGACCAAAAGTTGCAATTTGCTATATTTTTTTATAATTTAAATATAAAATACAATTTATAAAATATATAAATATAATTTGCTCTAACAACAAAGTTTATGGTAAGTATGTAAATTGTGAGTTTGGGTGAAGTTTTGCATCATGGACTTCTGATGGAAATCTTTACTTAGCTGTTAGCATCATTTTCTTCAGTTCTATTCATCAGTTCATTGAATTTCACACTCGTTCTTAACATCAACAGGCTTGGACTGAGCATGACAACATCCAGACGTTATCTTACTGCCATTGAAAAGTGTTGTGGGTTTGTGGAGTGTTTATATGTGTGTTATGCTAGTTGGCTATGGAGGCTAAATCATGCAGAGGGAGGGTGCAAACTCTTCTCTCTGTTAGCATACGTGAGATTTATCTGCTTTTAGTGCTTTAACTCTTGCAAACATGAACGTTGAGTGCCTGTACATCATGCTTTAGCAGCAATAATAATAACAAACTTTATAGCACCTTGCTTAAGTTTGTTTAAAGGGAAATAAGTGCACTAGCAGAGAGGAATATACCTTCTCATCGTCTCTGTCTTAGGGGTATCTTTTAGTATATGACCTTTTATGGTTGCCAAGTATTTAAATTATTTTATTTGTGAATATCTTTGCTTTGGCTTCAGTAATAATTTCTGAAGCACATGATATTTCAGTGATTGTTTTTCTCTGTTGGAAAAAAGTATATCTTCCTTTCGGAGTAATAAAAATGCATGAATGAAATCGTAGGAATCAAGAGAGTAAATGAATTAAATAATGTATCATTTATATTTGCTTAGAAACAGTAAAATACAATTGAATTTGGTTCAGGTAGACGCCATGTACTGTTTAAAAAAAACCTGTAGAAAAATAGGTGTTTTCTTTTCTGATAAAAGACACTATCCTTAAGTTTGCAGACATTACCTTTAACTCTTAAACACAACAAAACACAAAAAAACTGCCAAGAAAACAGCAAAAAAAAAACATCTTTCCACAGTTTTTCAGCATTGCTATTGTAAACTAAAACTAATTGAAATAAAACTAATAATATATAAAATATAAATATTACACTCTAAAAAATGCTGGGTTAAAAATAACCCAAGTTGGGTTGAAAATGGACTAACCCAGCGGTTGGGTTAAATGTTTGCTTAAAACAACCCAATTGCTGGGTTAGTCCATTTTCAACCCAACTTGGGTTATTTTTAACCCAGCATTTTTTAGTGTGGATGAAATAAGTACTAAAATGACTAAAACTAAAACAAAAAGAAATATAAAAACTAGCCTAATAAAAATGAAAAAAGTTAAATAATATTTCTAAAACTAATTAAAATGAGATATAAAAGTAAAGGCTAATTCAAATATTGAAATACTATGATGTAGAAAAAACACTCGATAATTTTGATCATCTTCTGGACATACTTCCGACGCCAATATGTAAATTCATGTAAAATATTCAAATGCATGTAAATAGCAACATAAACATTTAAACATTTTAGTGATGTACTTAACATAACAGTATAACTGTGTTTAACTTCCACTGAGAGGGAAGTTTATTCCAGGATTGAGTTGAATCTTAATACACCAAAATGTCAAGCTCATCTAAGGTCATGACGTACAGTACAATGCCAACACTGAGCTGATCCGCTTTACTGGCTCTCACTGTCTCTCTCCTCCCACAGGAATGGAGGGACGCATAATTAATTGCATTAATTCAGCACATAAATTCCAGTTATCAAGGGAGCAAGTCAGATATGAAGTGAGGGAGTGCATCCATCTGTTCGGGTGGGCCGCCCGCAGCAGAGCAGGGCACCCTCACAACCATTCACACACAGACCAAACAAAAACAAACTGCATGATAGGGCCTTTTTTCATTGCATAAATGATGGTCAAGCGCACTGCTTGTACTGCTACAAACATTCATGGATTATGTATCATAGTTAGAGGTCAGGAGTCTGAAAAAAACCCAGTCTTGTTGTATTTAAAACAGACCTTCAGAGATCCACCGCTTGGTTCCAGAAAAGTTAGCCGAAGACTGTAGATCTGTCAGTGCCCTTGAGAAAGAGCCTCTTGGACACTTTATGCTCAGCGAAGAGGGGAATTTTAATCAGGATCCTTTAGTCCAGGAACATATTTGTCACCTTCCCAAAAACAAAAACAAACAACACGACTCCCTTGAGTAACAACGCAATAAACTTTCCTCCCATTTCAGGAACACCAAAGACCTCCAACTGCCAGTGGAACTTCATGCGGTGATAGGGAATAAATGGACTTCTGGGACGTCCCACTTTAGCATTTACAGGGCCGTGGGACTGCATCTGGCTGGCCTGAGTTTCTTGATATAGTTAATTGAACACTACAGTTCACAGTTTGGGGCTGGTTTTTGAAAGAAGTCTTTATAGGGTCACCAAGGATGCATTTATTTGTTCAAAAATACAGTAAAAACAGTAATATTGTGAAATATTATTATAATATTACTGTTATCACAAAAAAATGGTGAGTTATGCAAGCATGACTAGGAACATCTCATGTTTATCTTGAGTACCTATGGAGTAGTATTGCATCCTTGATATCGCTGAAGAGTCTTTAGTTTTATCAGATTTATAAAAGACAGATACGCTGTACCGATTCTGTCCGAAAACAGCTGAGCTCGTGGAGGCTTGCAATGTTGATTTCGTGGTCTAAAAACAAAATGACAGCACTGCAGACGGCTTTAGTAACCCGAACGAAGCACATTGATGAGCACGCTGTTGCTCTCACTCTGGTTGATGTGCGCACGTGCTCAGCCGGGAGAAGTGCCCATACAAGGAATTCCGATATAAAAAACCGTTCCAAAACTTACACTTGCAAATCCTGAAGGAGTGTATTTGGAATAGAAATACTTTGTCATACATCCAACTCATTTTTTTAAAACGTTGGCCTTGTTTAGCATGAGAATCCAACAGTGTAAATAAGTCAGAATGCATGAAATAGCATTATACATCCTCTTTAAAGACATTTTTTGGATTTTTTTTAATGCAAAACGGCTGAAAAATCCAATCCAATCACTAGTAATATGATTTAATTGCTTAGTGACTGTTAAGTCACTAACTTTTTGCTGGCATGGTCTGAAGATGATATCAGCCAATTTTGGTGACTGCAGACAGCAGATTCGACCGTCTATGGCAGGGATCTCCAAACTCGGTCCTGGAGGGCCACTGTCCTGCAGAGTTGAGCTCCAACCCCAAATAAATACACCTGAACCAGCTAATCAGTGTCTAACTAGGCCCTAATAAGACACTGATTAGCTGGTTCAGGTATGTTTATTTGGGATTAGAGCTAAACTCTGCAGGACAGTGGCCCTCAAGGGCCGAGTTTGGGGACCCCTGGTTTATGGCATAATTGGTATCATTGTTCTCGGTCCGACACCCAAAATGGTCGATATAGGAAAACTGGTATTTGACTGGTATGCTTCACTGTCAAAAAATACCAGTTTTATGATTTTTTGGCGAAACCTTTCAGAAGTTATAAGCAAAAAGAAAAGAAGAAAAAAAAGCAAATTTTCATATCTCCTGAACATTAGGTGGCACTGTGCAGAAATGCTGCAAGTAGCCTCAGGTCATGGTTGTGATGACATGTATCAAGATTAATCTATATCTCTGCAATACTTCAAAGCGTTGCAGAGATATTGCCTCGCACCCTTTTTTTATTTGTACATTATTCGAGAACGGTTTATATTATCAAAAAGCTTTTGATAACTTTCTGCCAGCATGGTCGTAAGATGATGTATGACAATTTTGGTGAAATCAGACAAACTGTCTAGGACAAGTAAAAAAAAAAAGTAGGTTTCTGAGAAAGTTCAAAATGGCTGGAAAATGATGATCGTCTTGAGCCAAGGAATCAGAGGAAAAAGGAAATCTGGGCAGTTGGTGGCGCTAGAGGGACTGAGTTAGAGACTCCAAAATTGCTGTGGTTAATATTCAGACTGTCCTCTATCTGTGTATCAAATTTCATAATTTTCCCTCAAAAGAAGAAGAAGAAAACTAACAGATACAATAGGTGCCTTCGCACCTTCTGTGCTTGGCCCCTTAAAAAAAGGTTTTCTGTTTTCATTTATTTCTGTGATGGCAAAGCTGAATATTTAGGATCATTACTCCAGTTTTCAGTGTCACGTGATCCCTCCGAAATCATTATAATATGATGCTTTCTGCTCAAGAAACATTTATTAGGGGCACCTAATACCTATTGAGCACCTATTGAAATCGTTAGATTTCTTATTATTATTATTATTCCGGCGAAAGTCTATGGCAGCCCATAGAACCGCTTGCGGGAAATTTGCCACAAATTTGGCACACAGATAGAGGACAGTCCCAGCATTAACCACACCAATTTTGGAATCTCTAAAACAATCCCTCTAGCGCCACCACCTGTCCAAAGTTTGACTCATATTTTTGATAATAGCTTTTGAACCATAAGGGCTAGAAATAAAATTATTTTGTCCTCTGATTCCTGATGCCAATTTGATTGCACTCTATGATGTCATTTTCCGTCATAATAATATTCCCGCCATTTTTAATTAACCGAAAAACCTACTTTTGCGAACTCCTCCTAGGCTGTTGCTCCAATTTGCACAAAAATTAAACCAGATCATCTTCAGACTATGCTGACAAAACCGTATTAGACTCAAGATGATTAGTCAAACTGTTCTTAAATAACGCTCGAATGAAATCGACAAAGTGCCCACAAAAATGAAAGTCAGGCTCTATCTCCGCACCGCTTTACCATATTCTAACCAAACGTGGTGTGTGTTATGCCAACCATGACCGGAAGCTGCCTACACCGTTTTGGCGCAGTGCCACCTAGTGGTCCACAAAAATTTGATATTTTTGATTATAACTTAAGAACGCTTTAGCCAAATATCACAAAACTGGTCTCTTTAGAGTCGGGGCATCACGCCGAGCCATACCATACCCAATTTTCCAATATCAACCATTTTGGGTGTCGGCCATTTTGAATTTTGTCAGAAAGTGCCATGTTTTACAAACGCATTGGCGTATCATTACGAAACTTTGTGTGTGTCTTCGTCACCAAGCCCTGAAAGTATTCAAAAAGTTTCAAGGCAGCGCCACCTTGTGGACAAAAGTTATAATGAATTTTCCCAATAATGCTAATAACTTTTGATTAAATTTGACTATTGTCATAAAACTGGTTTAAATAGATTCCTTGGGTCATGCCAAGAACATAGAGGCCAATTTTACCATATTTGGCCAAACATTCTGTTCGCCATTTTGATTACCTTTAGAAACCTACTTTTTCAAACTCCTCCTAGACCATTCGTCTGATTTTCACTAAAATCGAATGGTAACATCTTCAGACTATTACAGCAAAAGTTATTAATTTCGTGTCAACAGACAAAACCGTTTTCATATACTGCAGCGACAAAGTTGAGCCATGATGCCAAAATGACTCTTGAGGCTGTATCTCTGCAATGCTTTGACATACTGACACCAAACTTTGCCTTTGTCATTGTCATCTCACTCTGACCACACCACATCAATTTCGTTACTGCGCCACCTATTGGTCAAAAGTGACAAACCTTTAAATCATATTATTAGTGACTGTATATATGATTTTTTTCAGCCATTTTGCCTAAAATCATCTTAAAATGCCTTTAATTTCTTATTGTTGCAGTTGGTTTTACACTCCCAGCCATGTTGGCATGTCTGGTCTTCTTCTTTGCACTTGGCCCCGTTAATGGCTGCTTGCAGCTATATTTATTATTATTATTATTATTATTATTATTATTATTATTATTATTATTATTATTATTATTATTATTATCAATGTTGAAGCAACAGTTAAGTTCTGCCTAATATTGTTTGTGGAAAGCATGATACTTTTTTTGATGAATAGAAAGTTCAGAAGAATATTTATTTGAAACAGATATTTTGTAAATGTCTTTGCCACTTTTCATCAATTTGATTGGTCCTTGCTAAATATAATAATAATAATAACTTACAAACCCTAAATTGTGTGTGTGTGTGTCAGCCAAATCCAATCATAAACAAGCCAAAATAAAACTGAAATGCTGTTGGCAAATACTGTAAGAACAGAAGTGAAGTTTTCTGGGCAAATAGGGTGGGAATAAGCCCGTTTTTATCAGGACAACAGAGGAAAAAGACACCATTATTAATGCACTGTGTTGAAAACAAGTATTT
Source organism: Romanogobio albipinnatus (assembly GCA_023566225.1). Taxonomy (NCBI): domain Eukaryota; kingdom Metazoa; phylum Chordata; class Actinopteri; order Cypriniformes; family Gobionidae; genus Romanogobio; species Romanogobio albipinnatus. Next base: position 56,257,634 of record CM042240.1, read on the forward strand.
ATGTAGCTCAACTGCTATGCATGGCGCTAGCAACCCCGAGTTCGTGGCTTCGATTCCCAAGAAACGAACTGTAAGACTCTTTGAACAAAAGTGTCTGCCAATTGAGTTAAAGGCTGTGAGCAACATATGAAGCACGTGAGGATCTAAATAGGTTTGTATTTGATTTTTAACTAAAGATATACAATTACACAACCAATGAAAAAAATTCTTAATGAGACCATGTATTACACCTTAATGGTTAGTGTTTAAATTTTATTCTTAATATAAAAAGAGTGCAAATTCTGCACAATCTGCAAGGTTTAGTAAAGATCCAAAACAGACCCACTGTACGTGAACATCCTGAAAACAATCCACATGTTGGTCTTCTGGTGTTGTAAGACTATGATGAAACACTGGGCCTGCTGTAAACAGAACAGATTTACAAAAGAATAAATAATATTAATGAATAAAACTCTTGCTGCTTTGTGTTATAATGTAGCACCTTTACACTCTTAGAGGTATGAGGAATTAATTGAGACAGAAATGCATTCCCTTGCTTTATCCTGTGTGAATTTCCAGTGTTAAGAATCGCTCAAATAATAACAAATGATACTGCAAACAACTTGACTGGCAATATATTAAAATACAAAGTTGTTCGAGCGTTCTGTCTCTGTATGTTTTAGGTAAAAGCACATAGTTTGAAATATTGCTTTGATTTCATCTCTGGAGATAATGTGCTTTTTTAAAAATGCTTTTTTTTTTAAATACTGGACCAGTGGGAAAAACTATGATTAGTTTATCAACTTATAAATTCAAGCCTCATGTTCAGCACTGATTTCACAACATAACTGAACATGGCAACCGCTTTTTGGGTAATTCAAAAAGAAAGGTGAGATGTAGCACAGATGCAACTTCTGGTTTGTCTCTTAAGGTAAGTGATCATGGGAAATACAGGGAGTGCAGAATTATTAGGCAAATGAGTATTTTGACCACATCATCCTCGTTATGCATGTTGTCTTACTCAAAGCTGTATAGGCTGGAAAGCCTACTACCAATTAAGCATATTAGGTTATGTGCATCTCTGTAATGAGAAGGGGTGTGGTCTAATGACATCAACACCCTATATCAGGTGTGCATAATTATTAGGCAACTTCCTTTCCTTTGGCAAAATGGGTCAAAAGAAGGACTTGACAGGCTCAGAAAAGTCAAAAATAGTGAGATATATTGCAGAGGGATGCAGCAGTCTTAAAATAGCCAAGCTTCTGAAGCGTGATCATCGAACAATCAAGCGTTTCATTCAAAATAGTCAACAGGGTCGCAAGAAGCGTGTGGAAAAACCAAGGCGCAAAATAACTGCCCGTGAACTGAGAAAAGTCAAGCGTGCAGCTGCCAAGATGCCACTTGCCACCAGTTTGGCCATATTTCAGAGCTGCAACATCACTGGAGTGCCCAAAAGCACAAGGTGTGCAATACTCAGAGACATGGCCAAGGTAAGAAAGGCAGAAAGTCGACCACCACTGAACAAGACACACAAGCTGAAACGTCAAGACTGGGCCAAGAAATATCTCAAGACTGATTTTTCTAAGGTTTTATGGACTGATGAAATGAGAGTGAGTCTTGATGGGCCAGATGGATGGGCCCGTGGCTGGATTGGTAAAGGGCAGAGAGCTCCAGTCCGACTCAGACGCCAGCAAGGTGGAGGTGGAGTACTGGTTTGGGCTGGTATCATCAAAGATGAGCTTGTGGGGCCTTTTCGGGTTGAGGATGGAGTCAAGCTCAACTCCCAGTCCTACTGCCAGTTTCTGGAAGACACCTTCTTCAAGCAGTGGTACAGGAAGAAGTCTGCATCCTTCAAGAAAAACATGATTTTCATGCAGGACAATGCTCCATCACACGCGTCCAAGTACTCCACAGCGTGGCTGGCAAGAAAGGGTATAAAAGAAGAAAATCGAATGATATGGCCTCCTTGTTCACCTGATCTGAACCCCATTGAGAACCTGTGGTCCATCATCAAATGTGCGATTTACAAGGAGGGAAAACAGTACACCTCTCTGAACAGTGTCTGGGAGGCTGTGGTTGCTGCTGCACGCAATGTTGATGGTGAACAGATCAAAACACTGACAGAATCCATGGATGGCAGGCTTTTGAGTGTCCTTGCAAAGAAAGGTGGCTATATTGGTCACTGATTTGTTTTTGTTTGGTTTTTGAATGTCAGAAATGTATATTTGTGAATGTTGAGATGTTATATTGGTTTCACTGGTAAAAATAAATAATTGAAATGGGTATAAATTTGTTTTTTGTTAAGTTGCCTAATAATTATGCACAGTAATAGTCACCTGCACACACAGATATCCCCCTAAAATAGCTAAAACTAAAAACCACTTCCAAAAATATTCAGCTTTGATATTAATGCGTTTTTTGTGTTCATTGACAACATGGTTGTTGTTTAATTATTAATGTTGTAAAATTAATCCTCAAAAATACAACTTGCCTAATAATTCTGCACTCCCTGTATAGTCCTTTCAGGTCATTCTCTTCCACCTTTTACTAGTTCTACTGTATACTGACCCAGTATCATACTATTAATCAGTTTCTGACAAGTGTTCAAAAGATGTTTCATGCTTCTGATGTTCTGAACTTCCTGATTTACATGGTTCTCAAGTCCCACTTATAGTATTTTTGGAGCTAGAAGGCTGAATCTCCATTTAAAGAGTCAACTGGAGCACGGGAAATCTTCAGCAGGACGGTGCAAGAGAACCTGCAACAATCCTCCATGCAAGTAACTTCTGTGTCAGGATTGTCCTTTTCCTCATGACTTTGAGCAGAGAAGGAGAACTGCAGGTTGTGAGAGGTGAGCTGAAGATTGTTTTTTGAAAAGTGATTAGTGCCGCAACTCTTAATGTCCCTGGACACACTGGTTACATAAATAAGAATTCATATGGATGAAATTGCATCCATTTGAACATATATCTGCGAGAGAGCGAACAAAAAAGACATTGTCAGGATGCCACATTAAATGCTGTTACCATTATAAACATTTTTACTATAGATTATTATTTTTGCTAATCTGCGCATCTTACCTGTGTTTGTTTGTGTTACATGAGGAGGGCTCTCATGGCAGATTTGCTGATACGATGACGTTGTTTTCTCCTCCTTTTCGGGGGGTGAGGAGGTGGTCTGTGAGGTTTGTGTGGAGGGAGATGTTGCTGAGGAGGAGATGTAGTTCCTGTTTGCAAAACATTTTTTAAATCCAGTTATATTCTATTCTGATTTTGCAGTGCTGCGCGGTACTGTTGTGTGTTGTATCAAATCAAATCCAATCACATTAACTGTATTATTCTGGACAATAATAAGTTAAGCATTTGATATACATTGTAGTGTTCAAGGCATGGACTCCACTAGACCCCCGAAGGTGTGCTGTGGTATCTGGCACTAAAATGTTTGCAGCAGATCCTTTAACTTTTTACACCCCACAAGACCTGCAGTTTTGGAGATGCTCTGGCCCAGTCGTCTAACCATCACAATTTAGCCCTTGTCAAACTCGCACAATTCCTTACATTTGCCTATTTCCTGCATCCAACAGATCAACTTTCAGGTCAAAATTTTCACTTGCTGCCTAATATATCCCACCCACTAACAGGTGCCGTGATGAAGAGATAATCAGTGTTATTCACTTGTCAGTGGTCATAATGTTATGCCTGATCGGTGTATGCTATCCATACTGCACTGAACATGTTTATGAGGATGTATGCAAGTGTTACTTTCTATTCCTGGTGTGTAGGTGTCTGGTAGAATATATAATATAATATACACTCACCTAAAGGATTATTAGGAACACCATACTAATACTGTGTTTGACCCCCTTTCGCCTTCAGAACTGGCTTAATTCTACGTGGCATTGATTCAACAAGGTGCTGAAAGCATTCTTTAGAAATGTTGGCCCATATTGATAGGATAGCATCTTGCAGTTGATGGAGATTTGTGGGATGCACATCCAGGGCACGAAGCTCCCATTCCACAACATCCCAAAGATGCTCTATTGGGTTGAGATCTGGTGACTGTGGGGGCCATTTTAGTACAGTGAACTCATTGTCATGTTCAAGAAACCAATTTGAAATGATTCAAGCTTTGTGACATGGTGCATTATCCTGCTGGAAGCAGCCGTCAGAGGATGGGTACATGGTGGTCATAAAGGGATGGACATGGTCAGAAACAATGCTCAGGTAGGCCGTGGCATTTAAACGATGACCAATTGGCACTAAGGGGCCAAAAGTGTGCCAAGAAAACATCCCCCACACCATTACACCACCAGCCTGCACAGTGGTAACAAGGCATGATGGATCCATGTTCTCATTCTGTTAACGCCAAATTCTGACTCTACCATCTAAATGTCTCAACAGAAATCGAGACTCATCAGACCAGGCAACATTTTTCCAGTCTTCATCTGTCCAATTTTGGTGAGCTCATGCAAATTGTAGCGTCTTTTTTTCTTATTTGTAGTGGAGATGAGTGGTACCCGGTGGGGTCTTCTGCTGTTGTAGCCCATCCGCCTCAAGGTTGTGCATGTTGTGGCTTCACAAATGCTTTGCTGCATACCTCGGTTGTAACGAGTGGTTATTTCAGTCAAAGTTGATCTTCTATCAGCTTGAATCAGTCGGCCCATTCTCCTCTGACCTCTAGCATCAACAAGGCATTTTCGCACACAGGACTGCCGCATACTGGATGTTTTTCCCTTTTCACACCATTCCTTGTAAACCCTAGAAATGGTTGTGCGTGAAAATCCCAGTAACTGAGCAGATTGTGAAATACCGGCCCGTCTGGCACCAACAACCATGCCACACTCAAAATTGCTTAAATCACTTTTCTTTCCCATTCTGACATTCAGTTTGGAGTTCAGGAGATTGTCTTGACCAGGACCACACCCCTAAATGCATTGAAGCAACTGCCATGTGATTGGTTGATTAGATAATTGCATTAATGAGAAATTAAACAGGTGTTCCTAATAATCCTTTAGGTGAGTGTACATATATATACAGTGAGGAAAATAAGTATTTGAACACCCTGCTATTTTGCAAGTTCTCCCATTTGGAAATCATGGAGGGGTCTGAAATTGTCAGACATAATCAAAAAAAAAAAAAAAAATCCAGAAATCACAATGTATGATTTTGTAACTATTTATTCGTATGATAAAGCTGCAAATAAGTATTTGAACACCTGTCTATCAGCTAGAATTCTGACCCTCAAAGACCTGTTAGTCTGCCTTTAAAATGTCCACCTCCACTCCATTTATTATCCTAAATTAGATGCACCTGTTTGAGGTCGTTAGCTGCATAAAGACACCTGTCCACCCCATACAATTAGTAAGAAACCAACTACTAACATGGCCAAGACCAAAGAGCTGTCCAAAGACACTAGAGACAAAATTGTACACCTCCACAAGGCTGGAAAGGGCTACGGGAAAATTGCCAAGCAGCTTGGTGAAAAAAGGTCCACTGTTGGAGCAATCATTAGAAAATGGAAGAAGCTAAACATGACTGTCAGTCTCCTTCGGACTGGGGCTCCATGCAAGATCTCACCTCGTGGGGTCTCAATGATCCTAAGAAAGGTGAGAAATCAGCCCAGAACTACACTGGAGGAGCTGGTCAATGACCTGAAAACAGCTGGGACCACCGTTTCCAAGGTTACTGTTGGTAATACAATAAGACATCATGGTTTGAAATCATGCATGGCACTGAAGGTTCCCCTGCTTAAACAAGCACATGTCAAGGCCCGTCTTAAGTTTGCCAATGACCATTTGGATGATCCAGAGGAGTCATGGGAGAAAGTCATGTGGTCAGATGAGACCAAAATATAACTTTTTGGTCATAATTCCACTAAACGTGTTTGGAGGAAGAAGAATGATGAGTACCATCCCAAGAACACCATCCCTACTGTGAAGCATGGGGGTGGTCTGCACATGGGACAGGGCGACTGCACTGTATTAAGGAGAGGATAACCGGGGCCATGTATTGCGAGATTTTGGGGAACAACCTCCTTCCCTCAGTTAGAGCATTGAAGATGGGTCGAGGCTGGGTCTTCCAACATAACAATGACCCGAAGCACACAGCCAGTATAACCAAGGAGTGACTTTGTAAGAAGCATATCAAGGTTCTGGCGTGGCCTAGCCAGTCTCCAGACCTAAACCCAATAGAGAATCTTTGGAGGGAGCTCAAACTCTGTGTTTCTCAGCAACAGGCCAGAAACCTGACTGATCTAGAGAAGATCTGTGTGGAGGAGTGGGCCAAAATCCCTCCTGCAGTGTGTGCAAACCTGGTGAAAAACTACAGGAAATGTTTGACCTCTGTAATTGCAAACAAAGGTTACTGTACCAAATATTAATATTGATTTTCTCAAGTGTTCAAATACTTATTTGCAGCTGTATCATACAAATAAATAGTTAAAAAATCATACATTGTGATTTCTGGATTTTTTTTTTTAGATTATGTCTCTCACAGTGGACATGCACCTACGATGACAATTTCAGACCCCTCCATGATTTCTAAGTGGGAGAACTTGCAAAATAGCAGGGTGTTCAAATACTTATTTTCCTCACTGTGTATATATATATATATATATATATATATATATATATATATATATATATATATATATATATATATATATATATATATATATATATATATATATTCAAAGTCAACTGAGATATTCATAGGCATTGATTGACAGCAGAAACAAACTGAACATCTATCTATCTATCCATCTATCTATCCATCTATCTATCATCTATCTATCTATCTATCTATCTATCTATCTATCTATCTATCTATCTATCTATCTATCTATCTATCTATCTATCTATCTATCTATCTATCTATCTATCTATCTATCTATCTATCTATCTATCTATCTATCTATCTATCTATCTATCTATCTATCTATCTATCTATCTATCTATCTATCTATCTATCTATCTATCAAATGTGCTACTTCAACAACACTGTATTGTTCAGCTGACAATGACTAATTTCTACCAGACAATGATAAAGCATGGATGAATAGAAAAACCTCATTATCTGTTTGTTTGTGTGTTTTGGTATTTTACCTGTCCGTTGTGTGGTTGTATAAGTGTGTTGTTGTTTATGATGGAGCTGCTGTAGTTTCTCGTCCGGCTGTATATTCGTCTGTTGTACTTTGAATTGATGTTTGTGTTTCTGCTCATCTAGGAGTTTGTGCTGTAGCAAATCTTCGCCCTCCTTGGCCTTTCTGTCCATTTGTCTCTGCTCTCGCTCCTCCTCCTTCGCCTCTAAGTCTGCAGTCTCACCTCTCACTTTCTGACCGTTCTCCTCTACATCTCCTGGATTCTGATTGGCTGTTCCTGTGGCATTGATAGCAAGTTGGTCTGTCTGATTGGTTGTTTGCAATTGTTCAATTTCTTGCGTGAGATTTGACTGGTGCTTAAAAGTGTGATTGGTTAATTCCAATGGCCCCATATTATATTCAGATGTGTGATTGGTTGTGTTTTGGTTGGCATTACTCTGTGATTCGAATTGCGTAGTGTTGTGCAGTGACAAATCAGTTTCTTCCTGCTCGGTATGATTCGGCAGTGGAGCCTTCGTTCCCTGTGTTGACGTGCCATTCGTGTTGCCGGGTCTCCTTCCGTCCGCAGGGTGACGGTGATGACCTTTGCCCCCTCCATTCTGCGTCTCGTTCCGATCCCAGCCGTCACGGTTGAAATGGAAAGTGTCTGGTGCTCCCGATTCAGAGAACCTCTCTTTGGGCAGCCAGCTGTGGCTGAGCAGGTCCTCCAGGCTTAACCTCTGGTTGTGTTTGAGTTCATCCCTGCGATGGAGCTCATCTTTGGGTCGAGTTTTCCCTGAACGATCCCGTGCGTCCTGTTTTTGGCCGGATGATTTCCGGCGCTGGGAGGGCCGAGGAGCCGGCTGGCAGCGACACTCTACGTGGTCGAGGACGGAGACGACGGCCTTATCGTAGAGCGGCCGCTTGTTCATGTACTGTATCTTCATCACCTAAGGATGAAGAGGAAAGTGAAAATAGTGCATATGTACTCACATTAAAAACAGTACAAAATGTACACCGTAGCCTTTTTAAACCTACACCTTTGTACCTTGTATTAGTACCTTTTGAAAGGGTACCGCCCTAGTGACAGCTTTTGTACTTTTTTGTGTATGGTACAGTAATGGGGTGTAGCAATATATTGTGTTAACATTACATCGCAATACAGAAATGCAACAGTATGTTATTTGGATAGCGACAGTTGTTACATGAGTAATGCACTCAAGCCCCTAGTAAATACACACTTAAAAAGTGTGTGTGTGTACCTGTAGGTATCGTGTGTGGGTAAGTACAGGAACACACTGCAGGCTCTTGGTGTTACAGCAGCCCGAGCACCTCTGCACCTCTACGCATGGAGGCCACAACAGGAAATTTGCATTGCTACGGTCCAACATGGAGCGTGTGACCTCGATGACCTCAGTCCTGACCTTACAGATGGCTTGCTGAGCAGGCTGAGCATCTGCAGACACACACAGAAACACATAGACACAAATGAACAACATGGAATATGTATAGTATAAGACTCAATTTTTACAGGTGCTTGCTCACAGGCCTGGCGTCAAGGGCCTCTTGATCTGGGGAGTTAGAACCCAAACAGACCACAGGGTGAGCACCCCTGCTGGCCTCATTAACATATCTTCCAGCAGCAACCTAGTTTTCCCAGGAGGTCTCCCATCCAGGTACTGACCAGCCTCAACCCTGCTTAACTTCAGTGGGCAACCAGTCTTGGACCACAGGGTAATATGGATGTGGCTTTCAATGAGTTTCCAGACTTTTAAGGGGAATCATTCCCAATTTTGATAGGCTTTTAATTCTTGGGGATTTCAACGTACATGTGTACTGTGCGGCTGATTCTTTAGCCGCACAGTATTTTTGGGCTGTATTGACCTGCTACAGCTAGTGAATCTTTATCAGACAATTTTAGACCGACAGTTTTGACACATTTTAGGTCAGTCTCCAACCTTTCTTGTATGTCCAAAATCTTGGAGAAAAGCTTTCTCAATGAAAACAAGATTTTTGAAGTTTTCCAATCAGGTTTTAAAAAACACAACTCCACAGAAATAGCACTGGTAAAAGTTCTAGACAATATACTAATTAGGCATCAACCGATACCTATACCGAGTATGAGTACCAATATTTTTTTCCTGGTACTCGCTGGTACCGATATCTATATAGTGGGTGTGGGGTGGGGTGATGTGGCAGTTTTCCAAGCACAACACAGTGAGACTAATGAATGTAGGACAGCTTCTTTATTATTACTTGAATGAAAAAAGTATTATTGACAGTGGTTGATCATCAAGAATAATGAATCGGGTAAGCACCTCTGTTATTTTTAAAGCTCTTGGGTTATCTCTTGACATTTTCTCTCGTCTTACCAGGGTTTGCTGCAGCATTTGTTGCCGAATGCTCCTACTGCTAGCGGCAAATTCTCTGTGCTCATTTTTGTGTTTTCATTTCAGATGTTTTATCAGGTTACTTGTATTATATGTACTGGGTTTCGTACTTCCTCTAGATATTAATGCAGAAGTCACGTGAGGTATCGGTCTTTGGTATCGGGGGTATTTTTACTAGTACGAGTACAAGTGCATGAACTTGGTATCGGGCCTGATACAGATACTGGTATCCCTAATACTAATGACTGTCGATTTCGGCAAATCTGCTGTGTTAGTGCTTGTTAGATTTGAGTGCAGCGTTTGACACAATTGACCATGCTGTTCTCATCTCATGTTTGGAGCACTGTGTGGGCATTCAGGGAAATGTTCTTGAATTATTTCAATCTTATTTTAAATAATATAAGCTTTTCTAGTATTAGTAAATTCACTTCGGTTGCAGATTCTCTTACTTGTGGTGTTTCCCAAGGCTCAATTCTTGTTCTGATTTTATCCTCCTTGTATATGTTTCCTTTGGGGTCGATTTTTAAGAAATGCGGTATCTCTTTTCAATGTTATGCTGACAATACCCAAATCCATCTGACCCAGGGATCTAACAAGAAGGGTTTAGATACTCTGTTGGCTTGTCTAGCTGACGTAAAGGCCTCGATGTCCTTACATTTTTTTCACCTCAATGAAGGCAAAACTGAGATTATAATTCTTGAATCTTCAGAAGCTGTTAGTGTACCTTGTTTAAACTTTGGCCATTTGTCTCCATGTGTTAAACCATTAGTGAAGTGAATTTGTGTGTGTTCTTTGATAGTGCTCTTAAATTTGACAAACAGATTAGTTTAGTGGTCAAAACCAGTTTTTTTTTCACCTCGCTAGCTAAGGTAAAATCATTTCTTTCTTTTATAGACTTTGAAAGGGTGATCCATGCTTTTATTTTGACAAGGCTTGATTGTTGTAATTCCCTTTATGGGTATTAACCAAGCATCTCTTGCCCGTCTGCAAATGGTTCAAAATCGAACCGCTATAGGCTGCTAACTGGTGCAAGAGAACATTACTCCGGTTTGGCTTTCAATTCGCTACAGAATTGTTTGTTGTTACTGTTTTTTAAAAAAAAAAATATTTTAATGGATTAGCACCTGCATAAATTTCTGATTTACTATCTGTACACAATCCAGTGATCAGGTGATCGTGCTGTTTTTCTTTTGCTGTTGCTGCACCGAAACTTTGGAACGGACCTGTTTTTATTAGAATTGCCCCTACACTACATGATTTTTGAAGTAAAACTCAAAACATATCTTTTTTCTGTGGATTTTAATCATAGCTGATGCAGTTTTCTTACCTATGTTTGTAAACTGTTATGTTTTTGATGGTCTTTAAATATATTGTACAGTACCTTGTTCAACAATCATTGTTTTTAATGGTGCCATATAAATAAAGTAGACATTGACATTATGAAGCCTCTGCATTTATAAAACCCTGCATATGGCTCTGTCCAGGGCCGTGCACAGACATTTTGAGGGGCAGTGGCCCAAACCAAAAAAAAGGGGCGGGGTGGCATTGGGGGCGAGGATTGGGTGCTTGTCCATACAAATTATCCATCTTACTCTTACTAGTCAGTCAAAACAGTTTTGATCTAATTTTGTGTCTATCGAAAATAATGATAGACCTATGACATTGTATTATGTTGAATATCATAGTTTTTGTGTCTATTTGTTAATGAGGGATTTGCAGAGTAAATGTTATTTTATGTCTTTTATTTTGAAGTAAAAAGATAAAAGTTAGACTCTTGGGGTAAGATGACTCAGCCATATTTGGCACAGAAGGCCCCAAGTGGCATGTTGTTACTGTTATTGTTTTTAAATGTAATACCTATTGTAATTAATCTGGCTATTATTTCATATTTTCATGATTTAGATGTATATTTCAGGCATCTTCACTTTCATTAAAACGGTCAATTGAGTGAAAATCTATTATGACAAAATCTATTATGTTTTTTTTTATTTTTTATTATGACATATCTTCAATTAAAATATGGGCAACTGAATTATATTGATATGCTTGTACATAAGTCATAAAACATGTTACCTTTCAGATGATTATCTTTTAATGGGATTCAGATTTTTCTGTTAACAGTAATTCAATTATTCTACTAAATTGTCAAAATAAAATTTTAAGTAGAATATTTTTAGTATTTTACATTAATGACATATAGGCCTACATTCTGTAACAGTTTATGGGTTATATGAAATTAGGCCTATATATATATATATATATAGGCCTAATTTCATATAACCCATAAACTGTTACAGAATGTAGGCCTATATATATATATATTCTACAAAGTGTGCCATCAACAGCAAAGTTGGTGTTATTTATATTAGATCAGATCGGGTAGCTACAAAAATTTTATTAGACAACAATTATAATTCTCTTCCAAGAACGTGCATTTTGTACAAGTTGTTAGCACTATTAGAAGATCAGGAGCAAAATAACACCGACAGAAATACAAAAACAAACTACCAAATGACTAATTCCGCAGATGGTAATGCATACTGTTAATGCGACGACATTCTGGAACTGTCGTCTCCGCTTTCCAGATTTCCGCGCACAGACTCTGAGTGACGCTGGGCAGCGAGGTTCACTTTTAGCGGGGAAGGGTAGCGACCATAGACTGCGAGAGGGGCACCTCAGCTTATGAGGGCAGAGGGGTAGTGGCTCTAGCCACCGGGCCACCCCCCTGTGCACGGCCCTGGCTCTGTCTGGTAATAATGAGTGAATTTGCTAGTTTTGCAAGGTTATTGTGATGAGCATTATTTAATGCTTCATGCTAAAGCTTTATTTATACTGACACACAATATAATAGTTCATAAGAATTAAGCCAATAAAATAAAATAAATATAGGTTTAGAATATAGGCTATGAGAAAATAACTAATGATAATGCTGTCATTTCTGTGCCCTTAGTCGCCCCTTTTTGATAAATCCACATACGTTTAGGGGGAATGAACTTACAAATGGTATATTTATATTAGTTTCTGCATATTAAGATAGGATAGAAAAGGTATTTTAACACTGAAAAAAATACACATTTAACAAATAACAACAACATAAAGGAGAATAAAACATGAGAGAAAAAAAGCAAAAAAGAGAAGAAGAACTAACCTAGAAGACTCCGTGGAAGACGGTTGCTGGTGTCGTTTTCATGATGACTGTCTGGCTCAACCTCTGGGGAACAAAATAACAGCGACTTTAAAACATGATCAAGTAGCAAACTAGCGGTGAATATGCATGAAATCATTTAATGGCAGAACCTTGTAAGAAATTGCAACTTTTTTTTATTTTCTATAGGGACGAAAGTATCAGTAAAAGAGGACTGGCACATCACACCATGCATATGTTAAGTTTTTTTCTTCTTACCAAGCACTTTGGTTTTGGATGGGCTCTTTGCACAGTACATGATACTTTGTCACATGAAGCTAAAGCACTTAAGTAACTCTGGATAAGAGCGTCTACATAATGCCTTACATTTAAATGAGGACAGCATACAGTTCAAAGTCAAAGACAAAAAGTTGCTTTGTAATAAGTATTCAAGATGCATTCTATTAAGTGTGTCAAATTTGCGCGTTAGCCCAGAGTCATAATTAACATTTTTATTAAAGGGAAATAATTGCCTCGAGGAATGACATTTTGAAGCTTTATCAAAAAACACTTCAAATTAGCTCCATATTCAACAGCATGCACCTCTAAAATACCAAATACAGCACAGGTCACTACAGTGTCTAGAGAGTCACTAAACCCACAAATTGGGCCTAGAATAGAAAGGTAAGATAATTTCAAACCGAGGAACTTTTATCCTCACACTTTAAATGTCTGTCTGTGCCATCTTTCTGTGCTGAAGAAGAATGACTCATGCACGAGACGTTTCCAGTCCGTGAGTGATTCAAAGAGGGTAGACTTACCTATGGATTCAGAGAACAGTAGAAACTGCAGGTCCTGAATAGAAGACACAGATCCACCCTTCACCAACTCAACCACAGCGGCCGGGAGAGGATCCGCCTAGAAGAGAGAGGAAAAGGAACTGAAGCGTTAGAAATAAATATTCCGTTTTTAATAACAAAAACATTAAGTAGCACAACTGTTTTCAACATTGATAGTAAAGAGAAATGTTTCTTGAGCATCAAATCCTCATATTAGAATGATTTCTGAATGATCATGTGACACTGAAGACTGGAGTAATGATGCTGAAAATTCAGCTTTGCATCACAGGAATAAATAGCATTTTAAAATAGATTTAAATAAAAAAAACAGTCATTTTAAATTGTAATAATATTTCATAATATAACTGCTTTTGATGTAGTTTTGATCAAATAAATACAGCCTTGGCGAGCATAAGAGACTTGTTTCAAACACATTATGGGCCCTGTTTTAATGTTCTAAGCGCATAGTCTAAAGTGCACGGTGCAGGTGCACTTAGGACGCGTCCGAATCCACTTTTGCTAGTTTAACGACGGAAAAAATGTTCAGCGCGCCAGGCACATGGTCCAAAAGGGTTGTACCTCTTAATGAGTCATGGGTGTGTTTTGGGCATAACGAATTAGTGTCTCATCTCACAATACCTTTAAAAGCCATTTGCGCTTGAACCAAGGCGGATTCGCTTTACAGGGCGGAATTTGCGGGAACACTTTTTGACTAACAATCAGAGTGTACATGCGTTGTGCAATCGCCTGTAGACACATATTACTAACACAATAACACAAATAACACAAAACATACTGTGCTGTTGAGTTTAGACCAGGTTTTTGTTGGTCAATGGCACAGTTGTTTTCAGTTGCCTCAAAATAGCAACGCGCCAACAATGCGCCTGAACACACCTCGTTTTCAGATCAGCACACCCATGGGTGAACAGATTCGTGTGTGCATTTGCTATTGAAACAAAATGGTGCTGGACATGAAAATGATAACTGCGTTGGGCCAAAACTATCGGGCGTTACACCCTGGCGTCGCATTGTGCCGGGTGTATGATAGGGTGTATGATAAATTATACAGTTTAACAACATTTGAGCACAGAATTTTGAATGACCAATCAGAATCAAGCGCATGCATAAATGAACGTGAATGCGGTGTGTGTTTGGGTGTGTGACAGTGAGACAGAGCGTTATGGACGCTGGTTTGTCTCAGGGTGTCAATGCAGGTCTTGGGGACACAATAGCCCTGTTCATACAGCATGTCCAGACAGGGGCCACTGACCCTCGTCTCCTCCGTCTCATCTGGCAGCATTTATGCAGGACACAGGAAAGAGGGCAGAGAGGAAATGGGGGAAGGAGAGATGGAGAAAAGGTGAGTTTGCAGAGGAGAAAGAGAGAGATGGATGAGGGAGGTTATCAGAAGGATGGAGTATTTCAGTAATCGGCATGATAAGGGAAATCAGTCACATTACTGGCTGGTGATTCCGACCGCTTTGCATGGGCAGAACAAATGCAGGAATACAAGCATGCCAAAAGTTAAGAAACATCCTAAATTCGCCGCACCTCTTGCGGTATGCACTTATAATTCAACAGAAATAGATGCATGGTGAATCACTGGTGTATTTTACACTCTTGGGAGCTTTGTGATCCTGTTTTGTCCAAATGCATAAATCTCGTGATTCATCAGTTTTCCATCCTTCATTTCTTCGTGACATTCTCAAGTGCTCTATCATCCGGTTGTGCATGCATGAACTTCTGCCAATACCACAGCATTATTTCAATTCATTGCACAGCAGCACATAAATAACCTGGAAAACGTTGTTTGAACGTTGATTAAATGTTGTCACACTATCGTTAAAAGGTTGGAGGGTTGGTAAGATTTTGTAAAATGTCTTTGAAAATGCTGCATTTATTTGATCAAAAATATAGTTAAAACAGTAATATTGTGGAGTGGAGTATTATTGCAACTTTTAAAAAAATGATGTTTAAATATATTGTCATTACTCCAGTCTTCAGTGTCACATGAAACTTCAAAAATCATTCTAATATGATGATTTGATGCTCAAGAAACATTTCTTATTATCGTCGATGTTAAAAACGGTTGTGCTGCTTAAATTTTTTTGTGGAACCTATGATACTTTTTTATCTAGGATTATTTGATGAAAAGAAAGACCAAATGAAAACATTAATTTAATTTAATTTAAGCATTCATTTAAAACCGAAAATCTTTTGTAACATGGCAAAAGTCTTCATGTGAATTTTGATTAATTTGTTCCCAAACTTTTGAATGCTAGTGTATGCTTGGACTTACACCTTAACACACACTAATTCACACCTATATGATTCATAGACATTTATAATACATCACACAAACACACTAAATTGCTTTATGGCGACTCAATGTAAATATATAGCATCACGCAGACAAACACACACACACACACGTACAAACAACAGATGGCATACAAAGTGACCATACACAGAGATAAGATATTTCTTCTAAACAAAATTGTTGACAGAAAAGTGGACAGAAAAGTTGAGATAATTTAGTACATTTTGGTATAAACGTCTGAGTTCTTATTCAGATTTCTGACTTTGTTGACTTAGTAAATCTTAGCAAAAACCTATTGAGATCTCTTCAGAAAGGAAAGACAGATTTGATCTGATTGCATCTGAGATATTAAAGAGATTTAATTTGTATTTTTCTTTCCTAATGGAGAAGACTCAACTGATTCACTCTATAAAAACAAAAACAAAAAAAATTAATTCAAATAATGCAAACAATTAAAATATCTAAATGTAATATTTATTATATTGTGAACAATAAAATATATATATATTTTAAATTAAATAAACATTATTACATTTGTGCAAAAATCTGAATATCGGCAAAAAAGAAAAAGAAAAAAAAGCCAATTAAAATACCAATACTTGCAGGTTGCCACATCCAAACAAACCAATGGATTGGTGTGGGAGGGCGGAGTGTCACCAACCCCTGAGCCCTGCTGCTATCATCACAGAGTGAAGGGCAGGCAAAGAGCATTCTGGGATTGTGGAGGAGTGGTGGAATGCACAGGCAATGTTGGGGAGTAATGATACATAATTGCACATCTGCTGACAATGCTCTCTCTCTCTCACACACACGCACGCCCATATCATCTACTAACACGTGTGGTTTTAATTTTTATCTGTAAATGAAAACATATAATCAAGTGAATATGTCGTACTTGTCTAATTTTTACCTAGCTGGATTTTTCCATCCAAATCACACATCATAAAGAGATGAAAAATTATGTTCTTACATGGGGAACTTCTGAAAAGCACATCTTAATGTTGAGAGAGATCAGAATCACAGCTTTTATTTAAGTTTTGATCTTGCACTTCCATTCAAACGAGGAATTACATTTTAAGCATTCAGATTTTTAAACACCCTTCCATGAGGTGGAAAAAGTGCATGGTTTAGAGATGTCATGTCTTAAATGAACTAGATATGAATGATGATATGTCTCCCTCTGACTTCTAATAGGTTTGGGGTGTGTGTGTGTGGGGGGGGTCACAGAAATGTCATATTTTGATTGAGTGCCTAATGCAACACAACTGTGATGGTCAACGGAAGGGCAAACACATTAGAACCTGCAGATCTCGGATGCCAACGTCAACAATCCTTGGTGCACCAATCAGGATTACAAGCTCCTGGAGCCTTCAGGCATCAGATCACTGATACATTTAATAGAATCAACCATGGGGAATTCTTCATATGATTCTCCATGGGTGATTTTTGATGTTGTGGGCTGCCACTGGTTACATCACAAAACTACAGCATAAGTTTGTGTGGCAGTAACAATATTCAAAGAGGCTTTGAAGCACTGGGAAGAACTTTCTATAGGCCTACACAAATAGGCCTATACACATGCACAGATATTCACAAACATTTGACAAAAAGAATGGTTCACCCAAAATGCGTATCATGCCAAATAGGGCTGCACGATATACCAAAATGATCAAAATATCGCACAAATCCCGATATGCATAGCGCAACGGCTTGCGAATGCATAGCATATCTGAGTGATTTTAAAAAAGTTGTGAGAAGTCAAAGTTTTAGGTCGAAGCATATAGCAGAGAATAGACAGTGCACACGGACTGTTACTTACGTGTGACTTGCTTAATGAAAGAGTTATTTAAAAAGAGTTATTAAGCTGCTGAAAACATCTCAATGCACTGTTTGACACACACCCGAAGTGCACACGCAGAAAGCCGCCTCTCTGACAGTGTGCATTCTTCCTCAATATCGTGCAGCCCTAACGCCAAATCTGTATGCTGTTATTTCTTCCATACACACAAAAGGAAATAGACTGTTTATGGAGTTTGTTTCCATACAGGACATATGTCTACTACAAAGTGTGCAAAAAAACTTAAATAAAAGACTCTTGTGTAATATTCTGAAGACATTCCGATTGAAATTATTCCCTAGAAATCTAATTTTCCTCATTCTTCAGGTTTAAAATAAATCTGCCGAAACGTCACGTCAAGTTTGATGTCATTGACAATGTCAGTTTCCATTGGTCAATGAGTCATAACAAACTATGCAACAGTTATAATATCTCAAATCTAGAAAGAAATTTAAGAGTTGCGATGGAGTGAAGATTTTCTATAATGGTTTAAGTATGCAGACGCATCTTGCCCGTTTTAAGATAATTTATTCAAATTGTTGCTTCTGACATGGGTTGCTTTAGAAAATGACTCGTCAGTTCAAATATTTGAAATTGAAAATGTGAAGAGCTACAGCAGAAGGGAACATTTTCTGGGATTAAGACTTAAATTTGGGCTTGTTTCCCAAACAAATATATCATATGGCATGAGTCATATGAAACACTTTTGCCTGTCATTTTGGGGGCTTGACAGATGTGATCTCCATCAACTCTTATGGAGAACAAAAACAAAATTTGTTTGGACAAACATGAGAGTGAGTGACATATTATTTATTTTGGATGTATATCCCTATCACTCTATAAAACAAGTCATTATCAAACAAAAATATTGGTTTAATTATGAAAAATAAAAAATACTACTGTGTATTGTTAAAGAATTAGCCTATAAGAATGCATCAGGGACCAGTGAACACCAGGCCAGATAGCAATTTGAGATTCACTAGAATGTCCATTGAGTCGCTCTTACCTCCGCACTGCCAAACCGCAGACACGCCGCCGCAAGTACCGCGAGAAGTAGTGGGATCCGCGATCTCATCTTGCTGCCGTGCCGCTGCGGGGCTCCACGGGACAGCGCGCATTTAGAGAGACGCGCACGAGACGCTCAGTACTGGGCTCCGACTCGCTAGCAAATATCGGGTTAATTAAGCAGCAGTTTGAGTCCCTCAGCGGCTTTGCAGGCTCGACATTCCTCTCAGTGCGCAAACATTCAAATTGCCCTCCACGGCAGAATGAGTCTCTTTTCTGAGGAGCAAGTGGCCCATTTGAAGTCCTTTGAAAGGCAGTTTGCGGATTAAAGTGAAGAGGGGTTTTTTTCCAGGCGAAGCACCAAAATCCCGGATTCCTCAGCTGGCGGTTATTTAATAATTCATTAACATGGTCCAGGCCTTAATACTATCTGAGAAAACGGTCATCTAAAATACCTGCTCAGTCATGGCAATTTAAAAAAAGTTATTCAATTAATATAAAATGTTTTAGCAGTCAAACAAGACTTTTTCAAATAAAAAAAACGTTTTTATAATATAAAGTAGTGCGCGTGCGGTCCTTTTGTTTGGTACAAAATTGCCACTATTAACTCCACATCACCGTTGATTAATAAAAGTTATATATAAAAAAGGCTTTCCAATCCAAGATGTTCCATGTGTAATACACGAGGGTTCCTCCGTCTTCGCATTGCCCCTAATGAAAGCGACATTAATGGAAGTTATATTAAAACTCTTAGTCTTGCAGTTTTCTTATCAATGTCTAGCGCGTGCACGGCCCCGCGCGAGCTGTCTGTGCGGTGTTGATTATGGGACTGTGGCTCTGAGGAGGATTTCAGGGGTCTGTATGTGGACTCTTATCTTACCCTCCCCTTAAAGGCAGGGCTGCACACACTGAGAGAGAGGATGGGAGGTGGGTGAGGAGCTCAGACGAGGTGCTGAAGTCTATACGGTATGCATGAGAACAAATAGAACATTTGATTATGTTTTATATTAATACCAGTGAAAATATAATATATTGATTTACAATTTACTCACCCTCATGTTGTTCCCTTGGCTTGCTTTCTTCTGTGGAACACTTTGTGCGAAATGTTCATGCTGCTCTTTCTATAAGCATTCAGCCATCCCATGACACAACCACTATAAGTCCAAGTGTGACGGCATTCAGACCTATCTTAATTATGTCTTATATATTAAAAATCTAGCTCACAAATTGCGTTTGCATATTTACAGTATATTCAAACATGCCTATTGTCATCAATATGTCAGATTTCATTTCACACATACATAAAAGTTATGTTATACGTTTGCATGATGACGCAAGAAACTTTCATTTGCATCCTTTTTTGGGGATAGGGACATGCACAAAGAATAATTGGTGGGGCATGACATAACATGCATGAATATGTTAATGTTTCATTAGCATGGAATGAATGGGATGGTGGCTGACATATTCACTCCAGCCGGGGCACTTTTAAATGTTTTCACAGCATTGCCCATGGTGATGGAATCAAAAGGTGCGTTTAAATACCAAAACTTGTCAAAGCTATTTTAAAGCTTATGACCTTTCAGATTTGCACAATGGGTGTCCAAGTTATGAAACCATGAGGTCAGCAGCCTCAAATGAAGGTGAAAGGAGCAGCTCTGTTATACATAGATTTATGTAAATCTTCATACATTACAGTTAAATAATTTTCTTTCCCCCACTATAAAGAAGTGAAGAACCGTTCACCCTTAAAAATTAAGATTTCAAAAGTAATAATGTTAATGTTAATAATTAAATGTTCTGAACACTAAGAAAAAAATATTTTAAGAACTCTTCATTTTAAGGTTTGCTGGGGAACCCCAAAAAACGTTCTTTTGAAACCTTTATTTTCAAGAGTGTATAGAACCTTTTGTCCAGTGGAAAGGTTCCATGGATTTTGAAGGTTCTTCATGGAACCAAATATGCCAATAAAGAACCCTTTTATACAATGGAAAGGTTTCACGAATGTTAACAGTTCTTTATGAAAATGCCAATACGGAATGCCAATGCGTGGTGCAAATATCTTGAGGTGAGGATTTTCCAAAACTGAAAGTCCATAAATTGCAGAGATGTAATACCTTTCAAATGCAATACCTTCAAAATAGCACTTTCTTCAACAGTGTATTTAAAAACATTTGCGCTTAAAACCAAAAGATGTTAATAACCACGTTTATGAGCAAAGTCTACTAGAAAAATGTGTGGGCAGCTGCCAATGGCCTGAAACAAAAGAGCTCTGTGGTCAGACAGAACGATGAGCACTGCCACAGAGAACCATCACTGACACGCGTGTGTGTGTGAGCAGATATCCTCTTATTGGGAAAAGGACAGGTCAAGAGGTCAAGTGTGAACAAGGCTGGCTGGACAACCTCTCGCAATTAATCCAATTCCTCCCGTTCTGTTCTTCTTTTTTTCCACAGAATTGTGCAGTGTTCATCTTTTTATTCTCTATTCATCTCGCGCTGTAACTCCCACACTCCCTCTTTCTCCTTCCATTTCTTTGTCTCCAGCTTCCTCTCTCCTTCTCCACCTCCTCCCTGCCCCCTCTCATCCTTTCATCCTTTTGATATTGCACTATTCCTTGGTTTCTTTCATCTGTAATATGTAACCATTTGTTCAAGTCTGTTCATGATTATGCACTTCTCCTTCTGTCTCTCTGTACATGCCAAGCTTTAAACTCCGTCAGAAAGGCTTTTGGAATGCAGTCAAACAACCATATGTTTACTCATTTAGATAATTTTATTTTGCATCATTATTTGGATTTTTAATTGGTGATGCTAGTGCTGTAGAAATTGCTTAAACAGGATATTTAAATGGTTCCTAATGGGTTCAGAGTGGCTTTAAGTGCGTTGCTATGGGGTTGCTAGGGTGTTCTGGGTGGTTTCTTTTTAAGAGTCTTAGGTAAAATTATTTTAAGTATAGAGTGTAACCTTGCCTGTCCACGTTTTTAGCGCTGGTTCTGGAAGTGTTTTTTCCATTCATTTCTCTCATAGAGATTTAAAAAAAGACTCTATGAAAGTATTATAAGCAATGAACCAAGCCAACCAGCTACGTGGTGAACCATAACATTATAAACTTTGATTTGAAGCAAAAAAGGTTTTGAAAATCGGACAGAAATACAAAGGCTTTAGTGACGGAAAGAACTACAGTCCCATAAAAGCATTGCATAATATAAAATTCTAATTTAAATTTAATTTAGATTTTATATATATCAAAATATATTTAAGTTTATTGCAAAATATGCATATATACATTCAAACATTTACGTATTTTGAGATGTATGAAGACCGACTCGATTACATAATTCACAGTGCTTCATGGGAGTGGGCGGAGCGAAGCTAAATAATTATTTTGGCACTTGCTTCAACTCTCTGATTGGTATAATTTTCTGTACAGCATCATGGGTAATGTAGTTTGTTACCACAAATTCCACTGTTAAACACGATAATTTAAAAAAGAAGTTAATAATCTGGGATAATGGCTTCAATAGAATATAGCCGTCCAAACACAGCCCTGATGTCTGTTAAAACAAGGCAAAATGTGAAAATTTAATAGACATCTAACCAAATAAATGAAACCATTGGTTGGACGATTGGTTTTTGGGGGCAGCGCGTTCGGACACCCGTCCGGCCACCCCTCCAATTCCTTTCTTCCCGGAAGTGCATGAGGAGGTTGCACGGTCCTGGAAGAACCCGTTGTCTTCCCGTGACCGTTCGGCGACCTCCTACGCCTTTACTTTGCGGTACACTGGGGTCCCCCCAGTCGAACGCTCTGTTGCGATGCAACTGTGTCCGCAGAGTGCTTCGACCTGGCGCGGTGACCCAAAGCACCCCTCCAAAGCCTGTAGGTTTTCGTCATCCCTGGTAGGCCGCCGCTTCTTTGCACGCCATAGCAACTCTTCAGGCCTACCAGGCCAAGTTGCTGTGTGACTTGCACGAGGGTGGAGCTGATCCAAGACTCTATGAGAGAGACACCTATGGCTCACCCTGGCTGATATGCAGGACGGCGAGTGAACACGTTTTCTCGACGCCCCCATATCCCAGGATGGGCTATTCGGCGGCGCGGTTGAGAGCTTCGCCCAACAGTTATCAGCCGCCCAGAAGCAGACTGAGGACATTAAACATATACTGCCCCGGCGGTCAGCTGCTGCCTCCTGCCAGCCACCCGCGCAGTTGCCTCAGCCTGCTCGCTGCCGAGGACGCCCTCCTGCGGTTCCCTCAACCTCTGCGCCACCCAAGCAGCAGCCTCCACCCGGGCCGTGCAGAGGTAACCGCAGGAAGGCGTCCCAGTCCGTTCCAGCCCTGCAGCCCGTGAAAAAACGCCAGGCTAAGCGGCGCTCCTGATGCGGACAGCTCAGGGATGGGCAGTTCTTTCCAGGAGATGGCAGCAGGGCCACTCCTTCCCCCGGTGGAGGGCCGGGGGAGAATCTTTTGTTCAGCTGTTGGCCCCCGGGTCAGCAGCACCTTAATGTGGTTAAAGAAATAACTGACACTCCCATCCCTGAGCACCCAGAGAACGGTGATGATGGTGCGCGCCACCCCCGGATCCCTCTCTGTCACCAGCCTCCTCTCAGAGCAGACCCCAGTGGAACGCATGTCCTTCCCTGGTCTCCTCTGTCAGGACGCAGCGGTTAACCGTGCCCCCACACCGGGACGCCCAAAAGCCTCCCATGTCCAGGCCTGTAACGCTGCCTTGCTGCCCCACCCTGGGTACATCTGTGGTCCGAATGACCCCGCTGGTGCAGTTCCAGGGAGCCTGGCTTCAGCTTCCGGGGCTGTCCCGCTGGGTCGCGAAGACCATCAGGCTCGGCTACACGATTCAGTTTGCGCAGATCCGCCATGGTCGGGGCCAACATCCCCGTCATGCGTGCGGAGGTTGCCACCCTGCTGGCGAAGGGTGTGATCGAGCCTGTCCCTCCGGCCGAAATGAAGTCCGGGTTCCACAGCCCCTACTTCATTGTACCCAAGAAAACCGGTGGGTTACGACCAATCCTGGACCTTCGCATCTTGAACCGAACCCTTCACAGGCTTCCGTTCAAGATATTGACTGCGAAACGCCTTTTCGAATGCGTTCGTCCGGCCGATTGGTTTGCAGCGATCGACCTGACAGACGCCTACTTCCTATGTCTCCATCCTTCCTCGATCCGTTCCTACGGTTTGCTTTCGAGGGGCGGACATATCGGTACGTGGTCCTCCCATTCGGGCTATCTCTGTCCCCTCGCGTCTTCACGAAGATTGTCGAGGCAGCCCTTGCGCCATTCAGGCAGCACGGGGTTCGCATCCTGAATTACCTCGACGACTGGGCCACTCTCGAGCGCAGGTTTGCGAACACAGAGATCTAGTGCTCCAACACTTCGGGTCAACTGGGAGAAGAGAAAACTCTGCCCAGCGCAGAGGATCTCTTTTCTCTGTATAGACATTGACTCAGTCGCCATGTTCGCACAGCTTTTGAGTGAGCGCGCGCAGTCACTGCTGACTTGCCTCCGTCAAATCGAGAGCAAGAGTGCGGTTCCACTGAAGTTATTTCAGAGGCTCCTGGGGCATATGGCATCTGCAGCCGCGGTAACGCCGCTCGGATTGCTTCATATGAGACCGCTTCAGCACTGGCTTCGCGATTGAGTCCCGAGATGGGCATGGCAGTCTGGCACGCTCCGGGTACAAGTGACTCGGGCCTGCTTACAGACTCTCACCCCATGGTCGAACCTTTCCAAAGCTTTCTACGGGCCGGTGTGCCCTTAGAACGAGTTTCCAGGCATGTTGTCGTATCGACGGATGCCTCTGCCACGGGCTGGGGTGCCATGTGCAATGGACACAGCGCCTTCTGCATGTCAATTGCCTCGAGTTGCTGGCAGTACGGTTCGCCCTGCACCGCTTCCGAGCGTTGCTGAAGGGTCAACATGTGCTAGTCAGGTCAGACAACACGGCCGTTGTAGCGTACATCAACCACCAGGGCGGTCTACGCTCCCGCCGTATGTCTCAACTCGCCCGCCATCTCGTCTTATGGAGTCAGAAGCGCCTGAGGTCCCTTCGTGCTGTCCATATTCTGGTAGTGCTGAACCGTGCAGCCGACGAGCTCTCACGCGTTCAGCCGCTCCCGGGAGAATGGAGACTCCATCCCCAGACGGTCCAGCTGATTTGGAAACAGCTCGGCGATGTGCAGATAGATCTGTTTGCCTCCCATCCCCCGTACTGGCATGGCCGGACCTGGTTCCCCAAACTCGTACTCCTTGCGACAGCCCCTCCCTGGCCTATTCCTTTGAGACAGGACCTCCTCACTCAGAGACGGGGCACCCTCTGGCACCCGCGTCCCGATCTTTGGAACCTCCATGTGTGGCTCCTGGACGGGACACGGCAGGTTTGAGTACCCTACCACCTACGGTGATGACTACCATCACTTCCGCTAGGGCAGAGTCCACTCGGCATTCCTATGCGTTGAAGTGGAACCTCTTCATCACCTTGTGTTCTTCTCGCCAAGAAGACCCCTGGAAATGCCCGATCGGGTCTGTGCTCTCGTTCCTCCAGGAAGGGTTGGAGCGAAGGCTGTCTCCCTCCACCCTTAAAGTTTATGTGGCCGCAATATCTGCCTACCATGATCTCTTGGGGGACAAAAAGGTAAGTCAGCACGACCTGGTCATCAGGTTCCTGAGGGGAGCGAGGAGACTAAATCCGCCTCGCTCTCCCCTCGTGCCCTCTTGGGACCTCTCAGTAGTTTTAGATGCTCTGCAGAGGCCTCCCTTTGAGCCTTTGCAGTCAGTCGATCTTAAATTCCTGTCAATGAAGACAGCGATCCTGACTGCATTGGCCTCCATCAAGAGTGTAGGGGACCTGCAGGCATTTTCAGTTGACGAAGCGTGCCTGGAGTTTGGGCCGGCTAACTCTCACGTGATCCTGAGACCCCGGCCCGGATATGTGCCCAAGGTTCCCACCACTCCGTTCCGAGACCAGGTGATAAACCTGCAAGCGCTGCCCATGGAGGGGGCAGACCCAGCCTTGGCATTGCTCTGTCCAGTACGCACTCGCCGCGCTTACGTAGACAGGACGCAATGTTTCAGGACCTCAGACCAGCTCTTTGTCTGTTACGTTGGAGAGCGGAAGAGCTCTCTCAAAGCAAAGGCTGTCTCACTGGATAGTGGACACCATTGTTTTGGCTTACCAGCAGCAAGGTCGACCATGTCCCCTTGGGGTCAGGGCCCACTCCACTCGTGGTGTGGCCTCCTCTTGGGCTTTAGCGCATGACGCCTCGCTAACAGACATCTGCAGAGCTGCAGGCTGGGCGACACCTAACACATTCGCCAGATTCTACAATCTCCGAGTGGAGCCAGTGTCCAACTATGTACTCGCCCCCCCGAGGGGCCGGTAATGGGCCAGGCTCAGGTGTCATCGCTTGCTCGCCATTCCACTCCACGGACTGGATATGTGCGATATTTTTCTCAGGTGAGCTTCCAGAAAGCCCTGAGTCCCTCCAGCACTGTCGACGCCGACACCAGTAAGTCTGCCCTTTAGCGAGCCCAGACCCTCGTGTCCGGCCAGGTGCCCCGTGTGCATGGTTCCCCTCCGGCGACCCCCACACGTGTATTTCCACCGTAAGCCTCCTCAGTGAGCAGGTGTCTTTCCCTTGGCAAGTCTCTGCCACCCTGGGGTTAAAAAATCCACCTTCGGCTGGTACCCTAGAGTTTTCCCATATGCAGCCCTTAGTGGGTCATATGTGTACTCTCTAAGTCCTCCCTACGGGTAGGCATCTTTGCATATCTCCACTGGAATATGCTTCCCAGTGTACCTTGGTATTCCTGTGATAAGTGGGAGTCCTTTGTCCGTACTAGTCTTACGACAGGGTACTCGCACTTACGCAGGACACTGGAAGACAGCTGAGTGGCGTGATTATATTGTGACCCCCATTCGTTAGTCACTAATGTTACGTCGTAGTGACTGAACGAAAGGGAACGTCTCGGTTACGGATGTAACCCTCGTTCCCTGAGGAGGGAATGGAGACGTAACGTCCCTTTGCCACATCCGCTGTGCTGCTGGAACACGGAGTTCAGTCCTGGCTCCTCAGCAGGTAACGTAATGCGATATTGCCACATACTTCCTTATATACTCACGTGGCGGAGTTACGTATGCAAATTCCGCATGCCCATGGCATTGGCACGCCATTGGGCGTTTTCTAAGATCTCGAAGATGATAGGCTTCTAAGCGGAACCCCCATTCGTTAGTCACTAACGTTACGTCTCCGTTCCCTCCTCAGGGAACGAGGGTTACATCCGTAACCGAGACGTTTTTACTTCCAGAACCTGACTGGTACACTCGATTGTACAACTGAAATCTGTAGCTCAAATGCAGCACAAAGACCCACCTATATGCGCCATAGCAAAGGCCCCAACATACTTCAAGCAAAATCAAAGAACAAACTTTTATTTCAAACAAAATCAGGCTAAAACAAAGTTTGTTTGGAGTTTGTTTCAGGAGTTCGAAACAGCTTGCCAAAGCAAACTTTCTGGAAAAGTTTCCCCTGACTGTTAAACACCTTCAAACTACCATTGGTTCATGGAGATTACATGATAGGTAGGTGTGGTTCTGAAGCTCCGCCTTCTTTAATGTGGAATTTCAGGGTGTTTTCACACTACTGTTGGGGTAACAGCTTTGGACCCAGGACCAGTAGTGAGAAATGAAGACCAAGAGTCAGGAGTTAGATTAATTAAAGAAAAATTTACTGAAGAATAGTTTGCAGTTTCATCAGCAGAAGCCAGCTTCAAGTCTCTCAAGGAGTTCGTAGGCTGCGCTCCCTCTAACAGTCTCCCCACCTCCGCCTAACGTACATACAATTTCCTGAACAGTTATACTGTTTTCAAGGTCTAGACACGTCATTACTGCCATGTGGAATGATTCTGATTGGTTCTAACAACATGCACGTATGCAACTTTCCACACGTAAACAGATAGGAGCACATATCACTAAAAATGCATAGACTAGTTGTCGCCCAGGCCAAGATTTAGATCGTCATGACCTCGGAGGTCGCAGAATGGCGTCTCCACGTCTCGTATCATCTGCAGAAAAGTCCATCTCCAATGCTGAACCTGCACAGATCATGCAACGCACATACACACAAAAGCTCCAAAGAGTAACAGTTTGCTCAAGGTTGAGAACATCTTAACTAACTATCAACAAGCACTTCCAAAACATCCTGATATCACGTTTTAGTACTGAAGTGAAATTATTCTTTTAATAAGAAAGGCACATAAGAGAGGTACATTTCTCTGAGTCCCCAAAAAGTCACGTAGACCTGTAACCTATGTGGACTAAGGTCACTTTAGGATGACATATAGCTCAACACATGCAGAGAGGGGTTCTCTTTGCTCCTAGAGTGGTTTACACCCCAAGGACAGTTGCCTGTCAGCACGCCTTGACACAGACATCAGAGAAGTAACTGTAGAATGTGGATACAAAAGCACACAGCAAATATAATACTAAAATCACTCATTAAAATACAGAGGTTAAAGATTAACTGATTTATCCAATGTAGAAAAAATAGTTATAACTTGATTATCATTGATTCTTATTTTAATATTGAACATAAAATCATTCTTGAAGGATATGTGTCTGATGAAGAGACAAGTGATGTTTGGCTTGACCCTTGACCCTTCATTCCCCCCTTTTAGACCATATGGGGGGGTCCCATACCGCCACGTCTGGTCTACCAGTGAGGTCACTACGGAAGGTCAAGTGGTGACGCATGTTTCCCTTAGGGTCACAATTGTCTCTTCACCTCATCACGGACATGCTGGCCACTAAAAAGACCAGTCCCCGTTCCGAGGCTCTTTACCCCTTCCACTCACAAACAGGGCCCCAATGTTCTTCTTTTCTCAAAACTCCTGATCAACATACTGATAACGTGCTTTCTCTCATTGAGAGGGGAACCGACAATATAGTACAATAGTATTCATACAATTCTTTAGGGTTTCAGTAAAAGGAAATATAAAATAAAATAAAATAACAAAATAAAATAAATAAAATGAAAGACAAATCCATATTTAATCTCTGGAAGCCGGGCTAAACGAGCACTCACTGGTGCTGCATTTCCATCAAGTTAGAGGTGTGTGATGCCTCCAAAATCTGAACACATGACTGAAATTTGCAAGGTTAAAGTGACCAGAATGATCTCAGCCGACCCTTGAATGCCAATCTTTAAGGTGTTTCCTGGCTCTCAATTATGCGGTATTTGGTGAGCGGTATAGAGGGGCCAATATTAGGGCAGGGGCTGCTGTGTCCAGTCTTGACCTTGGCCCCTACGAAACACAGCTTCCCCTCCCACAGTGATGCTGCTGGCCTCACAGACATCTGCCTCACCTCTCATACACACCTCACATAAAAACACCCCCCCTTCTTGGAGGTGCCCCAAGAGTGGTGACCCCCATTGGCGTGGGTTGCCCTCTGCTGGCCACAAGAAGGTCTTACCCGTCATCGGGAAATCACCTCATTCTCATTGGTCATCGCAACAGGATCCGATATTTTTCTGGAACCTTTTGGAAAGTGCATTCAAGAGTCACCAGAGCCATCCGGTCTGCTTTCAAATTAGTAAAAACATGGAGACAGGTTAATTATAGCTCCTGATCACACAGTTTTCCTGATACAAGTGTTCTCGTGAAACATCACACACGTCTAGGACGGACCCTCAGTCACCACTCAGAGACCAAATACAAACTTAGGAAAATATAAAGGAGGAAACAAAATCATACCTAGGGAGGATCATTCAATTCATGATAATAATATAGAAAGATAAATATTGACTAAGTCTTTGATTATAAATTTAATTTTAGAACCCACCCTTCACGTTTCTACCAATTTAGGCTTCTTCCTAATTTACAATGTCCCACCAAAAAGCACATATGCATCCTTACATATTCACTTAACCCCCATTTTCATCATTATCCAAGATATATCACCCAAAGATAGGGATTGTAATTAAAAGTTTTTCTTTTTTTTTTTTTCAAAACAAATCAACTCAATAGTGGCCTGAAATAGACATAAAAATTAAATAAATAATAAAAAAAGATAAACCAACAATAAAAGGTAAATAAATAAAAATAAACAATGGAATAATCCATTCAATTTCATTCAGTCTCATATAGCATGTACCCCCTTAATTGCATAACACATTATACATTTCTTTCTCAAAGAATAGAAAATAAAAGAAAACATTCATATCATCCATAACATTCTTTCCACTTAAAACATAAACTTGTTCCTAATTTTTACTCAAGAAACCTTTGGTTACATGTACTATTTCCAACAGACCCATTCTTCACCCCTCATAGCCCACATGACCGTTGATGAACATATCCATAAAAATAAAAATAAAAGTTAATGTTAAAACCTTTTCATCAAAAATGACTTAATTATCAATTCTTATTACACCCAATCAGCTTGTTGTTAGTAAAACATTCAAAATCATTCATCAGGGTTTTCTTTAAAGTACCCTTCTTTAAATTTTGCTTTATTTCTGTTCTCAATGTGTTGTCCATTAAAACTCTTCAGGTGTAAGCTCCAAATGACCAAAATCTTAAACCTCTTAATTCTTGTCACTTGGCAGTGATACTTCATCAAATCCTCACTAGCCTTATCTTGCCTCTTACACCCAAAAGTGTCACAACTTTACCAAGAACACATTTTCATAATCTCCCATATTACTTTAAATTTGGACTATAAGACTATAAGTCATCATCAATTTCTTTAAAGCCGTTTTAAAATAATTTGTTCAGCCATATCTATATTGACTCCATTTAACTTTACAAGTGTTCCTAAATTCTGTCAGAAAATCAATTTTTCACAAAAAATCTATCTTTTGGGGCTATTTCTCATTATTCCTCTATCAAAAATATGGTCTGCAGATGCCACACAATATGATCATTATTGTTTCTTATCTCTACTGCTCTGCAGAAACCAAAATATTATATTCCTCTTATCTCAATCTCAGTCACACAGAAAGACTTAAAGACACTTGCTTCTTTAACATTAATTGTGGTTCTGTATAAATCAAAATATCATGAAAAATGAAAATAAAGTAAAAATAAAACTTTTCCTTTTAAAAGTTATCTCTTTGGTCGCCCTCCGGCCTTTCAGAATTTTGAGGGAGTCTCTGGATAATTTAGATAGTGACTTCAGCCAATTTGTCACTTTGTCTCTGCCATCAAGTCTATAATATTTTCGTTTACCATTTTTAATCAATTGACATGATTTAAATTTATGCCCTCAGTTGAATTTAGACAAGGGTTTTAACCCATGATGGACGGCAATTTTTAACTTTACAATTCCACTTTAACTAATCCAGAGAGTAATTCAAATCAACATCATAAATGACAAAAGTCGTCACAACAGACAGAGCTGGATAAGAATCCATTTAAAGCTCGTCCTGTGTTCTGGATCATCTTTTCACCAGATTTCTTCAAAATTATCAGTATCTCTTAAGGTTGTCGTTTACCTTAACCAATCTGTAATGGTCAAACACTCATTCCAGAGGTTAATGACACCCAATCAGGACAGAACAGTTCTAGGAACAGACACATACAAAACATAAAGTGCAGTCACACCCACACATATATTAAACATGAATTGCTCATTCTCAAATTTTACTTTTAGTGTTAACTCAAATTATTATTTTAACTCAGCTTTTACGTCTGCTCATTATTAATTTGTCTCTACAAAAGTCAGCTGGATTGTTTTGGTTCTGATATCATTTCTTTGTTTTGTTTCAGCTTTCGCAGGGCGATAACAAATTGTACCATCCCTGCTTCCACAAGCAGTCTCTCTCTCTCTCTCTCTCTCTCTCTCTCTCTCTCTCTCTCTCTCTCTCTCTCTCTCTCTGATAACTTTTTCAACAGTCTTCTAAGACTTTAACTTTAATGTTAAATTCATTCTCATTTAAAGTCTGTGTGTAAAAACATCTTATACCTTTTTACACACCATGTTTTCCTACAACATGTCTTATTATTTTCAAGTGATGCCCTGTGCGTTTATTCAGCAATATCTTCGATCATCTATGGCACAGTCTCAGATATCAGATAGCTGGTTTCCAAAATAGAGAGAGACTCTGAGGCATTCAGGACTGGTACTGCATTTTCATAAACTTTTAACTTGTCACTCTAGAACAGCATAAGACTTGGCTAGAGATTACATTTGTTTTGCAATAAACATCAGACATTATCCCTTTAACTCTATCGTTTGCCAGAAATTACGTTTTCAAATGATCATAATTTCATTTGTCTTTTGCCCATACAATCCATTTAAACTTCAAACATCCAAACTGAGTCTGAGTTACTCTTCTAATTTTAGCCACAGCACCAGAAATGACATGGTGGGCCAGATTCAGATAAGCGAATTGTTTTATTACAGCTCATCATGAGCTTATCTTTTGAACCCAAAACATCAGCTTCTAGGGTTTTTAGCTTTTAACACCAATTATTGTCTTACGAGCAGTGTTTTTACCAACATCCAGTCCAATAAACTTTATCAGAACTTTTCACGAGTCAGAGGAACAGGAAAATGTATTATACATTTTATCATTTAAACCCACTATGTTTCTAATTATATATCTTTTCTGCTCACTTTGTATCATCATTGTCTTTAATTTTGCCTCATAATTTTATATTAAAATTATCATTGAACTTTCCTTTTAACAGGAATTCCTTACGACTTAAATGAATTGAACTTATTACTTATTTCATTATTTTCAATCTGTGCCCCTCTGTTTAAAATCCCTCCGTGTCCGTGACTATATCTGCAGCTGCTCTGAGAAGAGAGCGCAGGAGGGGAGGGGGCAGATAAGACTGGCCGCTCACACATCTCTGGGCCTTTTTGTTTTGTTTTTCCTGTTCTGTTTCAAAAACAACTTCAAGTCCTTTACTCAGACTACACAGACCAAATCTTACATAATTTCCAGTGATTTCTGCCAATTTATCTCACAAACAATTTAGAAATTAAAATTTTTCCAGTCTTTTAGCTTTTCGCCAGTCAAGTTTCTGATTAACTTTTTCCACTTAGAATTAAAACCTTTGCCCATTTCCTTAATAATTCCTTCAAATTTCTTTGATGTCAGGGCTTCAGAGCAGAGCTGCTTACAGCGTTTGCTCTCTTTTGTCTCAAAATCTTTATCTGGACTGATCATGTCACAAATTGTTAGCCATTATTTTAGTCAAAGTTCATACTCACCTGAAATTATACCAGCGGAGATGGAGGCGGCGATCTTTAACCAACACAGCTGTGGCTTCTGCGTGATGAAACTGCAAAGTACACTTGTACGAAAAAGTCACTCATACTGGTCCATGCCAATTTGGGTCATACTTTACATTTTCCTCGGGATCGTTCCTGATGCATCCCTGGCAAACAACCCTGAATCTATTTTTATTTTGTAACTAATTAACTAATAACTTAATCCCTAACTGTCTATTTTCCTAAATTCGGGGGCCCCCTGTCTGAGTTGGAAGAGACGGAGAAGGTTTGCGGTGGTCACTGTTTACCCTTACCAGTGTGCCTGCCCCTGTAGGAGTGGTGTGGTCACCAAAGCCCCCTTTGAGCTCTCTCCTCTGTTTGGGCAGGACTCGCTTGCACCCACGGTACCACCTTATGGTTACCTGGGCGACTTCTTATACCCCTTTATGTTTCTCAAACGCTTTTACCTCTTTAACATGTAATGTTCAAGATCTCTAGCCGAAACATAACCCGTGGTATAATTATTCCTTATTCCCGTCGAAATAAAGCTCTGCCGTTCCCCTTACCCAGTCTCTTCCAGTCAGACAAGTCTAATAATAAAAATATACTACCTTATCTACTTATTTGCCAGAGGTGTACCAAGGACTGATTGCCCGCGCATCCTCCACCAAAAACTGTTGGGGTAACAGCTTTGGACCCAGGACCAGTAGTGAGAAATGAAGACCAAGAGTCAGGAGTTAGATTAATTAAAGAAAAATTTACTGAAGAATAGTTTGCAGTTTCATCAGCAGAAGCCAGCTTCAAGTCTCTCAAGGAGTTCGTAGGCTGCGCTCCCTCTAACAGTCTCCCCACCTCCGCCTAACGTACATACAATTTCCTGAACAGTTATACTGTTTTCAAGGTCTAGACACGTCATTACTGCCATGTGGAATGATTCTGATTGGTTCTAACAACATGCACGTATGCAACTTTCCACACGTAAACAGATAGGAGCACATATCACTAAAAATGCATAGACTAGTTGTCGCCCAGGCCAAGATTTAGATCGTCATGACCTCGGAGGTCGCAGAATGGCGTCTCCACGTCTCGTATCATCTGCAGAAAAGTCCATCTCCAATGCTGAACCTGCACAGATCATGCAACGCACATACACACAAAAGCTCCAAAGAGTAACAGTTTGCTCAAGGTTGAGAACATCTTAACTAACTATCAACAAGCACTTCCAAAACATCCTGATATCACGTTTTAGTACTGAAGTGAAATTATTCTTTTAATAAGAAAGGCACATAAGAGAGGTACATTTCTCTGAGTCCCCAAAAAGTCACGTAGACCTGTAACCTATGTGGACTAAGGTCACTTTAGGATGACATATAGCTCAACACATGCAGAGAGGGGTTCTCTTTGCTCCTAGAGTGGTTTACACCCCAAGGACAGTTGCCTGTCAGCACGCCTTGACACAGACATCAGAGAAGTAACTGTAGAATGTGGATACAAAAGCACACAGCAAATATAATACTAAAATCACTCATTAAAATACAGAGGTTAAAGATTAACTGATTTATCCAATGTAGAAAAAATAGTTATAACTTGATTATCATTGATTCTTATTTTAATATTGAACATAAAATCATTCTTGAAGGATATGTGTCTGATGAAGAGACAAGTGATGTTTGGCTTGACCCTTGACCCTTCACTACACTCCAATGGCACCAAATGGCACCAAAAATGGTTCTTGGCTCGTAATCACAGGGGAACCTTTTTAAGTGCTATATAGCACCAATTTTGGTGCTTCAGTGGTTCTTCAACGGTTCTTTGACTAAGGTGCTATATAGCACCGCTAACTATGGTGCTATATAGCACTGCTTCCATATACAGAATATGTTAAGATATGGTGCTATATAGCACCAAAAGTGGTTCCTCTATGATTACGACGAAGAACCATTTTTGGTGCCATATAGAACCTTTTTTTTTTAGAGTGTAGTGTGAAAACACCCTGAAATTCCACATTAAAGAAGGCGGAGCTTCAGAACCACACCTACCTATCATGTAGTCTGTTGTTGTAAAAATGTTTTAGTTTTTTTTTATAACAAAAAAAGTTATATTTTTGTGCAACGGTAAAGACCTCTTCATACCAAAATTGAAATAATAAGCCCCAGGCTGAGGTAAAAATGCTAATTCACGCATGTAGAGTAGAGGGCGCAGCTCTGCTGTTCTGCCATTCTGGATAATGGTAGAATAAGATGCAGGATAAAAAAGTTTTACCAATAAAAAAAAAAAGTAGTAATTTTCATCATCAAAGGTCAGCAGCAAGACATTGGTAAATTAAATATAAAGGTAGATTATGCATAAAAATTGTTGTTTTAATTAACATTTAATTATTGGAGGTTTGCATAGTACTCTGATTTTGCATTTGACTGATTTTATTCATTTTGAGGAGTACAGAATCTTTATTGTGCAAGTGAGATAAATAAGAACTACAATAACCATCATGTTCACACACAACGCCTCTGCACTTACTTTTCTCAACATGGGGACAGGAGAGCTGTCAGTCAAATTAATGTGAAAAAGTAACTTGCATTACTTTTTGAAAAAGTAACTCAGATATTTTGTTGTAAATTTGAAAAGTAATGCGTTACTTTACTAGTTACTTGGAAAAAGGAATATTATTACGTAACTCAAGTTACTTGTAATGCGTTACCCCCAACACTGCCTGTGAACCATACCAGAGTCCGCTTAAAAAGGGTGGTCTGGGGTACGGTTCATGTGAACTCCGGTACGGTTCGCTGCTGATGTGAACGCAATCGTACTAAATCGTGGAAGTGAACCGCTATTAATGACGTATGATTTGATATAAATGTGTGTTTGTGTGTGTTTCACTCATTTTCCTGACGAGCGTGACTGATGTACTGGAAGCAGAGAGCTATAGATCTCATTTCTGCTTGTCTACAGCGTTCTTTAGAGCATTTGCAGTACATTTGCGGCAGATAGACGCAAGTGTCATTACTTACTGAAGCTTTGGGGAAAAAAAGCAATCGAACTCGGGTTCGGTCCAGGCAATCGAACCAAGTGTGAAAGCACCCTTAGTTTCTTCAGTTTAGTCCGTCTAGGCCAGACAGAGAATTTTTTTGTAGAAACCGAAGTTGTAATTCTAATTTAAATCAACACTGATGTTGTATATTTAATACTGTAAAGCTGCTTGATTTAAAGGTGCACTGTGTGCGACATCTAGCGGTGAGGTTGCAAATTGCAACCGCCCTCCTCTCACCCCTCCCTTTCAAAGCACATGGAGAAGCTACGGTGGCTGACACAGGACAAAGATGTCGTCTGAGACAGCAGAGAGTGACTAGCGCTCTGTAGAGCAGTTTGTCCATTTAAGGCTACTGTAGAAACATGGCAGCACAAAATGGCGATTTCACTGTAAGGGGTGTGTGTAGATAGAAGTGGCTTATTCTAAGGTAATAAAAACATAATGGTTCATTATGTAAGTTCTTTATTCACCACTGAAAACATAGTTATGTATATTATATTACATTTCTGTCAATAGATCATCATAAATACTACACACTGCACCTTTAAATCAACATAAAGTGCTGTATAAATATTGACATGACTGGATCTTATGCAAACAAATCAACATCGCTATGATCAGATGCTTTCTTAACTGTTGTTTTCCCACCGCTGTCTTGCTGTGATGTCATCATACCATCTTAGCTCCGGGACAGGATGCCGTACACGAGTAACAGCAGGGCTCAATGAACCGGATAAAGACCAGAGAGGAACACTATTGTTCAAAACTGCAGAGCCATTACAGCACAAAGCCAGCTGTTGGGACTCATGGGTGTGTTCACTCACAGGCAGAGTGTGGCAGATCAATTATAAACGCCGTTCAGGACTCTATCTAGTCCAGTGAACACGGTGCACAGAAGTCAGATCAGTGTTTCCACACAGCCCCATCACTAAAGCTCCAGTAACCCTTCAACCAAACCAGAAATATGCTACTTTTAACTTAAATATTGTACTAGATCTTTAACTTTACCACAAATATTATTAAAATAGATTAGCATTTTATTTGAAATAGTATTTTAATTTAAATAAATAAATATCCTACACAAGATTGAGTGATTGACATTATTTATAGTACATTATGATAATTACTTTGCTTGTTACATATACGTGCAACATTTCAGACATAAATAAATGATCAATTCTAGCTAGATTGTGTTCATTACCTGTCTAGCAATGTATGTTTATCCTGAAATATAATAAAATAATGCTTTCTATTATTAAAAACATGGTCATTATCGGTCGTTATGTGTAGTGAGTTGGCTCATGTGATTTAGTGCTTCAGAACTTCCGTTAAGGGAACATAGTGAGCATCAATGCATCCTGGGCTTTGCGGAGCATTGTGGGACTTTTCAGGGAGTGAACGTTTCAGAGCACCGGAAGGATTCTGCAATTGAGACAGCCCTTAAAATTGCCATGTGCCCTGACTACTGAACTAGGGAGCTGATTGATACGCGCACCCAATGCTTTGGTAGCATAAGCACTTGCTGAATGAGTACAGCAAAATTAAACTTTTAACTTACTGTATATATGTTCTCAAACCAAGCTCATGCTCCATTTGTCAACATGATGGTAACCCTCCAAAAAACCCAACATAACAGAACCTCTTCAAAACTAGCAAAGCAAAACATTAAACACTACTAAATCTCCCATTTAACATTAATCTTGCACAAAATAAAACATCATATTACACAAGAAGCTTTGGCTAGAAGCTTAAATGTGGAGCATCGGTTGCCTGAAATTGTAGCAATGTTTTTTCTGCATTGTCCCTGTCAAATAAACGAATTATAAAAATAAAAATAAAAAATAGAAATCCCAGTTTCAGTTAAATTTAAGTTTGTCTAAATGAAAAGAAACGAGTTCATAAAACTCAAAACAATGAAACAATTCAGATTACTTAAAATGTGTCAGTTTTGTGAACTCAAAAGAAAAAGAAAGTTCTAAATACTCATAAAAGTTCATTTGATTGAATTAATTTGTTTCATTTGAGTTGGCTCTACTTAAACCAATTTGTTATTTTGAGCATTAGGGTTTACAGTGAAGACATAAAGCAGAACTGCACATTACAAGAGAAAGAAAGCTGTGAAATGGGAGAGCAGAGATGGAAAAAGAGACAGAGAGAGAAAGAGATCAAATAATAAGTCATATTCACTGATTATGAAGTAATGAGTTTTGACAAATGGTTACTCCTCTGCACTGGACCTTTCACTGCGGAGCATTTTGAATGAGCCAATTGTCATCATCTCTGCTATGATGAAGAGGCTCTTATTGGGCCTTTTGGATGATATTCATTGATTTGTTCTCATCAAACAACATGTTATTGTTGTCCTCTTCCGGCCGAACCGGTGACTTTATTCCGAGTGAGTGTGCATCTCCTCCTAAACCAACTAGCTCTGACAAAAGGGAGTTTTCCGTTGCCTATAACCTGAACAGCACTTCCTCAACACATACAATGCTGCAGTGTCACTGGAATCTTTCCACATTACAAAGGAGGTGTTCACCCTGAAGAATACTCACTCCTCACAACCCGTCCAAAATAATAACACATTAGTTGTTCTGCTACTTAACAGAAAATGTGCATCCCTTAATAGATTTGTGGTTCAGAACAGAAGACTTGACTCGCAACTGATTCCAATAGTTAACATGTTGCTAAGCTAATGATGCAACAGCTCTCTGAGTATACAAAAACACATGCGAGTGAAATAATGAATTATAATCATACATGCTCTCAACTTCTGTGCTATTTCCGAGTTTTTAGTACTCATGCATGTTAATGGCTCCTAGACTTAACTAGAGTTAACTACATTTTGATAGCAATTAACATAAAATATTTAGTTAATTCGCTTTTTTATTTTGAGTTTTTGCAAATCAAAATAGTTGTATACTTCACTGTAAACTGTAAATATTTAAAGTACACTAATTTATACATTTAACTTAAAATTATCAGTTTATCTCAACATAAATATTTGCTAGCTATAACAAACTAATTCAGAAAATGCCAACTAGCATGGTATAGCACTCACTGAATGAGTACAGCAACTTAAAACATTTAACTTCTGCTCTCAAACCAAGCTCATGCACCACTTGTCACCATGATGGTAAATCTCCAAAAACCCACATTAACAGAAACTCTTCTAAATTAGCATAACAAAACATGAATCACTACTAAATCTCCCTTACCATTAATTTTGAACACAAAAAAATACCTTAAATAACATTTTAATTGTAGCATTTAAGCTCCCTTTCGAATGCTATGGGCAAATCATGCAGCTAGGGAAATAGAAACCCCAGCCCAGTTTCAGTTAAATTTAAGTTAGTCTAAATTAAAATACAAAAGTTTATAAAACTCAAAACAATGAAACAATTCAGATTAGACTTCAAATGTGTCAGTTAATTTAACTGAAATATTTTGTTTAATTAGTGATAATAATATGATATATTTCAGAGTGAATTTGAAAGGCAGAAAGGCAACTTTTATCCAATTTTCATAAGAAAATATTTTTGGAGTAAAGGCAAGTTTCTGAATTTTGATTCAAATTAACAATATCAATTTAATGACTACAAATGAAATATTGGCCACAAGAATCACCTCTGTTTATAGTTCAAGGTTCATGGGACTCTTCTTCTTTCCCTTTCGCTCCTCTTCTGTTGCTTCTTATTGCCTTTTTCTTTCTCTTCTCCCCTCTCGCCTGCTTTGCTGATCCCCCTGTAAACACATAGATGGGAAAGAAACATAAACAACCCAAACTTGGCTTTAATTCCGAATCCTTAACAGCACCACCACAAAGAAATAATATTCCATAATTTTTTTTACGTCTAAATTATACACAGATATTTTGTTTGTGGCTGGATGTTTTTCAAGGATGTTTTTAGATTCTGTTGGGAACAGTGTTGAAAAGTGACTCACTCGTGCCATAGCAAGTTAGAGCCAAAAAACCTTTGACCTCTTCTGAGTCTCTTAAAAGATCTCAAATATTTTAGCGAGCGCAGTTCACATTCAGCCGCAGATAAAGCTTCCTCTGTCTTGAAGAGCAAGATCATCAAGACACAATGTGAAGCACAAACTGTACAAGTGTGTATTCACCTATTGCTAACTACCACTGCATAGTAAATAATTGCTAAATAACACTGATATTGTGGCCATATATTATAAATGTATCCCCTCATTTTAATTTAGTTAAATACAGTATTCATTTATGTACAGCACTTTGGTCTGCCTTCACTGAAAAAAAAAGTGTTTGCACGCATATTTTTTAAGTACATTTCACATATGAAATTAAGTAAACTCCACTTAACTAAGTTAAGTAAAATTAACAAAGAAAATAAGTTATTTTAACTTGGCCAGTAAAAGGTTGTGTAATTTCTAGTTGAAGATTCCTT
This sequence comes from Romanogobio albipinnatus, assembly GCA_023566225.1. Taxonomy (NCBI): domain Eukaryota; kingdom Metazoa; phylum Chordata; class Actinopteri; order Cypriniformes; family Gobionidae; genus Romanogobio; species Romanogobio albipinnatus. Next base: position 56,297,882 of record CM042240.1, read on the forward strand.
TGCAATACATTGTACACAAAAAAATAACTTTGAACTTAACCACACTTTAAAAGTGGTGGTAAACCACGATTTCACTTTTCTAACTTTAGCTAGTGTGTAATGTTGCTGTTTGAGCATAAACAACATCTGCAAAGTTACAACGTTCAAAGTTTAAAGCAAAGGGAGATAATTGCTTTTAAAGAAATAAATTTCTAAGGACTACAGCAAACGGCCGGTAGGGACTACTACACATTCCTCCAGGGTCTCTGACATCACCAGCCCCAATATTTACATAAACCCCTCCTCCGAGAATATTAAATAAGGGAGGGCGAGGCCATTTTGTATCGCCGCCGGGAAGCGTTGTTGTGGTATAGATGGTTTCATCGGACGCATGCGCGTTGCCACGGTTACGCGTCTGGCCCGAAGTTAACTTCCGGTCTGTGTTTGTTTATCGGTCTGGCAATGGCGCACTACTCAGTAGAAACACATTTTTGACATACTATTGGATAACTTGGATAACATGATATAAATATTAACGATCAAGCAGAGAGAATATGACACCAGCTCAAAAACAGTGTGTGCGACTCACCAAAAAGCCTTAAATGTTTCATAAATATCCAGTCATACGAGAGCAGCGTCTAATGTAATTTAGACTGCATGTCTAAAGTAATTTACTTATTTATGTTGATTGTTATCGGAAATAATCTACTCTAGAGGAATTTATTCTGGCTGCATTTACACTTGGCAAAGTCAATCAGGACACAGCGAGTTTACATTTGTTCACATCAAGTGGTCGCCATCTGGATAAATGATCGGATTTATGTTTCATTACACGGTCCAAAGGGTTAGTTCACCCAAAATGTTTAATTCTGTCATTACTCTCCTTCATGTCGTTCCAACCCTATAAGACCTTCGTTCATCTTCGGAACACAACTTAAGATATTTTTCTTCTTCTCTACAGTCTTACGGGTTGGGGTCGACATTAGGGTGAGTAATTAATGTATGAATTTACATTTTTGGGTGAACTTACCCTTTAAGGGGGGCGTTTCCCCCACTCTATATTGCAGACAGAAATGGGAGATTATTTATAATAAACATGCTGAAACAATAAAAACATTTCAATTAATATAATGCTGCCCAATTAAAATAAAAGATGATAGCACATAAGAAAGATAACGCAGCCTCTGTTGTTATCGGTTGTTATTAATTCTTTGCGGATGTCTACCAGAAGTTAAGTTTGGGCCACAAAAGCGCGCATGCGCAGTAACGTTTGTTTATGTTGTTGCCGTTGAAATCGTCTATAGTTAGTAGGCTGGAGTGTTGTTGCCGCAATGCCGACGAAACGCTGTTATTTTCATCTGGATTGCAGGTCCACTTTGTTCAGCCTTCCTAGGGACGGGGGTGCGTAGCAGTGCGTTTAACATACAACATGTTATATGCATGTGTGTATGAGACAGAGGGGAACAGGTCGCATTTGCAGCAGATATATGCTGCCTATCATAAATCAAAGCACGAGACAGACAGGGGTCGAAGGAGAAGACTGGAAAATGTGACATAATGGACAATATTCGTCTGTATTTGCAATACACGAGCCGCGGTTCAGCTGCGCGAGACAAACACTGCCAGTGTGAATGCACGATGGGCGCGCGCGGCTTCAGCTGCACATTTCATGGAGGAAAGCTTCCACAATCTTCGCGAGTTCAATGAAAGATTCTCACAACGGCTTGTCCTGAAAGATGGATTTAAAAACAGAAGCTGCTTACGGGCCACAAACTGTAAGTATCATTTATTTTTCGTTTATGTGTTTTCCTGTAATAGTTCGTATTGTTAATTGTATGTTGTAGCAAGGAAGTAAACATGACAACGCTGTTTGGCTCTGCAAACCAGTTTGTTAAATGCTCATTCATATTAACGTTATCCGACAAACACCTAACGTTGCAAACTTTTTAAAATCTCAACAGCGAACTTGGCATTAGTGTAAATTATTCTTTGATTAGAGCTTTTATGTATTGTTTATCTACAGGCATGCTAAACATGGTTCTGTGTTTGATTTGGCTACTAGTAAAGTCAATGTTTAATGTTCGTTCTTGCGACAGATATTTGGCTATAATCATTCTATACAAAAGTAACAGTGCCATTCAGTAGCGATTACTATAGATCCGCAGTCAGGTTCTGCTTGATCATCTTCACTAAAATTGTCTGGGTCTGATTCGGGCTCAAATTGGTATGGTTTTATTAACGCCATTGTTTCTAATACTACCCAAAGCACAGTCTACCGGTAAAGGTAAGGGGCGTGATGTTTCCGACAAACGTGCACTAGGCGGTTAGCGAATCACAACACACTGGGCCAGCTAACCAATCTGAGCCCATTGCGTATTTTTGAGGGACTGGCTTCATACAACCCATCAGACCGTTTTTACAAGGAGGGACAGAGCAGTGTAGAATATAGGTAAAATATATGAAAAATACTGCAATTTTTTAAAAACGAAGCATGAACACATGTTACAGTGTACCCCACAAACACAATCAAGCCTTCGAAAGAATGTGTTTTACCACCCCTTTAAGGTGTATCTACATAATAGAAGTACCACAGCACCTGAACACAGAGACCTCAATACTTGGTACAATACACAGTGACGGTAACATTTGATAGATCATTTTTGAGTTTAAATGTGTCATTCTGAGTAGAAAATGAACTCCAAATGTCACTAATGCCAAGTTCACAATGCCCGATTTTAGCCCCGATTTTGACTCGCCGACAGGTTTTTGGAAATCGCCAACAAATGCCTGAAATCATAGGCAAATCGGTGCTAGTGCACACAGAATAGACCAGAATATCCGTATTTTTAATAGATATATTTACAGTTACATCAAACAGAAACAAAGCACAAACATTTGCTCGACCAGCCGCAACAGCAGCTCATTGTAAAATTATTAATTTACCTCAAACTCTCTTTGCAGAACACAATCATTGCTCCTTGTGTCTCCCCAACCATTTCCTCCACCATCATTTTTTTACTTTTTCTCCTTTTTGCTGCAAATCAGTGCACATACAATTTGGATAGCAAGTTTCTGCACTGCAGTCTATATTTTTAATAATAATTCCGGTCTGACGCACGTGTGATCTCGCGTTGTTTCCTTCTCACTTCTCACGTGTGTTTGCTTGTGAAACGTAGTTTGCGGACGGGACAGAGCTGTCGGCGATTTTTCCTCTTGTTCAGTCATGCAGTGGGAACCCCCTGTGTGAGTTGTTACCTTACTTTTTAATTAGTCTTTCCTTTAGCAGTTGCGTTTTTCATGTACAGACGACAACGTTCACACGAATGCACAAAAACGTATCAATATAACGCGAATGAGCATGGCATCACCATTTTCACAAATTTGCGTTTTGTAGTTTACACAGAGACGAAAACGTATCGTTTTCAAAAACTTGCACTTTGAAACCCATTTGAAAAGGTTTGCATTTTCAGGCCCCCAAAACATCGATGTTGTGTAAACGGACAGCCAAAAAGTATTTAAAAGTTTTCAGTTTTTAGTTGAAAGCGGTGTCGTGTAAACGGCCCCTCAGACTGATTCGCGGAACTCACCGAGACAAGAGGCGGGATCCATTCATCCTGATTTGTACACTTTTCAAAGTGATATTTTTTATAATAATATTTTTGTAGGCTACTGTGGATTATTTTCCCAATCAAATGTTTATGTGGCACTGCCTCCCTTGTCTCCTCGGAGGAAACACCCGTCACATGCCAACCATGAACTATACAGAAATTTGTGCAATGTCTGATTTAAACAAAGTTGCTCCTGGTCATAAAGCTGTCACAAGCAAAGTTATGATTGATAGCAGCAGGTTTTTGATGAGGTTGCAGGTGTCTCACTAGAACAACTGTAAGATTGAGTCCTTCTGTTTGATTTCAGGCCTGGGAAAATCCCCAGCAACAAAACCCCTCCCCCGGTGTTCCTCCCACCATGCCAGCCAAACAGAGACAAAAATGCACAACATTCTCACACACAAACATAGCAAAACTGACTGAAGCTGGATTCATACAGAACCTAATTTGACAATCACATGTCCTTTGTTCCATCTTAGTTACCAAAAAGTATGGATCTAGTTCATGATGATGATTGGTCAGTACAGTGTTAACATGCACTTGGAGGTGTACTTCACTACTACACTTATATATACACACCGGATACTTGTATATTTACAAAGAAAAATTATATTTTACTCCATTGCAATTCCATGTAGAATTACAGTTTTTTACAATCGCTATGACAATTTTTTCAATACTTTTAACACATTTCCTAAACTCTTAACACAGTTAGCACAACATCTGCCTGTGTAGGCTATACAATGAACACATTTATTGTTGCCTTTACACAAAATGCATATAGTTAACACAAATTTAAAATGCTTGAACTTCTTTCACACACAAGCTCAACCAAGACCAAAACAATGGTTCTCTTACGAGAGGTTCTCTCGTATTGCGTAAGTTACTTACGCTACGGGAAAGTATTCTTTCTTCGAGATTCTGAAAAACCACAAAATTATCCTTAATTTTTGTAACATTGTCAACGCAGTGCGGCAGCCTGGCAGACCATAGCAAGCTATTCCAGCGTGTCTATTGGCTGCTCTGCTGGCAACTGCAGCAGCCTATCGGCGAGCCCGCGTGACGTGGCAACCAATGAGGGCGCTTCGCGCCCCTCACGCCTCATTTGCCTACAGGTAGGGCGTGGCCACGTGTATATAAGCAGGGCTCGCAGGCTGGAAATTAGATTTTCTTTTCTTCAGCGAAGCCCTGGATCTGGAACCGCCGCCGTCGAACCCAGCAGAGACGAGCAAGCAGAGGACAGCGTCTGAAGAAGCCGGCTGTATTCGCCACCTTCAGCCATCCGTGCCTGCTCTGCTATCCGGCGTCACATATCCTTTGATTGCACGTGTTGTCGCCGTTGCGTCACACGTTCCTTTTATCAAAAAGAGCACAAGGCGTTTGTTGCAAAATGCCTCGTTCCACCTGCGGCTCGTGCCACGTGCCGCTCAGCACCGGAGACCGCCATGTGCTCTGCGCTCTCTGTCTGGGCCGTGACCACGCCGCTGCCGCACTCCTCTCCGGCGGATGCCCCGAGTGCGAGGAACTGACGATGTCGACCCTGCGGGCTCGGCTCGAGCAGTTTGAGGACGATATTCCTCCGCTTATCCCTGTCGGGCCACGCAAAAAAAAGCGCCGCTCGCAGCGAACACCGGAACCGGAGTCAGCAACGAGAAGCTCGCCGGAATCTCCCCCACCAGCTTCTCTCTCACCTTCCCCGCCTCCACCCCTGGTCGCCATGTCTGTCGCCGCCTCCGGGGATGAGGCGGAAGTGGTGCAGACCGTGCTGACAGCTGCTCTGTCCTGGCCTCAGATAGCGAGGATTGGTCATCCGCAGCTTCTTCTGTCCGGACTTCTGGTCGAACTCGAGCGGGTGAGGACGCGGAGCTCTTGCGCCTTCTCACCCGGGCTGTCGAACAGCTAGGCCTCGAGTGGTCTCCACCTAAGGTGTCGGCGCCAAACAGGCTCGACGGATGTTTCCTAAACAGTCGCTCTCGAAGTCCTGGAACGCGCCGTTTTCCGCGAGGGTCTCATCTCAAGCTTCTTCGACGCTCTCACAAGTTGACGGCGCTGCTGAGAAAGGCTACAACGCCATCCCTCCGGTGGAAGAAGCGGTCGCAGCGCACCTTTGCCCGCCCTCTGGCTGGCGCTCAAAGGCTGCCCTCCCGTCCAAGGCCTGCAGAACTACGTCATCCCTGATCGGCCGCGCTTTCTCCGCCGCCGGTCAGGCCGCGTCTGCCCTCCACTCCATGGCTGTGCTACAAATTCTCCAAGCTAATCTCCTCCGTGATCTGGACGAGAAAAGTGGAGATTCGGAGTTGGTTTCGGATGTAAGAAGCGCGACGGATCTCTCCCTTCGCGCCACAAAATCCGCTGCACAGGCCCTCGGAAGGTGCATGGCCTCTCTCACGGTTGCAGAGAGGCACCTCTGGCTAATGCTCGCTGATATGAGAGAAGCGGAGCGCGCAACATTTCTCAACGCCCCACTCTCCCCATCCGGCCTCTTTGGCTCAGCGGTCAACGGGATCGTCGACCGCTTCTCTGAGGTACAGAAGACGACTCAAGCGATGAACCTCTTCCTGCCTCAAAGCTCAGCGAAGACAGAGCAGCCGCCCCAGGTCGCGCTCCTCCAGCCGAGGCAAGCCGCCTCCCCCCCGGGGACCCCGGCCTAGGATTGCGTTGAAGCCTGAGCCTCCAAAGTCCTCCTAGCCAGAGGGGAGAAACGACGGTTAAGTCCCGCCACGCCGGACCACCGTCAAAACTCCTTTTCCTGTCAGTCCCCACTATTGTGGCTACTGCAGATGGTTCTCACGCAGCCAACGAGCCGGCAAAATCGCCTTCTCGCCTGTTTCCAACCGCCGTTTTTACGGCGAACCAGAGAAATCCCAAAAGATGCATTATGTCTGGTTGCACGGCTCACGCCGTATGTGTTTCAAATGCAGTAAATGTGCCCACCTTTCTGTGTTCACCCCTGCACCCAAGCACTGTAAATCCCGTGTCTCTCACTCACATAAAGCGGCCACCGGCCGCTCGAGTGCTAGAGTTAGGTCACGTGTCCGCCTTGCTGCATCCACACCTACTCACCACACGTGCTGTTATACAGTCCAAAAGCACAGCTCACGCCGTATGTGTTTCAAATGCAGTAAATGTGCCCACTTTTCTGTGCTCACCCCTGCACTCAAGCACGATAAATCCCGTGTCTCTCACTCACTCAAAGCGGCCACCGGCCGCTCGAGTGCTAGAGCTAGGTCACGTGTCCGCCTCGCTGCGCCCACACCTACCCACCACACGCGCTGTTACACAGCCCCTCATAACCGGTTATGCTCCAAGCATAAGTGCTGTGCCTGCTCAAGCGCGCTCACACAATCTCACGAACATTCTGCCCCCGACGCCGCCATCGCGCGTCGTGCCGCACACCGCGTGTTCCCCGCTCAAGGTGGCCGGGACTCCACGTGTAGGGCCACACACCAAGCATTCCCCGCTAGAAGCGGCCAGGACACAGTGTGTAGGGCGGCCAGCCATCGCAAGCGATCGGCTGGCCTTAAGCACAGAGAGCGCACCGCGCACGCCCCTCCCAGTCAGGCTATCGAACCCGCGAACTGCGGTGTTCAGAGCCCGGAGGCCATTCCGCCCCTGGCAGCACACGCAAGTGCGTGGGAAGCCATCCCGGGTGCGTCAGAATGGGTGCTGAGAACAGTAAAGCTAGGCTATACTCTGCAATTCGCTCGCCGCCCTCCGCGCTTTTTTGCGCGTACAGAGACGAGAGTGAACGAGGAAGTTGCACATCTACTTCCAGCAGAAATAGCGACGCTGCTGTGCAAAGAGGCTATAGAACCGGTTCCCCATTCTATGAGCGAGTCGGGCTTTTACAGCCGTCATTTCCTCGTTCCAAAGAGGGATGGGTCGCTCAGACCGATTCTGGATCTGAGGTGTCTGAACAAAGCTCTTATGAGAAGACCGTTCAAGATGCTCACGATCACGACCAAACAGATCCTCGCACACGTTCGCCCGAGAGACTGGCTTATCTCCCTCGATTTGAAAGATGCATATTTTCAAATCAGGATAATACCTCGTCACAGGCCATTCTTGAGATTCGCCTTCGACGGTCAGGTATATCAGTACACCGTCCTACCATTCAGCCTGTCGCTAGCACCCGTACGTTTACGAAGTGCATGGACGCGGCCCTCGCTCCCCTGAGAAGACAGGGGATGCGGATATTGAATTATTTGGACGACTGGCTCATTCTAGCACAGTCAGAGGCCGAGCTCCTCGCCCACAGGGCAGTGCTACTCAGCCATCTAGACAGCCTGGGGCTCACGGTCAACTGGACCAAGAGCTCATTAGTGCCTACACAGTCGACCTCATTTCTGGGTCTGGATCTGGACACTGTGGCAATGTCAGCCCGCCTGTCACCGCGGCGTGCACGCCGAATCCAAGGCATGGCGGCGTCCTTCCAGCCGGGCAGCACCGCACCTCTCAAAGCTTTTCAGAGGATGCTGGGAAGTATGGCCTCAGCTGCAGCAGTGCTCCAGCTGGGTCTACTGCGTATGCGCCCACTGCAACGCTGGTTAAACGCCCAAGTGCCTCACAGAGCCTGGGCGTCCGGAGGCTTTCGAATCAGAGTGACTCAGAGCTGCACTTCAGCACTGGAGCCCTGGTTAGTAGCCGACTGGTACCAGCAGGGGGTGACAATGGGAGCCATCTCACACCGCAAAGTCATCTCGACAGACGCTTCCACCTCAGGCTGGGGCGCTGTTTTCGAGGGCAGGCCGGCCTCTGGCCTCTGGTCGAGCCGGGAGAAATTCCTCCACATAAATTGTTTGGAGATGATGGCGGTCGAGAACGCGCTCAGGCATTTTCTCCCTCTCATTCGGGGACACCACGTGCTAGTCCGTTCGGACAATACGACCGTGGTGTCGCACGTGAACCGACAGGGCAGTGTCAGGTCCAGGTGTATGGGCAGACTGACGGAACACCTTCTCGTATGGGCACACAGCTCGTTGCGCTCGCTGAGGGCCACGCACGTGCCGGGCCGCCTCAATGTTGGCCCGGACAAGCTGTCCAGGGGCCTCATTTCCCCGGGGGAATGGTCCCTGCACCACCAGACAGTCCAGCTTTTATGGCGCCTATTCGGCAGAGCGGAGGTCGACCTCTTTGCAACAAAAGAGAACGGCCGCTGCCCGATGTTCCTATCGAAGAGCGAGGATGCGCTGTCCCAGCCATGGCCCAGCCTCCCGCTGTATGCTTTCCCGCCGGTTTCCCTATTGCCTCAGGTCATAGCGAAAATCAGGGAGAACCAAGTATGGTACCCAGAGCTGGTGATGCTATCGCACTCACCCCCCTGGCCAGTCCCGCTGAGAAGAGATCTCCTCTCTCAAGCCGGAGGGTCGATCTGGCATTCCCATCCGGAGCGCTGGTCTCTGCATGTATGGGTGACCAACGGATACCCGTTGACCTGCCCGAAGGGGTTGTGAACACGATCACACATTCTAGAGCCCCCTCGACGAGGCGGCTATATAGTTCCAAGTGGTCAGTGTTTACTAAGTGGTGTGTTGCAAAGGGTTTGGATCCACTGGAATGTGGGGTCCAGCGGGTGCTCTCCTTCCTCCAAGAGCTGTTGGAGCTGGGCAGGTCCCCTTCCACGCTCAAAGTGTATGTGGCGGCTATTGCAGCGTTCGCTCAGACGGCGCTCGGCCGCGCGCAAGGAAGGAGTTAGAGCCCGCTGGGAGTTAGAGCCCATTCCACTAGAGGCATGGCCTCTTCATGGGCCTGGGCCAGAGGGATTTCCATCCACGATATCTGTATGGCGGCAGGCTGGGCCTCCCCGTCTACATTCGTGAGATTTTACAACATGGAAGTTCCTGCCTTGCAGGCTAAAGTGTTATCAGTTTGAGTGAGCTGTTAGCTCTGCCCAGTGATTCTGTGCAGACGAAGCTCGCGTACTGGTCATACGTTCGGTATTGTGCTTATGTGAATTTTTAGGGGACCGGTGGTGCCGCTCCCCCTATTCGCTAGATAGGGTGTTGTATTCACCTATCAGTACAATGAAGTGGTCTTTACATGTGTTGGCCCGTTTTCTCTACCGGCCACCTGTCCCCAGCTTTGTTTTTCCCCGGTCTCCCTGGGAAACATATGCTTTGCTCGGCGCGCACGGCGTGGACAAGGAGTTCCCGTAGCGTAAGTAACTTACGCAATACGAGAGAACCTCTCGTAAGAGAACGATACTCGGTTACTTAACGTAACCTCGGTTCTCTCTAGAAGAGGGAACGAGTATTGCGCTCCTTGCCGTGCGCCCCACGGGCTTTTACGCTTCAGACTACGAAAACCGAATTTCCAGCCTGCGAGCCCTGCTTATATACACGTGGCCACACCCTACCTGTAGGCAAATGAGGCGTGAGGGGCGCGAAGCGCCCTCATTGGTTGCCACGTCACGCGGGCTCGCCGATAGGCTGCTGCAGTTGCCAGCAGAGCAGCCAATAGACACGCTGGAATAGCTTGCTATGGTCTGCCAGGCTGCCGCACTGCGTTGACAATGTTACAAAAATTAAGGATAATTTTGTGGTTTTTCAGAATCTCGAAGAAAGAATACTTTCCCGTAGCGTAAGTAACTTACGCAATACTCGTTCCCTCTTCTAGAGAGAACCGAGGTTACGTTAAGTAACCGAGTATCGATTTTTACTGCCAAATTTACCAATGCTTTAACACTGTATGTCAGAACAGATAACACCTTGTTCTAAACCTAACATTATAGGCTAAAGTCAAGGTAAACAGCTGTTTATATTTGAGAACATATATATTTGAGAATAAAATATAATATTTTGACATGACCATATGGTATACAGTAAAAGAGGGTCTATTTGCTATTCTGCTCTTGTGTGAAAAAGGAACAATATAGAGCAACACAAAGAAAGTCAGAAAATGGCCTGCATGAGGGAGAAGAAGATGAGTACCAGGACAGGGAGAGGAGTGGGACAATGGCAAGGGAGAGGAATGCCTGGACAAGGGCAAGGTAGAGATTGCGGATTTAGAATGCATGGTGGCGCTCAAAGAAGGGCAGAATTTGGGTAACTGATGAAATAAGAGCTACTATCATTGACCATGTCATAAACCACAGGCTATCAGGCTGGTGAAAGAGTACAGCCAAATCTCAGCCTGGACACAGTGACATCCATTATCCAGATTTTTCAAGAAACCAACAGGTAGGATATTGTATAAGGGCTTCTCCTACTGCAAATTGTAAAAAAAATTTTACCATGTATTACCATGTATTTATGCCTCTGGTCCCTAACTGTATTTTGTCTATCTAAGGATTCAACATCTACCTCCCTCAGGGGGCAGAGGAAAGCTCCTAAATGAAGAACAGGAACTTGTTATTGTCAACATGGTGATTGCTGATAAATAAATAAAACTGAAGGGCATTCTATAAAGCTACTCTGAGATGGGTCATTCAATTTTTGTATTGAATTTCTGCAGCAAAAAACAAAAACAAAATGCATGCATTTACTAAACCCAACAAAACAAAAATGAGGAGAGGCTTCAAAAGACACACAATCTATGATCAATAAAATATATTGTCTATTGTATAAGGGCAGACCAAACATACAATAATGTTTCTGTAATTCCATCTAGTGTGTTTTAATGATATTGTGCTATGATTGACTAAATGTTCCTGTTGGAAGAGAACATGTGTTAGGGTTTTGGTAGACATAGTGTATTGTGTTAGTGAATTATTGTATTTTGAAAATTAGTTTTGGAGTTTAGTTTAAAATGTGTGATTTTGAGCATGAAATTAATCGTTTTGGCAATTGTCAAACCAAACAAATTTACATCAAATATACTAAAAAGTTATTCCAAAAATACTAAAATCTCTACTGAATTTTGTTTTCAAAATTCAATTTATAATGCTTAGAAAAGTGTTTTACTTTTCAATGTTGCGTAACCGAATAGATACTTTTGTTTATTATTACTCAAGTACTTGTTTGGGGTAGGTATGGACTTTTAAATAAGAAGGAATTTGACATGTAGTATCTGTACTTTAACTTAAGCACCATTTATTAGTACTTTTTACTCCCCTGCATAGCTACACAATAGCAGCAGCCATGATGCACAACGCAAGTAGCTACATACAGTAGCTATGATTCACATACTGTGACTAAATACAGTGTCTTCTTAGCGAATCATTGTCACATGACTTATTTGATGTGCATCTAGAAATGTTTAGTAAATGTGACTAAATTACTATTTTTACTATATCTTAGTATACTACAGTATTGTGTACTAGCATTCTATTCTGAATTCAGCCTGCGTTTCCATTGTTGTTAATATGCTGGTCTTCTTACCACCTTCTTACCTCAAGTGAGTGTATATCTTTGACATTTTAATTACATCTTGCTATTTCCATCTAGAATTCTGTATTGCAATATCCCAAAATCCATATAAAATAAAATAAACATATGATAATACAGAAACATCTGACTTTTTTGTGGGTTTGAGTGTCCGCGTATGTTCTTCCATTAGTTATAGGTTTCCTCCAGCATGTGCTCTCTGGTATTGGGTGATCTGAGAGGATGGACAATCTATTTTCCTTCATCAGGAGCTCTGTTTCTATCACGTCTCAGGTTCCTTCACTAAGAGGAATGTGGCTTTATCGCCCTGTGAAATGAGAAATGATTTTACCACAGTAACTGAGAAGCTATATCTGACTAATATTCCTGAAAGCCAAACCAAACACTGAGCTCCTCAGGCCACCATTTTTGTGTCCACTTCAGATGTGTTCGACGGTTAAACAAATCTTGGTATTTCTCACACTCTTTCTGTTTTCTGTTAAGATAATGTAATAAATTAAATAAAAATATAGTGTTATTACTGTAGGTAATTTCTGAAGAAAACTCAAGCCCCTCCTTCAGATATTTTTATTAGATATTGTCTGCAGGGTGAAAATCGTTGAGTCTGAACACTTAGAAAAGTAGCTCATTTTTGCTCAACATGCCAAATGACTTGAGGTGTTATTCGTGTTTGTACCACAAACATTCAAATGAGTTAAGAGCCGAAAATAGATACTTATGGTATAGGGATTTACTTTTAAACATTACGGCCCGGTTTCACAGACAGGTAGGGCCAGTTAGTGCATTTAAATAGCTTTTATAAACATGTCTTATATTAAAAAAAATAAAATAAAAACATTACTGGTGTGCATCTTAAGACAAAACAACATATTTTATGTGCAAGTTATATTTTTCATATTTTAAGCAACATTTATGTCAGTGCAAGTCGCTTTCAGTAAAAACAGCTCAAACATGCATTTAAGTCTAGGACTAGGCTTATGCCTTGTCTGTGAAACTGGAGATAAAAGTATTAGCAATAATAATACTTAATTGTCAATTATTGACTAAATAAAAATTAATAAATAAATATTAATTTCAGTTTTGTAGGTCAAAGTTGGCCAGAATGCGAGTCGTGCCATCTTGCAATCTATCTTTATTTTAAGCTTTCTATGTCGACCCAGTTACAGTGTATTGTTGTGCGTTTCCCACCATTGTGACATGGATAAAATCTAATGCTCAACGACACAAAAGAAACATTTCAAACTATATTCTGAAAACCATTGTGTGTGTCTCTGCCACCTCAGATGGAACGCAATATTCATGTCTGGTTCTAAAATTCAGCAATAAACTAAATGCAAGCCATCACTCACCAAGCGCGAAGTACAAATTGTGGACAGTGGCAATGAGCTCTTTGGAAAATCACGAATGGTCTGTTTATCTGTGAAGATATATGATTGCTTGACACACCATTTGGATCTGTGACTTTGACCTTGTAGCTCAAACTCAGTTGAGGATGTGTGTTCTTCATCTTTTCTCCTATGTGTGTGGGTGTGTGTATATGTGGGAGGGGGACTTCCTCACGTTGTGGTATTAATATCCTCATGCCTCCATGCCTGCAGGGTTACTCCTCTGCCAGGAAACACATGACCTCAGCACACCTCCTCAAGAGCCCTCCACCTTCCTCTCTGATGTATACTGTACACATGGACATAGATTCAACTGCAGCTTGCAGTTTGGTTTGGATGATGATGATGATTGGACTTTGGAGTGCATGATGCCCACTGCAATAGATCAAAAAGGTGTAGGTCAAAACAAGCAGCTCTGTAACACATAAAATCGTGTGTGTGTGTGTGTGTGTGTGTGAGAGAGAGAGAGAGAGAGAGAGAGAGAGAGAGAGAGAGAGAGAGAGAGAGAGAGAGAGAGAGAGAGAGAGAGAGAGAGAGAGAGAGAGAGAGAGAGAGAGAGAGAGAGAGAGAACACTTCCAAATAAAATGACTAACAGGTGCACACTTTTGTATTTCCTCTTATATGGACGTCATCTCCCACTCTTCATTCTGTCCTTCCTGTTTGCACAACAACTTCCTGTGACCTTTTCTGTTGATGGATAGCCTATGTGTGCTTAGTTTGTCCTATTTAGTGGACTAACAGCAGTGTTAGAGCTCTATCCCATTATGTGTGGAGAAGCAATGTTTTTTTTTTTTTTTAAGTAAAATTATTATTATTAGTAATGTTATTGTTATCAATTCAAAATAATCTTTTTAATTTTCTATTATTATTATTTAAACACTTAAAAAATAATCACAATAATTAAAACTGATGATAATGAGAAAATGGTGCCAATAAAGCATTACATTCAGGATTCACTGTTAAAAATTATTGTCGGTTTAACTTAAAAAGTAAGTTAACTGGTTGCCTTAAAATTTGGAGTTCATTGAAACGTGAAATGGAAAAATGAGAGTTAATACAATGAAGGAGATCCTAAAACCGAGCAGAACCCTTTAAGGTTCAATCCTTTCCTTCTAAGAGTGATACTAGCCGACCAGCTATATTTTGACCAGCATCAAACCAGCTCTAAAACGCGAATGAGAGAGGAGAGTAATAGCAAATACACTGAGTTAGCTGGCGTCAGGGCAGGGCTCACTGAGGTTTCCAGCAGCAGGGAAGGGCTTTCTTGAAGCCTTCAAGCTTGAAGGCAGGGCTCTCTCTGAGGCTTTTCCATGGTGGGGAAACAGAGCTCTCTCACACTCAAACACAAAGCAAATTGTGAGTGAAAACAATGCTAGCTGTCTGACCGTCTCAGGGAGGGTGGACAGAGAAGCCTTGACTGGCCTAGTTTAGACAACCCTGAGATGGCCAGACAATAGTCTTCAATGGAGCAAAATACAACACAATGCAATATACAATATAATCTCCAGACATCTTAGATATGGGTATAAAAACTCAAATCCAAAATGGTGCAGTATAGAAAAATACTAAAATTGGCTATATCCTCTTCCAGACTTATTCCTATTCTGTTGTTTTGGTCAAGCCTTTCAACATTTTTACACTCAAGATCTGGCCTTGACCAAAAGAGGTTCTACTATTTCCATTGGAAATAGTCCCCTAGGATGTCCAATTCTTCTCCTATACCCCTTTTCCACCAAGGCAGTTTGAGTGCTGGTTTGGAGCCAGAGCCTATTTTCAAATCGATTCTTTGTCTTTCGACACCCAAAGCACCAGCTCTGAACCAGGAAAAGTGGTTCTTAAGTAGCACCAAAACATTGCTGGGCTAGAAGTAAGAACCGCTTGCGTCAGGGGCTGGGGGCGTTGTTACCGTGACCAACAAGACAAACACAAACCTATGCCCGCCATTTTTTTAAATAGTAGCTAATCAAGCTAATAGCAGCTCGATTGTAATCTCCATATATACAAATCACGGCGAGCTGCGCAAATTGGATTGGATCCACCGGATGAGTTGGATTCGCTGTGTTTGGATTGTCGTTGTAGGTTCGCAAAGCCATGTGCGTCAATAGTCATGTAACGTCCCCCATTGTTGATGGAAGGCTTGTTCAAGATGCATCCGGGGCACGCTAAACGATCGCCGCATGACATCAAAGTACCGCGCGTGAGAGCGTTTGGAGAGCATACAACTCCTTATGCTTTTAAATCGTTCTTGCAGTACTTTGATGTTCTACGCCTATCAGTCTGCGCAGCGACCATGCATTTTGAACAAGCCTGGTGTGTTTGGTGCTGCCGCGCTACCATTGCTGAGAACGATGAGACATATACAGTGATGTAAAACCCAGCTCTGTGGTGGCTCTCTAGCCCGTGGAAAGTCAAACCGGTTCTTAGAAGGCTCGTCAGTCGAACCAGCTCTGAACCGGTAAAAGCACTAGCTCTGAACTAGCACCCGGTTCATGGAGAAGGGGTACTATAGGAGCACTTCCAGCAGAGTTCAGCTCCATTCCTCAATTAATATACCTGGTAATCAAGGTCTTCAAGACTACTCTAAACTTCCAGTCTCTATCTAGTACTGCTCCAAGAGGTCCACTTTCCTGCAAAGTTTAGCGTAAACCCTCATTATTCAGTAAATTATTCAGTAAATTCAGTATTTTTTAAGCACACCAGGGTGATCAGGAGTATGAAATTGTCCAGCCATGGCTTCCTGTTTCACAGAAATATAAAAATGAGGAAACACAAAGGCCAAATTCCCTTAATCATCATCACAATGAGTAAAACCAAATGATTCTGATGTGCAGCAAAAGATTGTTGAGCTTCACAAAATAGAAAGTGGCTGTAGGAAAATAGCTAGAGCATTGAAAATCCCCATTTCCACCATCAGGGCAATAAATAAGAAGGTCCAATCAACTAAAGATGTTACGAATCTGCCTGGAAGAGGATGTGTGTCTATATCATCCTATAATACATGGAGAGGAGGAGAGTTTGAGTTGCCAAAGACTCTCCAAGAATCATAGATGGAGAATTGCAGGGTATTGGAGTCAGAAAGCCTAAAAAAATGATCAAACATCACTTACATCACCACAAGTTGTTTGGGAGGGATTCAAGAAAATTCCTTCTTGCTCATCCAGAAACAAACTCTAGCATATTCAGTTTTCAGACACGACTGAAAATTCAAAAGGGACCGGATTCTATGGTCAGATGAAACTAAAAAAGATGGGTTTGGTGCACACAGGGATGAAAAGTACCTCATGACCATACGGTTAAATATACATCAATATACAGTGAGGAAAATAAGTATTTGAACATCCTGCTATTTTGCAAGTTCTCCCACTTGGAAATCATGGAGGGGTCTGAAATTGTCAACGTAGGTGCATGTCCACTGTGAGAGACATAATCTAAAAAAAATAATCCGGAAATCACAATATATAATTTTTTAACTATTTATTTGTATGATACAGCTGCAAATAAGTATTTGAACACCTGTCTATTAGCTAGAATTCTGACCCTCAAAGACCTGTTAGTCTGCCTTTAAAATGTCCACCTCCACTCCATTTATTATCCTAAATTAGATGCACCTGTTTGAGGTCGTTAGCTGCATAAAGACACCTGTCCACCCCATACAATCAGTAAGAATCCAACTACTAACATGGCCAAGACCAAAGAGCTGTCCAAAGACACTAGAGACAAAATTGTACACCTCCACGAGGCTGGAAAGGGCTACGGGGAAATTGCCAAGCAGCTTGGTGAAAAAAGGTCCACTGTTGGAGCAATCATTAGAAAATGGAAGAAGCTAAACATGACTGTCAATCTCCCTCGGACTGGGGCTCCATGCAAGATCTCACCTCGTGGGGTCTCAATGATCCTAAGAAAGGTGAGAAATCAGCCCAGAACTACACGGGAGGAGCTGGTCAATGACCTGAAAAGAGCTGGGACCACCGTTTCCAAGGTTACTGTTGGTAATACACTAAGACGTCATGGTTTGAAATCATGCATGGCACGGAAGGTTCCCCTGCTTAAACCAGCACATGGCAAGGCCCGTCTTAAGTTTGCCAATGACCATTTGGATGATCCAGAGGAGTCATGGGAGAAAGTCATGTGGTCAGATGAGACCAAAATAGAACTTTTTGGTCATAATTCCACTAAACGTGTTTGGAGGAAGAAGAATGATGAGTACCATCCCAAGAACACCATCCCTACTGTGAAGCATGGGGGTGATAGAATCATGCTTTGGGGGTGTTTTTCTGCACATGGGACAGGGCGACTGCACTGTATTAAGGAGAGGATGACCGGGGCCATGTATTGCGAGATTTTGGGGAACAACCTGCTTCCCTCAGTCAGAGCACTGAAGATGGGTCGAGGCTGGGTCTTCCAACATGACAATGACCCGAAGCACACAGCCAGGATAACCAAAGAGTGGCTCTGTAAGAAGCATATCAAGGTTCTGGCGTGGCCTAGCCAGTCTCCAGACCTAAACCCAATAGAGAATCTTTGGAGGGAGCTCAAACTCTGTTTCTCAGCGACAGGCCAGAAACCTGACTGATCTAGAGAAGATCTGTGTGGAGGAGTGGGCCAAAATCCCTCCTGCAGTGTGTGCAAACCTGGTGAAAAACTACAGGAAAAGTTTGACCTCTGTAATTGCAAACAAAGGCTACTGTACCAAATATTAACATTGATTTTCTCAGGTGTTCAAATACTTATTTGCAGCTGTATCATACAAATAAATAGTTAAAAAATCATACATTGTGATTTCTGGATTTTTTTTTTAAGATTATGTCCTCACAGTGGACATGCACCTACGATGACAATTTCAGACCCCTCCATGATTTCTAAGTGGGAGAACTTGCAAAATAGCAGTGTGTTCAAATACTTATTTTCCTCACTGTATGTATATTTAATGCCCACAGTTAAATATACATAAATATATTCATCAGATCAGACTACCTTCTTCCATTGCTTCATGGTCCAGTTTTGATGCTCACGTGCCCAGTGTTGGTGCTTTCGGTGGTGGACAGGCATCAGCATGGGAACCCTGTGATGCACTGTGTATTCTGACACCTTTCTATCAGAACCAACATTAACGTCTTGAGCAATTTGAGCTACAGTAGCTCGTCTGTTTGATCGGACCACACGGGCCAGCCTTCAGTCCCCACGTGCATCAATGAGCCCATGACCCTGTCGCCGGTTCACCACTGTTCCTTCCTTGGACTAATTTTGATAGAGACTGACCACTGCAGACCGGTAACACCCCACAAGAGCTGCAGTTTTGGAGATGCTCTGACCCAGTCGTCTAGCACAATTTAGCCCTTGTCAAACTCGCTCAAATCCTTACGCTTGCCCATTTT
Source organism: Romanogobio albipinnatus (assembly GCA_023566225.1). Lineage (NCBI taxonomy): Eukaryota > Metazoa > Chordata > Actinopteri > Cypriniformes > Gobionidae > Romanogobio > Romanogobio albipinnatus. The sequence continues at coordinate 56,316,554 of CM042240.1, forward strand.
TCCCGCTTCTAACACAACAACTTTGAGGACAAAATGTTCGCTTGCTGCCTAATATACCCCACCCACTATCAGGTGCCGTGATGAAGAGATAATGATATATATAGTATAATGTCTGCTAATGTTGCGATATGCAGGGAAGGAGACCAGAGGTTATTTTTAATAGATGTCAATGGAGGACAGACTTTTGTGGGAAACGGCTTAACATTTATGAATCGCAATCCCATTGGCTAATCTTCATGTTTGCTCTTAAACATTCATTTTTGGATTTATCTATTTTTAGAGGTTACAATAAAATAAATTTAGTTTTATAAGAGAAATCAGAGCTTTTGAGCTTTCCTGTAGCTCAAGACAAAATTTGAGACAAAATTTCTCAAGGACTAGGATTGAAAACCACTGGACTAAGTAGATCAGAGGTCTTCATCCCTGCTCCTGGAGACCCACTTTTCTACAGTTTCTCAAACCCTTTTCAAACAAACCTCAACCAGTGAATTAAGGTCTTCAAGTTCGCTTGAAAATTACAAGCAGGTTTGCTGAAGCAGGTTGGAAATTAATTTTGCAGGACAAAGGGTCTCCACGAGTAGGGTTGAAGACCTCTGTCATAGATAACTGAGGATGATGAGACTTTGATTCAAACATGGTTAACACTGGATTTTGCCTTTCCTTTCCAAATCCATTACAAGACACTATCCTAGTGGTGCAGGTGGGTTGAGGATAAACCTAGGATGAAAGTTGAGTTAGAGCAGATACATAAAATAGGGCTATATCTGTAAATGTTTCCTGTTTGTTGGTTTCATATAGCCTAAGGTTAAAAAAAAAATCAAAAAAAAAAAAAAAAAGAACACTGTGGTCTTGTGTTTCCGCCATCTGGGTTCACATCATTATGGTTTCTTTAAGGTGGCTCAAACTGAAAAAAGGCCTGACATCAGTCAATTTCTGATGCTCTCCCAACCATTATCCCTGCTGCTGGTTTTCCCATCATCCATTGCACCTTTCTGTTCTAAGATGAATCTCACTGTCCTCACAGCTCTGGTTGAGTTGCAGAGAAAATCTCTGAATCTCTCAGGGTTCGGCTGAAGGTAGCAGAAGCATGTCCAAACTGATTTTACTCTCTCTCGCTCTTGCTTCTTTCTCCACTCTATTCCTCTCCCTCACTTGTCTTCTTGTCATCCAACAATAACACAACATGCTGGCTTCCTGTGTGTTGGGAGAACAATAGGAGGATAACTTTGATGGCGTGTGCGTATTTGCTGTAGGAGTGCTTTTATCTCGGCCTGTAATCTCCTACAGCGTATTGAGAAGGGTCTGTGTTCCTGAAACAAAAAGAACATTAATTTTTCAGATGAATTTCTGAATGAAGCATATCATCATAGGTCCTCTAACACAGACAAGAAACGTGAAGCAGTGGTAGTCATGTAAAATTCATTTTGACAAATCATGTGTGCACCATTGCTGACTGTAACAGCTACCTCAACTAATGTTAGCTTATGCCTAGCTGTCCTGAGCCAATCGTTAAGCTCCTGTTGTTCTGAAAATCCAGGATATCCATTAAGGATGAACCACCAGCAGTTTGAACTGTCATTCTTGCCTGACAAAATGGGCTCTTTCTTAAGATGGGCCACAACCTAGCACATCTTGTCAACAGAACACAATATACTACCACTTTAAATAAAGAAGTTGCGCACCTTGTCAGAAAGAAAATATTAGGATGTGTCAGACAACCACTTATATATAAATGAGACAAAAATAGATCATGCCAAGCAACCCTGTCAGGATGTACTACCACAATGCACTTCTTTATGGACCCTTCTTTTCTGATGAATGAAGAAGAAGGAAAAAAAAAGGTAGAACTTTATTTTAAAGCCCAGTTCCCCATGTACATACTATGTACTTTATAGTATTATTATACTGATTTCAATAACTGGGTAATAACTAGGTACTAACCTGAACCTAAACCTAACCTTAGCACATGTAGTTACCTTATATTACCCAGCACTTTCTTAGGTAAATATACTGTAAATATATATACAAACTTAGACTTATTTCAGTTTTAAACTTAAAAAATTTAAGTAAAAATGTATTAAACCATATAGTAACATTTAACTATGACAAAATCACATCAAATTCCTTTAAAATAAAAAAATAATAAAATGAGAACTGTAAATAAAAAAATGAAAGCTTAATAAAAAAAACTACAGATAGCTTAGTTTTTATATATGTAATTACAACATACAATGTGATAAATCTAAATGGGCAAATGTAAATGGGCGTTAAAATGTGAACCTTTTAAAAAGCAATTTTTTTTTTTTTTGTCTCTCTTTGCATCCCCATTTAACTTTCTAATCCCAGATATTGTTCTTCCATAACCCTGTTCTGTGTCAGAAAGGCCTCCAACCCATTAACAACTCCCCCAAATGCCTTAAGACCTCCAGTTAAAAGCACAATCTGTAATTCTGGCAGCTGGCAGCCTGTTAATGGGAGTAAAATCTCACCCCTTGACTTAGAAAACTTAGAAACTCCTGTAGGCTTCAGTCAATCAATCATGAGTGCATGGGGTTCATCTTGAATTGTGTCATCAATTAAAGATTGTCTGTAGATTGAGTATAACAGGCAGCACAATGCTATGACTTTGGGTCTGTTTGGTCAGCTGTAGACAGATATAAGGCCACACACACACACACACACACACACACACACACACAGGTCTAAGCGCAGTCCATCTTTGTCATCTCTAAGATGGAGTGTCATACTGCAGACAATGGTGGATTTCAATTCACACAGTCCCTCTGATGTGTCAGACATAAACTCTCTCTCTCTTCCTCTCACTCTCTGTCTCCCTCTCCTTCAATGCCTCCATTTATTCCATTAGACACAGGGTATTCCCTGGGTCATCATTGTGTTGGTATCCAGGTTGCCAATGGCAACAGTCCCATCGTCTCACCCACACTCTGACACCATGTCTTTTGTCCATACATCTGACTGGGAAACACAGAAAAGAGACAGTGAAGCAGCGAGTGGGCAGGGGAGAGAGTGTGAAATTAGTCACGCAAATACCACCGAGCACAAGTGCGCCCCCTGTTGGCGGAGCAGAGAGAGGGGGCCTGTGGGCGTATTGTGAGTGAAACGGATTGTGAGAGGAATCTGCAGGTGGACACAGACTCACACAGTGCCAAAATTCCTCAGCCAATCACATCTCTTTCTCACTCACTGCCTCCGTGTCTTGTTCTTTCTATCCCACGAGAAATAAAGAGAAATTGAGGGAAATTTGAACAGAGATTCAATTCATTATTCAATTCAATCAACAGTGTTTTTGATTTTTGATCTCAGCTTTCTTGCCCCATACAATGTGCAAGCGTGCCCAGAATTTGGGCATCCTATTTGCTGTCATGTTTTTATCAACTTCACCTTCGGACCCACTTTGTATTAGGTGTCCTTAACTTAAATTAATAATTTGATACAATGCATTTATTGTGTACATACATGTTTTTACATTGTACTTACATTTTAAAAATTACCTGCATGTAATACATCTGTAATTAATTTCTGTAGTTACACTGCTGACTCTTCCCTTACACCTAACTTTACCCTTAAACTTACCCATACCAGCACACCAGTCCCAAACATTACCCTTAATCTTACCCATACCAGCACACCTGTCCCTAACATCACCCTTAAACGTACCCACACCAGTCCCTAAACTTACCCATACCACCACACCTGTCCCTAACCTTACCCATATCCCACCTCAATATCAGCAACACTTATGAACACAATAAGTACATTGTACATATTTTTTGATGTAAGTACATAGTGGTTAAGGTCACCTAATATAAAGTGGGACCTCACCTTCTTACTAAAGTTTTATCCACAAGCAATCTTGAAACTGCAAAGCATTTCAGCTTGACTACTGTAATTCTCTGTATTATGGCATTTCTCAGTCTTCCATTTCTCGTCTGCAGCTGGTCTCCCTGTCAAGGATTGACTTTAAACTGTTATTATTTGTCTACAAAGCTCTCAATAACCTAGCACTTTAATAGTTAACTGATGTATTGCTCTCATAAACTCCTTCTATAACCTTAAGATCATGTAACCTTGGCCTACTCACTGTCCCTAGAGCTAAACTCGAAAATCGAAGCGATCGCTCTTTCGTTACCGCTGGACCGAATAACCTTCCTCATTATATTCGACATGCACCATCTATCACTGCTTTTAAAACCTTACAACATATTAATACTCACTGGCTTTTAACATTCCTTATGTACACTCACCTAAAGGATTATTAGGAACACCTGTTCAATTTCTCATTAATGCAATTACCTAATCAACCAATCACATGGCAGTTGCTTCAATGCATTTAGGGGTGTGGTCCTGGTCAAGACAATCTCCTGAACTCCAAACTGAATGTCAGAATGGGAAAGAAAGGTGATTTAAGCAATTTTGAGCGTGGCATTGTTGTTGGTGCCAGACGGGCCGGTCTGAGTATTTCACAATCTGCTCAGTTACTGGGATTTTCACGTACAACCATTTCTAGGGTTTACAAAGAATGGTGTGAAAAGGGAAAAACATCCAGTATGCGGCAGTCCTGTGGGCGAAAATGCCTTGTGGATGTTAGAGGTCAGAGGAGAATGGGCCGACTGATTCAAGCTAATAGAAGAGCAACTTTGACTGAAATAACCACTCATTACAACCGAGGTATGCAGCAAAGCATTTGTGAAGTCACAACACACACAACCTTGAGGCGGATGGGCAACAACAGCAGAAGACCCCACCGGGTACCACTCATCTCCACTACAAATATGAAAAAGAGGCTACAATTTGCACGAGCTCACCAAAATTGGACAGTTGAAGACTGGAAAAATGTTGCCTGGTCTGATGAGTCTCGATTTCTGTTGAGAATTTGGCGTAAACAGAATGAGAACATGGATCCATCATGCCTTGTTACCACTGTGCAGGCTGGTGGTGGTGGTGTAATGGTGTGGGGGATGTTTTCTTGGCACACTTTAGGCCCCTTAGTGCCAATTGGGCATTGTTTAAATTCCATGGCCTACCTGAGCATTGTTTCTGACCATGTCCATCCCTTTATGACCACCATGTACCCATCCTCTGATGGCTGCTTCCAGCAGGATAATGCACCATGTCACAAAGCTCGAATCATTTCAAATTGGTTTCTTGAACATGACAATGAGTTCACTGTACTAAAATGGACCCCACAGTCACCAGATCTCAACCCAATAGAGCATCTTTGGGATGTGGTGGAACATCCTAATTGATATATGTAATATCAATTATGTTTCCAGATTTCTAACAACCTCAGCATGTCTAAAATCCCACACCACTCTCTCTCTCTCCCTTTCTTTCTCTCTCGAACAGAGGAAACTGCAATACAATGATAACGGCTGTGAACACAATAGACCCTAGGAGCACATTCACACCGGCAGGCCAAGTTTAGCTCGGAAAGGTCAGCACACACAGACCTCTATTCCATTATTCTCAACATCATCCTTTAGTGGACTGTAGTCGGCTAATAAGAGTGGAGCTTGTCTTTTTTAGTACAAGGAGGAAAGTCTGTATGACGTGAGCGGTTTGTAGCCTGGGAGAGCTGCGCTCCATATTCCAACAATCCCAGGGGTTTGTTCTCAGACTGGATGTCTTGATGGTGAATCATCACAGAACTTAAAATGCAGCCAAATTTAATGTTGCATGTCGGTGGGGCAAAATATCATAAGATGATGATAAACCTGACACCAATCAGTTGCCATGTTTCAAAAAGGCCAATGTGGGTGGAAAAACAAAAACCCTAAAGGATTATGGCCACATTTTTCCATCTAAGACAAGTAATATGAACCATTAAACATTTATTTAGTCATAAGGCAAAATCTGCAATCATTTAGTATGAAATACTTACCAATCTGATTGATTCTGAGTGGTCAATAGCTGTGTTTTAGTCACTTCACCCAGCGGTTCTGTGCATCACCCTTAGCAACCTCTTAGCAATATAAACATATGTTTGTTCTCATATTGTTCATTGAAACTTACTGTTTTATTGTGTGAGAGAGAGATTGAGTTACCGAGTGTATTACCTACATTTAAAGCTGCAATATGTAACATGTTTGCAGTCAAATATCCACAAACCACTAGGCCAGCGTTATATATTTTGTTCAGTTGAGTACTTATAATATCCCAAATGTTTCCAACTATTTGTAAATCGTGAGAAATTGCTATTTTACCCAAGGAACCGGGACGTGTGAGGGAGTTGCCTGTCAATTGCGTCATATCTGCGTTACCCTCGGTTTCCAGTTTTATTTTGCAGAAACGCTTTATTCTCACTGCAGTGTGCAACAAGTGTCATAGCAGCCGCCGAGCGAACACACAGAGTAACGTCATAACTTCATTTTCAACACACTCAAAATGTATCTAATATGATAAACAGAGCTGCGTTACCTCATACTCATGAATGGAAAAGCGGAAGTGGCGCCGGTGACTGTGGCATAATAATAGTCCCACCAGTGACTGTGTCATAATAAAAATCCCGCCGGTGACTGTGTCATAATAAAAGTCCCGCTGCTTGCGAGGTTGCGCTCTTCTTATTAACAATCACTCCTGCGGCCTTGCTCAGCTCCCACAACACTCTGTCCTGCTCTGCTTCATACTACAGTAATGTTAATAATCACATCCATGAACATGATTTCTGCCCGAGTCCTATCCCGATTCTTTTCCGCCAGCTGTGAGGGGAAGACCACATGTCCCAAGATTCTGCGCTCAAACTTGGCGTCATCAAGCTATACGCCTTTGTTTTGAACAAGCCACCTCTAGCGGACGTAAAAGTTACATAGTGCACTTTAATATAGCATTTTCCTTCAGGTCAGTCTGATTGAATGTCCACTGCGATATCTTGTCCTGGGGGGGGGGGGGGGGTTCCGTGAGCATTTGTCAGTTGCTTCTTGTTCCCGGGTTCACACAGGATTTAGTCCTTTCAATATAAAAATCTTCTCTACTAAGTGACTCACTCATTAAGACTAACGGCGTAATAATAAAACTTCTGTTCCTGTCACTGATCTATATATAGAACATTTATATCTGTACACCATTTCCATTTCATGTGTTAATAGCTATGTCAGAATGTGACATGATTGAGCTCCCTTCAACACTGTCAAGATATATACGTATATTGTAGATCTGACTGTGTGCCGCACAGTCTGCCTTGGCTTTTACGTTTTTACAATCTGACAAGCAATCATCATCAACCCTTATCCGTCCCTTGGGTCATTTTGACCTTTGAAAAAAAAAAAAAAATTGAGTGTTCATCGGAGTGGTCCAAGTTTATGTGGTTGAAATTTAAAAAAAAAAAATTACAAATATGTCCCTCCATTAGGACTGATGGAATGGAAGAAAACTTATTTTATAATGTCTAAATGTGTACCTGAACGCATATTGAAGAGATATATTCAAGAACTAACTTTAGGACCCAGCAGAAAAGCTCATTTGCTCCGTATAGAGCCATCCAGTGGCAAGAGTCATGAAATATCATGTTATATTATTTATGTCAGCAGAGACAGCCAATGTGAGATATTCAGAGCTGAATTAACTGGTTTATGCATGAAATTTTGAGTTATTTTGAATTTAAGTTTAAAGAATGGGAAGAATGTGCTTAAATTATACTATTTATTGATAAAATCTATAGTAAATGAAAGGTAAATATAATTTTTTTTTTAAATCTCCAAAATAAATAGAAAAATTAAATGATACAAGCTTTCTGGACCATTAAAAAAAAATAAATAAATTATACTAACCATGTAGACACAACACCTAGGTCTAATTTTAGAACCAATGTCCCACCAGCAGGTTTAGAAATGTCATCATGGTAACATAATAAAGTTCTTCATTATAATATCTAACATGCTTGAGATTTCCAGTAGTTGCTCCTTAAGGCATCTGGTCTGGGAAAAAGGTCACAGTATTCAAAGAAAAAGGTCTTGCAAAGGTTATCACAGAGAATGGATGAACATTTATTTGGACCTTTTTTGGAGTTTTGTAATCAGACTGATTTTTCACTGAAATGAATGTGTTCAAGATTTAAACCAACAAAAAGGTTATATGAAGCAAGCTTTTTAAACCAATGGGGTGTTAATTTATGGAGCAAAATTTCTTTAACACAATCTGTTCCCTGTCGAGCAAACAAAGCCATCTGTTTTGTGTGCAATGTGTGAAGCTTAAAGTATTTTTTCATATGTTAAAAAAAGCATCAAATAAAGTTTTTTCAAATTAGCCTACACGTACTGATATTAACACCTGTTGATAGTAACACTGTCCACATTCTCAAGAACAGGACAGTACAACATGCCAAAATGTAAACCTACTCTAAACTGCTCCATTTTCCCAGAAAGTGAAATGTGCTCATCTTAAAGCCACTGAGATCCATGTGAAACCACCACCATGCCACACATCAAACATAAAGGCAAAGAGCCTGAGGCACAGACGTTTCAAAGCACACATGCACCCTGTGTCTGCCACTAAACAAGAGCCCGATCTAGCCAGAGGACTTTGATGAACCACATGACTGCTTTAACCAAGCCAGAGAAGCCAGGAGCTTTAGATGTTTAAAAAGGAATATCTTACTCAGATACACCCATATTTTGCCCTCAGCGGGTAATTATTGTTTATTGCACCAACAACACCAGAAAAAGGACAAAGATAGATATTCAATTTAGTGAGCGGAGTTTGAACTGAACTTAAACACTTTCTCTCCTCTGAAGTCCAAATGTGATGATAAAGGCTTGTTGTGTCCTGATAAGTGTCCTACAGAGGAATACATACAGGGAGATCTGACAGCGTGCCAGCAGTCAACAGCAGCATGTGCCAGTCTCATCTGCGTGTGGGTGAACAGAAAGGATCTTTATCAGTCACAGAGGTCATAAATGTCTGTGGCTATGCGTGATTATCTTTATCCATACGCCAACGATCAAAATCAGTATGTCATTCTGTGCATTTTACCCTATATAACTCTTATCTCTGTTTGTCACCCACTCTCTTTTCTCCTCTCTCTCTCTCTCTCTCTCTCTCTCTCTCTCTCTCTCTCTCTCTCTCTCTCTCTCTCTCTCTCTCTCAATGCTGTCTGGGTATTTAACCCCCCAAAAAATCCCCACCTCCCAGTCCAATACAATACCTCTTCCTTTATGTGGAGTTGAGCTGAGTTGTGAGGACATGATATTGGAAGACTTGAGATCCATTGAGTTGAGTTGACTTGAAATGTTACTTCCCCCCCAAAATTATTCTCTCATCATTTACTCATCTTCATGTCTTTCCAAACCTGTATTCTTTCCTACGAAGAACCCAAAATGATGATATTTTGATAAATGTTTGGGTCCAAACAACACTGGAGCCCCACAGGGCCGTATTGTTTTATAATCAGAGAGGTCCTAAATTTGAGCTAGTTAGAGCTACATACACTGTAAAAAGCGAACAGTTGGATCTTAAAAAAATACTTAAATTGGTAACACCTAAAAAAAATATGTTTTCTCAACTTAAATTATTACGTTTTCTCAACTTAGTTTCACTAGGTCAATCACACAAAACAATATTGCTTTAGAAATATTTATTAACATTAATTCATTTTATGAATGAAAACGTCTGATGCGGGGGTCCTTAAAGGGAAATTATATTTTGGGTGAAAGTGAGATATTTGAGTATTTCTGAATTTCTATGCGTTCAAGTTGAAAGAGTGTACAATAATCAATTACAATTACACTGTAAAAAATGTAAGGCCTCTCCAATTAAAGATTTTCTAGTGAGCGATCACATCTAAATTTTTCAATTGGCCAAATTGAATTTCTGTGAATTGAATTTTATCCATTGTGGCAACAGTCTGTTAACATGGGCTCAATTAGAAATAATATGTTGAGCCAATGGGAAAAATTTAATTTACCAACACTGTAAAAAATGTCAGGCCTCTCCAATTTAAAATTTTCTAGTGACTGATCACATCTACATTTTTCAGTTGGCCAAACTGAATTTCTGTGAATTGATAAAATTTAATTCACAGAAATTCAATTTGGCCAACTAAAAAATGTAGATGTGATCGCTCACTAGAAAAATTTTAAATTGGAGAGGCCTTACATTTTTTACAGTGTTGGTAAATTACATTTTTAAATGTTTTACAGTGAAACTGTGAGATTGGTCCAATTAAATATTTTAAATTGTAGTCACAATTGTTTATTTCTCACTGCCCAAAAGACAAAAATGACTAAAAACATAGCCTAAATATATTAAGCAAAATACAGAACACAGACAACAGGGTTGACATTTTATCACATTACTTTATTAACAAGTAAATTCCAACACAGGATATTTGGTGAAAATACCTTATTTCAGTAAGGAAAAACTCTGAATACATTCAACAAGTCTTCTGCATAACAGGGTGTCTTAATGTGGTGAAGAAAACGCGGCACTGCATAGGCTAAAAACCTGCAAATAAAAATAAAAACTAACATTAATGACTAAGTTTCCCTGCATCAAATCTGGCAAATGACAGAACAGAAGTTCTTCATTATATAATGAGGATGAGACGAATTAATGGATGAATAAGAAAATCACGAGCTTGACGTGTTTGACATTAAAAGGCAATAACTCAAGCCCTGAAAGAGGCCGACTCCAAATGCAATCTAACGGCATCGGGTCGCATGGCACACATATCACACAAATGACTTAATTTACTTGTTACCTATTGTTTTAGACATATAAGACATTAGGAAAATAAAACTATTGGCTACCATTAGAGTAAACGAGGTAAACGAGAACCCACGCATGAAACCAATGAATGCATGAACTCGTGATTCTACAAAATGTCTTTTAAACTTCATACCGGGTCATAAAGCAAAACCCTGGAGAATAATTTCAGTGCTAAATACTCACCAACGTCTTTGTGAGATTAATATCTCTATTCTCTTGGGAATGTCTGTTTCGGTCTTCAGCACCGTTTGGCTCTGCAGTCCGCTCGCGATGCCGCTCCCGCGCTTCACATTTACGGTCATAACTGCATAGCACGCATTTATCTCCACACTAACAGTTTTCTTCAAGTGCATTTTGCGCATGCGTATACCGTTTTTCGGACGTAGGACTTGTTCAGCCAACATGGATTTTTCACTTCGACTTCATAGATTGACTGAGCACAATTAAATATGTTCTGTGAATATACAATTATAATTTTGAGTGAAGACCTTAAGCTATGATTAGTACAATGCATCTTTTTGCATGGGGATAATTATTTAGAAGTCATTTATTGGGCCAATATGTAATGATCAATTTTCACAATTTTTCCCAAAGATTTTTTTTACAGGAAAGCAGAAATACCAAGTAAATAGACTCAAATAGTTCTAGAAATTCAGCTTGCACCCATGTTCACTTTTTACAGCATATATATGAGCATTTTAAGACGTTTGAAGGACAAAAAAATTGCATAACAATAAAACCATGTCACTAGGCAGTAGAAAATTTGGTAATACCTGCTCTCTCCTCCAGCACTCTTTCTTTTTCTCTCAGTCTCCTTATCTTGCCTGGTCTCTTCCCGTCTAGCTGAGCTTTGACTGGTCTTTTCCTTTTCGTCTGTGTCAGTGAAGTAAACATAGGGTCAACTGATATTTATGTTTTATGAATAAATGTGGAATAAAATTAAGGTTTATTAGTTTGCCTGATTATTTTTGTCTGTCATTTAACATTTCCATCCTAAAACAGCTGTCAAATATGAAATATTTAGTTTAGGTACTTACATATGATCTCGCACTTTATGACCGTTTACTGCACCCGTGCATCAAGTTACGCTGGAATTAGCGCTCAGTAGCTTCTGTGAACATAAAGCCTGTCTACTTTGATTTTATTAGTCATCTCAAATATTTTGACATTGACGACGGGTGACAGATTGCAGAGGCAGCTCAGATGAGAAGAGATTTTGGTGCTGTGTAATATCCTGTTGAATTTCTCAAAATATCTTCTTTTGTGTTCAGGAGGGGAAAAAAGTAATGCGGGTTTGGAATGATATGGGGATGCGTAAATTACAGAACTTTTTGGGGTAAACTATCCCTTTAAGTTGAGTTGACTTGAGATGAGTTGACTTGAGAAAAGTGGACTTCAGTTGAGATGAGATGACTTCAGATGAAGTCACTTGAGTTGAGCTCAACTTGAGTTGGCCTGAGATGAGTCGAAATGCAATGAGATTAGCTGACTTGAGTTGGGATGGGATGTGCGGACGGAGTTCAATTTGAGTTTGAGTTGAGATGGATTCAATTGAGGTGAGTTGGGAACAGCTAAACTAACGTCCACAGAGAGGAGAGGTATTGTGTTGGACTGAGAGGTGGGAATTTTTTTATGGGTCAAGTGCCCAGACTGCACAAGCTTTGGGGCCTCGAGAAAGGGTACAAAAAGAAAGTTAGCAGATTTGTGGAGTGAGGAAAAACAGAGAGGAGTGAATTGTGAGCTACCAGCGTGAGTCCTAAAAACCCAAATTAGCATCTTTGCACTTGGCTCCATTGTCCTGAAGTCAGTGGGTTTATTAAATGGTTTTTGGTAAAAGGTAAAAGGCAGTTGTTAACAAGTGGCTAAATGAGACTACAGAGGTTGTCAGAGACAGTAAACATCAACAACTCTACTCACTAGTCCACTTTCACAATCTCATTGCGTTTGCTTGCAATCTTGCTTATTCTACTAGAGTAAGAATTCTTATTCTAGTTGTTCTTTCAAGCTCAAATTGTGTTCCTTCATGAAAACACTTAAAAAACATGTAAGAATCATAAAATTGCAATAATCCGAATGCCAAATGAAAAATTAAATTGGGTTTTTGTCACATGAACCAGGATGATACAAAATTACATCACTGTAGCACGCTAAAGTGTTACATACAGAACAACAACACAGATATGGACACAGAGACACTTAGTAACCTCTGATAAAGATCCTTTCTGTTCACCCACAGATGAGTCTGGCACTCTCCTCGACTAAACCTTGTGCGCAGTCACAAACATCCTGAAGTGTGTCGGTCTGTGTGCGGGGGTCCGGTCGCATATAATTATATAATTAAGCCTTGTCTGATTGTTCTCAAAGAGAGGGCAAACGGGCCGCTTGAATGTGTATCTCAGCGATTAGGGACTTTTCAGAGTGTGTAGGAATGTGGTGCGCTTGGCATTTTTGAGTAAAAGGGCAGCTCTCCGCTTGAGAGTGCCAGCACTGCGGGATGAGATCATGACTGGAGATGCCCACTCGCTGGAAACAGCGGCACGACTTTTGCCCCCTCGCTCCCTCTCTCCTAACAGCTGGGGGAATTCCAGACCTGTTAGATTATGAATCGAGGAGATTAGGGTTTTAGGCCTAAATCAGATTTTATGCCTCCGTTGTGCTGGAACATTTTAAACTTGTTGAACCAACACGCTTTCTTCCGTACTCTTGCTTTCTCATTCAGGGCAGGATTTGGCTGTTTGCTGATAAGCCGTGTGTGTACGAGGTGGCAGGCAGGCCGTTTGCTTTGCAGATAGTACGGCAGTGCTATTGTTGCGCAGCAGGAGTTGAGCAAGGGATAAGAATAATTTGGAATAACGCAGGCGTGAACAGAGATTACGGTCGAGGTGAAAGGCAAGGTGGACCTGCGGCCTGCTGCGCTTTTAAAACAAAGATAGAACAAATGCACGCTTGATACAGACTAACAGAGTCATTACATAAGAGCCAGCCAGACTTGATGCCCTTTAGTCAAACACAGCACTTAACCCATATCTAACACCAGAGCCCTTTGGATTTGCCTCTGAATTAAATGTCTGTTCAAATCAGTTAAAAGGTCACAGTGATGCCATGTGTGAGTTTTGTGGTGGATAAGGATGGCAGTCTGGGCTATCGAAGAAAAGGTGCAGTCACTCTAGGCTTTGACCGTGTGATATTGCTGTGCAACGAATATATGACAGCAGCAATATAAGATGATGCATTTCTTTTTAATAAATTAATCATAGAGTCGGCATGAAATGCAAGTTGTGATAGTCTTTTCTTCCCTATTGATCTACACTCACCTAAAGGATTATTAGGAACACCTGTTCAATTTCTCATTAATGCAATTATCTAATCAACCAATCACATGGCAGTTGCTTCAATGCATTTAGGGGTGTGGTCCTGGTCAAGACAATCTCCTGATCTCCAAAATGAATGTCAGAATGGGAAAGAAAGGTGATTTAAGCAATTTTGAGCGTGGCATGGTTGTTGGTGTCAGACGGGCCGGTCTGAGTATTTCACAATCTGCTCAGTTACTGGGATTTTCACGCACAACCATTTCTAGGGTTTACAAAGAATGGTGTGAAAAGGGAAAAACATCCAGTATGCGGCAGTCCTGTGGGCCAAAATGCCTTGTTGATGCTAGAGGTCAGAGGAGAATGGGCCGACTGATTCAAGCTGATAGAAGAGCAACTTTGACTGAAATAACCACTTGTTACAACCGAGGTATGCAGCAAAGCATTTGTGAAGCCACAACACGCACAACCTTGAGGCGGATGGGCTACAACAGCAGAAGACCCCACCGGGTACCACTCATCTCCACTACAAATAAGAAAAAGAGGCTACAATTTGCACGAGCTCACCAAAATTGGACATTTGAAGACTGGAAAAATGTTGCCTGGTCTGATGAGTCTCGATTTCTGTTGAGACATTCAGATGGTAGAGTCAGAATTTGGCGTAAACAGAATGAGAACATGGATCCATCATGCCCTGTAGTTCACTGTACTAAAATGGTCCCCACAGTCACCAGATCTCAACCCAATAGAGCATCTTTGGGATGTGGTGGAACGGGAGCTTCGTGCCCTGGATGTGCATCCCACAAATATCCATCAACTGCAAGATGTTATCCTATCAATATGGGCCAACATTTCTAAAGAATGCTTTCAGCACCTCGGGTTTGATCATTGCTCTTCCTGCTTTTTCTCTCATTTATGTTTCTGTGTATTTTTCCACTGCACCACAGCTGTGCTCTATTCTTAATCAGCACTACTGCACACCACTCTGGATTATTCTCTGCCCTGCACCTTGGACTGTGTCATTTTGCTGGTCCTGAGCCTGCCTGCCTCTTGACCACTCTCCCGGCTTGCCCTCTTGCATTATTGCCTCACTGGACTGTCTACCTGTTGCTGACTTTTGCCTGCCCTTGGATCACGTTTTCAGCTATTTCCCCTGGCTTGGCAGCTCGGCTGTCCCAATTAAATATTGTTTCCTTTTACTTTGCTTTTTTTGTCCTAATAAATATAGTGTGAACTGATCTGCTCTTGGGTTCTCTGTTTTCCCGTCCAGCCCTGTACCACAGTATGGTGTTCCTAATAATCCTTTAGGTGAGTGTATATCCAAGTGAAACGGCAAGAAAAAAATTTAGTGGGACTTGATTTTGTCCATCGGGAATTGACTGGATGGTTGTGGTTTGCTATTGCTGTGATGTCATGTGAGTGCCTGGTTACCCCGCCCTCGCGCCAGTGAACACGTCGTCAGAAAAGAGATGTCACTACAAGAGGGAGGGGAAAATATTTGTATTAAAGATTACGAGGGCACATGATGTGCATATATAAATCATTTAAAATAAACAATGCAATATTATAAGAGAAGAGATCAATCTGGTGACGTTTAAACCCCTTATTGGCAAAACATCTTTTCAATATACAAATTGGCAGATCAAAGTTCACCAAACTTTAATTATTAGTATGCAATAAATAACGCAACTTCTTATGGCCTAGTATATTTAACCACTATTTGTCTCTCATCTTTGTTTCTTTCATTGCAAATTTAATTGATTTTATCTTGAGAAACTTCACAAGCAAACAGTGATTTCAAAGTTTGCTCTACCCCACATCCATTACCGGTTTTGAATTACATCCCAACTGTATCTTACATTAAAGCAGTGTTTAGATGACAGCTTTATTCAGTTGACCCTATTCGCCAAAAATACATAAAACAAGCAAATATTCAAAGGAGATTGCTCAGATTTTTTGAAAAACACTGATCATGAAAGGATATTAAAATAGAAAAGAGAAAGAAATAACTGATTCCCAGGACTTGTCAACATGCCTTTAAGTCCCCTTCATTTGCCCCCTTGTGTCCCTCGCTCCTTTTTTGTTCTCTTGTGTTTTTTTCCCCACCCATTGAGAGCAATGTGTATGTGAAAGAATGTCATCGTGAGACGCACAGACTGCTCTAAACTGCTGTTTCCCATCCGAAAATCATGTCCAACTCTGTTGTGTCCAAATTCACATGCTTATTTTATTGGCTTACACATGACAAAAACTCAGATTGTGCCATTTAATCTCTGAGTGAGATGTAATAATGTATTGCTCATTTTCACATTAAACATAAAACACATAAAGTTAAAAAATATAATAAAATAATACTATTTTGAGGTGGCTTTCTAAAACAATAAAGAATACCCTTGAGATGAACACATATGGATACAAATCTTAGACAACCAACGTCAGGCCCAGAGCGCTCTCTGGTGTCGACTTTGCGTAAATGCACTTTCCAGGGCTGTACAGTGCGACATGTTGCACGTACTACAAAAACAATCGGTCTGTGCGATGAATATATTACCCCAGTAGCACACGTGCGATACAGTTTAGCATGTGAGACAGAGCTCGTTTGAGTGAAGGGAGAATTTGTTTTGTGTTCGTGTGAGGTTAATCTAGGGCTGCACGATTGACTGAAATTAAACCAAAATCGAGATTTGTCTTTGTGAAATTATGAAAATCGCTTCAATTTTTAAATAAATAAATATATGTGCAGATGAAGCGCAGCACTGTTCAGGGCGGATCAATCGTTCGCAATAAATGCTGCTCTATCTCTGCATGCACTGTGAGATGGAGTCATTGGCATTTTAGTTTGAAAAGCAGCACGGTTTGCATGAAAAATTGCTAATAAAAGCTGTCAATCGCGGGCTCGGTGCGCACCGGGGTACCCGAGACTCTGAAGGAGGTGGCACTGGAGCTGTGCCACGATTCACGTGAATCACGTGAAACGGACTCGGGTGCGCATTTGTTCAGGAAGAAACGTAACCAGCATATGTGTTTTAGCGTATTACAATGTTCAATAAAACACATGTAAGGGATGATGGTGTTGATGGTTTACCTTGGAAACGAGTGTATTCGCGCATATGCGTACAATCAGGGCAACAAATGAACTTCATGCGACGCACATACAGTAAACCCAAGAGTTGTTTACCCAGCTGCGCATATAGCACCAAATTAATAAAAACAATATATTTACTGCAGTGTGTTTTCTATCATCCGCCGTGCACATTTTTGATGACGTAAGATGAACAAGTGCACCAGGGTTCGATAGAATCAAGTTGAGTGTGAAACCAGACCAGCGCTGAACAATCGCGTTTGGACATGACCACAGCAAACGTGCCCAGTGTTAAAGGAGCTGTATGTAGGACTGTGGCCAAAACTGGTACTGCAATCACTTTCAACTGTAGTGCGGTGTATCCCTCTACCCCTCCCCCCTGACTCGAGGTTGCCAGATAGGCTGCAGAATCCAGCGGGAACGTAGGCTGCTACACGGAGCTTTCAATGGCTATCACATGGTTGATTTCAGTCCCATCAGAAACGATTGAGAGTAACTAAATAACATTTGCAATGGTCATACAGGTCAACTTGCAGCATGTTTTATCCACTATATATACGAAGAAAGAATGAGGAATAATTTTTACCGAGGTAACGTTAGGCTACTGTCTCAAATCCGTTTTCACATTGCCATAATAGGCGTGCTAATGTTGTTTTCATCAGCGTCTCAGCATAATGACAGAGAAACGGGCTCTGATAATGCATTACTAATGTTAGCAATGACGACTCGCCATTTTTATTTACCAAACAATTCCTTAACGTTACCTTTTCAATTCAATGACCCACCTCCTCCATCTGCGCTAACCTAACTTTACTTTGCATGAACATGCACAACTTTGTTCGATTGTCGTGAATATTTGAAATGTCCATTTACATTAAGTGCAAGTTGGCCAAACATAGATGAACCTTACCTGTCCAGGAGAAAATTAGCAACGTTGGCGTCAGTCTTCAAATTCTTCTCCGTTTTCAGCCGTCTCTCGGACATTGTCACAACGTTTTTCTGATTCATATCGAGGTCGTTTAGGTTTCGTAAAGTTAGACATTGTTTATCCAAAAAGTTTGTAGCTGCAGCTGTGGTAACTAGCAGAGCTGGCAACCCGAATGCAGAAACACTACTGACTTCGTGATTGGTAGATAGGTGGAGGGCGGCGCTTCAGGCATGACACAACATGTCAACATCAACATCAGTTGAGGGCTGCAACTCCAATTTTAAAATGACAATATCTTGGCCGGACAACTGTTGTCAGTGATATAAGTATTTGAAATTAACATGATTTCTTAATGTCTATTGACATATTAGGGCCATTTTATGATTAATTGAAATACATTTCTTACATACAGTTCCTTTAAAGCCCCCTTAATGTGTATTAGAAAAAGCAACAACCTCTTTCCAAGCTTGTAATGAGAAGCGTTTACAAATCTGTTGTCCAACAAAAGAGAACATTAATCGAGTGTTTGAAATAACCTACTTTTGTAATCTGACAGGCTTCACATCACAGAATGAGGCAGAAATTATATTATTTTATAATATTCTGTAGTACAGTGATAGATTCGCGGTGTAGAGACGTGTACAGTACTTTTTTCTTTCTCAGTGAGTACATAAGATAAAATAAGACAAAAATTAAGACAGTCACATTTTTTTATCATAATTTAATATTTTATTATAAAACCAGACCTTTCAGTTGATTTATATTTTCTGTAAAATATAATAATAATAATTGTTATTATTATTTTTATTCTTAAATATTTGTATTGTATAGCACTTTTTGCATTTTTCATACAGTTTTATACATGTGCTACAATTTTGTGGGCTGTGCAAAACTTTCAACCTCTGTAGCACCAGTGCTATGTGCAAAAAAAGTTAACGTACAGCCCTGCTTTCATTAAATCCATGTAATAAAAATTCACAATTTACAGTTTTTTTCTATGGAATATTGCTGTACTTATTCTAAATTATTTATCCATCCACATTTTCACATGTTCATATGCTCTTGTAATCTTGAATCAAATTAACTTCCCCTTCCTTTTGCAGTGATATCTTCAAGACTTTAGTGAGGGAAAGAACTACAACCCCATCAAGCATTGCATAATCAAATAAAAAACATACATACACATGCAAATATATTTATATATACACATGTATTTGCAAATATGCAACTTCTGTTCTATGACGAATACAAGTAGGGTTAACAGTTAACTAGTAGCCTACCGTCATACTTGTTTGCTTTAAATGTTCACTTTGTAGATTGTAACTTAGCAATTGTTAATATTATCACATTTATTTATATTCAATAACAGCTTTCCTTGATAATAGTCAGATACAATTTAATTATTTATAACAGAATATATTTAATAACATTATGCAAACAAAGTCATTAAGGCTACAAAACAGACCAAAGAGATCCAGTTTGAGGTATTACTGTTCCACTGTAAGTGGAATACTACACTGATACCCATCCTCTCACATAATACCCGATAATAATCACCTTAAGGTATATAACATATGTAAACAATATGTTCATAAATGTAGTATAGCATTCCTGCAATATAATTAATACTGTACAATTTTGGTTTTGAACATTTTAATTCCAAACGTGGTATAAAATGTGATGTCATGTGAGTGCCTGGTTACCCCGCCCTCGCGCCAGTGAACACGTCGTCAGAAAAGAGATGTCACTACAAGAGGGAGGGGAAAATATTTGTATTAAAGATTACGAGGGCACATGATGTGCATATATAAATCATTTAAAATAAACAATGCAATATTATAAGAGAAGAGATCAATCTGGTGACGTTTAAACCCCTTATTGGCAAAACATCTTTTCAATATACAAATTGGCAGATCAAAGTTCACCAAACTTTAATTATTAGTATGCAATAAATAACGCAACTTCTTATGGCCTAGTATATTTAACCACTATTTGTCTCTCATCCTTGTTTATCTCCTATTCTTTGAGAGGATGGGTATCAGTGTAGTATTCCACTGTGAAAAGTGTGAAAATCATGGATTTGCACTGAATTGATTCTCAAAAATACGGAACAAAGTGCGTTCCGTATCAGTTCAATACGGAATCAAGACTTTTATGTGTCAAATACGGGACGATTTATTATTATTCGGAACGGTTGGCAACCCTTGTTATTGCAGTACAACAAATTGTAATACCTAAAACGGGATCTCTTTGGTCTGTTTTATAGCCTTAATGACTTTGTTTGCATAATGTTATTAAATATATTCTGTTATAAATAATTAAATTGTATCTGACTATTATCAAGGAAAGCTGTTATTGAATATAGAAATTTGACAATATTAACAATTGCTAAGTTAGAATCTACAAAGTGAACATTTAAAGCAAACAAGTATGACGGTACTAGTTAACTGTTAACCCTACTTGTAGTCGTCATGGAACAGAAGTTGCATATTTGCAAATACATGTGTATATATAAATATATTTGCATATTTTTACAAAAAACAGTTTAACTAAAATGGGAGTGTTTTATATAATGTGTGTATTTGTGCATTTAGCAAAGTTGTGCAGGTTGTAGTCCAATGTTGTGTCCATATTATATGGTGAGTTTGCTGCAATTGTATCTTGTATCTGATTACCACTTGCCGGCTCTTCCTCAGTGAATCTCCTGTAAGGTCCACACACCATTAGTACTGGCGGTTTTCATTCCCTTCTTCTGTACGGTGAGCTTGTGAAAGTCAATGTGTCTGAACTCTGCAGCAAAAATCCCAAACAGCGCAAAAAAACACATGACCAGAGCCCACTCACACATGGCAGCTTCAGAGCGAAACCCAGTGCTATGCAGAACAAACACTGACAAGATAGAGGGTTAAGGACAACAAAATGAACACATGATAGAGTGTAGTGACAATGCACTCATTTCAGTTATGAAATTGTATTGTCTAAAAGAGCTGAAGGATACTGCAGATGACCAGACAAGTACACATGCTGCAGAGGATGACACGCACAGGCACCACCCACCTGCGGTCATGTGACGGCAGGCTGAAGTACGAAAGCCACGTCTGGACCCAGAAGTAAGCCAAACCCAGGAAGAAGGCCATGAGCGCCCCAAGCAGATGAACCGCCAGCAATACAGATGGCTGAATGGACACACACATATGGACATAAATCATGCATGTAAAGCAAATGAAGGCCCTGGTATATTCACAGCAACATTCTTTTTCATAGGTAAGGTGATGATACACAGGGCAACTTTTTGAGCAATGTTATCTTGATGGACAAAACGTGTAAATATCATAAACTTTTGTTGGTCACAGAGCTTGTTTTTTGTAATAATCCAAAACCAGTGTGATGCTAATAGCCGGTTGGCCTACAAAGAGACGTCATACCTGCGGCACTCTATTTAGATGAATATGTTAATATGTGCTGCTTGCATTCCTCTCAACAATGAAATAAACACACAAAACTGACAGCTTTGAGAAAACAGCAGTTAAGAAAGCATTTGATCATAGCAGGCCAGTTGTTCAAAGGTAAACTGATCGGATTTTGGTTATCGGATTGGATCAAATCTTGAAAATGGGTTGTTCAAAAGGGAAAGAAGGAATCTGAAATCAGATTAGATCACGGAATCCAATCCTAGTTTTAATCTGGATCAAACCTTCAGTGTTGTTCAAAACTTGTCAGTAGGATTTGGATAACTTTAATCCCAAAAAACAGGATTATCCTGATCCCAACAGGGGGTAAGATTTCAAGGTGGATTCCAGGAAGAAAATGTAGTAAAACCGGTCAAAAAATACAACATTTGTATCATATAATACACAATATTATTTTATTTTGCTCTTGATTAGTTAGGCTAATTGTTAGAGTAATACATTAGAAGTAGTAGACATTAGGCTCCCTATATTAAGCCTTTCGGTAGCCTACAGTCAAAGTAAAAAAAAGATTTAGCCGCCATAAAATAATCCCCAAACAGCTGTAAATATTAAACAAAAATATTATATTAAATTTAAAGTGTTTTTTTTATCACTTATAAGACTTTTTACTTATTATCAATTATAAGAGATGAACCAGTCAAAAGTTCTTAAAGCTTAAATCTGTACTGGCATGCTGTCTGTGAATCTCCTCTCTTTGTGACACACACATGACTGGTGTGCACAGACACAGTCTCTTTCGCGCTTCAACGGACAAAAACACACAAAGTATGCCAGAAAAGTTTAACCACAAATAAGCACAGCACAATCAGACACATAAACTGTACCTGGAAGTTTCCAAGAATGGAAATGCCAATGCTAGAGATGAAACCAAGCACCAGACCGGCTGTATTTAAATGAGACGCACAACCCAAATCCCGGATCTGTTGAAATCTGATCGTGACAATCCATAGAGCTAAAGAAAGAAAAAGAGGTCATGCAGAAGATACAGTACAGAAGGCCTGTTTTTAAAAGATGACTGGACTCACCCAACACACAGCAAATGTTGCAGATCTGAGAAAACAGGCAGCTCTGGGGGTTGTATGAACCACACGTGCTGAAGGAATAACAATATTCATATATCATTTT
The DNA here is from genome assembly GCA_023566225.1 of Romanogobio albipinnatus. Lineage (NCBI taxonomy): Eukaryota > Metazoa > Chordata > Actinopteri > Cypriniformes > Gobionidae > Romanogobio > Romanogobio albipinnatus. The sequence goes on from CM042240.1 coordinate 56,339,189, forward strand.
CTTTTCTTTTTTTAAATCAGGGTTGGCTAGTTTCATCTTTTATGCGGTACTTTGTAGGTGTGTGAATCTTTGGATAGACAGCATATCGATTAGAATCAGGAATGACTTTTGCAAATTCAGAAAGAGCCACGGGATTCAACAATACTACAATATCACTGAGAAAACTGTTTGTACACCATAACACCAATGTCAGAGACTGTACTGGTGATTGATGAGACATATTTTCACTAGAACGAATGACCATAATCACATCCAAATACAGTTTACTGAAATGGAAGTCACTAGACCGGGAGGACAATTAGACTGGATTTTAAGATCAGCAAATCGAACAAAAGGATGAAAGATTTAAGTCATGATTACTCACAGTACATGGGTCAATGACATGACGTGTATTTGTGTCCAAGTGCATTATTTCATTCTTAAAAAAATAAAAAAATAAAAATAATAATAAAAAATAAATAAATAAATAAATAAATAAATATATATATATATATATATATATATATATATATATATATGAATTAATTACATATATCACTTTATTCTATAAAACCTATTTAGTCTTAGTAATTCATTTTTAGCACATTTAAATAATACATATTTTATGTTTCGTTAAAATGACAGGTGGTGCAACTGTCAGAACAAATAAACAGACTACTACTTAACATAGTGTCATCTTAATAATAAAAAATTAAAAACTAAATACTATGGTATAATTTTAGGTTTGAAACGTTTCATATGAACACATTTTATGAATATCAGTAGCTTTAAAGCTGTTTTTGTCCGGCAATTTGAATGTCAGGGTGGCACAACTGCATACATGGCTCATTTATTGTGAATTGGCAAGGCAATAACAGTAATCATGATAATGCATCATCCAGAAGACCCAAACTGACCCAAACTCCCTTTTCAGAGGGAAAAGGTTTGTAGATCTCTCTCAAATACTGGTAAAAACTACTAATTTCAAGTATGGTTAGGTTGGTTCACTTTCCATGTCAGGTGGTACAATTACAGTTTATACATGAAACTATTTGGTTGTACCGCCTGACATAAAAACAGGCGATTATTTATGCGCTTACATACCTGATGTAAGGGAATTCTTCAGTTATATTAACAGTGTGATTGGACACCGCTATGGCATACCTGCACACAAACAAGTGCAGAAAGAGTCAAATAAAAACCCCAAAACAAAAAGATTTTGTCAAGAGTTTTAAAAGAAACACTCACACAACCCAAAGACCAATTGTTCCAAACACTGCCAGAGTGACAGGAAGTAATGCCCACGCCCACATGATGGACCAATCAGATCACCTGTAGAAAAACTGTGTGTCTCTTTACATCCTATGAGATCACATTTATTAGCATGTATACATTTAAACACATAAAACACATTCTAATAACATTTTCCTATGTTTACAGGCTATTAAACCATCTTAAGAGAGCCCGTTTAAAATGCAATAACGGCATAGAGAACAAGTGTAAGCCTACACAATATCATGTCACAGGAAGTGCACAGGGAAATGTACCAATCAGTTATTGTACACAACCTCGGTACTGCACTGAATGAATTAGAATTAGAGCCTGCATAGGGAACCTGTGAATCAGAAAGCAGCTCTAGATAAACAGAGTTAGCAAGTATCTGCTTCGATTTTTACAACCCCACCAGTATAAGTTATCACAGAACAAGTGAGTTTAAGGGAGTCACGTTTTCCTCCACACACGTCGTGGTTACAGTGGTGTGGAAGGTCACAGGCATTTTATTCTGTACAACCATCTGAAGAAAAGAAAATGGAAGAGTCTCATTTTCTGACTGTTGAAACCTCAAAGCCAAATTCTCTTTCAGCATTTTTCCAAGCTGTACGTCTGCCAGTTTTTCTTCAAATGGCAAAGACTGGTATGCAGATATTGAGACTACGGTTTACTGCTTCAATGGGAATTAATATTAGCGTCTGTTTCTCATGTATTATTTTCTCAGGCCAGCAGAACAGAATGACATTCCCCTTCAAGCTTTGGTTCCTCTCAGGGTCTCTTCCTTACTTTTGTGTAAATTGTTCCCAACCAACATAACTAGATATTTAAAATCCTGTAAAACGGTTTTCATGACAATTATTAGAAAATAATCTTTTCATGACAATTATTAGAAAATAATTCAGAGTACAAATGCAAAGCATTAGACAGAAAAAGGATTTCTGATACCAGCATGCATTGAGATGTAAAACACACAACCTGTATGTCAAGAGATCCATTCAACTATTTTGACAACAGAAAAGACAGCACAACCACCACTTATGTGATTTTAACCATACTTATTGCCTAAAAATTCACTTTAAAAACTTCACATTTAAATAAGATTAGTGAGAAGTCTTTACTTAAAGGGAAGATCAGGCATTCAAGTCAGCAAAAGAAGTTGGAAATGTAATATATGTACACATACACTACCATTTGGGGTAAGAGTTTTTTTTAATTTATTTATTAATACTTTGGTAACACTTTACAATAAGGTTGTATTAGTTAACATTAGTTAATGCATTAGTTAACATGAACTAACCATGAACAACACCTCTGTTCAGCATTAGTTAATTTTTGTTAACGTTAGTTCATAAAAATCCAGCTGTTCATGGTTTGTTCATGTGCATTAACTAATGTTAACAAGATTTTAATAATGCATTAATAAATGTTGAAATGAACATTAAGATAATATATACATAATATATATATATATACATATATATATATACATAATATATATAGATAATATATACAACAAAGATAAATAAATGCTTTATAAGTGCAGTTCATTATTAGTTCATGTTAACTAATGTAGTTAACTAATGTTAACTAACGAACCTTATTGTAAAGTGTTACCAATACTTTAATTCAGCAAGTAATCAGCTAATCGAGAGACTGCAACTTGCTGAATACATATGGCCAATTGTACAAACCAAATGTCAAAATGTGAACAAAATAATGATCCAAGAAGTGGATCTTACCATGGGATGATATCCGCTGGCAAATTAATTCCTGTTAATCTGCGAAATAAGAGAATCGCCAGACTGGTTCAAGCTGACGTTATAGTAAACGTGCAATAGGTTTCAAACCTGTGTGACTATGGACTTTGTGCCAGAATAATTGATTTATAACTGCACGACTACTGTGAGTCATTAAGAGGTGTGTGTGCTTATACAGTACAAATACTCTTTGCTCCGTCTTGTACCATTACACATTTTTACACCCACCAGTCATGATGAATTGCAAGTAACACCATATCACTTACACATAAGTGGATAATCTCTTGGTCCTCTCTCATTAGTTTTATTATACAGCCAGTTATTCTATTAATTGCCATGGTTAAGGAAAACATCTTAATAGTGTCATTATTAATTAAAGGAACACTCCACTTTTATTGAAAATAGGCTCATTTTCCAACTTTTTGAGTTAAACAGTTGAGTTTTACCGTTTTCGAATCCATTCAGCCGATCTCCGAGTCTGGCGGTAGCAGTTTTAGCATAACTTAGCATAGATAATTGAATCTGATTAAACCGTTAGCGTGCTATGCTAAAAGTGATACCGCCAGACTCGGAGATCGGCTAAATGGATTCGAAAACGGTAAAACTCAACTGTTTAACTCTAGGGGAGTTGGAAAATGAGCCTATTTGGCCTATTTGTATTCTACAAAGTGAAGTGTTCCTTTAACACCACGTGTACATGTTTAAAGGGTTAGTTCACCCAAAAATGAAAATTATGTAATTAATTCCTCACCCTCATGTCGTTCGACACCCGTAAGACCTCCGTTCATCTTCGGAACACAAATGAAGATATTTTAGTGTAAAGCTGATGGCTGAGAAAGGCCTCAGATAGGCCTCCATAGGGATTCAGTTCATTTACACTCTCAAGACCCATAAAAGGCACTAAAAACGTCGTTACAAAGTCCATCTCACTACAGTGGCTCTACAATAATTTTACCAAGCGACGACAATAGTTTTTGTGCGCAAAAAAAAAATCTAAATAACGCCTTAATTCCACAAGTTCTTGTCTTCCGTGTAGGCCTCGGACATGAACTCATGAAGCACCACAACGCATGAGGGTGAGTAATTAATGACATAATCTTCATTTTTGGGTGAACTAACCCTTTAACTAGCTCATAGACAGGAACATAAAAATAACTCAAAACTTATTTTCCAATACTTTAGGACTCATCAATTTAAGGATTTTCTTTTAAATATTTATTGTAATTTCAATTTTGTCATGTGGTGCGACCAGCAAATTTACATTTAAAAGTATCAATTCCCACTGCAATTGCAAAATGAAGTAAGAAATATAAATTTAACCCATTATATAATGTATACAAATAATAAAAAATAAAATACACATAAAACCTCCTTATGGAAAATTGCGTTTTGAACACAGAAAAGTGTCCGTTTATATGAATTGGACTAAAAGGGCAATACATAGAAAACGGAAAGGGAATTTACATGATATGTGATATGTATTTTACAATAATTCATATGTATATTGTATATGTATATTATTTTTAATGAATATATGGTCACACCACCTGACATTTTCTGGATGGTAAAATCAAAAATCTTGTTTAATAATGAATTAATGCTGTCTTAAAAGCTGTAAAACCAATATGAAACAACAGCATACATTTTTTGGACATAAAAATGCATTTTAAAACTTTTTTGCTTAAAATTATTATTTTTTTATCTTAAAAAAAAAATTATTTTTCTTATTTGTCATTGACCCTTATACATCGTAATACCATTGTATTGTATGGTAATACCATTAAAGCTGAAAATCTGATCACAAAAACCTCAATGTTCCCATTCGAAACTCAATTAAAATATTGGAGAAAATGTATCCCCTGACATTTCACACGTCACAATACAAGAGCAAATGCCAAAATCTGTCATTTTGTTTGTCAGAATTTTTACGCATCAATATTACTATACATCTGGTGTATGTTGTCAAAATGCCACATAAAAGAGCACACGAAAAGTTAAACAGTTAGACATTTATTCATCGTCATACAGTTCTGATCTGTCAGTCACAGAGTCGCACGTGTGTGTGGGTCTCAAAGCTCTAGTTCAATCTTCACGTCCATTTTACATTTGTATGGCTCTAGAACAGGCCTGACCTCCTCAGACAAAAACCTTGTAACCTGAGAAAGAGAGGGAGTGATTTGAAGGGTATGACAGCCTACCTCATTATTAAAACATTATGTTAATCATGTGATAAATATGAATAGGTCAGCAGTAAAATGTGTAGGTACGTCTAGGCTGCATGCGTGTACCTGTTGTGGGGCTCGGCCGATGAAGGTTTTGGGATCCAGAACGCTGTCCAGCTGTCCAAGGATGGGGGTGAAATATGGATCAGCCTGAACCCGAGCCAGTAGGTCATTATCTCCCCCTTCCTGTTTGACCACGGCCGCAGCTTGCTGGGACAGCACGCGGATTTTCTCATGGCAGTCCTGAGTGCGTTTTCAGTACAGACAAAAATGTCAGTCAATGGTAAAATGCACAATAAACATCAGCTGCTCACAAAAAGATTTACAGCTAATAATGTATTCATACATCTTGGGGTTGATTTGCCAAAGCAAATTTTTATTACAAGACAAGATTTTTCTTCATTAATCACTGATTGTCCTGACCTGTCTGTTTCCTCCAGCCTTCACCATGGCCATGATGATGTTTTCAGTAGCCATGAAGGGCAGCTCATGACGGATATGCCTCTCAATCACCTTTAAAAAGAGAAAGAGAGAATTACTCAAGGGGTCATGAACTGCATTTTTTTTATGTTCTCTGAGGTCCACTTATAATGTTTTTTTTTTGTTTGCCTTATGTTAAATATAATTTGAAAAGAAGACAGAGGTCTCTATGTGCTCAGCTTAGAGCTGGTGTGCTGCCCCTAGAGGTGGAAGTGGGGCGCTTTAAAGGAGTCCCAGAGGAGGACAGGTTACGTTCTGTATGTGATTTATGTTTGGTGGAGGATGAATTTCATTTTGTTTTATTGCCCACTGTATAACAATTTACGAATTGGTTTGTATAATATGATGCAACAGAAAAACCCGGATCGGTTTTGGCTGCCTGAAGGTGAAATTATTATTATTATTTTTTTGAAAATGAAATTTTTTGTATGGCAACCTTTGTTGAGAAGGCATGGCCATTAAGAAAAAAGACTTTGTACCCTGAGATGAGGTGATTTAGTTGTGATTATGTCAGGATGTTGTGGCTTATTATATTGTATGTATATAATACAATTTTGATGGACATCTTTCCAAATGACTGATAGTGTCATATAAGCCCATGTGGGCAGTAAATGCCCAGTGCAATGATTGGGAAGCAGTTTTACATATTCAAATAATTTTCAACATCCCCACCATTACACCTGTGCAACTGCTTTGAAAACAGATGTTGAAAAATGGCAACATGTTAGAGTCTGATCCTGAATTAGAAGACAACAAACCTACACTTCAAATACCAAGGATACTCGAAGTCTGTGACCATGCCAATGAATCATCTTTATTAAGTTCATATGTATTTGTGAGGTAGTTATTACATTATATTAGTGTTTAAAGGCGCTCCAGAAAACATTTATGCATATCACATACACTCATGTGGCAAATAAAATTGCAATGATGTAGAAGTAGGTGTTGATTTTCTTTATTATCTATAATAAATTATGTCTAATGTAAAGGTTTTGAATTATCTTCATTTGAGGCTTTAAAATATTGTTATATGGTATAAATATCATTCTTAAATGCATTGATAATAGAAAAGTTTCTTGAGCAGCAAATCATTATATCAGAATGATTTCTGAAGTATCATGTGACACTGAAGACTGGAGTAATGGTGCTATTCATTCATAATATTTTAAAATTACATTTTAAAATATTAAGTTATTTAAATTGTAATAACATATCACAATGTTACTGTTTTTACTGTATTTTTGATCAAATAAATGCAGGTTTGGTGTGTATAAAGGACTACTTTCAAAAACAAAACTCTTAAAAAAAAAAATCTTAAATCTTTTGTAGTGTAGTGTACAGTATATGCAATTATTTGGACTAAGTAATCAGCACTTAATTAAGTTAATTTGATATTTAAAAAATTATACAGATAATTGCCCTGGTGAAATCTATTTAAAATATTTTGTTGAAAAGAGATAACGCAGAAGACAAAATGTACTGTCAGTTGCACACACACACCTTAGGATACACCACCAGCCCTTCAGTGATGTTCTGCAGAGTGCTGAGGATGATGTCAGCTGTGAGAAAGGACTCGGGCAATGAAATCCTCCTAAATAAGCACATAAAAAATGATGAGACAGGATGTCGGTGAAAGAAAGAGCCTGAAGTTTTATCTTTAGAGTCAAAATGCTGTAGTGGCACATCATATGGTCAGACAACAGATGTCATAACAGTGCCTGTTAGCGCTGTCGTCAAGGGTTCTTTCCAGCCACTGCACAGATGCAGTCTGCAGAGGGTCGGACACCAGCGCCATCAGGTGGCGAGCGAGACTACAGCAGCGCTCGGCACGCATGGGGTTTCTCTTGTATGGCATGGCACTGGAACCTAAAAACAGGAACCCATGACAGATCAGAGGTTGATTTAAAATATGTTCAAAATTCTCTCACAGAAAAACTCACCAATCTGCTCTTTCTCAAACGGCTCTTCGATCTCTTTCAAATTAGCCAACAGACGAATATCAGTGCAAATCTACAGCAAAAACAGGTTGTTCTAATGAAAAAAACGAATGTCTGTTGCTTTTTTATGACCATTATGGATGGTTATGGCAGCTAAGTGCATTAAGCTGATCTGAGTCCATTATTCGTGGCTGACCTTGTGTACTGAGGCTCCAAGGCTGGCCAGCACACAGAGCGAGTCGACATCCACCTTACGACTGTACGTCTGACCCGTCACCAAGTATGATCTAGAAAAATAGAGGAAGAACTGAATGACCATGTGCACACAAAAACATATACATTGAAAGTCTCTAGCCAACAACATTTAAGCATTTAGAAGCCATTTTGAGCATTTATTAAACAACAAAAGCAGAAATTAAATAGCCTGCGCATACTTTTTAAATCCAGCCATCTCAGTGACCATCCTATCCAACTCCTCCACCTAAGAGACAAGACAGTCAAAAGTCATATCAACCATAGAATCGCCCTATTATCCCTACTATCATACTTGGCTGCAGATACGATATGAATTGTGATCTTTGTATTGCGATTCGATATTGCTATGTATTGTGATTTTTGTTTGAAAAGTTGAATGATACACTTATACATGATGGTGCAGTTCGTATATCCGTAGATGATTCTACGTCCAACATTTTTCACTTTCTCGTGTCCACTAGTAAGAAATATGACATCATGACGTACAACACATATCACCTGAAATAAAAGAGGTAACTCTCCTCCGTCTCGTCTATTAGCAAGGACCAAAAATATAGCCATTATTGGCATTTTTCTATTCAGGCTACAAAACTGCACATTCCACAAACAGTTTCAAAGATGCGATAAAGCCCAAATAACCCAAATACAGGCAATGCTTAATGTTAATATGAGTTAAACCTTAACTTATAAAATAAGGGACACAGACACAGTTTTCAAAAAAAAAAAAAAAAGTTTTATGCATTTGGCCTGAAAAACGCAAACTTTTGAAAACTTCAAAGTGCAAGTTCTTGAAAATAATACTGTTATTGTCTCTGTGTAAACTGCAAAAACATGGATTTGTGAAAACGGTGACATCAGGCACATGTGCATTACATGTTCAGTCTATAGACATGTACTGGGGTCTGGCATGAATAATGAACTACAGATTTTTGTTTGTTTTCGCAGATCTGTGTGAACAGGGATCATCTTGTTGTCATCAATACGTGAAACTTTAAAAAAAAGCCAAAAACAATTCTGTTTTTAGTACATTGTTGTCATGTAAACAATCATTACAACAAAGAAAGAAAACAAAAACAAATTTAAATTCATTATAACTTTTCGTGCCCCCCACTGTAATATTGCTTGCTCAATACTCCAAATATACAGAAGTATATACTTAAAGCTGCTGTTCGTAACTTTTTTTGTGTTCAAGATTTACAAAAATTATATAAATGAGAATGTACAACATGAACCCATTTTCCAAACCGTGTTTTTGTCTCACCCTGAATCATTATGGTACACTTATAATAAGTGTTTATATTGGGACTATTTCAGACCGGTCTGGTAGGAACCGCTGCGGAGGAGCACAGTCCTTGCGTGACTCGCCATAGACATAAACAGAGAGAAGTAGCTCCGGCTGCAATGTTCTTCCGCAAGATGCATGCAGTTCTGCTTATTAACCGCTAGAGCGCAAAAAGTTACGGACTGCAGCTTTAATTACACTACCATTCAAAAGATTGAGGTCAGAAATAATTTTATATATATATATATATATATATATATATATACATACACAATGCATCCGGAAAGGATTCACAGCGCTTCACTTTTTCCACATTTGGTTACAGACTTATTCCAAATTGGATTAAATTATAATTTTTTTTCCTCAATTCTACAAACAATACCCCATAATGACAACGTGAAAGAAGTTTGTTTGAAATCTTTGCAAATGTATTAAAAAAACGAAATAAAATCACATGTACATAAGTATTCACAGCCTTTGCCATGACACTCAATATTGAGCTCAGGTGCATCCTGTTTCCACTGATCATCCTTGAGATGTTTCTACAACTTGATTGGAGTCCACCTGTGGTAAATTCAGTTGATTGGACATGATTTGGAAAGGCACACACCTGTCTATATAAGGTCCCACAGTTAATGGTGCATGTCAGAGCACAAACCAAGCCATGAAGTCCAAGGAATTGTCTGTAGACCTCCGAGACAGGATTGTGTCAGAAGGGTACAGAAAAATTTCTGCAGCATTGAAGGTCCCAATGAGCACAGTGGCCTCCATCATCCGTAAATGGAAGAAGTTTGGAACCACCAGGACTCTTCCTAGAGCTGGCCGCCCGGCCAAACTGAGCGATTGGGGGGGAGAAGGGCCTTAGTCAGGGAGGTGACCAAGAACCAAGAACCCGATGGTCACTCTGACAGAGCTCCAGCATTTCTCTGTGGAGAGAGGAGAACCTTCCGGAAGAACAACCATCTATGCAGCAACTCCACCAATCAGGCCTGTATGATAAGAGTCTAGAGCAGGGTTCCTCAAATCTTGCCCTGGAGGGCCAATGCACTGCAGAGTTTATCTCCAACCCTGATCAAACTCAACTACCTGTGACTTTCTAATGAACCTGAAGACATTGATTAGCATGTTCAGGTGTGTTTGATTAGGGTTAGAGCTAAACTCTGCAGGAGAGTGGATCTCCTGGGCCAGATTTGAGGATCCCTGGTCTAGAGTGACCAGATGGCACATGACAGTCCATCTGGAGTTTGCAAAAAGGCACCTGAAGGACTCTCAGACCATGAGAAACAAAATTCTCTGGTCTGATGAAACAAAGATTGAACTCTTTGGCCTGAATGGCAAGTGTCATGTCTGAAGGAAACCAGGCACTGCTCATCACCTGGCCGGTACCATCCCTACAGTGAAGCATGGTGGTGGCAGCATCATGATGTGGGGATGTTTTTCAGTGGCAGGAACTGGGAGACGAGTCAGGATCATGGGAAAGATGAATGCAGCAATGTACAGAGACATCCTTGATGAAAACCTGCTCCAGAGCACTCTGGACCTCAGACTGGGGCAAAGGTTCATCTTCCAACAGGACAACGACCCTAAGCACACAGCCAAGATAACAAAAGAGTGGCTATGGGACAATTCTGTGAATGTCCCTGAGAGGCCCAGCCAGAGCCCAGACTTGAACTCGACTGAACATCTCTGGAGAGATCTGAAAATGTACCGATGCTCCCCATCCAACTTAATGGAGCATGTCCTGCAAAGAAGCATGGGAGAAACTGCCCAAAAATAGGTGTGCCAAGCTTGTAGCATCATACTCAAATTAGTGCCAAAAGTGTGTATATGTGTATTTTTTTTTATTTTGAATAAATTTACCAAGATTTCAAACAAACTTCTTTCACGTTGTCATTATGGGGTATTGTTTGTAGAATTGAGAAAAAAATAATGAATTTAATCCTTTTTGGAATAAGGCTGTAACATAACATAAAATGTGTAAAAAGTGAAGCGCTGTGACTACTTTCCAGATGCACTAACTATATATATATATATATATATATATATATATATATAAAGTTTCTTACGCTCAAAGCTGCATGTACTTGATTGAAAATACAGTGAAAATTAATATTATTGCAATTTTTCTTGTGAAGCTGAATTTTCAGCACTTGAGCATTACTCAAGTCTTCAATGTCACATGATACTTCAGAAATATGATTTAATGCTCAAGAAACATTTCTTATCATAATTTTCTTATTATAATGTTGAAAACAGCTTCACTATTGAAGAGTGCTTAATATTTTTGTGCAAACCTTGCTTCATGATTTCTTTAATGAATAATGTTTAAAAAACATAATTTATTTGAAGTTTTTGACATTTCTTTGAAACTATGCTGAAGTCTTTGTGTCACTTAATACATTTCATGCATCCTTTTAATTAAAAACAATAGTACTGACCACAAACTTCTGAAAGGTGTGCATACTGAAGTATGTATGCTGAAGACAAAGTACCAGTGTTGTGCCAGTTCACAGCTTTTCTGAACTAGTTCAAGTTCAGTTCATACATGCTCAAAGTGAACAGTTCACGTTCAAAGTTCACAATTTTAATCCTGAACTAGTTCAAAGTTCAGTTCATTTTACTTTTTTCGTGAGATATTCAAATAAATACTTTTTTTCACACTACGAGCTAGAAATCACTATACGTTCTTTGAAGCTGCTCATTGTAGACATTTGCTCATGACACTGCAATTGTGGGTTTCTTACCAGGTGATGAAACTTGCAGCAGTACAGACAAGGTAGACCAGTTCTATACTTAGTGCAATGAAATCTACCAGCATTTACCGTCGGGGTCTTGGTTTGCAAGAGTGTAAAATTGTTTTAAATGTTCATAAGGAGAATCGGTGTCCGTCTCCGTGCCATCACTTCCACTAGCCATTTTTTTTAAATTGCAGCGCTTTCTCTCACTCTCGTCTTCGGTCTGTCTCTCTCTCTCGCTCCTCTAGCCCTCCGCGCTCTCGTCGTTGCCTGCTACGCGGCGTTGCTATGCCTACCCCGCTCTGAGTCTGCTGCAATTCATCACGGGTAACGTTGTGCGGAAGCCAGTATGCTATTCAACTATTCTCAGCCGGACACTACGTTGCCCGCAATGCATTGCGCACACAATGTCAAAACCATTTCTGTCTGGTGATACATGATTTAAGCGGCACCAGCGAGAATACAGGAGGGAGGAACTTTCTCTCATTGCGTTTCAAAAGAGAAAACAGATGTCACTCAGTTTTCAATGGAAAACAAATTCCAACGTTCATTTACAGTGATGTCTGCCGTTCATGACACATAATGTGAACTAATTCACGTTCAAGTTCTTTATTAAAAAATGTGTTGCGTTCAGTTCAACGTTCACGAAAAAATGAGCGTGTTCAATGAACGCGTTCTTTTGAACTCGTTCACGCACAACACTGCAAAGTACACAATACTAAGTATGAAGTAAGTCAGTGTGTCATAAAAAATAAAAAAAAAGATTCGGCTGCTGATTTTCATTGAGCTGCATTCACCTTCTCATGATCCCCCTGGAAGAGCTGCAGGAAGCTGGCCTGAGTGCCTGTGGTTCCTTTGACACCCCGGAAGCGCAGGTCCTCTCTTGCACGATGAAGATTGCGCATGTCCATGACCAGATCCTGCAGCCACAGACACGCACGCTTCCCGACAGTAGTCAGCTGAGCTGGTCTGAGAAAAAGATAAAAAGAAGGAATATGTAAAAAATAAGAGATTTGATGGAAATTAATAATGTTGTATGGGTTACAAAATGAGTAATTGTTGAAGAGTGAGTGAGATGTGTCAGATTAGATGGACAGGTCATAAATGAATAGAAGATGGGGAGGAAGAAAAGAAAACAGTAGAAATTAGAATTTTACATGCACACTCTAAACATGCTCTAATATCTAAATACTTATTTGTGAGGTTTAGTACATGCACTGAACCCTGAATTTACTCACTGATAGTGGGTGAAGCCTAAAGTCGGCTGGTCGGCGTATTTCTCAGCAAAGTTAGCCAGCCTGTCTATGACACGAGCCAACTATGGAAGAGAGAATGTTTGAAAACAAGAAATACTTACTGCAGTGGATGGCAATTATGGAGGACTAGAAGTAACATTTTATATTTAAATGGCACTTCTAAGCACCTTCATAAAGTGGAAAATATCAGAAAGTCAAACCTTGGGTAGCAGAATATCAAATCCATCACGCAGCATTATCAGATCCTACAGATAAAGCACACACACATATTTCAAGAAGACCATTTGCACCATTTAAAAATAATATACTGACAACATGCTTTTTCTTATAAGGATTTTGCATGGTGCCTTATAATTAAATCCTGTTTTTAATTGCAACCAAGATTAAAAATGGTTTAATTCCTGTTCTGTTGGCATATTCTTTCTATAGTCACTCAATTCCAGCAGCGAGATAATATTGATCATATTTTTGCCTCACCGTGTTGTCTCCCACATAACAGGAAGTGGCACCCAAGTGGATGATGGGAGCAGCGGTGGGACAGCAATGAGCGAACGTGTGCACATGAGCCATGACATCATGCCTCAACTTCCTCTCTTCCTCTGCAGCCATGTCGAAATCAATGTCCTCCGCGTGAGACTCCATCTCGCTCACCTGGCCATCGGTTATGGGGAGACCCAACGCCTGCAGACAGGATATTGGAGTGATAAAGAGATGTATTGAAGAAGTCATAATGAAGCGGTAGCAAAAGTCATTTTCTTCCATATTGTGATGTACATACTAGTTTAACGGATTAATGAAAAAACGGCATAAATATATGCATGGATAAATCGTTCACAATATCTATAACATTAGAATTTTCATGCATTTAACATTCCCAGTGTAATTGAAGCACCAAGTAGCAATATATAGAAGCTTATTAGCAGCTTATGTTTTTCCACATTTAAGGTATAACTGTACTTTCCGTTGTAGATAAAGTCTCATAAAAGTCACAAACCCCATTAGAACTTATTAAATGGGTAATCAGCCAATATCAGAGATTTTAATGCACTCATTTCTATCATCTTCCAATTCAATTATCATATTCTCTTTGTAATTTTTTTAGCTAATCTTACAATTAATAGGCCTATCCATTTTCCATACATACATTTTAATGTTGAGATGTCTAACTTCACTTTAAATAACATTATCTTTTAATGTTTTATTTAATTTATAAATAAAATATATGTTTTAAAAATTCTATTTATTTAATGTTTTAATTAATGTATCATTATAAAATTAGTATGAATATACATTTCAAGTAATTATTTGCTAATTATATCGGCCAGAATTGCAATATTGTTGGATCGCCATCCTTATATAATTTTGCTGTGTAACACATTTTATTAACGATGTTCTTTAATAAAAGAATTGTATAAACGATGATATTTAACGGTGCACAGAGAGAGTATAAAAGGTCAACCATCAAGAGTCACTCTCCTGTTACCCTGACATTTACATTAGTTATTTTGGAAACACACACTCGTGCACTCTTTCTTCGTCTGGTACTGTTTGTGCCTTGGTGTGTCGGTCCCAAGGACTAGATTAGTAAAGTTCTGTAGCGTGACTTTACTTCCAGAGCAGCTAACAGAAAACTGTCTGTCTCAACAGGACAGAAAATAACCACCATGTGACCAGACAACTGTGTTCAATTAACACTGGCCAGTTAAGGGTTACTGGGTAATCATAAAATCTTATTTCTTGATTTCTATGCACACTTCAAACAAACAATCAATATGCATGTCTTCCCAAGTCAGCAAAGCCAGCAAATTCCACCGGTCTATGGTCAATAATTTGATTTCTTATCAATTCAACTATTGTTAACCTCAGCAAACTGAGTATCTGTTATCTGAATTGGAGAGTTCCTATTATCATCTAAACTGCTGAGTTACCGTGAGCTTATGGTTTGAGAGATTCAATGACCTTTAACCTCACACATAGAGAGATATTAGTTTTATATACTGTATACAACAAAAAAAAACACTACATCAAATTAGTTAGTGCTTTTGTGTTTAGTTTTTTCCTGCTCATGTACAAAAGTATTACCATGGAAATGCCTTAGCAGGGTACACAAACTTCAGTACTATGGTAGGTGCATAAATTTCAGTTGGGGGGGACAATAAACATGAAATTTCTCAAGAGCAAATTTTGAAGGGGACACAAATAATACAGCCAAAATCGTACTTACAAGGATATGTGTACCACAAAAAAAAACACACACACACACACACACATTTCGTACTTATTTGGCGTTTTGGTGCACTGAAAAATGTGCATTTTTCTTTTCTCTTTCATTTTATCTGACCAACAACACAAAGTGATAGTTGTTTAAATACGATTAAGGTTCACCACGCAGTCATATTATAATTATTAAATTATCTTGCGTCCTCCACATAGTATTTTATACTATGATATTCAGATCTTTAGATATTCAACTGCAGCAAGCCCTTGCTGGACTATTTAATACCATCAGTGTACCATTGTACCACAACAGTACTTTTTGTAAGACTGGTCCACTTATAAAGCATGAAATATAACAGCACAGCTCATCCAACCTTTCAAACTATTTTTAGACCAAGAGAGTTGGCAACTTGAGATCTCCACTCACTCAAGGTCAAAAACTTAAGACAGAATCACACTTGGCATTCAGAGGATCACAATAACAACAAACTCATCTATAGACAGTCTATAGAAATAAACGCAAGAGAAATAGGATAGACAGACCTTCTCTGCCTTGGCGAGATAAATCCACAATTTTCTCCATGTGGTGAATTTTTTCCTGTCGCTGAAGTTATAGGCCATCTCTTTGCTGGCGTACCGGGACACCAGCGGTGAGCGGTATTTCATGAACTCGTCCCCAGAACCCTCCATGCCAGTAGAGCCGTGAACACAAGACTGCACGTGGATGAACTCCCGTTGAAAGCAGAGACTTACAGGATTTACGACAGTTCTAATAGATCGACGGCACAGAGCATCACGACTTCTCCAACTCTCCAAAGTGGACTTTTGACGCCATCTAGTGTTAATGGTTTCCTTTGAAAATATATGTTTTAAAGACTAAAAAAAAAACCTATATGCGTATAAATATTATCGTAAAATGCTTGTGTTTAATAGGTGCAATTTAATAAATATTACACAAAGTGTGTACTATTTTTGTAAAACATATTTTAAGATTATAAACTATGTCGAATATAAAATACCGAGCCCTTTATTGATTGTGAAACGTGTAAAACTTTTCAAATGAATGAAATTCCCCTTAAGTAATTAATTAATTTGTTTGTTTATTTGTTCTGGGCAAGAACAAATAACTGGGGTTTTTTTACATTTATTTGATCATATAAATATTACTGTTCATACACACTAGACTACTGTATAATACACTAGAGTTTTCTCTGATTTAATGTACTTTATAGCTTTAGAAGGGGGGAAAGAATTCCAGTGTTTGCTTTACTCTAGTTTTTAAATGCTGCCGAGTTTAGGTCATACTGCAGAATCAGGTGGGCGGGGCTAAACTGGATTCGTTCATCTTTTCATTGGTCTAATGGCAGCCTCTGCTCCACCCCCAAACTCAACACTCCACAATGAAAGAATAGGAAACCACTCCACACAATTATTATATTAGTAGCCTACCTAAGAATTGTGGGAGGCTTCTTACTGTATATTTGTCAAACTCTGCCCACTATCTCACAAGTCACATTTTTCACACTCCCTCCTTATATCCCTCTGCTCTCTACTTGCCTTTTCTCCCAGCTACTGCTGCTTGTATCATTTCATGAGGGAAAGAAAGTGAAAAAGAAGTAGAGAGAAAGGTTGTGAGAGTGTTGTATAATCAGAAGATCACTGGGAGAGGGAGGGAAATAGAGTAGGAGGGAGATAAGAGGGGAGAAAGCCATGTTTTGAGCACAGGAGAGAGAGAGGGAGAAAGAGAGCGAGAACAAGAGACAGCGGACCAGCTAGACACAAGATGGCTACAGTCTCTTCTGATTTACATGCAGGTTAGTGACATTAAACTTTAACTTCATTCTTATGCCAGACAATCTTCCACTTTCAAATCCCACCTACACAGGCAGCTGACTCACTTCCCCTCTGCATGCGCTTCCCGTGTCTCTGGGGGCTTTCTAATGCAGACAGGAGAGTTTCAGCTGTATCTAGATCAGTTTGCCATTATACAAAAGCAGATGCCCACACAAATGTGATTGAATCGGATCCTGCTTCAGCATTAGAATGAAATCATAAGGCTAATGGTTAGGGTTACTTAGTAGAGGGATGGAGACGAGCTGTTGAAACTGATGCAGCATTGCTGGAACTGTTATCACGTGCTGGACTGTACCAAAGCAAACAAGGACAGGACACAGGTGACTGAACTCTTGCGGAAAATAGAAGAGATGGTAGCAGATAATTGACAGAAACCTTTCTTACCTGACAAATGTTTTATTTTACAATCACAAGAAGGTTATTTAGTGCAGGACCACCATTTTGGCAGTTATTGCTCAGAATGTCCAACGCTATCTCACAACCAATTTATGCGTATTTGTACGAGGTGGCTAATTTGTACGAATTCGTACTACCTCACTCGTATGAATTTGTGCGATTTGTCTAAACCGCAGTGACAGGGTTAGGGGTACTCAAAGAACTGTACTCACCACCTCATAAATACATACGAATTGCCATGATATCGTGTTGGAATGACAGTGTAGCAAATAGGTCTTGTGAATGTAGTCTGCATGGACTGAACTGCAAGTAGTTTTGATCACCTGCAATATAATTTTCACTTTCATATCCATCTCTCAAAAGCGGAGGGATCCTCTCCACCCATGCGGCGCCTGCTGCTGCTGGGGTTCCACGGCTCTGGTAAGACCTCAACACTGAATACCATCTTGAGCCAGGAGAAAAACCCATCTGACAATTCCCATAAAGACCAACAACATTGGGTAGACATACTCACCTGGCGTCTGTTGATCATTGACACCCCTGGATGGAATCTGGAAACTGAAGACACGACTGGTGAGACAGACTCAGAGAACCAGCAGTCCATTATTGATCAATGTTCTCCTGGTCCCCATGCCCTGCTGCTGGTGGTTCCCATTGGAGTTCCATTCACTGAACGCCACTGGCAAAGCCTTTGGGCCAGAGTTAGAGCACTGGGAGCAGGAATATGGAGGCACACCATGATTTTGTTCACCTGTGCGGACCAGTTGCCGCAGGACAAGGGTGTTGAGGAATTTATTGTGGATGGTGGGGCAGCTCTGCAGAGGTTGGTGGAGAGGTGTGGCTCCAGGTACCATGCTTTGGATAACACCTGCTCAGACAAATGTGCTCAAGTTGCAGAGCTTTTACAAAAAGTAGAGGAAATGGTTCAGGAGAATCAAGGCTGGTTCTTTGAAATGGTGAGGCCAAGCCCTGGATTCGATGATGAAGAGACAGAAAAGGAAAGAGAAGAGGATGGACTCCCAGAAGTGGAGAGGACAGCAGCAATGTTTAGATCTCCGCCAAGAGGTGAGTACGCATCTGATTCATTCTCCTGTACCTTTGTTTTGCTGGTACCTTTGCAGAATGTCTCCTTAGAACATGCAAAGTGCATTTCCTTTTTTTGCAATCTCCCACTTTCTTTTTAACAGAGTTACGGGTTCTGCTAGTAGGCTGGCGTGGAGCAGGTAAGAGCTCTGCAGGAAATCTTCTACTGGGCTGTCGTGTGTTTGAATCAGGACGCCCCACTGAGGTGTCTGTCCGTCGTCAAGCATTGGTTGCTGGTCGGCGGCTCACAATTGTTGACACGCCAGGTTGGGATTGGTTCTCCGCCCAGCGCACACCCAGCAATATTCGAAAAGAAATCAAACAAGGGGCAGGGCTTCTCCATCCTGGCCCACATGCAATATTACTGGTCATCCCTGTGGTCTCGACCCTCACTCCCAAAAAGAGGCAGGCCCTCAAGAGCCATTTGGAAATGTTTGGCGAGGAGGCGTGTCTTCACACACTGGTGCTGTTTTCATGTGGCGACTGGCTGTATGGCACATCCATCGAGGATCACATCCAGCGGGATGGAGGTGAGCTGTTGAAACTGATGCAGCATTGCTGGAACTGTTATCATGTGCTGGACTGTACCAAAGCCAACAAGGATAGGACACAGGTGACTGAACTCTTGCGGAAAATAGAGGAGATGGTAGCAGAGAATGGACAGAATCCTTTCTTACCTGTCAAATGTAAGTGTATTGCATCATATACTACTATTAACTACTATTGGTTTACACATCAGGTTATGCATTAATTTGTTCATATGAATATTTCTCATATATATATATATATATATACAGTGAGGAAAATAAGTATTTGAACACCCTGCTATTTTGCAAGTTCTCCCACTTGGAAATCATGGAGGGGTCTGAAATTGTCATCGTAGGTGCATGTCCACTGTGAGAGACATAATCTAAAAAAAAAAATCCAGAAATCACAATATATGATTTTTTTTAACTATTTATTTGTATGATACAGCTGAAAATAAGTATTTGGACACCTGTCTATCAGCTAGAATTCTGACCCTCAAAAACCTGTTAGTCTGCCTTTAAAATGTCCACCCCATACAATCAGTAAGAATCCAACTACTAACATGGCAAAGACCAAAGAGCTGTCCAAAGACACTAGAGACAAAATTGTACACCTCCACAAGGCTGGAAAGGGCTATGGTGGGAAATTGCCAAGCGGCTTGGTGAAAAAAGGTCCACTGTTGGTGCAATCATTAGAAAATGGAAGAAGCTAAACATGACTGTCAATCTCCCTCGGACTGGGGCTCCATGCAAGATCTCACCTTGTGGGGTCTCAATGATCCTAAGAAAGGTGAGAAAACAGCCCAGAACTACACGGGAGGAGCTAGTCAATGACCTGAAAAGAGCTGAGACCACCGTTTCCAAGGTTACTGTTGGTAATACACTAAGACGTCATGGTTTGAAATCATGCATGGCACGGAAGGTTCCCCTGCTTAAACCAGCACATGTCAAGGCCCATCTTAAGTTTGCCAATGA
The DNA here is from genome assembly GCA_023566225.1 of Romanogobio albipinnatus. NCBI lineage: Eukaryota > Metazoa > Chordata > Actinopteri > Cypriniformes > Gobionidae > Romanogobio > Romanogobio albipinnatus. The sequence continues at coordinate 56,359,416 of CM042240.1, forward strand.
CCATTTGGATGTTCCAGAGGAGTCATGGGAGAAAGTCATGTGGTCAGATGAGACCAAAGTAGAACTTTTTGGTCATAATTCCACTAAACGTGTTTGGATGAAGAAGAATGATGAGTACCATCCCAAGAACACCATCTCTACTGTGAAGCATGGGGGTGGTAGCATCATGCTTTGGGGGTGTTTTTCTGCACATGGGACAGGGCGACTGCACTGTATTAAGGAGAGGATGACCGGAGCCATGTATTGCGAGATTTTTGGGAACAACCTCCTTCCCTCAGTTAGAGCATTGAAGATGGGTCGAGGCTGGGTCTTCCAACATGACAATGACCCGAAGCACACAGCCAGGATAACCAAGGAGTGGCTCTGTAAGAAGCATATCAAGGTTCCAGACCTAAACCCAATAGAGAATCTTTGGAGGGAGCTCAAACTCTGTTTCTCAGTGACAGGCCAGAAACCTGACTGATCTAGAGAAGATCTGTGTGGAGGAGTGGGCCAAAATCCCTCCTGCAGTGTGTGCAAACCTGGTGAAAAACTACAGGAAATGTTTGACCTCTGTAATTGCAAACAAAGGCTACTGTACCAAATATTAACATTGATTTTCTCAGGTGTTCAAATACTTATTTGCAGCTGTATCATACAAATAAATAGTTAAAAAATCATACATTGTGATTTCTGGATTTTTTTTTTTTTTAGATTATGTCTCTCACAGCACCTACGATGACAATTTCAGACCCCTCCATGATTTCTAAGTGGGAGAACTTGCAAAATAGCAGGGTGTTCAAATACTTATTTTCCTCACTGTATATATGTAAAACCTGATTTTTGCATCCTTGTTCTATAGTAAATCAAGAACTAGACGAGGAGGAAACGAGTGGAAGATGCATTCTACAGTGAAGTATAAGGCAACATAAAGTGCATCTCTGGAGGACCCAAACCCAAATCCCAAAACAAGCAGTATTAATGCAATTGCTACCCATAAGGCCATTGACACTGTATGCATGTCATCTTGATATAATGCAAACTTAATTTGAACTGGATATTCTTCTGCTTTTAAACTTCATGGACAGTATTATGTTGACATTCAGTATCATACATCATACACTTACAACCTGCATTTCTGGCTTTTTTAGCACTGTTAAGATTTAGTGACAAGATTTTCAAAAAGTTTTAAATCAAGAACATTCACCTTTGCTAGAAGCACGTAGCACTTTCTTATGACACTTGTTTTTTTTAAACCTACAAGCTGGAGACCACAAATAACAGCTACTCAAATACTGCATTTATCGCCAAATGCATGCAATAGTTTCAGAGCTGATTATTTTTAAATCTTATGTAAAAAGCTGGAATGGAAACAAACAAACCAAACGACTATTCATTTACACTGTATAGCAGCACTCTCATACACAGTATTGTACAGTATTTACACATCCTTGTCGCTTTTCATGCACATACTTAGTAAAACTGCATTTCACAAAGTTGAAATATTGCTTACATGTAGGTTAAATGTACCGGTACTCACTATATTAACATAAAGTAGTTTAGGATCATGCGCACTTGGGTCCTCAAATATACAATTTTTCTACAGACTGAACTGAATGTGCCATTGAACACCTTGAGAACATTCAGGGTTTTTTGTTATGAATTTGATGATTATCAACTAAGGAGGACATACTAAGGACTGTGATGACGGATGACAACATTACATTCTACCTAAACACATTTATCAATGTGTTGAGCATTCAGGGCTTGGCTGTTACTATTGCATAGTAATATTTATCTTGTCTAGAAATATTTGCCGCAATATGAGAATATGCCAAGGAATCCAAAGTGCATGGGCAACCATATCAGCCTCAAATGTGACTTTTCAACTGGTTTGACTGAAGACACTGAGATGGACTTGAGAGTTTAGCTTTTGTATGCTTTTCACTTCATATTTTCATAGTAATAAAGATTAATTTTGCACATTGTGGTGTTTTTGTTAAATTCAGCTTCAAGTTTGAATCGTCTTGATATATTTATGAAATATTACAAAACAGAAAGAACCCCTTATTTTTCTGCCAGCCATAAATGTAGTTGTCTTTGGTCATTAAATGTGTTTTTATACATTGTACTAATTTTAAGTTGTATTCTGTCCTCAAAAGAATTCCATCTAGATCACATTACCTACCTATAGAGGTAGTGAATTTGTCATAAAATCATTTATAAAATACTAAAACTCATTTCTACCCACTTTTTATAATTAAAAGATTAAACGTAAAAACTCATTTTAAATGTTTATTAAATAAATAACATTCAAGCTAACTGATATGCAGTGAAAGGCCCATACAACTACAAAATATTTATTTCTATACACAATTTAATAAATGCACACCATACCATAAAGACATAAGGAAATTTTAAATATTAAGCATTTGTATAGAATTTCAATTGGGAAAATTCAAGACAAAGACCATCAATACACAATGCACACACATTATATAAAATACTGTGCATACAATAGATAAACAATATTAAAAAAAAAAAAAAAACACCAATAAAAGAATATCAGGCTTTGCTGACATGCTAAAATTAAGCTTTTCTACTTAGACACTGGGGAAGAATCAAAACTGTCATTTATTTAACCCTTCATAAATTACTTTCTTTTAGGACCAACATCCCTAGTATTCTGCACTTCAGGCTATGCTGAAACTGTCCATTGCTATCAGCTTCAAGCCTCTGTGTCCATTTCTTTCTATGACTTCACACTTTTGCCCTCTCTTGCCCTCTTGACTTCTTCCATTAGCTCTTTCAGGTACTGGATCTCTTTAGCAATGGACTCTGCTTTTTCCGCCAGCTCTTGATTCCTCTCCTCTAGGACTGTACACTCTGACAGGAGGGCATCTTGCTCTGCACGCTTCTTCTGTCGGTAGCGGGTCGCTGCAGTCTTGTTTTGCTCCATTTTCTTTAGCTTTTTCTTTTCAACCACAACTTTTGGGCCACAGGCTGATTTTACTCTTCCTACAAGGGTAGGCGACTCTGACTGCTGACTTTGGGTGGGCTTAGAATCGGGTGTGGGGTAGGGCTTCACCCTGGAAGAGGGAGACTGGGGAGAAGTTGGGGTTTGTGGGTCAGGGGAAGCTGGACTTGGGGAATTTTCCACAAACACCTCACCTGGATGGGTAACCATCGCATTAACCTCCTCTTTGGGAGAAAGTACAAAAACGATGCGGGTTGGGGTGAGGGACAGAACTATTTTTGGCACCCGCATCTCAATGGGGGATGGACTCTGAACTTCAGTTATGTCTACCTCGCAACCAAGCTCAAGAGTATCAGTAGGGGACTCTGGTGGAATGATGAAAGGTGATGGGACCGGGGAGGCCGGTTCAGACTTTATCTCAAACTCAGCCTGGGGCTCAGGGACCACAGAGGAGGAATCTGGTATTTCACAGGGTGATGAGGGAATGAAAGGAGTAGCAACTGGAGTATTCAAAGTGAATGAAAGGTTGGAAAGTTGATTGATTTCAGGGACAGACACTGCTGGAGAGGGTGAAGGCGTTTTATCAGAAGCTACAGGCTGGGACTCCAGGTCTATCTGTGATTCTAGAGAAGCGATGAGCTCCTCAGGAGAACTGGATGAATCCTCAGAATCACAGGAGCCAATCAAAGACTCCAGATCAAACTCGCTCAAATCAATTCGCTCCGTCATCCAATCCATTTCACTGAACGAATGATCTGAAATGGGGGGGAAAAAATGTTAAATATGATGACTGCATGCTCAAAATATTAGTACGCTGAAACTAGAGTATTTGTAGGTGTGTTTGAAATAAATTGCTACCTTTGCCATGATTATTTAGGCATAGCTCATCTGAGGGGAACCAGGACAGGGACATCTGATCAAGCCCAGCCTTCTCCCCCCTCTGAGTGGAGGGAGGAGTGCAGGGCGGGGAGAGAGAGGGAAGTGGAGAAGAAGAGAAAGATGAGAGGGGCGATTCAGCGCCTCCGAGAGGAAGAATCTCCTCATCTTTATCTAGGAAGGACCCCAGAGGGTCAGCCATCGGTGATGATGGGTCCCAAAGAAGGACCTCCATATCGTCCTGGCCAAACCGTGAGCTCATCAAAGACATGGCTGTCTATTTCAAGTGGAATCAACGAGTCTTCTACTGAGAATTCGAATAATTTTGTGCTGTCAGTTACAGCAAAGATCAGACTTGCCACAAAGGACCTGCAAACAGATATTAAAAGTAGTTACTCACTTGTATAACAATTTCATAAAATGTAAACAAATACAAAAGCTAACAAAAGCTCATTAGTCACGATGACATCATCTGCCTACACCCTACCCATATATGGTCATCTACCACGTGACATTCTTTATCACTTACACAGTCATCAGACTGGATTCTCAACCCAAAATCTCAACCCAATTTACCAGAGGCAACATCTCATTGCTTTTTATACATTCTTAAAGTTTGTATAAACTGTTGTCTGATGTAAAATGTACCCTGATGTTCTATTATTTTATCAAGGTGGCTAAAGACTCCGCCATTTCAGGGACTTGCCGCTCCCTTTTCAGGAACGTACGCCATTTTATAAAGAGCACATGGTGACAAAGAAACGTCAATTAAATGGTCTCATTCGTGTGTATTTTGAGTTAAACGTATTCTGGCAGGTTGGATATGCATTCATTATACAAAATAAAAACATTATAGTACATTTTAAAACAAAAATGACTACAAATTCATCGACCGACGTCGGCTAACAGTTAGACATATGGCGCGCTAAACTCGAAACGCTGGCCAAGACATTGTTCGCAAACAATTTACATCTATTTAAATTAATAAATCCACTAATATATATAACATGAATGGTCATAAGGCTTAACTATTTAACGGTACACGCCTGTCCAACCGGGTGGGTGAGGCAACGTGACATTTAAGACAAAAACAATTAAAAGTATACTTACGCCATTTTGATATAAATGTACGGAGCCAGTGCACTATGTTGATGCACTGAGGAGTTTGCGCGCTGTCTACAGACTGCGGTTCACACTGCCATTTCGGCGGAGAGCAGAATCGCTCGAGTATCAACAAAAAAATCAGCTGTGAGAAGAACGGAATCGGCGGGTGATGACGTCGAGTTCATGTTTATATAGTGCCGCAGTGCCGCTCAGACATATCCTTCCGCCACAGCGTTTTGTTACTGGGCGCAGACAACATATAGACCCATCACTTATAGTCCAATTTGTATCAATAGGAAAAATAGTACCAAAAAAAATTATAGTGGGAAAAATAATTCATTCAGAATTTGTTTGAGATCACTTAGTCTTTTTGTTTATGTCTAATGGGTGGACAATAATGGTATTAGGCTAAGACACAGCATTGTAAAGAGTCCGAGTGATAATATCAACATTAGCCTATATCTGTCTGTCAGTCGATAGATTGACAAACAAGTGTCGTGAGCACAAAGTCTATACTAAACAAACATTTCAGGGAAGGTTACATTATCCGCATGTAGTTTGGATTTATCACCCTCTGCTGGACGGAAAATAATCAACAGGGCGAATTTTACCTCAGTTGTTTTTACGGTTTTTATTGTTAAGGGGAAAAAAAGACAACGGAAAGAAAAGACCGTTGCTCTTGCTGATGCCAAAACTAAATAAAGAGACGAAATATGTTGTAGTAGGGCAGGAAGGTCAGGTGTAGTTTGTTTAGTGGTCCTATTTCAGATACCTTTTTTTCAGAGAAATTGAAAGATACACAAGACAGCTTACATATTGAATGCATTAATTTATTTTATACAATGGTATTTTAAAAACAACACGTTTTTATTTATTAATTTTTTTTTTTTTACAAAATCCCAGCTAAGCAAACAATTAAATTAGGCATTGTGCAAATATATGAACATTTATTTCAACATAAAAAGCACAATTAGGCTAGAATTGAAACCCCCCACCATGTTCAAATGTTATAAACTCTCTGTACAATAAATATCAACCAAGATCAAAGATCATAATTAAACCTGACACATCAACACAGACATAAAATAATTGCAACAGGCACATATATTCAAAAATATATTTTGGTACTTCTATCTCTTTTTTTTCTCTCTTTTTTTTTGAGGGGGAGGGGGGGTGATAATAATAACAACAACAACAATCTATTTTATATTAACTATAATTTAAATTTGTAAATAAAAGTCTCTATATGATCTTTTAGTAGCATATTATTGCTGATAATATTCCTTAAACCTTTTTAATCAAAAGTGCTGTAGCTGCAATTGTAGTTTTCACCATAGAATAAGCAAAAAAAAAAAACACTATCATTTATCATTACTGGTATATTGTGCTGATATATGATTGATTTGATTCCCTCTCAGTGGATTTCTCTTTGCTAAACATTTGCTAAATGTCAGCCTTTCATCAGACAACCACAATCCATTCCTGCCGTGTGTATGTGAAGAAACCTGATCTTTGGGTTTATGCCTGTCTTTGTTCCCAAACATTAGTATAGATCAGTCACTAATTCATTCAACGATTCTTTTCTTTCTTCGGGCTCAGCCTCAGGTGATTGTAAACTGCAGGGGACATCAATGGAAGAGTGCTGCATAGACCAGGGCCCTCTTGAGCTGTTTTACACACATGCTAGTGTGTTCACACAGTGACTCTATTTTCCAGTTGTATTATTCTTGCTAGTTTCTGCCTCAGGGAACAGGTCAGGGTTTTCTGCTAGCGTAGAGCGGATTCTCTTCTTCTCTTTAAACCGGCCCGAATGTGAGACCTTCACATGGCGACCCTTTGTCGCTGTTTTGTCCACGATACGCTCCAAGCGGGCGTTAAACTGGCTGTCCGCAGCTGCGTCCGGTGTCCCGGGTGTCTCCCCGGCGTTGCTACCGTGGTCTCCAGGGATTTCGTACAACACTTTCGGCTCTGATTTCTTCTTACGCAGGAAGGTCAGCTTCCACCAGCTCGGCGCAGGTTCTGCGGTCGCCATCGAGATGAAAACAGCTGCACAGAGGACAGAAGAGAGTTATATTTATGATTAAAGATCAAACAGTATGCCTAAATAAGAAAATGAACTATAAACATCCTGTTTTTTGTTCAATTTAACCAGCTGTTTCATTTGGCCACAAAAAGTAAGAATAATGTGTAAGCTGAGGCCTGAGGGTGTGAGCTAATGCTAATGTAAGATCTGTGTCTTACATTAGAAGGGACAGCCGCTAATGAATTTTTTAGTGTAATTCAATAAGCACCATATGGCAGAGGTATGATAGTGTTTTAACCCGTAGAGCTCTGGTTACAGGCCTCGAATTTCACACATTCTGCACTGCATCTATAGGAAGATGGAAATGCTAAATGTAGACCACGCTAATGCTAAATGATAAAGCGCATGTGCTTATGGTGCGTTCAAGTCCTCCTGGGAAGTTCATATTTACGAGTTGGGAAGTCGTGTTTACGATGTCAGGTTTATGAAGTCACTTTCTTCAGAGCAAGATGGCCCAACTAAAGCCAGCCTAGGCTGGTTGGCTGGTCTTAGCTGGTCTCCCAGGCTGATTTTAGAGGACATCTTTTATTAGCTGACCAGGCGGGTCTTAGCTGGTCAAGCTGGGAAACCATCTAAAAGGCAGCTAAAACCAGCTGAACACCAGCTTGGCCAGGCTAGTAGACCAGCCAGGTTTTTTTTTTTTCAGCATGGGCAGTGTACCTTCTCTTAATTAACTACATTGTCCATGTGCGTTCAGCTCGTAAATATGATTTTTCTGACATGACTTGAACACACAATTAGTACAGCTTATTTTATGGTTTCGAATGAATAAACTGATGATTAATGCTACGGTTCAAAGTTTGTGGCCGGTACGATTTTTTCAATGATGAAAGAAGTCTCTCTAAAAAAAGTATATTATAATATTGTGAAATATTATTACAATTTAAAAGAGAGAAATCTTACTGACCCCAAACTTTTGAATGGTACATTTGTACTTCAATACAACTATATATAAAGGTTGATTGTGGTGATTACTTTGAAATCATTAACACTGTTATCTTAATTTGACTTAACATTTTGTTAAATGGACCTAATAATACGACAAAACGTTAAATGGAGCTGGATCACATTAGCAAAAATATTTAATAAACAACCATGCGAGAGACTAATTCTGCAGAAATGTGTAACTGTCTCCATACAGGCCATAAGTGCATCTGGCCTCATGAGACTTCAGTTCTCCATTCAGCTCCTTTCATTTTAGCCATAATATTCAGAATGTTGTTTCTTTGCTCAAATCGCAAATAGATTCATTGTGATTAATTTATTCATTTAGCCTACGTGATTTTCCATGGTCCATTCACGTGGTAAGAGCTCACAGTCCAGAGAGAGTTTGGCTTCTTTGAAGGAAACCATTACAATAAAAGCAAGCACGCCTTTGACATACACGGTGAAACACTGTCCAAATGAAAGTTTCAGCATCATATTGTGAGGTTTACCGCACACTTATTCACACAAAGACAACAATAAACAAATACTTTGAGCTGCATATCCTGGAAAATGTTATTGCTTTAGTCTCCATGATCATATCTCGAACTGAAGCAGCCGCCTGTGAAATGTAAAAATGATCTCCCACACTCAAATTCACACAAAACTGCTGTAGCGTGTGGCAATATCCATTCACGGGAAAGGCTTGGCTCTGTTGCTTAGCAACAAAGTGGTCATTTTCATACAGTATGCTAATTTCTGTTCACTCTCTCAGGGCTTTGACTCTTGCTCCTGCTTTTATGTTTACGAGAGCAAACAGAGATCAGGTGGTGCCGGCCAGCTCCCTTTCAACCTTACAGCCTTGTTTTTTGGCCGCTTTTAACCTTTAAAAGCATTTAATCCAGATGGTTTTAACAATAAGCCATATTGCATTACCTATTTGAAAAGCTATCTATGCATATTATAAAATTCTTGGGTTTGATTGTTCAAAAAGTGATGCCAGCACTTCATAAACTACATAAAGCCTTGAATTTTATCGCACATTTATCACTTGCAATTATATTGAATAAGTTTAAGCCACAATTTATAATACAAACATGGATTTTGAAACGTGCAATGCACTCAGTTTTGCCGTGGGAAAGTAGTCAGGATTTGGATAAGGAAGGATACTCTTTGCACGCAAAGGGAACTTTTAAGCAAAGCACATGGCCTTACATGCACACTCCATGTTGTTAGCGTGTGGTTTTCATATGAAGATAAAAATAATGATAAGGGTCAAGGAAATGATTGTTCAGAAGGAAAAGCTAGTGCTTTCCGGGATTATGTCAATGGCCAGCAGGAACTTTCTGTGTGCTGATAATTCAAGGATTTGATAATATCACAATGGCTTTGATGTCACAAAATCTAACTTCAGATTTGTCTTGTTAGGCAAATTATGGACAGCTTGTTAATTTCTCTAAAAGCATTTAGATTTATTTCAGGCATCACAATAATGACACAAAGTACATTTTGTTTCAACAGAAGCTCCCATGAGAAATAGCAATCTCTGTAGACATCCTGATTAATTAATTATTCCTGTCGTTGGTTGGAAAAAAAACATCAGGTGTTAACTGGAGGTCCATGGAGAGCTTCGCTCCGGGAACAGTCACACTTTAAGTAAGTAAAAGTATAGTGCAAATGACAGGAATTGTGGCGCACAGATATATGCTTGTGTTTGAGCAATCTTGCAGGCCCAAAATGTGCAGTGGCATCCATTTCATAAAGTAGTTCAGATTTATTTTTATGCTTTTTTACTCTCACACCTTAAAAATAAGTCCCTTTTTTAAAGGGCGTGAGAGTAAAATACACTCTTAAAAGCAAAGGTTCTTTATTGCCATCGATGGTTCCATGAAGAACCTTTTACATCCACGGAAACTTTCCATTGTTTATTATACCGTAAAAAGGTTCTTTGTATTATTAAAATGTTTATAGTTTCTGGAACTATTCACTGAAATGTTCTTTGGGGAATTTTTGTAAGAGAGTAGCTAATAACGAGGAAAGGGAAATCGGTCCATATTTTTCCAGAAGTTTCCAGAGAGAGAAAAATGTTTTGTTTAGAAGCTCTTTCAGAGCTCAGAAGAATAGGTCTCAATTGAGATGTTGTGTATGAATGTGTATAGTGCATATCATTTGACTTTGATAGAATTGGATGAGGAATGTTTGAACTCATATATTGAGATCTCTGACTTTGAAAGTTTTTCATTTCTCTTTCCAATGGGGAGAGGGGAGAGTTTGTGTGCGAATACAAATATCACCTGGTAAACAAATAAAGCAGGCAGTAGAGGCACTAAATACCATTTGCTTGTAATTTCATAACGGCATTAGTTTCTCCCCTTACTTGAATTAAATCCTTGATATTCTCCTATGAATATATCACTAATTACAGAGAGACTCACTTTAAAGCAATAAACCTTATTCAGAACAGCGCAATGACAGGTCTGAAAGCAAGGCTGTAAAGGATATATTTACAGTGTTTTCAATGGCATCTGCTAAAGCTGTATAAAGCACAAAGATCACTTATTATTTTCCAACGCTTATATTGCGGGAGTTTTTTTGATGGTGATGGTGCTGCTGTGAATAAGCTATGTTATGTCTTATTGTTTGTGTATTGTTTTGATTTCAGGTCAGAACTTTCTTGGCTGGATTCCTTCCCAATGCAATGTTTTTGCCAGAATTAATAAGTAAATTCAAAATCTGTTCAGAGATGTTCATCTTGCCTGCTGAACTTGTACTATTGACACAACTGATGTTTTTTTTTGTTTGTTTTTTTGCATTTCAAAGTGTTCACTTGATTGCAATAGATACCCCCCCCACACACACACACACACACTCATTTCAGGATCCTCATTGTGCTGGATTAGTCAGTGATAAAGGTTCACTGTTTGCTATGAATGTGTAATCAAATGTGTCTCTGTCCAAAGGTCATTAAAATTCACAGCTATCATTTGCTTTTTTATCTAGAACTTAATATTAGTACCCATTTGATCAGCTATTTTTTTCTCTAGAACTTTGATTTTACATTTAAGTAACAGTAACTTATCTGTAAATTAATTAATATGAAACTAACTGCAACTGGACGATATTCCATGGAGTTTAAAGAGTTTCTATCCTCCAGTGAATTCTGATAATAAGCCTCTCTCACCTGCGCAGGTGAATGTATCCGTTGAGATAGTTGTTATCTGCCTTAGAGGGGTCACTGTCCTCTGGTTCAGTTTTTGGTCCAGTTCAGTCCAACAGGTGAGGTCATCGCTCTATAGGACCCAGCTTTTTGGGGGATTTTAATTTGTTTCTGTCTATCCCTTCTCTTCTGCCTCCTCTCCGGCTTGGCTGTCCCTCTCGCTCTCTCTGGCAAACAGGTGTAGATTCACAGGTGCGCGGCTCCTCCCACCCGCAGCCACACAGACACCCACATCAGGCTCCTCCTCCCCTCTGCTGCCTGAATAAACAGGCTTATGTCACATCAGCCAGAACAATAGCTAATATAGTTGGATTGGTTGTAGAAGATTAATTACTGGATCAACTTTTGATATTACTTTAGCTAATATTTAAGATGGCCATTGGAACTGTAATCAGCAGGGATTGTGATAATAATAGTATATAGTGTGAGACTATTTTATCTCTTTTTTAAGACTCAGGTTTGGTACATCCAGTGTTTTCTTGTTAATTTTTACATTGACAATGCTCTCAAAAACTGTGTTTTAACGGCATTATTTACTGTGGTGAATGTTTTTCAGACAAGAAGACATACTAGGCCTACCAGTCAATTGTTCAGACACATCTACTCTTAATCAGTGTTGGGGGTAACGCATTATAAGTAACGCAAGTTACGTAATCAGATTACTTTAAGTAGCTAACTAGTAAAGTAACACATTACCTTTAAATTTACAACAAAGAAAGTTAATTTTTCAAAGTAACACAAGTAACTTCTTATTTATTGGCTGACACCTCCTGTCTGTGAGAAATCAAGAGTAAGGTGCAGAGGTGTTGTGTGTAAACATGATGGTTAGGCTATTTTAATTCAAGACGGGGCAAGATTTACTAAACAGGGAAAATTGGCGTGAGAGCGCAATTCCAAAAAAGCACAGATGGGAGTGGACAGTTCTGTGTGTGATCTACTGACAATGCGCAATTTAAAGAACACAGATGACCAATGCAATCTACCAGTTAGCGCCTGGTTTAAGACGTGCTTTTTTGGGCGGTAAATAATGACGCAAACAGTAAATTGACGAGTGCAAACCTTAGTAAATCACTTTGTGTGATTCATTTAAATACTCTTCTGCCATAAATTTTGCATCTGAAAGGGAAACTCCTACAAATGCATAGGCCTATATGCAATAAGTTCAGCCGCAAAAATAACTGTGTCCCCGCCTTTTCAGCGCTAATTTATTACTGCATGTCTTTAGTAGCCTAAATCCTGACAGTAGTTTTTTAACACCAAATGAGGGTTTGCGCTGGAGCAAGCTGTTAGTAAATCTGGCCCTTATGGTACGTTTACACAACAACGATACTAAAGGTTACGGACAAGTTTTTCTTTTTAATTTTTCACGTATGATGACGTGTCTATATGGACTGAACACATAATACTCTTGCACATGTGATGTCACAAACTTGTTTTCACAGATTCCCGTTTTTGTAGTTTACACCGAAACAATGATGGTATCGTTTTCAGAGGTTTGCATTTTCAGGCCCCCAAACACCATTGTTGTGTAAATGATCGGCCAAATTGCATAATAAGTCGTACGTTTTTTGTTGAAAACAGTGTAGTGTAAACGGCCTATTATTGTAAGCATGCTTTTACTCAGCTCACTTGCGCAAAAACAATTCGGTACTATTCCTCAAAATGAATAAAAACTTAGAATATTATGCAAAACTGCAATAATTAAAGGGGTACTTCAGCGCTGGGAAGATAAATGTGTATTTAAACGGAGTCATTTATGTAGTTAAAATGTGAAATTATTTTTCAATTTGGTGCCTTTAGACTGAGAAAAGACAGAAAATGTATTTTTGTCTCATGTGGATGAAAGACAACAACTCCCAGAATGCACTTGCTTCGCTGCCCCACTCCCAAAGCCACAGCCACTGGTTATCACTTGCCCACCATGACACCGCCCCCACTGTCGTTTTGATTTTCATAGTAATAAAATAATTTTGTTCAGTTAGAGAATAGACACTACAATTAAAAACTGAATGTGTCTTTTCAATAAAGTGTGAGTGAGCCGAAAGAAAGTCACAGCACAAACGCAGCAGGAGTCAGATTTGATTCATCATGAGAGTGAAGAGCTGAGGTAAACGCGGCAGTCATTCACGACACGTGTCCAGTTTGGCGCGTTATCAGATCATGTCTATGGAAGCTTAACTTTCATAGGTATTCATTGAAAAGTTGCTCCGCACTGCTCCATTATGAATGCCCAAGCCGAGCGGCCGTGCGCATTTACATTCTGTGAGTGACATCCATCCCCTATGGGTGGGTTGATAACATGCGGAATAGCTCCTTCTACTGGCGGTAGTCTCTAGTCTCTGGCCAAAAAAATCTTTGAATCTAAGATTTTTTCCCGAAATAAAATGCATAATTCTCTTGTCTCAGGGGGACATGAGGGGGGAAAGTATGATAATTTGAATATACTACCGGGTTTCTACTGTTAAACTTAATGCTAATCGCTGAAGTAACACTTTAAATATGTTAAATAATACAAATACACTTTATGTATTTAATTTCACTTTATTAACCAATATCTTTGCTGGTGCTCTTCAATAATTCAATTTAACCATAAAGCAAAACATGACTTTATAATTAAACATCACATTTGTTTAACTGTTTTGTTGTTTTTATTGCTGAAGTAAGAGTGCTGAAAATTCTTCTCTTTCTTCTTCGATCCAGACTGGCAGCAGCTGAAAGGTTTGAGCTGTGCTTTCTACTGTATACAGGCATACATTAATTTCACTTTTGGTGTTTTTGATTTTTTTTTTTTTTTTTTAAGTAAAAAAAAGTAGAAACTATTTTATATTTTATTTTCTTCTCTTGACATTCTCTCAGGCAATATATGCAAGACACTTTTTTGCAGCTTTTCCTTCACCATTTTGCTTTTGTAACGCATTTCAATTATTTAAGCAGTTCTTTAAAATTATGAGAAACAGTTTTGTCCAAACTTTTGACTGGTGCTGTTTGATAATATATAAAAACAACTAGCCTAAATCCCCATACCCAAAATTATTACTACAAAATTTGTATGATACAGCTGAAAATAAGTATTTGAACACCTGAGAAAATCAATGTTAATATTTGGTACAGTAGCCTTTGTTTGCAATTACAGAGGTCAAACATTTCCTGTAGTTTTTCACCAGGTTTGCACACACTGCAGGAGGGATTTTGGCCCACTCCTCCACACAGATCTTCTCTAGATCAGTCAGGTTTCTGGCCTGTCACTGAGAAACACGGAGTTTGAGCTCCCTCCAAAGATTCTCTCTTGATATGCTTCTTACAGAGCCACCCCTTGGTTATCCTGGCTGTGTGCTTCGGGTCATTGTCATGTTGGAAGACCCAGCCTCGACCCATCTTCAATGCTCTAACTGAGGGAAGGAGGTTGTTCCCAAAAATCTCGCAATACATGGCCCCGGTCATCCTCTCCTTAATACAGTGCAGTCGCCCTGTCCCATGTGCAGAAAAACACCCCCAAAGCATGATGCTACCACCCCCATGTTTCACAGTAGGGATGGTGTTCTTGGGATGGTACTCATCATTCTTCTTCATCCAAACACGTTTAGTGGAATTATGACCAAAAACTTCTATTTTGGTCTCATCTGACCACATGACTTTCTCCCATGACTCCTCTGGATCATCCAAATGGTCAATGGCAAACTTAAGACGGGCCTTGACATGTGCTGGTTTAAGCAGGGGAACCTTCCGTGCCATGCATGATTTCAAACCATGACGTCTTAGTGTATTACCAACAGTAACCTTGGAAACGATGGTCCCAGCTCTTTTCAGGTCATTGACCAGCTCCTCCCGTGTAGTTCTGGGCTGATTTCTCACCTTTCTTAGGATCATTGAGACCCCACGAGGTGAGATCTTGCATGGAGCCCCAGTCCGAGGGAGATTGACAGTCATGTTTAGCTTCTTCCATTTTCTAATGATTGCTCCAACAGTGGACCTTTTTCACCAAGCTGCTTGGCAATTTCCCCGTAGCCCTTTCCAGCCTTGTGGAGGTGTACAATTTTGTCTCTAGTGTCTTTGGACAGCTCTTTGGTCTTGGCCATGTTAGTAGTTGGATTCTTACTGATTGTATGGGGTGGACAGGTGTCTTTATGCAGCTAACGACCTCAAACAGGTGCATCTAATTTAGGATAATAAATGGAGTGGAGGTGGACATTTTAAAGGCAGACTAACAGGTCTTTGAGGGCAGAATTCTTGCTGATAGACAGGAGTTAAAATACTTATTTGCAGCTGTATCATACAAATAAATAGTTAAAAAATCATATATTGTGATATCTGGATTTTTTTTTTTGATTATGTCTCTCACAGTGGACATGCACCTACGATGACAATTTCAGACCCCTCCATGATTTGGGAGTGGGAGAACTTGCAAAATAGCAGGGTGTTCAAATAATTATTTTCCTCACTGTATATATAGAAAGAAAGAAAGAAAGAAAGAAAGAAAGAAAGAAAGAAAGAAAGAAAGAAAGAAAGAAAGAAAGAAAGAAAGAAAGAAAGAAAGAAAGAAAGAAAGAAAGAAAGAAAGAAGTAGTCCACATCCGACCAGTAGAGGGCAGACTCTCAGTCCTGTCTATGAGAGGTAATACTCAGCAGTCCTGGCTCAGGCATTAGTTTGAACAGGAACAATAGCCAGAAAAGTGCCTGATGCCAGGATGCCCACTGGTGCGATTAGGCTGGCTGAGGGATACTAATGGCTGACCGCTGCCCTAGCTGGGTGTGTTTAGGAGGACTTGCCCTCTGTCTGGGCCCTGCTTGGTTCATGTGGTGCGCTGGCGGCAGGACAGGGTACGCAGGGTTCATACACACGGGGATTAAATAAGAACAAGCCACATTTCATGGCCTGCTAGAAAGGCTGTTCAGCACCAGCTGGGCTCTGGTGTTGGTAGTTTGCTCATGGCAGCCAAGATCTGCCTCTCCACAGTCTGCAGAACACAGCCCATTAATCACTATCTTATAGCTTCTGATGGGAAACTTCATTTGGCCCGGCAAGAGTCATTTTCATTTTAAAGTGAACATTTTGGCCATCTAAAGCATCTGGCCTATTTCTAATAGGTAGCCTATGCTATCTGACTTTCTCTTTGAACATTCGGCAGTTCATTAAAATTCTGAATTTAAGAATTGTCTCCCTTTAAATTGATGAGTTGGAATTTGAATATAAATGGCTACGGGATATATCTAGAGTTTGAATGACAGGAAGATGAATTTACTGAATTGCATTTGAAAGATATTCAAGACAAACACACCACACAGTTGTTCAATACAATAAAATAGGCAGATAACTTCTCCGGTGTTCTGTTTAAGGTTTCTCTTTTGTAACCCTGCTTTTAGAGTAAATTAGAACATTCTGGAAAATGTATTAGAACATTTATAAAAATGTTGCCTTTTTTGAAATGCCATCATAATTAAATGCACATTTCTATTGATGGCATGTATTGGTTATAATAGGCTATAGGCTAATGTTTTTGAAAATACACCATATGTTGCCTATGAAAAATCGTCATTGGTTATTCTGAAAAGTTCAATCCAATAAATTTTTGCATTATTATTCACATTGAAAATACAATTCAACATAGGCTATTTTATTCAATTAAAATCAGGAATTTGATTAATCTCGATTTAGTTCTGCATAGCATAAATTATTTTGTTTGACTTTACTATCAAAAATAATTTACAGTTTTGAAATGCACTGCACATTCGTCCACATGCATTACATTGTTTTTATTTACCTTGTGTCTATTGAAAGCGTGGTATGTGTTGTATTAGTGCGCCTCCTCGTGGCGAGATTCTTGAACAACAGGTTCGCCCTGTGGAAGCAATACAGTGATGCGGTTCAGCGCTGCAGTCTTCTATTTGTCCACCAGGTGGCAGTAGCTCCCGTCAGTCATCATTACTGCCTTGAACCACAACAAATTGAAAATGAAATTACTGTCAATCTATTGAGAGAATGAAGTTATGTCATATCATAGACCATAGAGGGAAGGAAAAAAGGACAGATGGGCTACTGGTGCAGATAGAGTGGTTTTAAAGAAAGAGAAAAAAGGATGACATAGTTATTTTGTTGTTTCTTTGTTTTATTCTACTGAATAGAATCCTCCCGCTCTTTCACATCTCCAATTCCCTTGTTCCTTATTTCCCCTTGTTCATTATATAATTGATGCATCAGGGAAAGCATTCACATAAAGATTTAATTGTTCAAGAATAAAAGAAAACTAAGAGTAAAATTGTGGGGACAAGAGAGGACAATAGCCCCTGAACAGGAGGGGTTGGAAAACTTACCATAAGCATAAATTAAATGAGTGCTCCACACTATAGATGGAAAAATAAAACGAGAATAAATAAAGAGAGCTATGGTTGTTGCTCTCATTCTTCCAGAAATCTCGCTTAGAGCATGTGTTTACAGAGAGGTCTTATTTTGTGGCTACCAGACCTCATCTTTACTGTGGCTACTCGTTCTTGTCGATGAGGAGAAGAAAGGACGTTGAATGATAGAATCCATCAATCAAAACATCTCTGCTTCTATCGCTTTTTATCCTCTACATCTTCCTTCTGAAGACATAGCTAATCTTAATGCCTCTTGATAAAAACAACAACTTCCAACATTAGATTCTGAGTTCAGACTTTGTAGTGAGGAACATTAAAAGTCGCCATGAAATAAAAATGGACAATTCTTTTTTTAATGGAATGTTGCCGTATTTATTGTAGGACGTGATTTATTCATCCACATCATTATTTCATTAAAATTCACGTGTCCTCATAATCTTTAATCAAAGTAACTTCACATCTCTTGATTATGTGTTTACTGGCGAGGGCAGGACAACCTGTCATTCATGAGTAGCAAACCACAACCTTCCAATCAAATCTCTATGGACAAAATCAAGTCCCGCCCTACATTTTTTCTTGTTCGTGAAGCCATTTCACTAGGCTATGTCACAATAAAGAAAGACAAGACTATCATACATTAAGCTACTTTAAATTTCATCTATTAGGTTGTTGTTGTTTTTCATCAAAAAAATGTGGCAAAAACTAATTAAAACGATGTGCTGCGAAGTGGGTCAACACAACCATTCTTTTACCTTTTTCCCCTCTCATTTTGATAAGGTTATTTCATTAACATAAGACGAAGTTTGACTCTAAACCGCTGATCCTGTGGGGAACCATCGTGACTCAAACTTAGCGTGTTTATTTATACAAACAGACAGTTCATCTTCCACGCGCCTCCAGCCAAACGGAAGCATCCGCACCGGGCTGCTTTTTTGGCGGGCAAAAGGGTTAAACCCGATCGGCAGGCATCAGTTTAATCATAATCAACCGAGCTAAAGAGGAGTAATGGAACCTGCGAGCCGGGCGCGCCTGTGTTCCGCCACAGATTAGCCGCTAATTTGCATAGCGCTTTCGTTCATCCACGTCGGCCCGACGACAGGCCGTCCTCCCCGGACACAGCCATGCGTAGCCTCCGGGGCCGCTTTGACAAATGGCTGGCCGCGTAGCGCTGTCTTTGCGCCCAAGACGGGGCAGCGAGAGCGACAGTGATTGATAGTCTGACGGGATAAATAGTGCAGAACTTCTTCTTCTTCTGCTTCTTTTTTCTCTAATAGGAGTACAAGAGGTGTTTAAAAACCTGCGTAATGGAGAAATATGAAGCCAAGCAGAACAAGAGGGAAGGAGATTCTGTGTGTTCGAGTTCGTGAGTGAGTGTTTGTGAGGTAAAGAGTTTGCGTAGAGGCCTACTCAAACATGAAGTGCATGACTTTTTACTGATCTGACACTTTACTCAGTGGATTTGTTCAAATAGCATACTGGCCTAGCCTACTATAGTATGCTACTGCAGTAGTATAGTAGCTCTAGGCACATTTTCTGTATGCACTGAATACCCAGATGATGCTATGTTTGTCAAAATATGAATGAACCAGAACTAATTTATGCAATGATTTTTTTTTTTAATTTGATCAGATTGCCAAAAGTTAAGTCATTTTTACACACAATTGTTTTAAAAATGCAAAATAAATATTTTTATTTCCATGATAACTCGCTGAATACATGAGGTCAACATAGCATACTGCTGTTCGAAAGTATTGTTGCAAATTTCTGTGTGCTATTTATTAGTAGTCTTTATAGCTAGTAGGCTATGTAACCACATATTCAAGTCTGAGGTGGAACAAATGTGATCTAAGAAAAACTCATCCAGACTGAACACTAATGTAAATATTTGGTGGGTTTTGTTCCTGTCAGTGTCTATGATGATAGCCATGCAGGATACAGTACATATTGTGCAGTGTGCCAGTATTCCATTCCAAACATAACTAATACTCCATCAACCTTCACTTCCACTGGCAAATTATTTTTCCTCATTGTCCTCGCCATCATCATTATCAGTAATGAATAATTATATATAATGTAATAATTAGCAATACACAGTGCAGTTTGGGATGTTTCTAATCGGTACAGAAATAAATGAATACCTTTAAAGTCTGAGACCGATCCTCTCAATTTTGCAATCAGATGTTTATTTAAACGTTTCTAGCCGTTGTTCTCATTTCAACCAGTATTTCATAACTAAAGAAACAAGGGCGGGCTGAGCAGATCAGCCATGATGCCACATACTCAACCATATGGTACCCGAGATTCTCTACACACCACAAATGACTGCACATTCACATTTTACACCATATAACAGAGACTTAAAGAAAAAAGAACTGAATAAATTGACTGAAAAATGAATGTGAATACATTAAAATGTTTTGTTGTTAAATAAAAAAGAAACATTCCCTAGTTAAACAAAAGCAGGATCATTATTATCTTATTAGGAATGACAATGCCATAATATTTTTCAACTAACCTCACACAATCGCACACACATACACACACGTACATATGTCCCTGGGTGGCTCTCTGTTTGCAGATGAGGGTGCAATAAGGCAGTGTAATGAATTCATTACATGCTATCTGACACCATTACCATAAGAATGCCAAACACATACATCAGCAAACCCGATTTACACACCTCACCTCGCTCAGCTGCTAGCACACGTGCAAACACGGTGGGTTTTCATGTTTTATGGGGACCTTCCATAGGCATAATGATTTTTATACTGTACAAACTGTATATTCTGTCCCTATAACCCTAAACCTACCCATCACAGAAAACTTTTAAATTCTCAAAAAACATAACGCAGTCTGTCCCCACAAGGACAAGGATTTCGGATATTGCTATTTTTGTGGGGACATTTTGTCCTCATAACGTAGGATCTACCTGAATGCGCACACACACACACACATCGGTGAGTCCGGATCTGCACAGCTGGAAATGCAGATGATGTTCTGGACGTGTATCAATCCGGACGGTGATGTCACATACTATAAAACAAACAGCAAGAATAAAATAGTTTTATGTACAATAAGCTGAAGAGACCACAGAAATGTAAATATATATTTAGATATTATTATTACATTATTTTTAATTGTTTATATTTTAATGTTTTTTTTCCATTAATAAATAATTGTATTATATTTTCATTTATTTATTGTTTTTAAATATATAAAGCTCAGCTTTACACACGTACTGTAAACACACACTCGGTGGAATCCTCTGCGGGTGCATTAATGCACAGAGATAGATCGCAGGCATTAAGAAAAATAATGGTGTGGATATTGCAGCCTCTCATCTCTGGTCAGAGTGCTTTAATAAAGTGTGTAATAAAGTGACGAGGTGAACGTACGCTCTGAATTATCTACGGTAAGTGCTGAAGATCTGTCTCGGTTATGAAAACACAGCATCACTCATTCACAATAAAAACCGGCATCACTGACTAAAGCAACAGTGCTTTTCTAGTAGAAATTCGGATGTTTACATCTGTCAATATCTAGATAGCAAGTTTAGTTGACATTATTATGCAGGTGCTACATTAAAACATTACAATGTTATATTCTGTTCATTTATGTTGGAGGTTATTAGGTAATTAGACCATAATTCAGGGCAGATGGTAGTTAAAGATGCTTTATTGCATTAGAGCTCCTGGGACTAAAACTCCAGAGAGATGTTTATATATTAATGAAACTCATCTGGCTACAAACAATAATAAGATTTAAGCAAATTCTCATGTGAGTTTGGAACTAATTTGAATCAATTACACCTGGAAAGTGAGATAAAACTACAACAAAAAAATCAGAAGTACAACTCAGTGTTGCATGAACTCTAGTTTGGGCACGTGAAATGATTTGATGGTAATGGGAACTGGACCGAGACTCTAACAGCTGTATTAATTAATATGACTAATTAAAATGTGGCTTCCCTTATGGCTGTCCAATGAGATGTGATTGAAGATGGCAGTAATCAAGATGTGGAAAACTTTTTTAAACCAGTTGACAGAGCTCAATTCAGTGTGCTTGGGAGAGAGAAATAACCACTGACTACGTTATATAGAAATTCCAGACACACACACACACACACACACACACGTTCAGGCCTGCGTAACATCACGCTGGTTGGCCGCTGCCAGAGCTGTATGTTCACACACTCTTCATAAAGCTCAATTTAACTTCTTGTGTGTAATAAATAGAGTTGCCAGATCATTTGGGCCATATGTGCTGTATCACCCTCAAACACACAGACGGTCTTTCGCTTCGAGTTCTCAGCATGTTGACTGGCAGCGTTCTGGGGAGTGAACATGGAAATGTGATACACCACAGCACCTGGGAGTCCTACAGGAGACAGGATGTGTGTTTGGGTTCTGCTTGACTCCCGCGTGTTTCTGTTCTGTATATTATCATGCACTATTGCCCTGTGGCCTGCAAGGCCCCGGGCTCCTTCTGAGCCTGCCAGTCAATCAAGAGTAAAAGTCCATGATTTTAATAGCAGATTTCACTGGAATTCAGAGCATTTTTTATATGTAGAAAATACAATAATAATAAAAAATCCTTTACAAAAAGTAAACATAAAGGCTGCATTTCAATTTGCATACTTACAATTTATTTTGTTTTTTTATTTACATTCATTTAAGCTTATCAAGACTTATAAACAAAAAGTAGCTAACTACACTGAAGCTATATAATTAGCAAAAAAATGTAACTTGCATTTAAATGTCTGTAACTATGTACTAACAAATTGAACTGTAGATATAATTAATAAAACTGGAAAAGTAATTTATATAACATTGGAAACATACTGGTAAACTGCAGAATTTACATAAATATTTATACAAAATTCACCAGAAATAGTAACCATATGGGCACTTTTGGCATCATATTTTCAATGTACACTACTCTTCAAAAGTTAAGGGTTAGTAGGATTTTTTTTTTTAATGTTTTGAAAAAAAGTATCTTATGGCTGCATGTACTTGATCTAAACAACCGTAATATTGCCAAATATTATTATAATTCAAAATAACTTTTTTCTATTGTAATATGTTTTAAAATGTGATTTATTCCTGTGATCAAAGCTGAAGTTTCAGCATCATTACTCCAGTCTTCAGTGTAACATGATCCTTCAGAAATCATTCTGATATGATGATTTGATACTCAAGAAACATTTCTTATTATTATCAATGTTGAAAAAAGTTGAGCTGCTTAATATTTTTGTAGCAACCATGATGCCTTTTATCCGGGATTTTTTGATGCATAGAACATTAAAAAAAAAAAAAAAACAGCATTATTTTGAAATATAATTAAAAGGTTAAATTAAAAAAATCTAAATGAGCACAAACATTTGAACTTTAGTGTACTATGATCTAGGATGCATTCATTCTAATACTATTTAGTACTCATAGTATCTAAATATGTAAGACAGAGAAAAACCGAGAGAGATAATTGGGGCGTGGCTAGATATGTCCAATTGTATGTGAGAAGGTGGAAATGCATACATTAAGAATGTGGGCGTCATAGACATAGAGAGAGAGCGAGAGAGAGCACAAAACAAGTGCATGTCATGTTAAATTAATATGGAAAAGAAAAAAGTGAGGGAGTATAAAAGAAATAGCACTTTGATAGACTGTTTCCCCCCACGTTTGTCAGATTGGAGAAATGGAGACAAGTGACGTTTTAATATTGCTTATTTTAGACACTCGCACAAGCATCACATGGCATCAAAATTCAAAACCTCACTCTATCATTGTAAATGTCCAAAACTTTTATTCAGAGTTAATATTTGTCTATTTCGCCCAGTAATTCACTAGACACACACACCGCCAGATGTCTTTCTCCCTTGCTTGTCACTAAGGAGTTTCTCTGTACAAACAGCAGGGGTCACTTAGTGACCCTTTGAGAGGTCAAGGGTCAGGTTCCCAGCCTGGTGTAGCCATGGTGATGGCATCTGGAGAGTTGAAGCAAAGTGGAATCTCCTCGGCTTGTCAAACCGTCCACACACACACTTGCTCCTGCTTGGGCTCATTAGGTTTATAATCTGTGTTTTTTATTGTAGTGGACTCCTCTTCGAGTTTGTTTTTGATTATATATTTATAATCTAGTTGGTTATGTACTTAATTATATGCTATAGGGTATGTTGTGCATTGATAACCACAAACCAGAACACCAGCCGCCCACATTATCCCTTAAACCCGCCTGTCCTGTTACCTGGGCAACAGCTGTCCATTGTAGCTGACAGTGGCGTCCAGAACAGGCCCGGAGGGCTCCATCTCCTCTCTCCCTGTCCTTGAGGTTTCCTCCCCATGGCTCCAGAGCCTGGCAGCTGAAGAACAGAACAGAAAGAGCTGTGTGCATCTGCTTCTGTGAAGTCAGCACGCCTGGAGGCTGGCATTACGACAAGGTCAGGGGTCATTGCTTTCTGGGTGGCGTCTCCCATTTCATTCTGCTGAAAGTCACGATGTAAAAACACAGTTTGAGAGATGTTTCTCATGAGCATGAACTGAAAATTATGATAAATTGCTCCAAAGTCTTTGGAAACTTACTGGTCTTAAACATTCTTTATATAGATGTACCATGGTAACTTAAGTATCGGCCAAAATACCATAGTACCCTGGTGTTTTGTTCTGTTGCTACTGTGGAACACGTCAAACATAATCTTCACTTACAAACAATAATTTGCATTAACTTAATATAACAAACAAGCCCTTAGGAAAAAACATAAACCTTTAAATGCATGAATGTTTTGCCAATCATTCTTACATATTCGGGTCTTTAGCGACCCGGATCTATATCTAACACAGATCGATCTCTATCTGTTGCGATGATATAAAACTCTCCTGATATTAGAGTAATACATATTTTGTTACCTTTTAGAGCTTGGAAGGGTTCAGTTTTAACAGTTTTATACCTTCATCACTGTCCTCGTCAGAGCTCATTTCCCAGTACATTCAGCATCTCAAACATATTCTCAAGTGCCAGTGACACTAATATTTGATTGAGTTCTGCACTCAATCTGCAGTAAATCACTGAGCCATTTCAAGTTTTGCTGACGATTCTTCCTATTCTTTTGTTTTCTGCCTGCGGTAACTATGAGTGAAACGTCACTTCATCATTGTGTATCAGACATTGCCATCTTGTGGAATAAAGGTGAATTGCACTTATTCATGTCATCAAAGATTCAATTATTGTTGTGTAGAAAAAAAATATACTTACACTGTTACACACCTCGGGTCATTAGCCACCCTTTTATAAAAATAAATGAATAGGAAAAAATACATTATTTTACCATTTTGGAGAATGCTTTAGACATCTGCTTTTTAGATTAATCTCCTGAGAGCTTAAAAACCTTTCTCGCATGTCACCGTTTCTCACACCTGTCTCCTTTAGTGCTTCAGAAGAGATCTCAACAGTGGCTCAAACTCTTCAGATTTGACAAACCAAAGTTTGTATTTGAGTTTATTGTAACTTTTACACACTGTTACTCCACATCTACAATTTCTCATTTGTGTCTATTTTTATTTATCGAAAGGAATTTAAAAAGAAATATTTGAGACAAAGTTGATACTTAACTGAGAACTCCATATATATAATATATATATATATATATATATACCGTATATGTGCATGTGTTAAAATATTATATTCAAAAGTTTGGGATCAGTAACATTTATTTTAAAGGAAATAATACTCGTATTCAGCAAGGATACATTACATTTATCTAAAGTAGGAGTAAATACATTTATAATATTACAAAAGATAACCATTTCAAATAAATGCTGTTTGTTTGACCTTTCTATTCATCAAAATATCCTGAAGAAAACTGAATCAGTTTCCACAAAAATTTTAAGCAGCACAATTGTTTTCAACACTGATAATAACATCGATAAAAATTTCTGAAGGATCATGTGACTCTGAAGACGAAGAAGTAATGATGCTGAAAATTCAGCTTTGATATCCCAAGAAAAAAATACATTTTAAATTTTTTTTTTTTCAAACAGAAAACAGTTGTTGTTAAATTGAAATAATATTTCAAATTTTTGCTGTATTTTTGATCACATAAATGCAATCTGTTAATGTCTGCATATATGTGTGTGTGATATTAGGTGACAGGTAGGGTGAGGGTGGCAGACAGCTGTCTGAGGGGGCATTTGATGTCCATGTTGTAAATTCAGGAAGGGGGTTGTCAGTGATGTATATCTGACAGGCCCGTGTGGGTGTGAAGTGTGCATATATGTGCGGGGGTCTATGTGTGACTCAGCGACCTGTAATTGCTGTAACCTAAGCGTTAGCCAAACAGCGCTCCGATCAGATAACACACGTTCACATCGTCACACAAGCCTTCTCTGATCTGTCTGTAAGGGCTCTTGATGTCTCAGTAATGTCTGAACGACTCTCGCACACATGCACACACATTCTCCCATCCCCTAACACACAGACTGCCCTGTCCAGATCAGACAATAGTCAGATGCTCTGGCATTCCAACATGCCAGATGATCTGACGGTCCAGCCTGCTTTTCAGCTCTCCATCCCAGCCGTCAATCACGTGGCTGAGTTACGGCCTCGCCGAGACGCCGTAGGCCTGGCAGACGAGGAGGAGAGTGAAATATCTCTCTGTGAATGATCTGTCTTTGTGAATTATGTGTGAGTATGTATGTGAGGGGTTCCCTTTCTCCTCGCTATTCAGAGAGATTGACCCTGTGGCCATAAACTACTCTCTTTCTCTCAACACACACACACACATAGGGATGTTACATTGTGTATGTCTCCATCATGCCCATCTCTTTCTTTTTTCGACATCCACAAAAACTTAAAAACATAGATTTTAGTCGGAGCCATGGTGCAGTGGCTACTAAAATGTTGAACCCTGATGTGGTAAAGGTCAAAAAATGACAAGGGCATGGAGCAATATATATTTATTTTTAATATATATTTTTTATATGTGTGTGTGTGTTCGTATATATATATATATATAATGTATATATATAATGTATATATATACATATATATATACATTTATAAATTGTCATGTTAGTCGCAATTAATCTATTTGACAGCACTAATATATATATATATATATATATATATATATATATATATATTATATATATATATATTTATATATATATATATATATATTATATATATATATATATATATATATATATATATATATATATATATATATATATACACACACACTCACCTAAAGGATTATTAGGAACACCATACTAATACTGTGTTTGACCCCCTTTCGCCTTCAGAACTGCCTTAATTCTGCATGGCATTGATTCAACAAGCTGCTGAAAGCATTCTTTAGAAATGTTTGCCCATATTGATAGGATAGCATCTTGCAGTTGATGGAGATTTGTGGGATGCACATCCAGGGCACGAAGCTCCCATTCCACCACATCCCAAAGATGCTCTATTGGGTTGAGATCTGGTGACTGTGGGGGCCATTTTAGTACAGTGAACTCATTGTCATGTTCAAGAAACCAATTTGAAATGATTCGAGCTTTGAGACATGGTGCATTATCCTGCTGGAAGTAGCCATCAGAGGATGGGTACATGGTGGTCATAAAGGGATGGATATGGTCAGAAACAATGCTCAGGTAGGCCGTGGCATTTAAACGATGCCCAATTGGCACTAAGGGGCCTAAAGTGTGCCAAGAAAACATCCCCCACACCATTACACCACCACCACCAGCCTGCACAGTGGTAACAAGGCATGATGGATCCTTGTTCTCATTCTGTTTACGCCAAATTCTGACTCTACCATCTGAATGTCTCAACAGAAATCGAGACTCATCAGACCAGGCAACATTTTTCCAGTCTTCAACTGTCCAATTTTGGTGAGCTCGTGCAAATTGTAGCCTCTTTTTCCTATTTGTAGTGGAGATGAGTGGTACCCAGTGGGGTCTTCTGCTGTTGTAGCCCATCCGCCTCAAGGTTGTGTGTGTTGTGGCTTCACAAATGCTTTGCTGCATACCTCGGTTGTAACGAGTGGTTATTTCAGTCAAAGTTGCTCTTCTATCAGCTTGAATGAGTCGGCCCATTCTCCTCTGACCTCTAGCATCAACAAGGCATTTTCGCACACAGGACTGCCGCATACTGGATGTTTTTCCCTTTTCACACTATTCTTTGTAAACCCTAGAAATGGTTGTGCGTGAAAATCCCAGTAACTGAGCAGATTGTGAAATACTCAGACCGGCCCGTCTGGCACCAACAACCATGCCACGCTCAAAATTGCTTAAATCACCTTTCTTTCCCATTCTGACATTCAGTTTGGAGTTCAGGAGATTGTCTTGACCAGGACCACACCCCTAAATGCATTGAAGCAACTGCCATGTGATTGGTTAATTAGATAATTGCATTAATGAGAAATTGAACAGGTGTTCCTAATAATCCTTTAGGTGAGTGTGTGTATATATATATATATATATATATATATATATATATATATATATATATATATATATATATATATATATACAATAATCTATTCTTGGGGTTCAAGGCTTGCATTACGCGTTCTGATCAAATTCCTCATCATACTGTCCATAATCATCATCCTCTATATTCACCTAATCCAGAAACACCCCCCAAAAAAGAAATAAAAAGACCTAAATTCGTAAAGTCCTGATTCAACCGACATTCACTGATGTGAGTCCACCTGAGACTCTTGTCACATGAAAACCGTCACTAGGTCCACTAACCCTTTAATACGGCTCATGTCAGGAAGTGGCATGGTGATTATTGGTTGTGGCGGGGCTGGTCAGCTTCATCATGTGCGCTAGGAGTCGGTTACCATGGTTGCCATTACCATGCCACCTTGATTGGTGCACGAACTGTAACATAAAGAGGGACAAAAAAAACTATCAATGAAACAAATTCTAAATGCACTGACTGTATGTATACATAAGGGCACCTATATACATTTGTGCATGTGATTGGAATACAGAGAAAGCAAAGGTGGTCCCTGTAGTCTAGGGCGGCTGGCAGGAAAACAGATATCATTATGGAGCTGTTTGATATGCATACTGACATGCTCACGCACACACACAGAAGCACCTGACACTCCATCATGATGTCGTCCCTGAACCTCCCAGGGGGCTGCAGGCACTAGCTGGCGTCAGAAACACATTACAGCCGAGAGATTGAGGAGCCAGAGGCCATTATCTCCCCTCTACAGCACACAGCACTGCACTCCTCCTGCAGAGAGAGAGAGAGAGAGAGAGAGAGAGAAAGAAAGAGAGAATTAGAGGAAGTGTGTGTGTCCATGAGTGTGCACGAATCTTCTCGTGTGTGTCTGTGTGTGAGGGCTGTTTATCCAAAATTTATCCAACAGAGAAATTAATGTGGCTTCAGCAAACACGTTGAAAAGAAAGCAATATATTATCCAAAAACTGCCTCTTGGATATAACATTTATGTTGAGATATCCTCGTGATTCACAAGAAAAAAAAACCCTTTTTTTAATACTACACTGTCCCTGTAATTATATATAATATAATGTAATATTGAAGAATTGATGTTTTAACTGTCTGGAAACAATGGCAAGGTGACCTGTAATCTGTCTCTGTTTTTAAGGCATTGATATTTTGCCAAAGGTATTGATGGCCTTATTTTGACAAATTGATGTTTTTGTCACGATAATGTTTTTTAAATCACATTAAGATTCCCACCATTGATGTTTTTAGTGATGCTTCATTGACGCTTTGCATGTTGCATGTTATTTTAATCAGATAAATATTTAAAAGTTATTGACGTTCAGTTTTATTAAGTAGCTATTTAAGACACAAATGTTTCATGCTGTGGTGGATATTCAGGATTCTTGTTGAGTCAGAAGACTACAAGTGATTGTGATGGTTTTAAAGCAGTTTCTGTTATGACTGCTAGGAAGTTTTCCAGAGAGGAACAGGTTTACATGTTTGTCCGAAAATACTGATATATTTATCTTCTAAATAAATGGCATAAAACCATAACCTTATATAAGTATTCTACAGTTCAAAGATCTTTTTTACATGTTTTTGAGAGAAGAGTCTTATGTTCACCAAGGCTGCATTTAATGTTGTGAAATATTATTACGATTTAAAATAGCTGGTTTCAAGTGTAATATATTTTAAACTGTCATTTATTCCTGTGGTGGTAAAGCTGAATCTTCAGCATCATTACTCCACACTTCGGTGTCACTTCAGAAATCATTCTGATATGAAACATTTCTTATTATAATCAGTGTTGAAAACGGATGTACTGTTTCATGTTTTTGGTGAAATTGAATAGAAAGTTTAAAAGAACAGCATTTATTTGAGGGAAAAAATAAATAAATAATTATATATATATATATATATATATATATATATACACACCAATCAGGCATAACATTATGACCACCTTCCTAATATGGTCCCCCATTTGCTGCCAAAACAGCCCTGACCTGTCGAGGAATGGACTCAACTAGACCCCTGGAGGTGTGCTGTGGTATGGATGCAGGACGCAAGGTTTCCCAGCAGGACATTGCACAAAGCATCACACTGCCTCCACCAGCTTTCCTTCTTCCCATAGTGCATCCTGGTGCCATGTATTCCCCAGGTAAATGACGCACACGCACCCGGCCATCCATGTGATATAAAAGAAAATGTGATTCATCAGACCAGACCACCTTCTTCCATTGCTCCGTGGTCCAGTTCTGATGCTCACGTGCCCACTGTTGGCGCTTTTTTGCAGTGGACAGGGGTCAGCATGGGCACCCTGACTGGTCTGCGGCTATGCAGCCCCATACGCAACAAACTGTAATGCACTGTGTATTCTGACACCTTTCTATCAGAACCAGCATTAACTTCTTGAGCAATTTGAGCTACAGTAGCTCGTCTGTTTGATCGGACCACACGGGCCAGCCTTCACTCCCCACGTGCATCAATGAGCCTTGGCCGCCCATGACCCTGTCGTCGGTTCACCAGTTCCTTCCTTGGAGCACTTTTGACAGATACTGACCACTGCAGACCGGGAACACCCCACAAGAGCTGCAGTTTTGGAGATACTGACCCAGTTGTCTAGCCATCACAATTTGGCCCTTGTCAAACTCGCTCAAATCCTTACGCTTGCCCATTTTTCCTGCTTCTATCACATCAACTTTCAGGATGAAATGTTCACTTGCTTCCTAATATACCCCACCCACTAACAGGTGCTGTGATGAAGAGATAATCAGTGTTATTCACTTCACTTGTTGGGTCATAATGTTATGCCTGATCAGTGTGTGTGTGTGTGTGTGTGTGTGTGTGTGTGTGTGTGTGTGTGTGTGTGTGTGTGTGTGTGTGTGTGTGTGTGTGTGTGTGTGTGTGTGTGTGTGTGTGTGTGTGTGTGTGTGTGTGTGTGTGTGTGTGTGTGTGTGTGTGTGTGTGTGTGTGTGTGTGTCAACAGGCAGGGGTCAGAAATCAGGATCGCCAGGCAGGACAGATGTTCTTATGAGCCTGTTGGCATCCACAGCAGTAATTTATTTTTATCTAAAGACAAACTGTGCAAAACTGTCTGAAATGAAAAAAGGAGGCAGAAAGACAAAGTGCAAGAAAGACAGAGAGCACTTGGGAGTCATGGACAGATAAAAAGCCTCTTTATGGGTTATTACAAGCACCTCTTTCATTTCCTCGCTGACACACAATGAAAAATTAGGATGAGGCACTACTGCTCCATCTCCAGCAGTGTGGAATCACCAGGAAAAGCTTGAAACTGTCCGCAGCAAGACACAACATTAATCCACCGGCAATTAACTGTCTCTGATTGGCTAATCAGGATTTGTTTGGAAATGCAAAACTAGGTTTTGGAGGGAAAGATCATGTGCAGTTCTTTACACAATGGCATCACAGGGTCATTTGCTTTCAAAAAGCCCAGAAAAGTTTATGGCACTGATTCTGTCTGTGTTCAACAGCTCTTGGTAAAATAACAGTCACAAGGTAAAATAAAATAAGACGTCAGACTGACAGTTCACTTTGTTCATCCATTCTTCCAAAAAAAAAAAAACTTTATATATAATAATAATAATAATACATTTATATATTATTATATTTATATATAATATATATATATATATATATATATATATATAATAATTATATATATAATACATGTACATAGTGTACATTATATACTATATACTACTCTATATATAAAGTAACCAAAAAAATGCAGAAAATGATCCAAGATAACTTTTAAAAATGGAAATGAGTGAATCTTTCCAATATCTCTAAACCATGGCAAGTTCTGGAAGGAGTAAACAAATAGTAAATCCAACACTTAGAGGCCTTTAACTGACATTTTATCTCAACACCCAAACTTCATCTGTTAAAACTCAGTTTGTCAGTTTGATTTGGAGTTACTGACTTTTATTGCCTCCGTGCAATAAAATCACAAACACGACACGATAACTGTCACAACAACTCATAACATTTTACAGAGATGGTCACGGCTGACTTCAGCCTGCCCTTCAAACGAGCTCTGAGAGTTTGGATTGGTCACTTGATAACACTCATTCATCACGACTGGACGTGTAGCGACGACAACTGACATGTTCACACTGTAACAGAATCGCAGGGTGACAGAGATGCTTGATGAAAGTGTAAATGACAAACGTTTAATCAACCGAAATGTAACATCAACAGCCACGGGGGCCGTAGTTAATGAGAAGTAATGGAAGAAGCCTTCTGGGGGCTTTTTTTTTTCCGTAGCGTAGGAATGTAACTCACACCATTTAGTGTGAATGGTGCACCGTGGAATGCTTTAAATAATCAAAACCTGAGATTTATGAATTGGCAAAGGAGTTCTGAAAATAGTCTGCATGGAAAGTTCACTTGCTTTCCAACCATATTCATTCTGCTCTGCTTATGTGCATTTGATATCTGTTCAATATAGATATGATTCAGCATTCATAGCACATTCAAAATGCAGATGCTCAAAATGAACTCAATATTTCTCATCAAATTCTCTTTTATTTGAGTGTAAACAGTATTAAAAAATGGATACACTATTTAAAAAAAAAATGTTGCTTTAATTTTTAAAAAGTAACCTACACTGTAAAAAATTATTGATTTTTATCTTTTGTCAAATCAACTTAGATAATTAATGTGATTCAGATAACATCATCTTTTGAGACATCATCTCCTTTGTTGTATTAACTTTATTTCTTCACAGTGTAATTGCTTTAAAATTTTGAGTCAATTCAAAGAAAGAGGTTAGTTTAATCAACAGAAACTCAAGACATTATGTTATCTGAACTACATCTCAATTGAATCTCTGTGATTGCAAATATGAAAATATTGTATACACTGTATCACCACAACTTCCTCAGATGATTAATGACAGTACATTAAGACTATTTTTGGATTAAAAGTTTTCTAAAATGATATCTTTAAATATGTAAATGACGCATTTTCTAATGAAATATGCAGTAATTTGCATCCATTTCCAAACCATTGGATAAAGCCATGTTAAAAAATCTTGTTTCATTTTGTTTGACAAATAATGGTTTTTACTGAGAGGATTTTGGATATCTCTTGTTATTACTCCATAAACAGGTCAACATTTTCATCATGTTTTACACTATAGGTATGATTCAGCATAGCACTGCGGTCCCTCATTGCATCGTTCAGCTGTTCAGTTGCATCAGATCTCCCGAAATAAATCAGGACCTGCATCTATGCACTTGCGTGTGTTTTTCCTCCCTCTTACATTTTGTTGCTTTCAACAGTAAAAAGAGAGAGAAAAGGCACAAGCCACACATCATTTCTGGGCCTTTGCACTGCCAGGACACTAGTCCCGAGTGAGAAAATTAAAAAAGCAAGAAAGCAGATGGATAGAACAAGCAATAAAAGAATTAAAAAGCATAAACGGAGAGATAAAAAAAGAGAAAAATTGGGAACGGAGGAGCGCAGCTGGGTTTGCCCCATGCACACGGAGGGTTCTGGCAAGCGAGAGTGTTCGGGGGTGTACAGGCAGTATCTGCCCTCGGGGGGGACATGGTGGGGCAGGAGGGGGGAGGTGGGGGTCTCGACCCTCATCAATCTCACTCAGAACCCGCTTCAAGACACCAGAGGGGCCCAACCCCGCAGGCCAGAAACCCCCATCCTGTTCACCATACGCATGGGGGCGAGGAAAAGACCCCACTATTGTACACAGCGGGAGGATGGCACACACGCACACACCCAACGACTCCAACTGCCTACTTCTCTTTTAAGGGGAATACTTGATCTAAGTGCATGTTTGGGAACGAGAAGTGACTTCAGACAGGTAAAAAAAAAAAACAAACGTCATGGGATGTCAAAATAAGATGGTTTAATAGTGTCACGTCCCGCTCGAACATTTGATCACACCCACGTCTGACACCTACTGTCACCAAACTAGCATAATCTGTCTTCTGTGTGACATGACACACGCCACAACCGTTTACTACATTTAATTATTTAAAGAAATACTTTCAAAAGATTAAAAATGATGGGGAATCAACAGGGGAAGCTGTATTTGAAAATCTTTAATATCTCAATTCTAGACAGCAATGAGATTAAAAGGAGAGCAAATGGAGTCTGGCAAAAAAAAAAAAAAAAAAAGAGCACAGTAAATCTCACAAGAGTCTGAAACTAAAAGTTGATACTTAAGGCAAGGCAACACAGGGTAAGAAATTATATGTTTGAATATGCAAATGAGGCATTATGTACTTAAATATTCACTAATTGTCATACATTTCCAGAACAGAAATCTGAACATTGCATAAAACCAGGTTCAAAATTATTTCAGGGTTTTATTTTCTGATTTTTATCCCCCCATAGATCAAAAAATAGTCACCAGCCGGGGAAAGAAAATGACACCATATTTTAGGATAAAATTATATATAAACAACCCCTTTGTAAAAACCTAACCCTATAACCCTAAAATTGGAATGTTTAAGTGCTGCTAAAGCAAACATTTCTCAAACTCATTTTGAGAAAATGGCCTTTAAAAGATATGTATTATAATTGAAATCTACATATGCAATAAGATGAAGTACAATGATGTAAAATGTTGATGTTTTCTTTCCGCTTTTCTGAAAGAAGACATGTTATGGAAGCAAAATAGCCCCAAAGGTTACACTTTATTTTACAGTGTCATTGTTACATATGTTACATGCAGTTATGTAATAACTATAAATTAAGCATAATTACATGCAACTAAGCCAAACCAAACCCTAATTCTAACTCTATAGTAAGTACATGTACACTTAATATTGCGCAATACTTAAATATATAACTACACTGTAACAAAAAACCCTATATTTGAAGGTTAACTTAATTAACTACATGTACTTACTATAGAGTTACGTTAAGGTTCGTGTTTGGTTTAGTTACTTGTAATTAGGCATAATTTACTGTTATTACTATAGTAAATGCATGTAGTAACATCTAATCACGTCAAAGTGTTACCACCCAAAATTAACTATAGTGCATAAAATTTGTTTTGCCTGTGTAGTGTCTTGCCTGAAATAAAACATAACGAAGATATCCAGAGATTTGAAAGAGCAACTTTTGAG
Organism: Romanogobio albipinnatus; assembly: GCA_023566225.1. Classification (NCBI taxonomy): domain Eukaryota; kingdom Metazoa; phylum Chordata; class Actinopteri; order Cypriniformes; family Gobionidae; genus Romanogobio; species Romanogobio albipinnatus. The sequence continues at coordinate 56,394,512 of CM042240.1, forward strand.
CAATGACATTTCCCTCTGGATATATTAAGTATTTGAGAAAGAGAAAGAGAGAGAAACAGCAGGCGTATGAGTGAATCTGTGTATATAAAAGTGTGTGTGTGTGTGTGTGTGTGTGTGTGTGTGTGTTAGAGAAAGATGGAGAGAGTGCCTTGCGTGAATGTGTACTCGAATGATAAGGAGGGTAATTAATTTTGTTTAATTAATTGCTACAATGCTGCTATCATCACAGGGACTGAAGAGCACAACTTCTACTGTTCTAAAGTGCCGACACACACACACACACACACACACACACACACACACACACACACAGAAAGTCATACGGCGTAACCTCATAAAGGTTGAAGACACGTTCGTTCACAATACAGATGAGAAGACAAGCTTTGCAAACATGGATCCTTACATCTGTGAATCATTTGCAGACTAATTTATGAATAAAACATCCACAGACGATACATCCAAGATACATAAACTGAGTCATGCACTCGTGTTTCCAGTGCAAAATTCACATGAACTGACCAAACACACGCTACATGACTGATGTAAACCACCATGTTCAACTATTACCGCCATACATGTCTATAAACATCAGCTAGAACAGGAACGAGTGGGAGAGAGAGGAAGACCAGGACAGGATGGCAGAGGACAAGGGCCAAAATGTAAAAATCAATTTGCCAACTAAAACAGATGACCCTAAACTCAGTGTGGGGCTGGTAATGGTGGGGGGCTCCCTCTGTAAATTCAATTTACGCAGCCCTACCAACTCAATTTGTGCTTCCATTTGGGGGCAGAAGAGAGGAGCGGCGCCACGGGATCAAGCGTCCCCCCAGGCCCCTGTGGCTCCTCTACATATGTTCCTCTTCCCAAACCTAATAATACCCACTCCAACCAGAGCCAGGTATCTCTATTCTGTTTTACAAACACAAATACGGTTTCCTTTCTTTGCACCATACAGTTTTCTTTCACGCACTTCTGGTCTTACTGACTGGAATACTGCAGTACTGCTTACATTTTTTTGTAATTCAGCAGATGTTTTTATCCAAAGCATCTTACATTGCATTAAAGGTATGCAGTTTATTCGTTTATTAGTTCATGCATTCCCTGGGAATCGAACCCATGGCATTGCTAACGCCATGCTCTATTTCTTGAGCTAATATTTCAATGTTGTCACATGATCTCTATCTATGCATGATCACTTCTAATTATATTCATCATATACATATAAAACAGATCATATTTGTTCCAATTTGGTGTTTAAACATCTTTTAAAACCTAACAGTGCAATCAAATAACGAGTCAGCTGCTGATATTACTTACGGTTCATTGCTCACAAAAGGAAAAAAAGTCAAGTGGACAGCATTTTATTATGAAATACAATATTCTGCACAGCATGCTCTAAAATTCTGTCCCATGCATACATAAAATCTGCAGTACATATTTTTGCTGCAGAAATAGGGATAGCAACAGTTTCTCTCTCGCCCAAAGTGATACAAGAAGAGAAAGATGGACATATCATACGCCTACATGTCAACCAGTAAAGAGCTGCACAACATGTTCCATGTAATTTAAAATAATACAAATATTTATAGAAATTCCATAATAAAAAAGTATAATTTCAATATTTTGAAAATATTATTAAAAAATAAAATAAAACTGTATATAAATACAATAATAAATAATTCAAAATAATGATATAAGCAATTCAAAATAATCGTGGCCTGGTATGAATAACATGCTCTTTTATCCTTTTATGACTTTTATTCTGTCAGAAATTCTCAAAGGTAATTTTTGCTGACAGAGCCATGCTTCAGTAGTTCTCCCGGCCTTGGGAAATTATGACAGACAGCTCCTGAATTTGAGGTTGTCCCGCAAGAAAACTGCTTCCCGTTTCTGTCTATTTCGGTGTGCCTCAAAACGTCGACTTTTAGCCCTGAGCAGGTCCAAACTGTGATTACCACTAAAAGGTATTTTAGGTTTTTAGGCTATTGTTCTTACTTTCAGACGACACAAAAGGTAGCATGCTGACCCCACGCAAACAAATTTACAGACCCCTAATCTCCGATTTGCAGACAGTATGTCATATAGACAGAGGCACTTTCTTACAGCCACAAGGTTGTTTGCAAATGAAAATGTGGTTTGAGATGCCAGCGGAAAACCACAGAGAAAGAGATAAAGAGTGAACAGGTTTGGATGGAGTGGTTACACATACAGACTGTTATATCCACATATATAATCGAGTGAGATCAGACAGGCTTCATCTAAATCTCCACCTCTTTTATTCATTCTGTCTGTCTCTATTTTCTTTTTCTCCATTCCTTTCTCTCTCTCTTTCTCAGGCGCTTGGTTTCTTGCTCTATTTTCTCCCTTCCTCTGATTGGCTGCACGGGTGCTTTTCTGCCCTCTCATTGGATGAGATCTCTCTCTCTCCTTCTTGTTCCCCCACTTTCTCTCCCTTTTCCCATAATGCCCATGGTTGGTGAGCAGGAGCTAAGGGTCTGTCCAATCATTGTCTGAGCCATCAATCAAAGCTGACGGGCCCAAGCGACATGAAAAGAAACCTCAGTGGCAGCCATTAACCGAACACCCCTCCACCACCCCTCTTCTCTCCCTCTCTCTTTCTCTCTCTCTCTCTCTCCCTCGCTCAACCCCCCGTGCTTTGTTTTCCTTTCAGCAGACAAAAACGGACTGACAAGATGGAGGGTTGGACATTAATCAAACCACCCCATGGAACCACCTCTTCCTCCTGATAATAAATAAATTCCACTCTTCTCATTGGACAGATGCTCGCATTTTCGCCTGGCTTTTCCTCCTCCTCCTCGCTCGTTCACGCTCGCTCTCTCAGTTTTAAGGATGCTCATCTGCTCTCAGTCAGAGTAATTCCCCACAGATCAGAGTAGGGCAGGTGTTTGCCTCACCCTCGTCCCTCTCCAGGGGCCGTGTTGCCCTGACAACTGACCATCCAGAGCCTCTCCCGTGCGTTCGCGGCTGCCGTATGCGTGTTCTGTTTGGTTTGGACCAATGGTCACCCCCTGTGCTTTAATTGAACATGCACTTCTCAGCGGGAGAACACAGAGAAAAGAACAGCCGCAAAAACACGTTCTTCCTACACGCATGACTATGAATGTCAACTGTGCTGAGATCGCTGCGTCTTTACGAATGGAGTCTCGCTGGTGGAAAATAACACTCTGCCCAAGAGAATGCATATAAAAACAGCCTTTGTTGATTTGGAAACATGACAGCTGGTCTTTCCCTGTCCTACCGCCATGACAGACAGAACAACAAGATTCCCAAGATGAGTCAAAGACCTCTAATTAAAACAGTACTGAGGTTGTATTGAAGAATGTGTCTGTTATTAAAAAACCCCACAATGCAACACAGCTGGGTTTGTATTATACATATGCAATAACCAAACAAAACAAAGTATAGCAAAGCAAAGCAACACAAAACAAAACAGCTGCTTGAACCTTACACAAGATCAAGTCACAACACAGCACTACCGTTAGATCTTGTATTACACAAATGCAAGATCGCTACAAAACAGAAGAAAAACTGTTTTTTGGACTTATATTATACACATAAAAGGTCCAAACAAAACAAAAACAGCTGTGGTTACTTGAATTATACACAAAAGATTCAAACAAAACAAAACAAAAAATAAAAAAGCTGTTTGGAATTATATGTGGACTTATACAAGGTCAAGACACAGCATGACTGTTTGATCTCGTATTGCACAAATGCAAGCTCAAAACAAAAACAAAAATTGGCAAAGACACAAAAAACAAAACAAAAACAGCTGTTTTGACTTACAAGGTTGAAACAAAACACATCATGGCTTTTTGATCTTGTATTACACAAATGCAAGATCAAAACAAAAGCAAAACTTGGCAAAGAAACAAAAAACAAAACAAAAACAGCCGTTTAGTCTTTTTTTAAGATACAAAAGATCTATACAAAACAAGACAAAAACAAACCAATTATACATACAAACAAATCCAGACAAAACAAATAAAAAACGTTAATGTGGGCTTGAAAAAACATTGGTTTGAGTTTATATTTTACAAAAGATCAAAACAAAGGAAAGTGAAAAAAGAGAGAAAAAAAATCAGTTTTTTATATTAAACAACAGGCTTATATTATACAAAAGATCCAGACAAATCAAAACAAAGCCGGAAATAAAAACAAACAAAAAACAGTGGTTTAGCTTATATAAAAGATCCAGAAAATACAAAAAGCTTAGAACAAATAGAAAACAAACTAAAACCATAGCGGTTTGGTCCAAACAAAACCAAGCAAAGCAAATAATAAAAAAAACAAAGCAATATTGATTGCTTATATTACGCACATACACAAGAAAATGTGTATGTATGTAATCCTAAATTTCAGAGTAGTTCCTGAAACGTACAATATGTTATGACTGGGATTAAGATGATTGAATTCGACTTTTCCTGCTCAAGATGCTTGTGGATTGCTGAATAAAAGTGCAATGTCATTTAAAGGCTCAGACCTACAACTGTTGGGGAGGATCATTTCCTTCAAACTATTTTTTCTTCCGGTTGACAGGTAAGAAGACAAATGAAAAGTTAAGATGGCACGTGGAGGCATGTTAGTGAGCCGCAACGGGTACCGCGGCACCCTGCCTTGCAGGGCATTGTGGGATATGTCCTCCACCGAAGTGGCTGCCCAGATGACATATTACAGCTCTGTGGGAAACACATGGGCCTACAGGAGGAGGCGTTTCTCCTGCGTTCTGCAAACGTTTAATTTCGGTTGTCCTCCCTGCTGCTTTTACCCAGGTTCAGCGAGAGCCCCACTGAGGGCCGAGGCGTGTTTGCGTTGGCCCCTTCAGAGAAGGATGCAAGCCCGAAGGACTATTTAATGCTCCAACCTTCAACTTTGAAGTTTTCTTTGACTGCGCAGTGAAAATATTGGCGAATACAGCTGAAGCACTTTTCATAAGCGTAAATCAACTCAAGCCTTCAAGAGATCAAAAGGCCGCAGCGTAACGCCTTTTGAAATATTTTCTTCCTCGCAACGTTTACATCCTCGCATTAGAAAAAGAAAACATTCTGAGAAAGGCCTCTATCCTGGTGGCATATTCAAAGCGATTTACACACACACACACACAGACCACGGCGCCGATAACACGACACAATGAGAATGTCTGAACCTGCAGAAACAAAAGAAGCCCATTGATTTGCTGTTAGCAGTCTAGTGAGTGGAAATACAGGCAAGGTCTGTAAGATGGCTGGATCGGTGAAGATATCGTCCCCAGTGCCGCGCCGCTGTTTTCCCGAACCCCAATCTGTTGTATCATTGACACATAAATGGATTAAGGTCATGTATCACTGATAATGGTCTAGCCCAATGCTGGTGCGTCTGCAGTTCGGGTTGTGTGTGTGCGATAAGGCCTATTGATTATGTACCATATGCAGTTCCCACGCCGTCCTTTATGCCATGTGTTCGGTGATGTGTTTTTTCCCCTCAGAAAAGGGGTGTGTGGTGATACAGCTGGTGAGTGCAGGGTTAATTTACTCACACAGCCGTTGGCCTTCAGGAGCCTGCGTGCTTCTGTCTGGAAAGGTAAAAAACTTGTACGTTTACGAGCAGTCGATTCTGCAATCAAGACAAAAAAGACGCCACACATTCAAGACAGACCAGTTGTTGTTTTTTTAATGGATATAATCACAGTGCTTTCGAAATGAGAACTGTACTGCTGCGTTTTCTGACTGATAAGGCCACAGTAAGGAGTCCGATATAAGAGGCACGTGCGTATTTCACATTACACAAAAAAATATATTCACATTACACGCCGGGGCACACTTTCAACATGTGATCAACTAAAATACCACAAGTCTGAACTACATCAATCACGATGTAACCCCCCTACCAAGTGACATCCATGTAATTTTACAGGAGAGCGATGCTTAACCATCTGCCACTGTGTTCACAGCTTTAGTTTACTTCGTTCGAAGTTTTAGCGCACGACAAACAGTGTGTGATAATGTCTGGCAGTGATGCTGGAGGTACGTCGAAGATACTGTTTTCCATCTACTTCTAAACTGTGACTCCAGGGTTCATTTTGCAATTTCAAATCAATACAAAGTCACAGTTTTGTATAATCAACATGACAAACTATGTGTCTATGATCTCTATCATGTACTCTACAGCCTGCAAATACAATCTTAAAGGGATAGTTCACTCAAAAGTAGGGCTGCACGATTTGGGGAAAAAATCTAATTGGGATTTTTCTAATAGACAAATTCTGAGACACTGAAAGCACCAGGGGCCTCATTTATAACCATTGTGTACACAACGCGTAAGTTGAAATATATAAAAACAAACTTGACAGGGAAATTTGCGCACCTGTATGCAAACTCTGACCCATGCGTACGAACATTTTGGAGACAGAGAAGTTTGGCGACACAGTTAGTGAGCTGAGGGACTGACAGCAGATGGAGGAAAACCACTTTACATCCTCATTATGAGTCCTAATCATAAATACAGTGCATGTTCACAATAACAGTTTAAATAAATAAAAGAATGATTTAAACTCTGTTTTAAATCTGATATACACATTTATATTAAATATGTCATTCTCATTAATGGAGTTAAGCACTTAAATGAAATGAAATCAGTATCCAGAAGTTACAACATTTTTATATTCTAATAAATATAAATATTTGTAGTTTGAACACTTTTCCTGTGGCATGCTGTGTTTTAAGGTTTTAACTACAGTGAGGATTGCTATAAGCACATGATTAATAGCAGAACTAAAATATTTTGACGCAAATAACGATCAGTAATGCGCAATAAGGCCTATTTGTTTCCATTAAAAATATAAAGCAATTTAAAATACTATTTGACCAGTGGAAAAGATTGAGAAAAACTTTCTCTGAAATGTTTTTTATACTATTTTTATTTATTTATTCAAAAACAAGGCAAGGATAGTCTACTGAATGATTTTTAGCAATGTAATGTGACGGCACATCTGCATCTCATATTTTCCTAATGTCTTGTACCTTTAAACATGGTATCACTTGAATAAATATGCATATGCAAATGATATGCAGATAACGTTAAGGATAGTGAAACTAGGCATTGTACACTCCATATATGAGTATTTCGGGGGAGACGGGGTGGAGATGCATGTACGCACAATCTTCCGCTGACTGGGAATTTGGCGCAGGTTCTAGCGTAATCTAGCTTTTGTGCATATGCACACTTTCAGGGTGAAATCTACGTAAAGTTTTATAAATGAGGCCCCAAATCATGAGCTGCTCCCGTGTAAATGAATACTCTATAAAACACGGCGCATATATTTATGTAATTAAATCGCAGTCTTCGAGATTTGATAATCACACTAAGCCATACAGTGATTTTGGTTTTATTTAGATTAATTGTGCGGCCTTACTCAAAATGAAAATTCTGTCATAATTTACTCACCCTCATTTCGTTCGAAACCTGTATGCATACGGGTTTGGAACTGAAATAAATGAAAACTGAGAAAATGATGATAAAACTTGGCTGAACTATTAAGTTTAATAACAGACTTTTGAATTCTTGAACTAAGTTCACTGGGGATGTCCGAAGTAAGTCAACACTCAATGCTCAAACGTTGTTCCTGGCTCCATCACTGGACCATCAGCTGGATGTGGCCTTTTCCGAAGTCTCTTGGCCTCATTCTGAAGCTTCTGTCGAATGTAGCCCTTTATTTCTGAATCTGTCTTTCCAGGGAAGAACCGCTGCACTGTCCCTGTGGAGAATGTTTCACTGGTAATCAAAACTGCAAACTTGAGACCACAATTAATCAAAAACTTCACAATGGCCTGATTGCAGTTAATGAAATGGAACTGAAGGAATTCTCAAACTAACTAAAGGACGCCCACTGTTCAGTACTTGTTACAAATCGTCCCTTATACGTACTCAGAATGGCCTGGATCTCATGTGACGGAAGAGCTGGCTTAGGCATCCCTCGCTTGCTGTTAACGATGCCTGAGATTGAGTGAGAAGCCAGACAGTCTCTGTCGTACAGGCTGCGCAGCAGGTCATTGGTAAGTTTCTGAGCGGTGGTCCCCGTGTTGCAGCGCTCCAGAAGATCAGCAGTGATAACCTTGAGGAACAAACAAAGTTGCTGTGGATGAGCTGTAAACAAAAATGCAGGCACCAACCACTTTTAAAACTGATCATCTACAATAAATGTCATTATCGAATTACATGTGCGTTGCGCATGAAGAAACCCTGTCAGTAAGTATTGAAAAATGCATTTCCTAAAAAACATGTTTAATGTCATGATACTGATCTTATAATGTAAGAAGTTTATACTATGAAAAACAATGCAGTCTAAAAGTATGTGATTAAATGTTTTTGCCATTGTTAGACTTTCACAAAGATTGTGCAGGCAACGCATTTTAGTTTTAGATAACACACAACTGAAATTGAAATCATTTATGCAATGCAGGTCATGATATATTTTTATATGAACTGTATTTTAATTAATGCATAATTAATATATGGTTATTTAAACTGTTCTGCTGCTTTCAAATTACATTTCTTTATATATATATATATATATAAAATCGTTCTTTTTTACTATTTAACTATTTCACTTTTAACTATTTTTGAACACAATGTGTACATTACAGAGCACTGGGTATTATGTCTGGTTAATCAAAGAAACAAGCAGATTAATTGATTACAAATGGTTATAAATTGTAGCCATACAATGAAAAGTAGCACAAAAACAGACAGCAATTGAGGCTTGTGGCGAGGTTGACAAGCGAGAGACGTGGGAGGAGCGAGCGAGACCGGTGCGTGATTGAGAATGATCGTCACCTGCGAGTCCTCTCATGAGGGAGGCCGGAGGCATATAAGGACGAGCGACACTAGGGAAAGACGAGAGAGGACCAGGCCTGGATTTACTTTTGGTTATGTGTGTGCACGGCAGTCGTCCGTGATAATTTATTTATTAAAGTCTGTTAAATGTTTGCCGGTTCCCGCCTCCTTCTTCCCATATCTACAAAGTGCATTACAAGGCTAAGAAGTGTTCTGACTTATTTACACTGTGAAGAGCAAAAATAAAAATAAAAAATGAGCTGGACGTATGACAGAGTATTTCTGTACCAAATACACACTCCTTCAGGATTCAAACAAGTTTCGGAAAAATGTTTGCAAGTATGGTCCTTTATGACGCAATTCGGAATTCCTTGTATGGTCACTTCTCCCGGATATGTGCGTGCGCACATCAACCAGAACTAGAGCAACGAGCTTCATTCGGGTTACAGGATCCATTGGCAGCGCTGTCATTTTGTTTTTAGATCACAAAATGATACAAATTAGAATAGAATAGAATAGAATAGAATAGAATACAAAATGTCACTTAAGAACTGTGTTTCTGGTTGTGAGGGAAATATGACCATGTTCAGCTTCCCAAATAACCCAGCGTTAAGGAAACAGTGGATGCTGTTTGTTTTTCCGGCGCAGCACCAGAGTTCTGCAAGTGTGTTTGTTTGTTCCCGGTCATGAGTTGAAACCACAAGAAGTGAGTGTAAATGCATCAAATGTATGTTTTGTTGGCAATCGGCACACGTAAGTGCATATAATGTCAACAACATGAACGTATAGTGAATCCAAAGTTATCCAGGGAGTGTGTGTGGGCCCGAGATTCTTTAGCTCTGCCCACTGCACGCCTTCACAAGTTCAGAATCGGTACAGCATCGTCTTTTATAAATATGATAAAACTAAAGACTCTTCAGAGATATGAAGGATGCAATACTACTCTAGGTACTCAAGATTAACATGAGATTGGCAGATACTGTGTGTGTTAAGCCCCCTTTAACCATTTTATATTGTAACCATTTTTGGACTAATGTAAACATTACTTTTCACATTGTTTAAGGAGGACATTAGGGATTATGTCTGATTAACCACAGAAATAACCAGCAGATTAATCTATTATTATATCAATTATCATTGGAAACAGTAGAAGAAAACAGCAATTGAGTATAATACACTTTTTGTTTCTAAACAATTAATCACATGGGATTCTATGAAGAACTGATTACAGCGGCACCTTATATGGAACTCTTACTTTTTGTTCCAGAAGCGTTCCATTCCTTTGCGTTTGCATTGTTTGTGTGACCTCATACTGACCACACCCCTGCTGCTCTGAACTTGCACATTCATCTGTTCTTCCACTAAGCACTGTTGGAGGAGAAATGTGACTGGGTGGCCTGCTTCTCTCGGGCTCCCTTGGAATGCTGGGAGTTGCAGCTTCGTGGCTGCCGCACAGCCATCTATCACTCCTCTCGATCAGCTCTTCAAGTGTCTGAGCCAACTTCCCACAAGCTGTAAAAGATAAAGTATGAATTTAGTTTGAAATTGTCTCACAAGTGTTAACCTGTTGTGTAACATGGCACACCACAGTAATACTAAATCTTTTTTTGTTTCCTCATGAACCGAGCTGAACTTTTCCTCAAACTGAAATGATCTTGAAACATGAAATGGGCTGTGAATGAGTCGGTTTTTGGCAAGATTTCAGCTTGGTGCACATCTTTCCCTTCGAATAGAAATGCATTGCTCTAAAAAAAAAATTTTTTAAAACCTAGAGGGGGCACTTTACCTGTTAGGCTCCTGATTTGCTCTCGAAGGCCGTTCATCTCCCTCTGCATACTGAGCACCATGGCGATAAGCTCCGCCCTTGAACATGATTGGAGGCTTCCGAGCACCTGAGAGGAGATAATACACAACACATCACATTATAATGGCATAGACACTGACGAGGACAAATGGGTTCAAACTAGTATCAACTATTTACCAAAAATAACTATGATTGTGTTTGGAGCCAAAATAGCCTTGAAAACTAGACTAAATGTAATTTGCAGCCAGGGTCGTCTAGCAACTCCCGTTGGCTTGCAAGCTGGAAAAACCAAACTCTAGTCAGGCCAATCACATCGTGTATAGAGTCGGTAGGCGGGCTTAACATAATGACGGCAAAGTTGTGGCGGTTCCGCGTGCTACTCGTAAACAAAGAAGCTGGCGAACAGCGGTCTTTCGAATCAGCTTTGGCCGTGACTCTGGAAGACTTGGAGTTAAGCTTTTCTTTGAGAAAAGAACAAAGAACGGCACTGAAGTCATTCTTAAAAAAAGGAAGATGTGTTCTGAGTTTTGCTGACCGGATACGACAAAAGTTTAATCTATCAACTAGCTCCGCTTCACCTTCTTCGTTGCTCTGGTTGGTTGTAGCGCTATCCTATTGCGTGCAGAGGGAATTTGAAAGACAACCATTTATCCAGACCCTCAGATTGAGCCCTGCCAATGGTGTGTTCCCAGACACACCATCGTGATGTGGGTCTGGCTTGTCGGGCTAGAGCCAAAAGAGTGTAAGTGGAATTTGCTTTTTGGCTCTAAACCATAGATGTTTCACTGTAGATGTTTAAAAGTAAGACGCCTTAATTAATGCAGCATATGGAATATTAGATTTTTAATAAAGTTACTACCTCCATAGTAAAATCTGCATTCCTTGTTGCATCTCCAAGGGGCTTGTCAACCTCAAAAGCCTGTTTGAGAGCAAACAAAAATAAAATAAAATGACTGTTGTTTACTCTAGGGCAGGGGTGTCCAACCCTGGTCCTGGAGAGCTACCACCCTGCAGATTTTAGCTCCAACCTGAAACAAACACACCTGAAGCAGCTAATCATGGTGTTCAGGGGGCTAGATAATTACAGACAGGTGTGTTGGAGCAGGGTTGGAACTGAAATCTGCAGGACAGTAGCTCTCCAGGAGCAGGGTTGGACACCCCTGCTCTAGGGGGAAAAAAATACAGTGGTTCTGGTTTGGTTTGTAACTTAACACTTAAACGCATACCTCGGGTCTTTAGTGACCCAGGACGTCATTCCCTACCCTCCTTCTCATTCATTTTATTAAAGTTAGACATCAACCTAGTATTTCTCAAATCAATTCATTATAAACAATATAACAAGAAAAAAAATAATAAAAGAATGCCTCTTTTCCCCTTTATTTTTTATATATATAGGGTCGCTAATGACCCACGGTGTGTAATAGTGTAAGTATATTTTTCCTGCACAAAAACAATTTAATATTTGATGACTGAATAAACGCAATTCACCTTTATTCCACAAGATGGCAATGTCTGATACACAATGATGAAGTGACGTTTCACTCATAGTTACCACAGGCAGAAAACAAAAGAATAGGAAGAATCGTCAGCAAAACTTGAAATGGCTCAGTGCAGATCGAGTGCAGAACTCAATCAAATATTAGTGCCACTGTCACTTGATCTGGTGAAGAAACTGTCAGCGATCAAAATATTGATTTTGAAGATGTTGAAAATTATAGTTCTGAGAATTTGTTTGAAATGGTGAATATGAGCCAGATGCTGAATGTACTGGGAAATGAGCTCTGACGAGGACAGTGATGAAGGTATAAAACTGCTAAAACTGAACCCTTCCAAGCTCTAAAAGGTAACAAAATATGCATTACTCTAATATCAGGAGAGTTTTATATTATCGCAACAGGTAGAGATCGATCTGTGTTAGAAATAGATCCGATTCGCTAAAGACCCAAATATGTAAGAATGATTGGCAAAACATTCATGCATTTAAGGGTTAAAAATATAATGGGCGTCGGAAGCAAAAAAAATGTGGATGGGTCCTCTCTCAAACAAATTTTACTGGAGTTGATGCCATTTACATTAAAGGGTTAGTTCTCCCAAAAATGAAAATTATGTCATTAATTCCTCACCCTCATGTCGTTCGACACCCGTAAGACCTTAATTTTATGTTAGTTTTTGTGTGCAAAAAAAATTCAAAATAACGACTTTATTCAACTTGTTCTTGTTTTCCGTTTTGGCCTCTGCCGTGAACTCACGAAGCACCACGACGCATGCGCGAGAATATGACGTAGCGCCGACGTTCGGGAATCCATGAAATGCACACTTTAGCCCCATTTTGAGCACTATGCCGAGACCTAAAGCACGATCAATGTAGAATTCAACAGCTTCGATACGGCGCGTCTTCCTCTGCTTGTAAACAAATCTTCTCCTCGCATCTAGGTCATGTGTCCGAATGCCGGATCTGCGTAATATTCTTGCGCATGGTGCTTTGTGAGTTCACGTCCGAGGCATACATGGAAGACAAGAACAAGTTGGATAAAGTCGTTATTTTGATTTTTTTTGGCGCACAAAAACTATTGTCGTCGCTTCGTAAAATTATTGTAGAGCCACTGTAGTGAGATGGACTTTGTAACAACGTTTTTAGTGCCTTTTATGGGTCTTGTGAGTGTAAATATACTGAATGCCAATGGAGGCCTATCTGAGGCCTTTCTCAGCCATCAGCTTTCAACAAAAATATCTTCATTTGTGTTCCGAAGATGAACGGAGGTCTTATGGGTGTCGAACGACATGAGGGTGAGGAATTAATGACATAATTTTCATTTTTGGGTGAACTAACCCTTTAAGTACAAATATTGTTTGCTAAACGTCTGCTTGGAAAAGACAAAATTACGGAAATCATCCCATCACTGAGGGCAGCAATAGTGTAGGGGTAAGACGCATGGTATGATGTTTTGACGCAAATCGAATTTGAATTTGAATCCACCTTTTGCCTAACTCACTCGACTCCCTTTTCCCATCACATATCAGATCGGAAAGGCATTTATTTTCAATAAAAATGAGTAAAATATTAGAAAAGTGGAAATAAAGCGTCTAACGTGTTTATTAATAAATGTTTATCGGTTAGGGGTAGGTAAACAGACATGTGCTGAATTAGAGATGATAAAAGTGAGTGGGTCCAATATCATTGATCGTAAAAAGTGGGTGGGTCTTGTCCCACCCACATACAATGGTTCAGACGCCCATGAAAAATATACATTTGCAAACAATGTACAAATGAAAAGATAGCCTATTTGAGGTTCCCTCACATTGGCAGAACCAAATATCCTCTATCCTGATAAAGATGCCTCAGATATCCTATGTACTCCTGTTATTACAACCTCCAATATATTTCAAGTGCATCAGTTCTCTTCATGTGTGGATTCCTGGAGGAACTGATGACAGTATTTCTTGCAGGAACTTGTGCGGGTTCCATCATGTAAGTTCCTCAGAGAACTGATTTCCTTTTCTGAAATGCTGCCTAAAGGTCCTCCAGAGGGTTCTGCCAGTGTCAATCTGCGGAAATCCAAATTAAGCCTCTAGTGTCTTCATTTTTACTGTAGCCTAAGTGATGCTATTAACCCTCATTAAACTATAGATAGGCTACAGCAAGTCTGAAATAAATTAACAAATAAATAAATAATTTAAAAGCTCCCACATCACATAGAAGCAGTAAATCATTTTTATATTTCATATTGTATTGTTTTATTACATCTTATTATTAAAATCGTAAGTTATATTAAGAATTGCCATTTATTCTAATCTAGCACACACCTACACACACACACACACAAACAACTGATATTTAGCCAACAATAAAAAGGAACAGACCTTTGTTTTGAACTTAATATAGTCAGCATTATAAGATGAGATGTCCTCTCCATTTAGTCCTCTCCATTTTCTCCTCTTCGCCGATTCTTGCTGAAAGACAGTCACATAATTATATCAAGTGGCTGTAAAAACAATGACACGTACGCAACAAAAGGTTGATGTTTACATACACTGAAGACGTGGTTCGCCCTCGCCTCGGTGTCTTCTGGTGTCTCTTCGTATCCCTCGTATCCATTGTACAGGATGCGCTTTGCTATTGTTTTTCTCCTCATCTTTCGCCCATTAGCCGTTTTCCTCGCCGAGATAGCGTCCGGTTCTTTATCATGCCGGTCATGGCCACGCGCAGATCCGTGACAGCCTGATGACTTTCACGCTCGTGGCATTTCGATTAAAGTTAAGGACACTCTAGCTTGTCAACATCACGAGTGCGTCTTGAAACACTTAAATACGAGTAAAATGTGTAACAATAAATAAATAAAAAAGACTCTAAAAGTTAACAGTTGCTAATATGTCTTGAATGTAGGCAGATAAATGAGATGATTGGTACATATTTGCAAGTTAAGCATTTTAATAGCCTAATATAAAACCCATAACTGCTATTTATATGAAAGCGAGATTAATATTTGTAATAATTTAACAGTTAGCCACTTCTAAAGATCTTCATAGCCTCTTGCTATTGTAGTTTTGTTGTTGTCATTGTTGTTTAGTAATAGCAGCTTTGATTTGAACATTCCACAAAATACATTAGGCTACAGTGTCCTATGACATTACAGAGCCCATATTTTTGTGTTAACTAAATATGTTTGATAAACTATTATCTAACAAAATTAACATAGTGTGAGATGTAGCTAGTTTAAAACACATCAAATGTCTTTATTCCCTCTGAAAATATGGATTTTGACTTACTCCTAGTTAAAATCATCAGCTGTCATAGACATAATCATTAAAAACATCATAAATGTCATCATCTATTGAAATGATATTCAATGAATTGTAATAAGTGTTTTATATCTGTTTTAATTATAAAATTATATAATTATTATAATTGAATTATAAAAACATTTTAATGACCAAAACATTACAAACAGGCCTACAAAAATTATGACAAAAAGTAGCATTTACTGCATTTGTCAAGCTCAACCATGCACTCAACCATAGTCAAATTATTGTTAGAAAAATGTTCAAACAAATAAATTATGGATTTTTTTACATGGATAAGGACATATATGTTGTATGCTCTTTGAGAGACGTAAAAAATATATTGATTTTCAAAATATTTAATTACAAGCCTTATACATTAAGACTGCACTTGAAGACTGCACATAAAGACAAGTGCACTAAAATGCACTTGTCTTTAAGACAAAAATGTGTATTAAAATTAAAGATTTGAAATGTACCCCACATGAGACTTTAGGCTACTTTCTATTTCTTACTCTCTCATTCTTTCTTCTGTTTTTTTTTTTTTTTTTGGCTGTGTGAGCACAGATCCCAGTGAGAGGTCATGTAAGGGATAACCCCATGCAGTCCCAGGTGACGTACAGTGAGCACTAAGTGTATCCAGAAGCACCTGAGGTTGTAAAAGAGAGGCCTCTCCAGGAATGAGTGGAAGTAGCTCTGGGCTGGAACAAAGTGGATTCTGTAACTCATTAAAGCAGTCTGGGGATTACAAAAGGTCAATCAAATAGTGCCATGTGACCCAGCACTGTCTTGCTTCTAGTTTGTGAATATGGCTCAGTGAAACAACATCCCGTTTGATCCAATCATTACATCTATACCTGCTAGTAAAGTGCTTCTCAAATGCACATAATTCTCAGCTATTCTCAGTTTACCTGTAATACGTGGTTGACAGGTAAGTAGGCGGTTCTTCAATGTTGTCTTAAATTAGTGCTTATACTTGGTGGTTTGGTCACATGCATTTCAAATATGATTTGATTAATAGGTTCACAAGTCACTGTGTTTAGGACCCTGTTTACACCTGCATTTAGTGCTGAAATTCTGACTAATTTGAACTCCATAGCTAGCTTGTTCATTCAATTCAAAACAGACAAAGACTCACTGTTAGGAGACACAAATGCCATCGACTACAGAATTACTTCTCTACGGACACTAAGAAAGATACATTAACGTACTGGATGAAAGAGACCTGGCACCTTCTCTTGTAACGGTGATTAGACAAGCATGAAATCCACACTACATTGATCCTGGTGGCCACAGTCGTTTCAGTTCAGACCGTCTGAGAGGTTTGTTCTAACTTACATGAACAAAATCCAGCCGGATCCACCGTGACGTTCACAATCTGCAGAGACTAAACATGAAGATCTGTGACTAAAGCACATCTTACATCACAGCAGATGTTATTACAGTCCAGACTACAAATGTGACAGCAGAGCCACCATTTCTTGCTCAGACAGACCAGTTATTGATCTCCTCCCTGCACATTTAGGCCTCTCGAGAGGCTCCGAACCAGCATAAAGAGGAGTATTGATGATATATTGATATGCATTCTTTTATTTACTTTAACCATGAGGCCTTTCACCTCTCTCCTAACAAATCAATTGCACGTACAGCATGAAGCTTCTTTTCTGGTTCACGGGCTGCCATTCCCCATTTAGTCTGAGGGCAGCTTTGAAGTTTGTCTTGTTACTGTCAGACTTGTCTATATGCTGCATGAGAAGTTGTACTAAAGGAGCTGATCTAAATCAGTATAAAACTGCAACATGGGGTTGGGTTTTTTTTTTGGAACGAAATGATTTTCATGATACCAGTGAGGACAGAACAATTGTACAAAAATGTTTCCTGTATCGCTATTCAGTGGCAGAGCTACTTAAACCATTTAACCAAACCAAAAAGTGTGTGTTTGTGTATAGGTTTATATTACATTTTGGGGACCTAATGTCCCCACAAGTATAGTAAAACCTAAAATCCCCTACATTGGGGAGACCAGCCAACAAGGGAAACAAGATAAATAAATATACTAAATTATATTTTTGAATGTAAAAATGCAGAAAGAACAGAAAGTTTTTTGAATATACAGTTTCTACATAATAAAAATCATTACGCCAATGGAGAGTCCCTACAAAGATAGCGAAACCGAGTATGTATGTGTTTAACAAATATTAAACTTATATATATTTCAGTAAACCTAATGCAATCAAATTTGCACAAACTTGCATCTCAATCAATAGAGAACACTGTGGATATCTCAGATGATACTGCCCTTTTTTGTCCCATATTTTTTGAGACCAACCACAAAAAGAATCATGAATGAACTGGAAATGTTACGTGGAATCAGGATCAGAACTACAATCGTTAAATTCCTTAAAATTCCCAAAAGTGAAATTTTGCTTGTGCAGGTAACAGACAAGGACTTTCTTCTCTCTTGCCCTCTCCTTCTCCATCTTTCCTTCTATGTACATAATGAAAACAGAAGAGTAAATAGTGTCATAAAGAAAGAGGCCCTGCCTGGGCACTGAGTGGGATTTAATTGACCATATGGGGGCGTTGAAGTTGATCTCTGACCCTACTCCCATCAACCCTTGGGAGCGCCCTAAAATTATATAATGGACAGAAAAGTGGGCCAGCCAGCCAGGCAAAAAAGGATGATACAAATGAAAACACACTTCCATACTATGATGTCTGTATTAAATGCACCTCTTAACATTTCCCTATGGATGTGCATGCAGAAGCTTGTTGTTTCTTACACTCACCTATCGCAGCTCGTGTTTTGAAGCCGCTCAGCAGACTGTCACTTGGTTAGACTCCCCACCATGGCACTTCTTTCCTCCTTTGCCAACATTCTCTCCCCCCTTTCTGCTCATGCATATGGAGAAGCTTAATTTAAAAGGACAACAGAGCTGCCTTAAGATCTGTCGCAGAGAGACAACGTAGACTGACACATGAGTGCAAAACAATGCAGGCCATTTGGTGTCCAGGGCAGCACTGAATGTGAAGTGCTGGACAGAGGTCTTGCGAGCCTTTGATGGGGAAACCAGTTTTGTAGGGTTACCTCTCTTTTTTTAAGGTGAAATGTGTATTTTTTTTATGCTTAAATGTCTATTAGAGTTTAGTATGCAGAGAGAGAAAACTGAGCCAAAAAATGTCATTAATTTAAATGTTCAAAATGTTCAAAGTCCATTTCAATCTCATGCAAGACAAATAGTGTAGTTTCTTCATGTTGTTTAATTTCATGAATTCACATACTTTCACATACAGTCAGAATTATTGGCACCCCTGGTAAATTTGATCAAAGATGGTTGCAAAAATATATCTGCATTGTTATCCTTTTGATCTATCATTCAAAAAATGTGCTAAAAAATAACCTTTCATTGAAGTAAAAGAATGGAAAGTCACATTATGAAATAAATGTTTTTCTCCAAAACACGTTGGCCACAATTATTGGCACCCCTAGAATTTTTTAGGAGTAAAATATCTCTGAAATATATTCCCATTATTTTTTTAATATTTTAGCACACCAGGTTGACTAGGAACATAAAATTGTTCAGCTATGATGTCTTGTTTCACAGAAGTATAAATATGAGGAAACACAAAGGCCAAAATCCCTTAATCATCATCACAAAGAGTAAAACCAAAGAACATAGTTCTGATGTGCAGCAAAAGATTGTTGAGCTTCACAAAATAGAAAATGGCTGTAAGAAAATAGCTAAAGCATTGAAAATCCCCATTTCCACCATCAGGAAATTCAAAAGGGACCGGATTCTATGGTCAGAAGAAACTATAAAAAGAGCTTTTTGGCAGCAAACCCACCAGATGGGTTTGGTGCAAACAGGGATAAAAAGTACACCATGCCCATGGTTAAAAATACAGCTGGATCTTTAATGTTATGGGCCTGTTTTTTTTTGCTGGAGGTCCTGGACATCTTGTTCATGGTATCATGGATTCTAGTAAATACCAACAGATAAAAAAATCAAAACCTGATGGCCTCTTCTAGAAATCTTATAATGGGCCGTGGTTGGATCTTCCATCAGGACAACATTACAAAACAAACATCAAAATCAACACACAAAATGAAGCATCTTCCATGGCCATCCCAGTTTCCTGACATGAACCCTATAGAAAATGAGTGGGGTGAACTGAAGAGAAGCACCAACATGGAGCTGGGAATCTGAAGGTTCTGGAGGGATTCTGTATGGAGGAATGGTCTCTGATCTCTTGTCAGGTGTTCTCCAAACTCATCAGGCATTATAGAAATAGACTCTGTTATCTTGGAAAAAGGATGTTGCAAAAAGAATTTAATAAAAGGGTGTTTTGGAGAAAAGCATTTATTTCGTAATGTGACTTTCCATTCTTTTACTTTTTCAATTCTTTTACTTCAATGAAAGCAGATTTATATTTACAGCCATCTTTGATCATATTTACCAGGGGTGCCAATAATTCTGACCATGACTGTATTTCCTTGATAGTAATATGACAAACTTGCAAAAACTCTTTTGTGAACACTTAACTAGGAATAGTTCACCCAGAAATGAACATTCTGTCATCATTTACACACCTTCATATTGTTCCAAACCTGTTTGACTTACTTTCTTCTGAGGAGCATAAAAGTTGACATTTTGAAAAATGCTGGACTAATAACAGTTTTGGTTCCCATTGATTCCCACTGTATGCACAAAAATTCGAAACTCGCACAGGTTTGGAACGTCATGATGTTGAGTAAATGATGACAGAATCTTTAATTGTTGGGTGCACTATCCCATTAAGCACGTAAACCATTAACGAAATAATTGCATATGTTGTATTTCTTCGTATAAAAGCACCTACTGCTAAATGAGTAAACTTTCCCATGTGTCAAATGTTGCTTTTCATTACCTATTAACATCTTACTCATTGCATTTGTTGCAAGAAACAAGACCTTATCCCCAATCACTATTCCACCAGCCGATCCAGATCTGGCCTACCGTCATCTGTTAACATGAATCTGAGAGTTTCAAGATGACATGAAGCCGTGCAACCTGCAAACTTTCTCCCAGAACACTGTTCTGTTCAGCGTCAGCCATTTCTGCCTTTGAGGGATTAGAGTGATGTCATCGGCAAGGTCTCAACCCTTTTCGCTGTCATCCTGGCTCAGGTCGCCGTTAAGTCCGAGCACCGCAGCTTTTGCATGCACTATAATTCAGACTGTGACTTTGATGATAATAGCACTAATAATGGCCTGACAGTGACGGATGGGTGCAGGCAATTTGGGGGCCCGTGAAGTGACCCCCGGCCCAATCAGAGCACTTCCAGGTTAAATGTGACCCCAGGCAGCCGGCAAATAGGGAGAAGTGCTGAATGGATGAAGGAGAAAAAAAGAAAGAAAAAAAGAAAGAGAGAGAGAGAGAGAGAGAGAGAGAGAGAGAGAGAGAGAGAGAGAGAGAGAGAGAGAGAGAGAGAGAGAGAGAGAGAGAGAGAGAGAGAGAGAGGTAAAGCACTGAAGTGAAGAACACTCCTCAGGATAATAAGTAATTGCTGCTATATGCCATTTCTTTCCTGTTTGGATGCTTCTGCAAGATTCCGAGAGCAGAAACTCTGTCCGCTAACCACAGAGGCAACCACATTCGAATCCCTAGAGCTACTCTCGAAATTTTGCTGCGTTGCCAAAACCTTTCGGTTTCACAAACCAAGTCTTTGGCCGCAAACACAGTTCTCTTAATCAGTCCAAACACCTCCCCGGGCAGCAGTGGGAATGCTTGGCCAGGCCATGTGTTAGACATTAAACGCAATCAGTGACAGCGTTTTTTGAGTGCTGGAGAGATTGAGAGGAAGGGAGATCCAGGTTGATAAATAGCAGAGCCACTCAAATGCCCGTCTGTTCACGGGGAGTCTGGGTAATCAAACCAAGGCCTGTTTGCTTTATTTATGCCGCACGTCAAAATGAGAGATTTATCGTTATTGCGAGGCAGCTCTTGATTAGTGAGGAGAATGTGGGAAGCTAACCTGGAAAAGCTCTACTGGCGTTTAACGTCTTCTTGTCGGGATGAGCACGAAGCAAACAATAGATGCATGCTGGTTAAGATGGAAAAGTGACAGGGATTAAGCGTTCTTTGTGGCGAATGCAATTCTGGGCACAGCATTTTCTCATGATTACTGTACAAAAATGCTCTCCAATTCTGTTCAAAAACAACCAACATCTGATTGCCATTCATCCTTTAGCGGTATCATCTGCAGATGGGAATTGACACCAAAGACAACATGAGCTATGGAAATGATTAAGCAAGACCTCCACAGCAAATAGCTTGGTTATGCAGTACTATAATTTCAATTTCCTTTGCAAACAACTGGTTCAATATACGCCTGGACAGACCAAATAAACACTTCTGACGTACTTACGGTTTCTTGAGACATATAACCTTTTATCTTTCCCTTCCAGAAACAAACGGCATGTTAAGAATTAACATAAGGTTCTTCCCTCTAGGTCAACACCGTTCCTAGCCGTTCCTGTATTTTTCCATTAATCCTCCTCCATCTCCCTTAATCATACTGCTGGCCCGGCGACTTGAAAGGCGCCAAGTAACACGCAACCTGTCAGATCTAGCAAGGGAAAAATGAATTAAGTCCAGAGGGTAAAGTTGGGACGGAGAGAAGTGTGAGTGGGCCGGGTATTGAGCCCTGGGGCACCCCGAAAGTCATAACTCAGAGCTTAGGTACTGCGGCCCGCCTGAGGAGTTACCGTCTGCCAATTGATTTAGTGTCATCTGAGGTCTTGGCCGCCTCTTACGATTATGTGCCTTATTAAGTGATTCTCTGAGCATGACAGCTTTAGGATATTAGGTGGTACTTTCTGTGGCCTTTTTCTAAGTACATGAATCGCCTGCTTTTATTAGTCTGAAGGACACTGCTCAATCCTGGTCTGATGGTGTGAAACCTTTCCTATATAACACCAGTTGGAAAAACATACTTACATTTTCCATTTGCCGCAGTTTTTCTAAAATTTTCACTAAGCATCTCTACAACTCTAGTTTTAACATTTTGAGGTTGCAACCCTCTGGACATCAACATTTCTAAAAAACTGAAACACAAATATTTTAGTACCAAAACATGCTATAACACCAAGTGAGCGTGTTTCCTTTAGAAGGACATTTCCTCTGGATAGAGTTTATTTTCTTTCACCTTTGTTTGATGGAAAGGTTACGCAAATATATATAAAAGAATGATTTTTGTTTGATGTGTGTATATCTGTGCCTGCGTGTGGATGTTTATGTGTGTCCAAAGAAGCCAAAATTGCGAGTTAAATATTGTCATAGACATTCATTAGCCAAGTGCAACAATTGCAGGGGACTTTTGACCAAAGTTACAACTGCAGGATTATTTTATCAGAAATCACATACACAGAGTTCCCAGAACTCACCAGGAAAAATCTCTTCATCCTCCATGTTGGATAAAATTCCTGTACGAGATATGCTGTTTACCGTGACTCCATGGCTTCATGAATTACTGGAAATAGTCAAAGAGGAATCCCAAAAAAGATCAAATAAAGTCTTACACTGTTAGCAATACATATACTGTTTTCATCAAATGTTTCAGGGGTTTCAGTTCTGTATTTTTAGATGATTTGAATGATTTTATGATTTGAATCAGGCACAATTTAGAATTGAACAAATTGCCTAATTTTTCAATCAATGAGTCAGCATTTTAACTGCATTGGCCACACTCTGGAAGTCGAACTGGATTGACAGGAACACAGAACTATTAATTCAAAGCGATTCATAAGATAATGCCTTCTGGGAGTGTGCTTCCCTTCACAAATCCATATGTCTATTTATAAATAATTGACATGTATTAGATTATATCAGATAAATGTATTTATCTGTCTTTGTGTGTGTGTGCGTGCGTCAGATGAATATATATGTGATACTACTGTTTAAACGTTTTTTTTTTAAATAAATTAATACTTTTATTCAGCAAGGATACTTTTCTTTTGAACATTCTAGTAAAAGAATCCTGAAAAATGTATTCTGGTTTCCACAAAAGAATATTCATGAGCACAACTGTTTTCAACATTGATAATAATAAGAAATGTTTCTTGATCATCAAATCATCATATCAGAATTACATATTCAGACACTGACTGAAGACTGGAGTAATGATGCTGAAAATTCAGCTTTACATCACAGGAATAAATTACATTTTTAAACATATTCCAATACAGAGCTGTTATTTTAAATTGCAATAAGATTTCACAGTATTAAGTTTTTACATTTGAGTTTTTTTTTTTTTTTTTTTTTTATCAAATTAATGCAGCCTGGTGAGCATAAGAGACTTCTTTCAACAACAAAAAAATCTTTGAACAGCAATATATACTATACAGATGAATGCATCTGTCAGCCTATAATACTGTCAAACTTCAAGGCTTTCAACATTTTAAAACAAGGCTGTCATCAAACCATCATTCAAAGTTTGTCTTCATGAAGTTTCCTTTGTCTTAAAAAAAACCCCTTGTATTACCCACACCTTTAAGGACCATCTCAAACTTCACATTCAGCAAGAATGTCAATCACCAAACATGAAACTATATCACAGGCAATGTGTTAAAGATATAATCGTTTCACAAAGATAACATTCAATACATGCAGTACTGAGAAATGTTTCCAGGGTCAGGAATCTTTAGTCAAGGGTGTTTACTGCTGCATCTTTATGCCAAGAGTTTGACAACATGGCATTATGTGCAATTTATGTCAGGCTTGGTTTTGTGTGTGTGTGTTTATGTGCAAGAGTGTCTATAAAAGAGAGTGTGACAGAGATTGCATTCATATGTATGACCTTCCTCTTTAGAGGCACCGTCAAAGATCACAGTCAGTGTTGACAGAGATATTTCTCCCATGCATTGCAGTGGTGAGGGCTGCTGTCTAAATGCTTACTCACCAGGCGCCGACTGCACAGGCCGCCAGCAGAGCCAGCCAGTGGCCCTGAATGCCCTTTTGCTGACTAGACTCTAGCAGCCAATAAATGGAGCTGTCACTGCTGTCAATCTTGCTTTCTCTGACACAATCGCCCTATCACGCCCACACATGCCATCCTGCCCGCCTCAATTATGTCCCTAAAAGGACCGCTTTCTCTGACAGCCCTGCCTCTTGCATGACAAAATGCAAAAATGGCCAATCATCTCAGTCACCGCCCTGGGGATTGAGAAAGAGAGAGAGTGAGAAAGACTCTTTCTTATGCAATGTTGTATTTAAATGTGTAGCTTAAAAGTCAGTCTCTTTAATTCATGAAGCATATTATGAAATTATGTTTTTGAATAAATGTTATCATAAAATCTTCCCTCATATGATGCATGCAGGGGCGTAGTTTATGGGGGGATGTAATCCCCCGAATATTCAAATCCATCAGTTACATAACTCAGAGACCATCTCTGCTGGTCAGAGAGGGATGCAAAAATAATAATAATAATAATAATAATAATAATAATAATAATAATAATAATAATAATAATAATAATAATAATAATAATAATAAAGCATGTACTGAGAATGAGGTATGAGAATGTGTAATAGCTAAGTACACACCACATATATTTTAGCTAGCTAATCCATTGCAATGTATTTAGCTATAACTATCAGTACAAGTTACCAAAGCAGCCGTCTGTTTTGCTAGTTAATTTTTCAATAGTGTCTGTAATTATCAATGATTTACAGTTGTTCAAGAGCCGATGTGTTTCCCTTTAAAAAATTTGAATATGAAAAAATATTTGTATACGATGAATTTGTAATCAGTTAAAGCATGTATGTAGGTAGGTAGGTAGGTAGGTAGATTTTAAAAAAAAAATTAATAAAAAAAAAAAAAACAGGCAGCATACCAACGTTCAACCCCCCCAGTGTTCAAACCAAATCTGCCCTTGGATGCATGTGATACCGTCACTAAACTTTCACAAATGCAATCACATGACATCTCACCATACATAAAAACAAACATAACAATAAGTAACTGATGAAGAATTCACACAGCTCTGTACCTTCATACATCTCAGATTCTTGGGATTTCATGGATAACCTGAAAAGAGAGGAAAAGCAAGCCAGGAACAAGGCCTCAGAACCTCCCGTCCGAGCCTGTCTGGTCCACCTGCATTTTGATGCTCTATCGCCATCTACTGGATGGAAGGTTGATGCGCAGGTTTGCTGTAAAAACCAAAACAGACAATGATAATGTACCACAATGTTTTAAATATGCGTGAAATGTTTGTTCTATTTGTAACATTAATCAATCAATATTTTGAAATCCTGCTCATAAAAAGTATTTAATTTGATGTTTACTAATAAAATAATTTTTTTTTACAATATTAGTCCTATTATGTCAAGGGCATTTTCATAACCGTGATAAAGGTCATAAGTAATCATAAAGGTCTCATTTCAGAATTAAATATCAATTTACATTATGTCTAATTTCCTATAAAAAAATTTGTATTGTCACTTTTTATCAATTTAATGAATCCTTGCTGAAAAAAAGTATTAATTTCTTCCAAAAACATCTTACTGACTCCTAACTTTTGATAGATATTTATATTTATATATATATATATATATATATATATATATATATATATATATATATATATATATATATATATATATATATATATATATATATATATATATATTTATAAACAACAATGAATATGCTACCTCCAAGTGATTAAAGATCTTACATTCCACTTTCCACTTTGTGGTTCGAGAGGAAACTACTTTGCCAGCAGGGAGGGTTTCTTTAAAAATGCATTCCATACTTAATAAAAAAGCATTCAGTAACGTAATCCAAGCACCTCGATATACAAGTAATGTAATCTGATTACTTTTGGATTCCTTTTAAGGTCACATATAGGGTCAAGTAAAAAGCAATAAGGAGAACAAGGTAGGGGCTAGCTGTATTTTGAGAAAGTAATAATGGCGTTAATATATATATATATATATATATATATATATATATATATATATATATATATATATATATATATATATATATATATATAGGCCCATATAATATCACACCTAATCTGTGATATTATTTGAATACATTTGAGTAAATAGGCTATTTAGAATAGCCTAGGTTAGACCAACAAATGCAAAATAAAATACTCAATAAAACAATCAATATAACTAGTTCTATTATTGCACAATTATTCAATACTAACCCATTACTTTTTGTAAAACATTTAAAATAATATTTATCTAAGTGGCTATCTACTATTGTCATATTGTCATCTTCTATATGGGACCTTGACGTTTGATAGCCTACATAAGCCTACTGGCTCTCGTCCTGAAAACTTTATCATTTATTTCTCTAAACGACCTCGCCTATACTTTCCTCTTGATTACTTTTCTGTTGACTATATACTCTGTGAAACCTCTCAATTCCACCGGTCTCCTCATATATTCAGAGACCTGTCGCCGTGTTTACCCTTCGCGAGGATAAATCGTGTTTTTTCCTATCCCGCGCTTCCATCTCGCGCCGAGCTCGAGCGTTCCGAATGGCGCGAGGGTTTATTTGTTTAGGAGAGCGGCATTTATTTTCCGCGTGGTCTGTTTGGGCAGATGGCGGGTCTCGCCGCGCCAAGTGGACCCGGGTGTTTATTTGAAATGGGGCGTGCGGCACGCGAGGGCATTGAGGAGCCTCGCGGACCATGTGTTTCTCTGTGCGCCCTGATTGGATGACGCGGAGTTGGCAGGCGACCTGACGAGAAACAGGAGACAAAATGGCGGGCCGTCTCTCTTTGAGCGTATAGGCCTTCCATACGGCGCTGGTCTGTTTGAAAGCGCCTGGCTTCATGGATGGTTTCATTTCATGAGATCTCGAGATCCAGCACAACACATTTTAATATGATTTTAAGGTCATATGACAGTGCAATGTAATTTGGTACAATACTTAAGGAAAGGACCCTTATAGTTAAATAACACAGGCCTCCAAAGTACACCATACCATTCAGTTCTTCCAAGAAACGCACGATTAAAATAGTTAATTTCATGTTAGCTTTACAAACTTTTTTCTTTCAGCAGTTTGATTAATGGTTAATATTCTGTGTTAAAAAGAAACTGGCCAGGAACATGAATGTCATGAACACTTGATTTATGAATTGTTAGTTATAGCTTGAAAAATGGGTTTTCATCAGCTATTTTACCTCCATTTTCAGGTGTAATTTTACTAATTTTGTTACCACATTTTGTTTCCATATTTATCTTTCTAGTACCACTGTGGTAAATCGAGAAATTGTTCAATTGTTCTGTGGATTAAAAGTGAAATTGTGTGTACATTTGGAAATTACGAAATTTTCTTTTCTATGAATGTGTTGAGTTGATAATCTATGTTTTAAATGATAAATATAATAGTACATGTGTTTTAAACAAAAATGTTGGCAGTAAAAACTGTTAAAATCCCTTTCTTTTGTGTTGAGGGCCTATGATGATTGACAGCACACATTAAATTAGCCACTCCCTATAGTTTTAGCCCTGCCCTGCATTAGGAACGTCATTTTTTAGAGGAACCAATCAGTAAAGAGCCAATCCATCAATGTCAGCACCCTTAGCCAATCAGGGAGACTATGCTAAACAGCTTCGAGCCAATCACACCTAGTTTGCTCATGCCATCTCCTATATATGCAGCAACCCCTTGCTGTGCTACAAGATTTGACTGAAAATCTGAGTGGGATAACTGTTTCATGATTTGTGCTGCTGTTCTGGTGATTGTGGATTTAAACTCCTGCAATGAAAGCAAAGGAATTATTTCAGATTATTGAACTCTGATGTGAGGCTTGTCATATCTGGCTGGTTTGAACATCGTGCAAAAATGAGTCACGGTCACACATACACAATATCTAAAAATACAAACACACATTGGAATACTGGACTATTGACAAAACTGTCATTTTTGTGTTATAATACACTTTCAATCACCTCGATTTCTAAAAAGGTTAAACTTACAACACAGTTTCTTTCACATGATGTTATACTCACTCCATCAACTATTACAAAAAGACCAGCAGTTACATTTCCCCATGTCAAGTATGCCGCTCTGCCAAAATGTGAAATATGAGGAACAGTTCAAAGGTCTCACCATATGCCAACTGGCTTCTATGATGTTAAAAAAACAATGTGACATCAGCGTTGTTGCCTATTTCCCAGATGCCACTTATACCCAATTATGGGTGACCATTTGACCAATCAATGTTTCAGAACTGAACTCCCTCGTAATTCATTAATTATAGAGTCAACTTGATGTTTTGATCAATATTACTATAGCATATGCTCTTATCTGTCTTAAAGCTCACCTTTATTTAAATACTACACACCATGTTTGACTTATTTATTACTTTATATTTTGTTTTGTCAAGGTTTGTCAATGTTTATCCAGCCATATGTGAACACCCGGGTCAATAATTAATCGGGGATCAGGCCAAAATGCCCATTTTGGTAACATTTTGTCCCTGAAAGGGAAATTTAAATACCCATAATCTCTTTTTATTTGTACACTGTAAAAAAAATATATGAACAATAAGTTATGGCAACATATGTTTTTACATTGCTTTAACTCATCAAAGTAAGATAAGCAATTTTCATCTTTTTTATATAAGTTATACATGAATCAACTCATTTTAAAGTATCATTTAAGTTGAAATTAAGTTGAGTTGAATTTAAACATCCAAGTTGATTGTACTTAAATATTTAAAGAAGTAACCTTTTTTTACAGTATCCAGTCTGATATTGTTCTTCATGTTATACTCTCGGCCTATATTTATTGTCACATAAAATATGTTGAAATGTATTTTATTTTATTAGTAAGAGCCTAATGACAACATCTAATGATTCACATTGTGAATTAATTTTAATGAACTCACTCAATTTACTTATTTGACATTATGCAGTGAGAATGTATAGGCTTATTATTAGAATAAATATGCCCTCATAAATGTTCAAAAAATAACTCTGAAAATCAAATTCAAAGGGCAAATATTTAATCCTTAAAGGATTTTTTTTCTTTTCTATTTGAATGACAAATTCATCAGGTGCTTAGTAAAGTGCCAAAGCAACGATGTGAAGTGCAAATAATAGCTCAGTCTTCCTTCAGAAGTGGAGGTCGTGTCAGGCCATTGAGGAACTTCAAGTCAAGTCACCTTTATTTATTTATAGTGCTTTATACAATAGAAATTGTTTCGAAGCAGCTTCACAGTAATAAACATGAAAGCAATAGAATTAATGATGCAAACTTCATCAAACATGAGACAGATTCAAACTCTGCTGTAAAGTACACTCTTAAAGAAGATAAAGGTTCTTTATTAGCATCCATCCACAAAGAACCTTTAAAAACATTTAACCTTTCCATTGTACAATAAAGGTTCTTTAGTGGAAAAGGTTATTTAGATTAAATGTCCCGTTCTTCGTGTTTTTTTTTAAGCTTTGATTGTGTTTACAGTGTGCAATATAACATGTGTTCATGTTTCGCGTGTAAAAAAAACTGTATTTTTCACACAATTTACTTATCTGTATACCGCTGTTTTCACTCTCCTAAAAACGGCTGATGACTTCCTTTATTCTATGAAGTCCCTCCTTCAGAAATACGTAACGAGTTCTGATTGTGCCAGCGGTTCCCGTGTTGAGATTTGACCGCATCTTAGCAAACGTGGCACGGTTCCTGTGTTGTGATTGGACAGCAGCTTAGCGCACGTGGAAAGGTCACGCCTTTTAACAGGAGATGTATGCGCTCAATGATCTCTACAGCGTCCCTGGGAAAGCCAAACAAAGGTGATTTGACTCCGGGATGAAAATAACAGCGTCTCGACGACATGGCGACAAACACACTCAAACGCAGCACTTCCTTTTCTCCACGCGACACGTCCTCTTCTCCACGTGGGACAGCAACAAGACCGCGCCCCCTTTTTTTGCGTATTCTTGTGGGCGGAGGTTAGTCTGTTCTACTGTTCTACTGACGTCATTTATGAAGGAAGTACCAGGATGTAGTCCAAGCCAGCCGTTCGCTGTAGGCTTTGAAAGGGAACTTCTGTTAAATAAAATATCTCGCTTGGCATTGAACTTTGAGCTTTATAATTTTACAGGTATTATTTATGCTCTAACAGCAACATTACACACTAACTAAAGTTTGAACAGTGGGATCACGAAGAACGGGACCTTTAATACAATTTTCTTCACACTAGGAAAATAATGGGTTATTTTAAGATCTGTTCACTGAATGCTTCTCTTCAATGGCACAAAACATGGTTCCTCATGGCATCGCTGCGAAAAACCCTTTTTGGAACTTTTATTTTTATGAGTGTAGGCTAGCAAGATAATATTGTCATTATTCAGCTCAATTCAGTTTAGTGACAATTCAGTTCAATAACTGTGTAAAGTTAAGTCATTATGAAACTAGTTCAATTCTGCTGTAAAGCAACTCTACAGAAGACCACATTGTCATTATTCAGCTTCATCCAACATGTCAGTGCAGTCAAATCGATAAAATTGCTGAATATTAAGGCCGAAACTGATCAATTAGGATCAGGGTTAGAATTTAATCTAGAAGTGTCTAGGCCAATACTTTTTTTAATCTTTTCTCCTCAAGCTTGTAAAAAAATGCATAATTTCTAAAGTCAAGAGACAATCAAATGAACTGTAAAATCAATGGGAGCTAAGATGATTTATTGTTGTTTATTGTTTGGGACAAACTGAGACAAACTGACAGTAGCAAGTTTCTGTATAGGATATGATACGGACATCACACTTGACTGACAGATCACAGATGTCAGTTCTGAATCCAACTTTCTGCTGTTGTCTTATTGAATCTAAGGCCTTCTAAGTGCATGCTTGAATTATGAATAGGTGGTTATGAGCTTATACGAAAGCATTTCTTTGAGTGCTATAGCTTTATGTCATTTATGCAGGGGTTTATCTTTCATCGTGTCAATGAACTACTCAGCATAGAACAAGGTCAGTTTTCTCATGGCAAAAAAGTGAGAAAAATATTCTCAAGGTTAAGTCCTTGAGGAAACAAGCGTTTGTGACCTCGCCGAGGGCTGTATTTCGGGACGAGACCACAGCGTTGCGTGCCTCTGTCCCATGAAGATGTTTGTGACAGATGAAGGGACGTTCTTTCATCTGGCGCTTCTTCACTTTGAAGCACTTTGTGAGAGCAGCTGCAAGCGATAAGAAATCTATTAACACCCGCTAACTCTCTTAAAAACACATTTCCTGAGGATGTGAAGATGCAGCCACACATGTGTCATGCGTTCGCTGTGTGACCCCTCCATATAATTACATGCAGGAAACATGGTGGCATAAACGATAGATTTCAACAAGGGTTAAAAATACATCCATGATATGTTTGGGAGAATGGATGCTGTAAAGAGATGTTGGTTTGTTGGTCGTTAGATGGCCTCACATCCTGGCCACGTGATGTTCAGCTGGTTTCATCTTTTAACACTGCAGCCAACAGACCGTGTTGACTGAATGACTAAATGGTTTTGAAAGAGAGTGCTTAATGATATGCAAAACAAACCTTGCTTTAGGTGGTGAGAGTCTGGCTTTTTCAAGGGGACAGTGTATATTTTCACTTGTCCACTAGATGGAGCAGCCGACAAACACATCACAATCATTCCTCATAGATTTTGGTCCATATTGACATAGCATCGTGGTTGCTGCAGATTTGTCGAATCTCCCATTCCACCACATCCCAAATGAGCTCTATTGGATTGAGATCTGGTGACTGTGACGGCCATTTGAGTTTAGAAAACTCATTGTCATGTTCAAGAAACCAGTTTGAGCTTTATGACATGGCACGTTATCCTGCTGGAAGTAACCATCAGAAGATGGGGCAGCTGTGGTCATAAAGGAATGGACATCGTCAGCAACAAGGTATAGGCTGTGGAGTTTAAACAATGCTCAATTGGTATTGGGCCCCAAAGGTGCCCAAAGTGTGCAAATAAAATATCCCAGACTACCAGCACCAGCCTGAACTATTGATACAAGGCAGGATGTATCCTTGTTGTTTACATCAAGCAGAAACTGAGACTTGTCCGACCAGGCAGCTTTTTTCCAATCTTCTATTGTCCAATTTTGGTGGGTCTACGTGAATTATAGTGGTGACAGATCAAATTCTTCTGCTGCTGTAGCCCATCTGATTCAAGACCCGGCATATTGTGCGTTCAGAGATGCTCTTCTGCAGACCTCGACTAGCGTGTGGTTATTTGGGTTACTTTTGCCCTTCCATTAGCTGGAACCAGTCTGGCCATTTTCCTCTGTCCTCTGGCATCAACAAGGCATTTTCAGCCGCTCACTGATTTTCTCTTTTTCGGATCATTCTCTGTATCCCTAAAGATGGTTGTGCGTGAAAATCCCAGTAAATCCCAGTTTCTGAAATACTCAGACCACCTGTCCGGCACCAACAATCATATCACATTCAAAGTCACTTAAATCACAGTTCAACACAAGGCTAAAACTCAGGGGGAAAACATTAAGAGACCGCTTAACATTGATATATAGGCTATGCATTGTCTGAAACTACACCTGCATGTGATTTTTGGATACAACATCTGTCTGTGATGGGGGAACTGCAGGATATGGGGATATGGGGAAAAGAACCCATAATTTATGGTTATAGGCACAAATGTATCAACAGGTGGAATACAGCAATACCAACATTGCTGGTTTTAGAGTAGACCCTTTTTTTCTTTTTCTTTCTTTCTTTCTTAAATTTTTTTTGTTTGTTTTTTTTGTACAAAATATAAAATTGACCTCTTTTTAAAAGATAAATACATACACAAATAAAGTAAAAAGATGTTGGCACAACAACAACATAATGAGCCCAAATAGGGGATCCAAACTTAAATGCGAGATTAAAGGAAGAAAATTATATTACCATGCACGGGGAGAAAATAAAGATTTGAGAAAGTTATGACTAGTCAGCGCTCGCGCTGTGATAATGAGCGCTTCCATGTCATGTGGCCATGAGGCAGCTACATCCAGTACTTTCGATATGTCTCTGGGACTATAGATCGATGCATGTGTTTAAAAAAAATCAACCTTCTAAAATTAAATCTAATTACTGATGTAAATAATAGGCCTACACTCTAAAAAATAAAACACTCTATATGGCACCAAAAATGGTTCTTCGTCGTAATCATAGAGGAACCACTTTTGGTGCTATATAGCACCATATCTTAACATGTTCTGTATATAGCGGTGCTATATAGCACCATAGTTAGCGGTGCTATATAGCACCTTAGTCAAAGAACCGGTGAAGAACCTCTGAAGAACCGCTGAAGAACCACTGAAGCACCAAAATTGGTGCTATATAGCACTAAAAAAGGTTCCCCTGTGATTACGAGCCAAGAACCTTTTTTGGTGCCATATAGAACCTTTTTTTTTAGAGTGTAGGTAGGCATTTAACCTATTTATAGTAGGCTGTTTTTAAATAACAAATCAAGAAAATCAATTTTAAGTCTATAAACTTTAAAAAGTTAAACGTTCAAAAGAAAAAGTTAAATACATCTAAGACGATGACAATGATGATAAAATTGTCTATGTCATTTTTAGCCTACGACCGCTTTGGGAAATATCTTATTAACATGTTATGCGAGTTCAAATATTATGCTTAGCCTATGCTTAGGAACAGCAACAGACGATTTAGATTCTAGATAGGCTTAGGCCTATGTCACAATTTTGAGTCTCGATATTTGTTAAATCTGTTGTTTCCAACACGGATGGACTGGACATTAATAAACGTAATCAGTTTTTTTCTCATTATCTCGATAGAAAACAATCTATCACCGCAACAGAACTGAACCTGCATTCATGCTGCTTCCAAAAAAACTACATCACAAGACAACAATAAATCCACTTTTATAATCTTAAATGCTCTGGAATAGCCTACATTTAGGCTATTTTCTACATTTAGGTTTTCTTCTTCTTCTTCTTCTTCTTCTTCTTCTTGTTTTTTCATGTTTATGTTGAAAAGGGTTTTGGTGTCAGTGACTATTATTATTAATTAATAATATTTAAGAAGCAAGTAGCCTAATTTAAATGCAACATTAGCTATTAGGCTATTTTATTCATTTTAAGATCGATGAGGATTTTATGCAAGAGTTTACTATTTTAAATTGTCTGTCATTATTATTAGCCTAAATTATTTATTGTAATATGTATGCTTATAATGTCATATGTATTGCTTCCGTTTATGTAGGCTATTTTATATGTAGTTATTTGTAGTTGTTTCGTTTAATTACCTCTATTAAATGACCACTATTCATTTAATTACCTCAAATAACATCCGTTTTATTTACTGATGTAAATAAATTAACATTTATTTAACCTCTAAAATAATGAACATTTTAAACTATTATTTATTTAATTGTTAACCTTTCATTAGGCCTATCTCATTTATAAAATATGATTAAAGGCCTTAGGAATTAGAACTGAAGTTGAAGTTTAATTTAGTGCTATAGCAGATCTGATTCGACAGGCATCGGCTGTCTACATCTTGCATGAATTTCGAACAGAAAGTATCAAATGTGATTGGGTGTTGAATGTCTCCTCCGCTTTCATAAGTCAACACCCACCTTTACTCACTGTGACCAGTCACGCTTTGACAATTCCACACCAGACGATCCCATTGGTTCAGTCATGTAGGTGGAGACTTGGCTTTGCGATTTCCATTGGGCTACGCCATCCAATGGCAGACTAAGCCACGCCCTCTTTGATTATTATTAAAATGCATGGGTATTTATACAGAATATTCATGATGAAACAAATCTGATTGGTCCAGATTCACTCTTCTCTAACCAATAGAGAAGCGGCATCGTTGTCGCGCTGTCACGCAGACAGAAATGACCCAACAAATGCTATAGAAAAACATATTTATTTGCTTTTAGTCACACGTTCGTTCGTAATTATTTCCCAACATCATGGTTTAAAGATATTAAACAAATAACGCAGGAGATACACACAATTTTACTAGAAAATAAATCCAATAAAATATATTTTGCTTTTGTGTGTAAAATATTACTTAGTTATTTGTATTATGTGCATTGTATTACATTTCATAATATTGCCTCATTTAAACAAAATACATTTAAAACAGCAAGCCTAATGTAACAGAACTTTGTGAATTATATTTTTTGACAAAAGGTTGTAAAGCAGCCATGACTTATAAAAACACCAATGACAAAATTGACACAACTAAAACAAGTTTAGACAATCAAGTTATGATCTGTAATTATATCACAGGTTATGCTAAAACAAAATATGACTGCACCTCCTCTAAACAGAACAGCGCTATATCAATATTTGCATTAAAAACTATAAAGCAGCTTTGGAAATAGACGTGTATTTGTGTATTGACAGTTAGCAAAATGCCTCTGCATTTCATATTTAAAAAAACAGAAATTATCCAATTTTGACAAAAAATATAAATATTTCAGTACTAAACATGAGATGCAACTGATTGCACCACTTCAATAATTAAATTACAAATCATTAAAAATGAAAATATAAAATAGAACAGAAATTCCCTTTCAATAATTTAAAGATTCCTTCAAGATATTTTATTTTAGAATTGACCACTTGATCTGCTCCTTTGCTGACTGTAACACCTGAAAAATCAAACAGAATTTCAGTGAACAAGGCGGATTTGAATGACACAACACACCTCAAAAAGAAGCATTACTCCACATATGCAATTCAATGTGTTCTGCGGCATGACATTCATTCGAGTTGTTAATATGATTTTTTTTCACATTCCTTCCATAAAATGCGAGTAATAATATAAACTAAATCAATGCAATATAGTTGTAAAACACCATTTTAAATGCCTCTAATTTTATATGCTTAATGAACAACAACTTTATATTACGGCCACAAGGGGGCATCTGAAGACCACATTGGACTTAGATGTTTCTTTACAGATGTCTCTTTCATAATTAAACTTCAATTTAGATTAGTGTCATTCACATATCTATGAAACTACGCCTCTGTTGTCACTCTAACAAAATAATATAAAGATTTATCTAAAAGATCAAAAGGTTTAATACAATTTTAAGAGCTCCAATACTTCAGCATGCGCATTTGTGTTTGAGTGTTCATGCACTTACATTAGAGGTGAGAGCCAGTTTCTCAGTGATGTGCTGTCAAGGTTAGAGTTAGTGGCAAAGATTAGAGAGAGACAAGTGATGATGTTAATGACAGTGCAGGCGTTAATGAGTTAGACAGAAAGCGAAACATTCATATATGTGTGTGTGTGTGTGTGTGTGTGTGTGTGTGTGTGTGTGTGTGTGTGTGTGTGTGTGTGTGTGTGTGTGTGTGTGTGTGTGCGTGTGTGTGTGCGTGTGTGTGTACCTGTGCCACGCTCTGTTCTGATAATGGGTTGTCATCTGCCTGCAAAGTAACCAAAATCAGGGAAAATTACATTTTGTGCGAGATGTTTCAAACTGAGGTTACTCTATACCAAAGTGAAGGTTAAGATCAACAGCACACCACAACTCATCTGCCACTACTGTTAAACACCACAAAAATAGTGTGCCAAAGCTATAGTAAAGATACAAAGAGAACATTTGTGCTCCAAAAACCTCTGTAAATATCGATGGTTGATGATAATGCCAGCTCGCCCAGTTAACAGAAGTGTTAGTTCGCCTTTAGAGGTTCATCTGACAGCCTTGATAATGGACATTAACCATTTTCTTTTGTCAGTTAAGCACTGTTTTATTTATTTATTTATAGAAATATAAATCTAAAGTTAGCATGCATTTGATTGCATTTGTCATCAGTGAGTTTAAATCAGTGAGTTATTTTAGCCATCAATCACTTTCTAGATATTATCACCACCCACTGGTCGACCACTATACTAGTGGTACTAAAATTCACTAAAATATTTAAAGATCACAAAAAAGTCCCTGCTAGAATGTATTCAAAGACAATAGACTGCAATTTATTACAAATAAAAAAATAAAATAAATGGCACTGTATGCACTATGTAACATTTTTTTCCAGTAAAATATCCACAAACTACTAGGCCACTGTTATATATTTTGTTCAGTTGAGTACTTACGATATCCCAAATGTTTCCAACTATTTGTAAGTCGTGAGAAAATGCTATTTAACCAAGGAATCAGGACGTGTGAGGGAGTCGCCTGTGAATGGTGTCATATCTGCGTTACCCTCGGTTTTATTTTGCAGAAATGCTTTACCCTCACTGCAGTGTGCAACAAGTGTCATAGCAGCCGCAGAGCGAACACACAAAGTAACGTCATAACATCCTTTTCAACACACTTAAAAGGTATCTAATATGATCAGAGCTGCGTTACCTCATACTCATGACCAGAAAAGTGGAAGTGGCGCCGGCGACTGTGACATAATAAAAGTCCCGCTGATCGCGAGGCGTGTGTTGCGCTCTTCTTATTAACAATCGCTCCTGCGGCCTTGCTCAGCTCCCACAACACTCTGTCCTGCTTCTGCTTCATACTACAGTAATGTTAATAATAACATCCATGAACATGATTTCTGCCCGAGTCCTATCCCGATTCTTTTCCACCGGCTGTGAGGGGAAGACCACATGTCCCAAGATTCTGCGCTCAAACTTGGCGTCATCAAGCTATACGCCTTTGTTTTGAACCGGCCACCTCTAGGGGACAGAAAAGTTACATAGTGCACCTATAAATCTTATTTCAACTTAGTCATTTAATTTATGGGTGGATCTTAGTGTGGCAATATCTTCCCCCCGATGACGTCCCTGCACTGGAGTAAGAAAAAATATTATATATAAATCCATGTTGGTTGACAACTGTACTGGAGTAGGACCTAAAATCACTAAAATTGAGTCTAAAAAAATCTAAAAGATCACAAAATAAAATGTGCCATATAACTGTTAAAATGTCTTCACAGATAATACATTGCAATTTTGCTACTAATAAAAATGAATACATTATATTTAATTTATTTTGTCTTTAGATTTATTTACAAAACACATTAGTCAGAGACTAGATCTTTAGATTAGACCTTAATTTAACTGTATTATGTATTTCTATTTTTAAATATTATTTGAAGTGGGACAGTGTCTTCCCCCTTGTACTGGAGTAAAAAAAGCCAACTCATAAAAGCATAAATCAGAATTGTCGACTTCTGAAATCATGCCCGGCCATTGACTGAGCGAGTTTATGATGTGACTCAGTCTCCCACTCCGCAGCAAAAGGTTTATGGTCAGATGTCAGCGGGATGTTTTCTTAATATTGATCGGCTACCTCGGTTACAGCTGTTCCTCTTGTGAGCCTTCAACACACGCTTGTGCATGCCATGCAGTTACCTGCCCACTCTCTTACCCTCATCCCTCTCTCTCTCTCTCTCTCTCTCTCTCTCTCTCTCTCGTCCCTCTCCGGCTCTAAAGCGGAGGGAGAGAGGAAGGGGGGCTGAAGGAGAGCTACAGGAGTAGCTGCCGGCTCTCTCTTTGGCCCTCCACGTTACCAGTGATGTAATCAAAAAGGACGAAGGCATACGCTTGCTCCGACAAACACTGACAGGGCAAGAGAGGGGACATTTAGTCTGCGTGCATTTATTTATGCAAAAGGGGCACATTAGTTATAGAATAATGGAATGGAGCCTTCTGTTTATGTCTCTTTCACATTCTACCCATTCAAAAAAAGAACATAAACTGGTCAAAAAGAAAAGGGAAATTCCTGTCAAGCTGAAATGATGTGTCAAGGTAATTATAAAGACAGGAATCAGTGATTCTGGGTATATAAAAAAGGCGAGCTAGAAACTGTGCTGACTTGCAGTATACTATTGATATATCTGACGGATGTCTGAGCTCTTGGAGCATTGTGAAGCACAACTCATAGATACAGAAAATGAGCATTGACAGTTCATTACACAATTATATATCAATCTTTGATACAGTCTTACCCTGTAGTTGACCTTCTCAATGACCTGTTGGGGGTCACTCTCCAGGATCACCCTGTAAACAAGTTGAATAGCATTATCTTATAGCATTGAGAATTAATCAATTGAGAATAAATTTAATCTAAAAGTTTTTTAAAATCACAAAATAAAATGTGCCTGCTCTTGGAGGAATGTCCTTTTACCAGTTACTGGTATATTTACTCTAAATAAATCAAATTAAATGTTTAAATTTAAAAGTAAATTGATTTAAGATGAGGCCTTTATCAGTCTCACTGCTGTACACATTATCTGTTTTATGTTCATTTAAAGGGGTCATGACATGAGAAATCAAATTTGCCTTGATATTTGTCATATAAGAGGTCTTTGTACCATTAAAACATCCTGCAAGTTTCAGAGTTTAAAACATCCTCCTCATTATTAACAAAACATTGATCTCCAAAAATGACTTTTTTGTTTTGCATTTGCCTCCAGAGCAAGACATCAATTAATAGCCATAGCCCCGCCTACTGGTACTCAGTCGCATAATGGCTGCACTTGCCTACACCAGGGACCGGTTACATACATATAGCCATTATGTTAAGACTGTGTTTTAAGAACTAGTCTGACCACCTAGCAGTTAGCCAATGAGCAAGCAGTCTAACCTTTTGGTATCAAATTAGACCAATCAACCTTTAAGTAAATTACTTTTTATAAACAAAGGTTATAAACATTCTTAAAGAAAAACATGATGACTAACTTGTATGACTAGTCTTGGCACTTTATGCAACGAGCCCCAGATGTAAGCGTCATGTCAAAAGCAAGTCTGTCTACACTAAATACGTGTTCAGTTTCTGACATCACACACTTGAGTCTGCTGACAACAGGACAAATGGAAGAGTGAAAGAATATTCACTTTTAAACAGCTAATTTGCGTCTCTGTACAGACTTCAAAGGATCCCTGCGTCGGAAACAGGTGAATAGTTTATTTCAATGTCGTCCCGTGTTGGAGGATTATACTGTATGTTTGTTCAGAGCATTTGACTGCAAATTGTTTTGTAAACCAGCATTCGCAAAGAACCTTTTTTTGAAAGATGGAGCAGCCAAACTGTATTGGATCTGACAGAAGCTGGATAATATATGGATAATGTTTTCAAATCACTTACTCTAGTGCAATAGTGGATGGGCGTTGATACCGTTTCCTATGCAATGACATTAGCCAATCATAACAGTGGCCATTTACTGACAAACCTTAAAGGAGCCACCCCTTAAAAACAGATCACTTCAGACAGAGGATCAGAATGAAGGTTGAAAATAATAATATTTACGCATTATATATATAGCAAAACAAATTATTAACATTATAAGGGAACCTCAAGGAACATAAAACCAATGTCATGACCTCTTTAACTGTATTGCGTCATTGTATTATTGTTGTATGCCTACAATAACATTTTTTTTATCGGTTTTAGGTATATAGATATACAAACATAGTTAAATAGATAATTTTTTATTTATTTACTTAAATGTAATATATTGTTATGAGGTGCCTGAACTGGCCAATTGCAGCCATCACCTTTACTGGCTACACTTTACAATTACAACACAGATCCATATTACAATTTGTGCAATTAAGAAAATCACATACACACTACCATTCAAAAGTTGGGGTCAGTAAAAAAATTTTCAATAATTTTATTCAGCATAGACCAATTCAATTGATCAAAACTGACAGTTCTTTTGAACTTTCTATTCATCAATAAATCCTTTTTAAAAATATACCACGATTTTCAAAAACAGTACAGCTGTTTTCATCATTAATAATAATAATAAGAAGAAATGTTTCTTGAGCATCAAATCATCATATTAGAATGATTTCTGAAGGGTCATGTGACACTGAAGACTGGAGTAATGATGCTGAAAATTCAGCTTTGATCACAGGAA
Organism: Romanogobio albipinnatus; assembly: GCA_023566225.1. Taxonomy (NCBI): domain Eukaryota; kingdom Metazoa; phylum Chordata; class Actinopteri; order Cypriniformes; family Gobionidae; genus Romanogobio; species Romanogobio albipinnatus. The sequence continues at coordinate 56,435,783 of CM042240.1, forward strand.
TAAATTACATTCAAAATCAAATGATCGAATAAATGCAGCCTTGATGCGCATAAGACATTTCTAAAACATAAATCTTACTGATCCCAAACTTTTTATGTTCTCGACTAACTGAATGTGCAGATTTTAGAAGAAGAGAACAATTTATTATCTAATATTTACCCTCCATCGATGATTTCATCCACCACTAGGAACACTCCATCCATATTATCCAGCAGAGTTCTTTTCTCCACATTCTTCCTGTTGGAAAAGAACCAGGCACCTGAGCACACAAGTCTTCTACTGTGACATCCTTGACATCTTGAGCTGCACAGTTTCTATGGTTACCACAGAAAGGCTTGCATGCAAGAATTCTGTGAATTCTGACATAAATTAGCCTAAAGGGCAGCTGGAACGTCACATGGTATCAATGGAACTGTTCTTAAAGATCAAAACATGCACTGGCCTCAGTGTTGTCCTAATATTACATGGCCTCAGATTTCATAAATTACTGTTCAAAAGTTTGGTGTTGGTAATATTTATTCATGCGTTTTAAAGAAGTCTCCAAGCCTCCATTTATTTAATCAAATATTATTACAATTTAAAATAACAGTTTTCTGTTTTATATGCATGTAAAAAATAAGAATAATAATTTGATTAATTCATATAACTTTATTCTATAAAACCTATTTAGTTAATTCATTTTTAGTACATTTAAATAATTTGTTATCTTTAACCTCCAAAATGTCAGGTGGTGCAACTGTCCAAACAAATAAACAGACTACTATATAACATGATGTCATCTTAATAACAACAAAATTCAAAACTTAATACTATGGCATCATTTTAGCTGTTGAGCTAAGCATAAAGCTGTAGCATAAAGCTGTTGAGATAACTGAAAAACTTTTGTACAGCAATTTGTATATTCTCAAATGTCAGGGTGGCACAACTGCAAACATGGCTCTTTTATTATGAATTGACAAGGTAATAACAGTAATCATGATAATGCATCATCCAGAAGACCCAAACTGATCCTTATGGCAGAGGGAAAAGGTTTGTAGATCTCTCTCAAATACTGGTAAAAACTGCTAAATTCAAAGTATGGTTAGGTTGGTTCACTTTCCATGTCAGGTGGTACAACTATAGTATATACATACAACTATTTGGTTGTACCGCCTGACATAAAAACAGTCAAAAAATTATTTAAACACTTTGAAATGTTTTTAACAACTAAAATGTGTTTTTTAAAAAATGCATTACATCAAAAGAGCATGAACTCACCTCAACATCAGACTGAGAGACTCAAACAAGCAGTTCAGCACTGCCATTAACATGAGCTGAGGATTAGACAAATACAGGAAGACAGATAGACAGAAAAGGAAATGGGATGAAACACTGCTGATTTTTTGTTAAATCTGTATCCTCTCAGAGTCACAAAATGACAGCGATGTCAAATATTGTCTAAAAATGGCCAGCTCTATAATGGTCAGAAAGAATTTGGGCAACATTTGGATGTACAACAGGACTTACCTCATTCTCCTGAGCGCTGCCAACTACATAGAAGAACAAGTCTATGCTGCTCTTGTAGACTATCGTCATCCCTTCTACGAAGGCAATCTCATCTGTGGACACACATGAGCATTTGTATGTGTATATTCATGTGTATAAACATCAGAGATCCTCAAACTATCTCATCAAGTTCAGGCAAGTCTTTTTCAAGCCAACAACAAAGTTAGTCTTGATTAACCTTATATTTATTGTTTGTTCTGTTATGGGCGACATGATGCATACTCAGCTAACATCAATCCTTTTTCCAAAACGTGTTTTCGTCTTACCCTGATTCACTATGGTATACCTTTTATAAGTGTTTATATTTTCGACCTTACAGGATGGTGTTCGTGGGAAATTGCGTACATATATCACTCATCCGTGTGTCTCATCATATCTGTGAATAGAGAAAAGTTGCTCTGGCTACTTTGATGCACGTATGATATGGTGCGGGAGCGGCATAGGTTAGTTGTCACAAATAGTGAGAAGGTAAATGGAGCAGGTACATCTCAAACCTCCAGGAAAATAAACAACAGCGAACAGAGGGGAGTCTGCTGGTAAAATAAAAATGTGACAGAGCACGTAATAAAACCAGAATCAACATTGGCTTTTCGGAGATGGCGAGAACCGAGGGATTTGAAATGTTGTAAAAGCGACGCGAGTCAGGTATTTTATTGAACAGATAGATTTCCATATGTAGCTCTCTAACAGAGTTCATTATAAACAGGGGTGCACAGTTAGTTTTTCAGTCTGGTTTTCACGAGAGCTGGAAGGGCAGCGTAAATCCCCCATTGAGAACAGAGCATGCATCAATGACAACAGAATGACACTGATTAAGTTAAACACAGTTTAAGGAGGAGCTGGGGTGGAGGTAGGTTGCAAAGCAGCGTGCAGTGGAAGCAGCCAAGCATGCAGACTGAACTTAAGCTGCGCTTAAGTAAGGTGCCCTGTTTGAGAGTTGCCAATTGAGTGCATAGGAAAAAATATTTTACATTTAAACATTTTTATTTTAAACTTAACCTTCCTCTGATTATAATCCCCTCAGTTATAAAGGCAGAAATGTCAACACAACCATGGAAAACACTCAAATAATCTAAACAAGTCTAAAATTTCAAATTTCAATTATCTCTTAAGATGCACTGCCTCCGTTATTTCTTTGTAATGCTTTGTCATAAGGCACTGATGCAGAGTAATGTCTCCATGTAGTTTCAAAGGCTGAATCCGAATCGCCCCCTATACCCTACATAGGGCACTATTTGAGGGGACAGCCATTTGTAGTAGTGTCCAAAATGACAGTGGACGTTATTGAGTGCACTCATTCTATCCCACTTTGCACCGCAAATATACGAGTGTACAGCTGATGTAATTCTGTCTGAATTCGCTCACTCGTTTTCATTCACTCCTTCAAAAAACTGCCATACTGATGAGCTGAGCTGACTTGTTTTCACTCCAAGCCGGTTCTGTTTACCGAAGAATGAATCTAAAGAGACAACGATATGGCGCAACCAGAAATGATACAGTTACCTGATTGGCTGCAACCTCTGGTATCTTCCGACGAAGACATTTTTTAAAAATGTTTTATCAAACGCATTTTTATTGATATCGATTACGTGTCTATCGCGATACATTTCGTTTTCGTTTTATCGCCCAGCCCTACTGCCTTCCGTATTCATCTTACGGAAAAAGCGTAACTTGCGCGATGTAGGACATAGCTTAAGCGTTTTGAACTGCGAGAGGTGTTACACTTTCTGCTAGGTGGATAACAGAAAGCGGTCTGGCTTTATAAAGTTTTAAATATGGATATTTTTCTTACACAAACACATCGCTATACAGGTGTATACAATAACTCAGATTGTATTTGTCTGAAAGAAGAATGTCATATACACCTAGGATGGCTTGAGGGGGAGTAAATCATGGGCTCATTTTCATTTTTGGGTGAACTATACCTTTAAAGACCAGTTAACTTTTGTTAACATTATTGGAAGGGCGTTTTGTTGTTAACTTTGACAAAAACCTTGCCAGAATGTTAGCTAAAGTCCTGTGAACATTCCCTGTTAGCTGGGTTGAATAAGAAACTACAATGCTTAAAAGCAATATACAGCACAGTAAAAAGGTCCAGTGAGTGCATTTTACATAAAATTCTAGGGATAATTCAAGATCCGTTTCAGTTTTGTCTATTTATATGTACCAGGAAATGTGAGCCCAGATAAGTGTTTTACTTTGAGATGCTGTGCTAAAAGGCCGGGGTGTCTGATTACTGAAAGTTTCATGTGAAGCAAAACATTTGGAGGCCAGAATCTATTTCTGCCCCTTTTCAGTCAAGAATGACTCAAACAAATCAGACAGTTTCACCTTTCATCCGGTTCACCTTTAAGAGAAAAATACAGGTGGGTATTTTGACCAAGCTAAAACAGTTAACACCTACACGAGTGAAAGGATCAGGGTGGTTTTGTTATCCTGGTATATACTCCTTCACCCCACAGGGCAAGTAACAGAAACATTTGATTTCTAGAACAGGTTCTCCACCCAGTTTTCCAGTAATCTGACCTACAAGCCCCAGAGGAACCTCCCAAACTCAATTTCTAACGACTAAGAACCACTGTAAACTAGTCTGAAAGTTGATCTGGGACTAATCTGGGCCACTTCTTATTTTAATTATAGAGTGGATCTGGTCCTAATCGACAGAATAAAGTCTCTAAACTCCCCTGAATTTAGTAGGAACTACCGATCGAAGAGTTTGAGTTGGAACATAAAGCAGCCCATCAGGTCTACTCACTAGCAATACATTTGGCAGTATCCCAGCTAACAGGGAAAGTACTCAGAACTTGAGCTAATGTTCTGACAAGGTTCTCTCAAAGTTATGAACAAGCATTCTTCCAAAGAGCATTAATGGAATATTCATTCAAAGTTATCTGGCCTTTGATAATGTTCTTAAAACTTACTGTCAGCTTTATGTGTTTTGTCGAAGACATTCTTTTCAAAGTTCTTCTGCTCTTTCATGGAAGGGTAGAGCTCTGGATCATAGTACTGTAATTGCACATGAGTACAAATATAATTGCACAGTAGTTAATCATGATAACGTATGTGTAAATAGCGATAATTTCCATCTTCTGTAAAAAGAAAGAATATGAGAAGGGGAGAGGGGTCTAAGCACCTTCGAAAGCAGTCGGTTTCCATCGTTGTCTACGATGAAGACGGCCTTCACTGTGTACAGCGAGGGTTCCTGCATGGTTGAAAATGAATCAACATTATTTTCAAGCATTCAACATTACGGAGACTTTTTTGTATCTATGATGTCATAAATACACCTTAAAATGCTATTGCCTACAGACAGGAAAAAAGACTGTAGAGGATGTTTGTTGGCTTTCACTCGACTGTGTCCGGCCGGGCCAAAGTTCTGTCATGCACTGACTACCACTGATTCAAAGTCTGAGTGTATCACAGAACTTGAGCCAGGCGAACAGAAGGAGAAAACTATCCTTCGGTCACCTTTTCAGATCATCTGGTTGGAAATACAAGAGAATCCGGTCTCGGTAAAGACCTTCAGGTCACAACAATGAAATTTCGCCCTTTGTAAATTGTAATATCTATTTCACATACATATATTCTGTCCAATAAAACAATAAACTATATGCAGCATGTATCCATTCCACCCAAGAAAGGGTTCCTTGTGTGTTCCTTGTTAAGTAAACAATGACCTTAACACTGCAAAGCCTTGTATTTTTACAATGATAACTGTAAATCTATCAACCCTGTTACATTACCCTTTTAAAGGAACTATAATATTCCAATATGTAAAATGTCAAAAGTTATCCTTCGACTACTAGTATATTTTTTAAATCTTAAAGGCCTACTGTGGGCTACTTTAAATATCACCTTTTCCGACATATAAGGCCTTTATTTCATAGAATAACGCCGTCAAAGAGGTGCTGCCATTTTTTCTACAGCTACAGTATTAATCATTTGCAGTTAGAATTTATGTTGTCTATATAGGTCAACTCATAAGAGTATTAAAAAGTCCATGGCAAGCAATAACCCTGATCTCCTCCAAGTATCCACCTGTGGAATCAATCACGCGCACAACAGGCAGCGCGCGCTCCGCTCCGGCAGAGACGCATCGAGTACGTGGCATCCACGTCCCACTTTGAAAAGCCACATCTTCCACGACTAGACCAAAAAAAAAAAAAAAAACTTTCAGAACAAACTGAACATAAACTAACCCGTAGTGCGCAAGAAGTGGACGCACTAGGCTATATATTCGCATTGTGCGCTACAATGATACCGTTCATAATTAAAATAATAATAATAATGTTAGGGTTTGCTGCCATACATTTTCGTTCGCTTGTAAACAGAAACCGTATCGGTTTCTGCCAACGATTTCGCTATTGCGGGGAATAAAATACATGCACGAGCATTTATATTTCAAGACGAAACCACGTTTTCAGTAGTTCACAACTGTTCAGTTTCTTAAATATTGTTCCAACTTAGCACGCCAAGCCTTAGAATAATATAAAGATAAAATAGTTGCTGTCGAAAACATAGATTTCCGAAGGATTCCAAGAGAAAAGCAGCGCACAAGCTACTCCAACGTTTACAATGAATAAAATAAATAAAAACTGCGATTAAATGGCAAACACATCTTACCAGAGCCGCGGAGTCCATGGTGGTAGCACAGTGTTGACGTGGACAGCTTTGAGCTGTCATTACAGTAGCGCTCCTAAACCCTCTGACTCACAGGGGGCGTGTCTGCAACTACAGTCCTCAAGCCGCCATGTTGGCTCAAACCTACAATAGCGTTCTGCTTAGCCAGCGAAGCCATGCAGGAGCCACAATGGCGGCTTTCACCATAAGCTCTTGGGAAGTCTTGGAAACGAAATTAATATTTTTGGCGTCATGTCATTTTGCCAGTGGGTACCGTTTTGCATGGAAAGTTTCACGCGACTTCCACATCCAACAGGACATGCAGTGAATAGATAATGAACAACTGCTGTAAACCAATGAATGTAACGTCACTACTTACTAGCGCGACAGGGGGCAGCAAAGCTGAACGCTTCAGGGAACGAGGATGCTTGCTTACACAGCTTATTGTAAATACATTCATTAAAATGTCATATATTGATGACAACAATAACAATCTACATTTCACCACTTTAAATGTTATACGGAATAAACGTGTTTTGTATTCCTCTGATATCGTATAATGTAGGCTACTGCATAGTGTGCCATCATACGGTATATTTCATTACAAGTGTAGGCTAGGTAGGCTCATAAAATAGTTCTGAGCAGCTATTGTTAGCATTTTGTCAGTTATCATGTGACACTTGGTTCATTGTCCTAGGATAAACAAAGAAAGAAAGCTCTGGAAAACACATCTGATGTGTTATTGGAAAAATCAGTTCTAATCACTGAAAAAACGGGGCGAGCACGCGCGGGTTTTACCGAAAGAAAACCGAAAGGCTCATCGCGTCATGCAGGGAGGAGATCATTACTTTCCGCCACTTGCTCCTGCCCCATAAATACACTCGCACACTATTATAGAGCAAGTGAAGTTGTGATTCAGATCATCCAGGAGGAGCATCCCACGCCTTTCTAAAGTGACTACCAGAACTCTATGTCCGTAGACAAGGTAATGTTTGGACCTCATCTTATCCATAAATCTAAACAGCAGACATTGCGAGCATAGTGCGACATGTTATGGCTCTAATAGTACTCTATATATCCTTCATTTGAAAATATGAATCACTTAAAAATGTTCGAGAAAACTCAGATTTAGCCTCTAACAGCGTAAAGATATTCCTATTGTGCCGCGCGCTTACTGTAAATGTGCATGTTTGCTTTGCCTTTAATCCTGATAGTGTCACCTGTTATGAACATTATGATAATGTAGCTACTGTAATGTTAATATTGTAATACATATTTTATTTTATAATTTGAACACGTTTATTTCAGGAGAAGCGTTTTGATTACCTCATAGGCTAGCTGACTCAAGTCGCCTGTTGCCCAGTTGTGAAAAAATCATTAAGAAGTGGGTCAACTGGAGTGCATCACGCGTTTATGACTGCTGTTTATGATTACAGCGTTCTTCAGTGTTGTTGACTCCTCCAGTCAATATTCTCGAAGCTTCGCGCGTCCACCGTAAATTGTTCATTCAAAACAGCCTCGCGTGCCTCATCATTTTTAAACCCATTAGATATTAGATATTAAATGCACTTTTTCATTAAAGATTCAATAAGTTGCATCCTTCCTCTAGATCAGGGGTCAAACTGGTGCCTGAGGACCCCCAGGGGTCCTCCAGAAGGTTCTAAGGGGTCCCCAGAAAATGTAAGAGAATAAAAAGACAAAGCAAAAATGGATAAAGTCTACCAAACATTCTAACTGTTTCATTTCTAAATGTTTTTCTCCTTTCTTGCAGTATACATTATTTTCCAGAATTGTATGTTTGCTTTGAGTTTTTCTCACTATAGTCCCCTTCATCTTGCTCACTGGGGTTGTAAGGCAGAATTCTTAACACAGTGCTGCTTACATACATTTATTGCTTATACAAATCATTTTTAATTGAAAATGTTCTTCTTCAGGTTTATACATCCAACATTAAGTATAGCCAATCAGAGGCAACTTAAAAATAGGCTAGGTGTAATGAGGACTCTGCCTTTTACAGTAGCCTAACCATGATTTTTCTCATAAGCATTTATGACTTAATAATTTCCATTTCCAACAAACTATTCTTAGTCTTTTACATCTCTCATATGTAAAGCATGCCTCTCACTTTTTGAAGCTATATTAAAAACATTATAGTGATATTTAAAGTATATTTTATATTGAATACGTTAAAAAAATGACCAAACACCAAAGAAGAGTTAATCTAAGCAACAACACATTTGCATTATACATTGACTAATGTGTATCTTAAATTCTGATATCATGCTATATCATTCTTCTCCTCTGTTTCAGGATTTTGTGAAAGATTCTTTGTGAAAGGTTTGGACCATGCCGGACCTGAAGAAGTATTTCACAGAGGGCCTGATTCAAGTGGCCATTCTTCTCAGTCTGTCCGGGATGCGTGTGGGCGTGGATCCCTACCTGCCCCCTTTTAGCGAAATCATTCAGGGCCCAAGTTTAGCTCTAACTCAGACTCAATTCCACAATCTCCGAAACATCCTGGATGGACATAACCTGCACCCAAAAAGCGTAGACTTAGATGGGTTCTTCACAGCCCGCAGGCTTCTGAGTTGGGTACGTTCCCTAGACCGCCTGCAGGTGCCAGCGGCGGAGTTGGAAGCCTGGTTGGTCCACAGGGAGCCTGACAATGGAGTCTCCATTCCAGGTCAAGTAGGTCTTCTTGAGGAAGCTGGAGGACTTGAAGATGTGGAGGAACCCTCAGAGCTAAGCATGAGGTTGGGAAATGGAGGAGAACTGGGTTATGATGTAGTTGAGGATCAAACCCTTGGACCTTTGGGGCACATGTCAAGAAACCTGAACCATCCAGATGAAGATGATCTCATTAAAGAGGTAAGCAGGGAAGTCCGTGAAAGCTTCAAAAAAGGCTTTCCTGTTTCTGCCAATGACCTGCTTTGCGGTTTGTTGCATAATATAAATGAGTAAATATTCGAAGAATGGACATTGGTGCTAGCAACACCCTTAATTAGTGGTAACTTTTTTAGTCTTTTTTTTTATTTATTAAAAGCCTACTTTTAAGGATGCATTAAAAAGTGACTCAATTATTTTTGATTAAATAAATGCAGCCTTTTATACCATTATTATACCATTTGCAGTGTATTTGTCTTCTACAGAGCGAACAAGGAGAAAAAACTTTTGTAACAATTTTGTTAAAAAATTGTTAAATCTGAGGTTTTATTTCCTCATGGCTCTTGGTTTCCATGCTCTTGCCCTTATAAAATAAGGAAGTGTTTTACCTGTGAATCTTATTAGGTTTTCAGCTGATGCATTATACTTGGCAGCGAGTTGCAAAATGATATGAAAAAAGTTAACGCTATACATCACGGTATGCATTTCATTTATTCCGATATCCATAATACACAAGTATAGCTTAACCATATTAAACAAATCTGATTTGCTAATTGCGATTCTGAAAACACACACTCAAAGAGCACTGGCTCAATACCAGAAACATCTGGTCCGGATATGCATGCACATGGATTTGTTATTGAGTTGGACAGATGCACGTGTCCCAGTCTTTGCCCTGAGGCACAGCTGAGTGTTAAACAACTTCAAACATCTTGGCTGGGTTTCCCCTCCATGTGTTACTTAAGTGTCGCATGTTGTTTTTTGTCCTACTGACCGTTAGAGTGTCAGGAGACCCAGAGTATTCTGGGTAATGGTGCTAACTTGTATACTAACATGTTACGTAAGTTTCTGTGTTGTAAACACAATTTCAACAAATCATTTTCAGACTCAAGAATAGGTAGAAAATAATAAATCTTAGATCTACACTGTAAAAAAAGTCTGTAAAAATAGGGCACAATGTACTGTATAAATATGAAGGAATTTTCCGTATTGGTTTCTCACAGGTGTTTTACCTGCATTTTGAATTACACATTGCATTCGTTTGTGTTTTAAGGGTTAACGGAAATTTCCGTAAAATTATGTACTATAAAAATTACCAGTACATTTTCCGTTTTATTTTTTTCAGTGTAGGTTCATTTTATTTGTTAAACCGATACGACTTTAAGCATATAAAATACTAAAATTAGCATAATATGAGTATTATGTAGTATAAAATGAGTATATCAAGGTTGTTGTTGTCAGTCTATTCCAAACACAATAAACATCAGTCTCACTATTTGTAATATTTTGTAGTGTTAAAGTTCCCCAATCATGCTATTTTAAATGCTAATTTTGGTCTTCCACAAAAGGTTTACATGCATTCAAGGTAAAAAAATGAAACAATAAATAACTTTTTCATTATATACACTGCGACACCTCTGTTCTCACAGTGTCTAAAATGCTTCATTAAACAAATTGGTCTCTCTAAACCCGCCTTTCCGAGAGCCTACTCTGCTCTGAGTGGTCAGATGGCCGGTCAGATTGGCCTACTGCTTACGGTGCATGTTGGACACTAAATGTCCATTACCATATCTGAGGCTTTACTGTATCAATTCGAACGCATGTCCTCATCCTTTGGAAGTGCATGCAAAGGGGATTTGCTTTTGCACTGCAGAAAATGACGACAACACAAACCAATCTCTTCCAGGCCTCCACTACAACTACAGTGTTTGAACACAAACATACATAGGTTTGCAACAGAAATGAGACTGGAATTACTGACGACTCATTTCAGGCATTTCAGAATTGTTGCTTTTGGGAGACAATAACTTTATTTGTTGTGCTCTTTGAAACTTTGCAGACTGCATGAAAATTAATATCCTAAAATAATAGGGGCACTTTAAACGGGTTTACATGACCTACAGCAGGCTGCCAGCATATGCACACAGCGCCCAGACTATTTAGTGTTACTGTACGGCTGCCTGGCTGTGCGCCCACATTATTGACATTTGTGAGAAGCATCGAGTCGCTTTTTTTGCTTTCTGTGCTCATGCATAAACTCAGTGGGACAGCAAGGGAAATTTCAACTGGATGCTTTTTACTTTCTGTTCCTTCAATGGGCTTTGAAACTGAAGATGTTGCACACAGTACAGCACTTTACCGAACTTGAATTCCCCTTGAGTAAGGACCCTGTACTTAGAAACAGCTGCTATGTGCCAAGTCCCCACATGTACAGACCAGATCAAATTTGAAAGGTTTCCATGCACATGATCCACAGGGCTATTTCTGAACCGAGAGCCAGTCTGTTTGTTACAAAAGGCTGCATATTTGGCCCTATGGCACATTTGACCCGTACTGACTGGCGGCCATGGTGTTTCTGGATCAGACTGTCGACTATTTTACCCCTAGGGATTAGTAGAAGCATGCAGTTTGGTGAAAAGTTCATCTTTTAGTTTTGTGTGAGAGATGGCAAGCACTGATGCTGATTTATTCATAGTTTTCAGTCATGTGACTGGTGTGCAGACCTGGAGGGCAAAACGTCCATAGAACCGCAGCACAGGCCTGTACATTTTCCATCTCAAAAGAAGAAAAACTAAAATATGGGAACAAAATGCAAGTTTTGGGCACTTGTGATCCATATACAGCAAATATCGTTTTGTGTACCATGTGTTTCTGTTATTTGGACTACTATTCTGCCCGGATCTTTTCCTGTTTCCTGTTTCCAGTGCCATTTTGTAGTCAGTTTGTAGTTTTCATGTTGATTAGTTCTCTGATTGTTCCCAGGGCACAAAACTGAACTTTATATTCCTATATAGAGTCCGTACCTTGCCGGAGGAATATAAGTTTCTCTGCTAGACCTGACCTAAATCACGATGGATCAAGCAAAGAAACTTCTGTTCCTCCGGCAAGGTACGGACTCTATAGAGGCATATATAGTTCAGTTTTGTGCCCTGTGAATTCAACTACTCCATTCAAATTAATACATATTTGTATGTAAAAACTTTTTTTTAAGTACAGGTCAGCAAGTAAATTAATAAATCAAAACTCTTAATATCGCTGATACCGATATATTGTGCATCCCTAATATCTGTTATATTTGCAGACTTCTATAACATTAGATCCACACAAGAGAAGTCAATGAGGAATCATTACAATTTCAAAAAATACCCCTCTCTAAATCACTGTAGTACAAACAAGGGCATCTGTACTTGACTGTGCAAGCTTGTTGTGACCCCAAATATAAACTGACCCCTGTTAGATATGCCTGGGCATGTGCTGGCTTGGTGGCCAAAGCACCATCCTGGCTTGTTTTGTAATCCGAGAAGACATGCACATTTGCTTTCGCAATGCCTGTTTACCAGCTGCTGATCAGGTGTCTGGACCCATCCCCTAAAACTGAACTCAACGGACAGTACATGAAAGACATCTTACTGCTCCACATACCTTAAGCTCAAAAGTAAACAGGCACTGTGACCTTCTCTGGCTGATATAGGTGTGGAAGTTACTGAAGTTACATGATTAAATGGCACCCTAACATTAACTATAAGGCAAGGGGGTTGTTGTTCTCCTAATACCCCAAAAAAAAAAAAAAACATTATTAGTCAGCCATGCTTGTCACAAGGACCACAGGGGTCTGTGGAAGCTAAGGGGACTTCCAGCTACAACCGCATAAGACAGCCAAGAGACCAATCGTTTTCATTAATCTCCCTCCAGAACATGGAAAGGTTAAGTCTATTTATAGCCAAGAGTTGTCTGTTGACATGTAAATTTATGGGTTCCATATAGGCCATATGGATGTTTATATATATATATATATATATATATATATATATATATATATATATATATATATATATATATATATATATATATATATATATATATATATATATATATATATATATATATATATATATATATATACAGTGAGGAAAATAAGTATTTGAACACTCTGCCATTTTGCAAGTTCTCCCATTTAGAAATCATGGAGGGGTCTGAAATTGTCATCGTAGGTGCATGTCCACTGTGAGAGACATCATCTAAAATAAAAATCCAGAAATCAAAATGTATGATTTTTTTAACTATTTATTTGTACGATACAGCTGCAAATAAGTATTTGAACACCTGAGAAAATCAATGTTAATATTTGGTACAGTAGCCTTTGTTTGCAATTACAGGGGTCAAACATTTCCTGTAGTTTTTCATCAGGTTTGCACACACTGCAGGAGGGATTTTGGCCCACTCCTCCACACAGATCTTCTCTAGATCAGTCAGGTTTCTGGCCTGTCGCTGAGAAACACGGAGAATAGACCAAAATAGAACTTTTTGGTCATAATTCCACTAAACATGTTTGGAGGAAGAAGAATGATGAGTACCATCCCAAGAACACCATCCCTACTGTGAAGCATGGGGGTGGTAGCATCATGCTTTGGGGGTGTTTTTCTGCACATGGGACAGGGCGACTGCACTGTATTAAGGAGAGGATGACCGGGGCCATGTATTGCGAGATTTTGGGGAACAACCTCCTTCCCTCAGTTAGAGCATTGAAGATGGGTCGAGGCTGGGTCTTCCAACATGACAATGACCCGAAGCACACAGCCAGGATAACCAAGGAGTGGCTCTGTAAGAAGCATATCAAGGTTCTGGCGTGGCCTAGCCAGTCTCCAGACCTAAACCCAATAGAGAATCTTTGGAGGGAGCTCAAACTCTGTGTTTCTCAGTGACAGGCCAGAAACCTGACTGATCTAGAGAAGATCTGTGTGGAGGAGTGGGCCACTCCCTCCTGCAGTGTGTGCAAACCTGGTGAAAAACTACAGGAAATGTTTGACCTCTGTAATTGCAAACAAAGTCTACTGTACCAAATATTAACTTTGATTTTCTCAGGTGTTCAAATACTTATTTGCAGCTGTATCATACAAATAAATAGTTAAAAAATCATACATTGTGATTTCTGGATTTTGTTTTAGATTATGTCTCTCACAGTGGACATGCACCTACGATGACAATTTCAGACCCCTCCATGATTTCTAAGTGGGAGAACTTGCAAGATAGCAGGGTGTTCAAATACTTATTTTCCTCACTGTATATATATATACTGTAATCAGGAAATTAAGATGGATAATTTCCTGTTTCTCGAACCTTTGCTTTGCATTTGCAGGAGGGAGATGGTATGTCTTTCTTCTGGGAAGAAGAGCCTCAGCAAAATATCCATCAGGAACAGATGGAAAATGCAAGAACACAACCTCTCAGCTTGTTTAATGAGGAAGAAGATGAATTTATGGTGGATAGCTGGAGAAATACAAACCCATTTCACAACCAGATGTTTGGAGAGGATCTACAGGTATGACTGTGAATATACTTACAATAAGGCACTAAATATGTAATATATAGGTGATGAATTTGATTTAAGATGTGGAATTTACATTTAGCTACAATATTTATATTTATAAAGTAGTGAGGTGATGATAAAGAGGTGATGTTTGATTTTAATGACCCTACAACCAAAATATGGAAAATTATTTTATATCTTTTAAATATGAGGGAAGAACAAAACACCAAACTTAAAGAGTTGGTTCACCCAAAAATGAAAATAATGTCATTTATTCCTCACCCTCATGCCGTTCCACACCCGTTCCACATCCGTTTATCTTCGTGACACATACAAGATATTTGTGTTGAAATCCGATGGCTCAGTGAGGCCTGCATAGCCAACAATGACATTTCCTCTCTCAAGATCCATTAAAGGTCCCGTTCTTCGTGTTCTTTTGAAGCTTTGATTGTGTTTACAGTGTGCAATATAACATGTGTTCATGTTTCACGTGTAAAAAAAAACCAGTATTTTTAACACAATGTACTTATCTGTATACCGCTGTTTTCACTGTCCTAAAAACAGCTGATGAGTTCCTTGTTCTATGAAGTCCCTCCTTCAGAAATACGTAACGAGTTCTGATTGTGCCAGCGGTTCCCGTGTTGGGATTTGACCGCATCTTAGCAAACGTGGCACGGTTCCTGTGTTGTGATTCGACAGCAGCTTAGCGCACGTGGAAAGGTCACGCCTCTTAACAGGAGATGTATGCGCTTAATGATCTCTACAGCGTCCCTGGGAAAGCCAAACAAAGGTGATTTGACTCCGGGATGAAAATAACAGCGTCTCGATGACAACACTTCCTCGTCGTCGTATTATTTATGCTCTAACAGCAACATTACACACTAACTAAAGTTTGAACAATGGGATCACGAAGAACGGGACCTTTAAAGTACTAAAAACTGATTTAAATCAGTTCATGTGAGTCCAGTGGTTCAATATTAATATTATAAAGCGACGAGAATGTTTTTGGTGCGGCAAAAAAACAAAACAAATAACGACTTATATAGTGATGGCCAATTTCAAAACACCGCTTCATGAAGCTTCGGAGCGTCATGAATCAGTGTGTCGAATCAGCGGCTCGGAGCGACAAAGTCACGTGATTTCAGCAGTTTGGCGGTTTGATACACGATCCGAATCATGTTTCGATCATGGTTTCCGAAGCTTCATGAAGCAGTGTTTTGAAATCGGCCATCACTATATAAGTCGTTATTTTGGGGGGTTTTGCCGCACCAAAAATACTCTCGTCACTTAATAATATTAATATTGAACCAATGTACTCACATGAACTGATTTAAATATGTTTTTAGTACATTAATGGTTCTTGAGAGAGGAAATGTCATTGCTGCCTATGCAGGCCTCACTGAGCCATCGGATTTCAACACAAATATCTTAATATGTGTCACGAAGATGAACGGAGGTCTTACGGGGGTGGAACAGGCTGAGGGTGAGGAATAAATGACATTATTTTCATTTTTGGTTGAACTAACCCTTCATGGTGACAATTATTTAGCAAACTACAGCTATAGGTTTTATTTTACTATGCACAAATTGACAAGCATAATTGACTACAATATAATCAGTTATTATTATTTTGTTGATTCTCTCCTGTTTTTGCACGTTCATCAATTCTTTGTATGACAGCCTGGCCAAAAAGTATGTCTGCAGAATTTCAAGTTTCATTGAGTTATCGCAAATAAAACCATTGACTCCAAGCACAAATATGCAATATGCTTATACAATCTTTAAGAAATTTTCAATAATAGTTGAATAAAGAGTCAATATGTCCATTTTATAGGCCAGATAACTTTTGGCCATGACTGTATTTCTTAAACAATTTTTTCTTAAATTCTATGAACAAAGTCTGTTTGATTATTTTGCAGAGAAATATGTACATTGAGCTAAAGTACTTACATTTTGTGAATAGGACACAACTGAATTAACATATTTTGTAAAAAGTAGATTTTGGCACCGAATGTTTTGCTATTCAGTGCTGCTGCTGACCTTGATGAAGACTTGCCACATTCCAAATCAGTGCAGCATGAGCGTCAAAGCATGACCTTGACAGATAACAGTGATACAAGTTTTATTAAAGAAAAGCTCACTTGCTCTTCTTTCAGTTGTCAGGTGTAAGGGACGACGCCTCTCTTTCCATTGAAGAGTGCTTGCATCTCATCGACGCCAACTTCCCTTCAGAAGAGGATCCAGAGGTAAGAATCTGATCTAGAACGCAACATTTGTTTGAGAGAGAGACAAAAAATCTTTTGAAAAGAAATGCAGGCTTTCCAAACTCATTTAAAAATCTCCTTAATGTCTTAATTTTCTCAGTTGACAGATCCTGGTTTACAGAATGTAGGAGAACATGCACCTCAGTTTCAGAGGCCACTCATCTCACCCTTGTTGCCTGAACAGGAATCCGCATTTACCTTAGAGCAACAGTGGCAAGATGTTTTGGCCATCATGGAATCACAGGTACGCAAATGCAAGTCTCAAATTATCAGTTCATCAGTGATTTAATGAACATATGTGATGCGTTCTATCATTTTGAGCCGTAGAAATGAGTAGTTTGACAAGAAATGCGATAAGCAAAAAACTGTTAATGTTCAATTATGACCTTTTTTTACGGAATTCAAACATTAAATGCCGTTTTGACGCTCTTTAGAGGTGCAGTACAATTTTTGAAAAACGCTGCTGAAAGTGTATCGGACCAAGCACCAAAAACTTGTAGCCAATCAGCAGTAGGGGACGTGTCCACCCGTGATGGGAGAGGAGAGAGATTGAGCAAGAGGCAGATTTGAAGAAAGACTTTAGAAAGAGAGATGACTGAGGACATTACTCAAAGGAATAAAAAGAAGGGCTATGATCAGGCAAGCATCCGACTGACACCTTTGACTCATGGAGTAGTGTCTCGCTGCAGCCTGCAATGGACAAAACCTACCCTTAAAGGGATAGTTCACCCAAAAATGAAAATTAGCCCATAATTTACTCACCCTCAAGTCATCCTAGGTGTATATGACATTCTTCTTTCAGACGAATAAAATCAGAGTTATATTACAAAAGTCCAGGCTAATCCAAGCATTAGAATTGGATTCATAGTTACTCTGTTTTTGAAGTCCATAAAAAGTGCATCTGTTCGTCAAATAACTGCTCCACGCAGCTCCGGGGTGATAATAAAGGCCTTCTGAAGCGAATCGATGCGTTTGTGTAAGAAAAATATACATATTTCCGACTGCCTTCCCTATTCAATATATGGAAAAATAGTTGAAAGTTCCTCTACCAAACGAAAGACTAACGCGACCAGCTAGGCTCGTCATGACGTTATGCACGCATCTTGAGTTTCACTTTCAACATTCAACACTTTTCCACAGAAGGTGATCGGCCGAAAGTTTACCTGATAAAGTTAAATATGGATATTTTTCTTACACAAACGCATCGATTCGCTTCAGAAGGCCTTTATTAACACCCCAGAGCCATGGGGAGCACGTTATTTGACAGACAGATGCATTTTTTATGGACTTCAAAAACAGATCAACTATGAATCCAATTCTAATGCTTGGATTAGCCTGAACTTCTGCAATATAACTCTGATTTCATTTGTCTGAGAGAAGAATGTCATATACACCTAGGATGACTTGAGGGGGAGTAAATCATGGGCTAATTTTCATTTTTGGGTGAACTATCAATTTGAAAACTACATTCAACAAATCAGGTTTCCCGGGCGGAACGGGTATGGGGAGTCACATGGTGACGTTTTGGATGTGGGTAGGGTTGGATGTCCACCGCAGCAGGATGTCTCCTACTTGGACACATGCACAATACAATTGCTTTTTTAGGGGCCGTCCACACGTTGCATATTTTGCATGATCAAGTTCGCTACATTTTAAATGTAGACAAACAACAAGAATACTCACAATAGAGAGCAACGCCACTGTGACACGCTTGTTTTTTCCAGGCCATTTTCTCAAAAAACAATTTAAATTATATCTTGTAAAAACATGCAGTAAAAACGGTTATCAAAAACAATCACTTTTTCATTTAAGGCTAATGTTTTTAACTCAAATTGTGTTTCTGGGTCAAAGATTCAAAATGATGGACTAGGTCAGGTGTTTTATTGACCTGGCAGTCAGAGAACCCTTTTTTATTGAGTTTGCCTTCTCTTATCTTTACAGGACATGGATATAGCCGAAACAACAGAC
This sequence comes from Romanogobio albipinnatus, assembly GCA_023566225.1. Taxonomy (NCBI): domain Eukaryota; kingdom Metazoa; phylum Chordata; class Actinopteri; order Cypriniformes; family Gobionidae; genus Romanogobio; species Romanogobio albipinnatus. Next base: position 56,454,371 of record CM042240.1, read on the forward strand.
GATTCCCCCCTCAATATAAGTGATTCAGACAGAAATACTGGATCCATGGACGACTTTATTCATCGGGATGTTAACCTTCACCGAGCCACTCTGCCAAGATCCACTGAGGCACAAAACAGCATCACCATGGAAGAATCCTGTGGAATTAACAACCACTCCATGCCAAACATCAACTTGGACACCTCTGCAAATGTAGAAGCTTTTGAAGACTCTATCATAGACCTCCTTACTGGGACTAGCCTGCCAATCCCTTTAGATCCTCTGCTGGAGGAAGCCATGCTTGATGAGATTGGACTAATGGATTTGGCCCTGGAAGAATTTGGCCAGTCACAATTTGAAGAGCAAAACCAAGCAGATTCTGACTCTGGTTTATCCCTGGACTATAGTCATAGTCCTATCTCCACAAATGGATCTGAATCTTCCAGTTCCTCATCATCTTCATGCTCATCACCACCCTCCAGCCCAACCCCTAGTTTGATGCCTGAGGAAGGTGCCGTGGGCTACACCCATATCAAGGAAGAGGATGGAGCTGTGGGTGGCTTCATTCCAGAACAAACCAAAATGTGTCAGTCAAGTTTTTTGGAAGCCAGGCAGTTCCATCGTCTTCCTTGGCTCGAGCACATCGGACACGACCATACCTACAACCAACCTCAAAGCCAGAAGAAACCTCCAAAAGACCCATTCGATGAGTCGAAAGAGAAAGTGCTGGAGCATCTGTCCAGCCGGGATGAGAAACGTGCACATTCGTTGAATATCCCGTTCTCCAACAAACACATCGTAAACTTGCCCGTTGAAGAGTTCAATCGCTTGCTAGCAAAATATCATCTCAATGAGGCTCAGCTCACGCTCATCAGAGACATTCGCCGCAGGGGTAAAAACAAAATGGCTGCTCAGAACTGTCGTCGAAGGAAGCTAGATGTCCTAGTGGGATTGGAGCGTAATGTGGATAGCCTGCGACACCTCCGGGTCAGACTGCTTAGGGAAAAGTCAGAGATCTTGTGCTCCATCAGGGAGATTAAGCAGCTTCTTAATAGCCTGTATCAAGAGGTGTATGAGAGACTAAGGGAGGAACAGGGACTGCTCTACTCTGACAACAACTTTACTTTGCAGCAAGACTGCACCAGGCCTGTAACATCACAACGCAGATCAGAATCACACTCCAGACGAAACCTCAGCAAGAGACAAAAACGCAAGAAGTGAGGAGGACTCTGCAATGAGCTGATGTTGATTAGTTCCCACATGTCCACCTGCTGGTTTTCCACAGTTCAAAGGGAATTTGCACCAAGTAGGGTATTTTTTTTACCCAAGAGATCATCCTTGAAGATGTCATGTACTGTGTAGGCACATAATACAACTTTACCGTACTTGAAGTTCCACAAAGTTTTAATGTTTATTTAAAGGGCAATGTGAGTTTCCTTTTAAATACTCTAAAAACAGATGGGCTGCAAATGTGCAGTTTGTGTTTGAGGTGGAGTCTAGCTAAAGAAAGCACTCAACGCTGTAGCCGATGTCACATGTAAAGAGGGCGTTTCTTAAAGGCACAGCAACAAATAGCACTGTTTATTTCTAAGGGCAACAAAGAGGGTCCCTCCTTTTCAGCAATTAGCAAACAACAATTAATTATCTCGCTCCGTTTAACTTGTATGTGACACAATAGGGAAGAAAAGACAATCGCAACATTCATGCTGACATTAAGAACCAAACTGGACTACAAGAACATAAAGAGTATTGGAAATTGTTCCCAAAAACCCCCTGAAAAATAATCCTATGTAAGAATGGCAAATTGTGTTTGGAATTATGCTTGGAATCCAAGTATTGAAACAAAGTTAATGCATTTTAAATATTGCTTACTGGTTTGATAAAAGTGTTGCTTTTCCATCTCGTTATCAGGGAACACCATGCAATGTACGTTTAGTTGAACTAGATTACCATTCACTATTTAACAAAGCTGTAACATTTATGGATTTTGACCCACTATGTTTTGAGTGAACTGCAATTCTGTCCTTGAGTTTGTGTGGTTTGAGATTGTATTGCTGCAACTCATTGATGAAATGTTGAAATACAGAATTGGTATTTGTAAAAATGTCTTGCAAACTTTTTATATTCAATTTATGTTAAATATTTTGCAGTGAATTTGTTCTGGGTGACAAGCTTTTTTGTTTTAATTAAAAGCCATTTATTGTCCTGAATTTTCCTTTTCTTTTCTGTAAAATATGACCGTAATATATCAAAATACCTTCAGAATTTCTTAAAATAATAATATCAAAAACAGAATTAATAAAAAAAGGTTTATTTCAAATGAACAAAAACATCTCCCCCCTTGAAAAAGTGAAAATGAAAGAAAGTAACATGCTTCAGACAGTACACTTTAAAAGAGAAAAAGACAATCAGAGGAATATAATGCAGTCACATTACTGATTGTGTACAACTAAAATTACTTCAGGCTTCTCTGGTACACAGCAAAAGAGTATGCAACTATTAATACCATAATAAGTGAAAAAAACGTATCCAGTGATCAAAGCACTATTTTAGCCAAAGCAAAAACATTTTAAAGATATTCATAACATTTTAAAATTAACATTACCAATACTAATATGTTAATGCTGGTGCAAAGGTGGTACTAAGAGACCTGATCTGTAGCATGGTAATGTTGGTGAGCTTATTAACCTTCACTACACATTTACTTTCATGATAAAATTTAAAAAGATGCATTAAAGCTGTGTAGTACATTCTAATGTGCCAAAGAAGAGGGTAAAATGGCAAAGTGTCCAACTTTTCAAAGTATTCTGAGCCTTTCAAAGGGTCTGGCACTCCTTGATCAGCTTATAAAACTTGAAAGATCAATCTGAGAAGTTGGAATCTAAGGAGCATATATTTCCTCCTCACACAGTAATGCAACTGATCAAATACACTGACAGCTAATAGTTAAAAAATAAAATTGTTTATATAAGATTATGGGAAATGCAGTTCACTAAGCTGACTAGAATTAATCATCAAAAAAACCTATTTGTGAATATATCCATACACAGCATATATCCTCAAGTGGTGAATGAATAAAAGACCAGAATACTGTATACAAGATGAATACAAATTCAAAAATACTGCTAAAACAGCAAGACAGCACTACACAGCAATGTGCTCACTAATAAGGTGACAACAGTTTTGACAAATGCATTTACACAATAGGTGACTTGAAGAGTGAGTCTCAACAAATGAGATTGAAAGGAAAAAAGGCCATACTGCCCTGCGAAGACAAACCAGAAACTACACTCTCAAAACTGAGGTTTGAGCAAAAACTATGCCTAGATTCAGAGAAAACTGTGTACACACTGATATCAAATCAATCACAATTTACTCAAACTTTTTATCCATGGTTGTTTTTTCTTCTCAGTTAGAGTGTTGTATACTTACTGCGTTTTAAATTAGGCAGCATTTTACACAGTGACATGTTCAGATTTAGACATTAAATGTCCTTCAAATCACTTGTCAGAAAAATACAGAAAGTATGAGGATGTGCACATAGGATCCATCGCATTAAGCATATACATAATCAGGCGTTCACCACCGGGAACAACAACTGAGCAACTACTGCAGCATATACACCCCATTTCCCATAACCAAACAAAAAAGAAAGAGAAAGAAGCAAAGAGGAAATACAGTAATCCTGTTTCTCATGGGGGTGAGTATTCTGTCACTTTTGCCCACAAAAGATGACTTCACATCTGCAGATTATGCTCTGATTATAGTTTGAGTCCAATTTTATGGCATTGAGTGTAAGAGTTTGTCGTCTCAATTTCCCCCCTTCTAAACTTCCCATGTCCCCTTCCCCACCAAGTCCACCCAAACTAGTCTAACAGCACCCCTGACTTGCCACCTCTCTTGTTCTCCCTCACAAGCCTAGTTCTTATCATCCTTCTTCTCTTCTTCTTCAGAAGGATAAGAGTGCCATGTCAGTCGCTCTTCGTAGAATGAGATGACCACCTGCGGGCACTTCACATTGGCCTCTTTGGCTGGAACGAGATCTGCCTCGTCAGAGTTTTTCCTGTAGAGAACAGGCAGAAGGGAATACAAATAAATAGAAGCACTTGAAATGTAATTTAGCCCAACATACAGAATGGGGTTAAATGGGGCCTGCATAAGGCTACATTTACACTAGATTTCGTTTAAAAACGCACAACTTTTGCTATGGTTACACCAGGGGCCCGTTCTTCGTACCTCGCTAACTCAGTTAGCCGGATTTGATTGTTGACGATTTGGCATGATCTTGGATTGTTTGGTTCTTCGACGCTCATCCTGGACTTGCTGTCATAGCAACAGGTCCGTTAGCTTAAACCTGCTCGCGAGCAGGCTTATTTCATGTAAACAGGATTAGATTGCATCTTGAGGTGATACTTAAAATCTGTCCCAGCCACTGCTACTTTATTACAAGAGTTCATTAATGAACCAGGGGCAATAATAATCATTTTAAATAATAATAATATACAAATTTTAAATTGTATATGTATATGAGAATGTATATAATATTATAATGTTGTGTATAATACTATAGACACAGCCACTTGATTGAGCGATTTATTTGTGATGGAATAATTACTTTATAATTTTATTGGAGGTTTGCACACATGTTGTACAGTTAATCTGAGCCGTGCATTAATTTAAGTGATGACGGATATTATGGGATGCTTGATGCAGCGCAGGAGATGCAGAGAAGTTACAAATCTGCTTCGAATTGAATTAAAAATTGAATTACAACATTGAAATAAAAATGTAAAGGGTGTACAAATACTGTATAAAATCGTGAATATAAATAATTGGTAATCATGTAAAAAAAACAAAACAACATTTATCATTGATCTATTATAACTTTTATGTTGGTTTGGTCGTTTGGCTGTTTCCTTATAAAGGTCCAGATATTCGTGTTTTTTTTTGTGTGTAATTTGCCAAGTTTTTTGCCAGGTGGCTTTTTTTAATTATATGCTGTCATTACGTTGCTCTCTTGACGCCAGCCAATCGCTGCATTGCTGATCATGGTTTCGAGTATCGATGCATCTGCCCTCTTCAGGGAAAACAAGAACGCGCAGTGATCTCAGATCATTTAATCCAGATATTTAAATCCAATCCGCAAATTCGTTGGAAGAACCAAATTAGCCAGAGATCAGTTATCAGGATTAAAAGATCTGGGATCTGTCAAATCATCTCAGATGTATTAAGCGAGGTACGAAGAACAGGCCCCTGACGTCCACACAACTCGAGTTTTCTCTGAACTGAGACTTCTCGAAATGCTGCAGACTTGGTTCGACAAAACTCCAGGGTTAATATTCAGTGTAGTAAAAAATGAAGGCGTGGCTGCCCATATTTGCTCCTTGATTGGGTCTTCAGAATCATTGCGTATCCTTTCTCTGATTCATCAAGCCGCTATTATATGATCATTACGCTACTGGAACGCAACAATAACAGACCAGCCTTGACAACGGTGTAAACAATAACATGGAGACAGAACTGCAAGTTTGCGGACTTGGTTGTCCTTTTTAAAGCCTTTGTGCATTTTATAATACTGCAGCCGCCTACATGCGCAAGAGGCAAGCTATTATTAGAGCAATTGGATACTTGTACACACATGCCCAGTGTGCATGAATGGTCATGTGACATGCGTATTTGGTCATGTAGTGTGGATGGAGATCTTTTCTGAATAGCAGTGGAAATGTAAAACGAAACCACAGCAGTGTGGAGATAGCCTAAGAGAAACATTCTACAAGTTTCACAATCTGGGTTGAGGCTGAAAATTAAACTGGTTGCCATATGTGTGAGTCTTCAGTATGAATATATGAGCACAAGAATGCAAATAAAATAAAAAAAGAACAAAAAAAAACTGTCTAAAAGGTTAAGTGTGCTACAATAAATGCTGCTTAAAAAAAAAAAAAAAAAAAAAAACCTTTTTTTTGTGTGCGTGTGTGTGTGTGGGCATGTTTTTGTGAAATATCAGGACACAAATGTGTATAATGACATTGGTATGACATAGGTATTACAAAAAGAGGGTGAAATATGAGGACGTTACCCATGTCCTCACTTTTCAAAATGCTTATATTTCCCACAGAATGAGGTTTTTTTCACAGAAAGTAAACTGCACAGTCTCCTGTGAGGGTTAAGTTTAGGGATAGGGGCAGTGTAGGGGGATAGAAAATACGGTTTGTACGGTATAAAAACCATTACGCCTATGGAATGTCCCCACATTTCACAAAAACACCCGTGTGTGTGTGTGTGTGTGTGTGTGAGAGAGAGAACATCAATAGCCTAAAAAGGCAAGCAACACTGGCATCAGACAATCAGTTTGTTTGACCAAAGGTGGGAACTATTTCCCAACTATTTTATCACACTAGTGGAGCACAAATTACACATTTAAAGTTTTTAAAATTGTAATATTTACATACCATTTCATTAGAAACATGAGCTCGCCGCTGGAATCTGTGGCTCCAATTATGCGTTCTGGATCTAACCCTCGTGAAAAGCCCCTCGGCTTGTCTTGCTGCAAAACATGAGGAAATTATGCATTATTGTATACAGTAAAAGGTTTCCTCCAAGTAGTCTTCCAAACAGGAAATTTTTTTCTTCTTTCTGATCAGCATGTCTTTATGTGGGGTTTGGATCACCTTTTTTAAACTTTCGTTTTCACAGTAAAGAAAAAAGGTGGTACTAAGATTGTCTAAGGATAATTTTAATTGAATTCTAAAGATATATCGAATTCATAAAGAATCTTTTCATGCATCACATGTCTAAAAAAATTTACTTGAAAAGAAGCAAACACAAATGGTGAATGCATAAAAACATTTGCAAGAGTTACAAGCTTTCAATGCGATTTTTAAAAAAAAAACTCTTTTTAAAGAGTTTTTAAAAATATCAACTCTTGGACGTAAAAGTTCCCAAAGTTGAGACAAATATTTATTTACATTTTTTTAATATAAAACAAAGCTTGTGCATATGCAGTGTTACCCATTAATTACCTAGTCTCTGAGGCAGCACAGTACAACTTAAACTCCCAATAACAAACAATTTCTCTAACCTTGTTTTGCTCCATTGCTTTGGGAAAGTGTCAAACAAACTAAAATCAAAAGTGTGATATAACTTTGTGCCCTTATCAAAATCACAAGACTATACTTGTTTAATTTAACAAGTATATAGTCTGTTTGCGCTGCGTGTACACTTTATTCATGAGATCAGTTTGTGCTCCGGTGTTTTCTGTGTCTCAGAACGGCTCTGTTCACAGTGAACTCCATCTCTGGAGCCGCGGGCACCAGTTACAGGGCTCCAGACTAACTTCTCACTAGTAGCACAGTAGCCCCCAACTGAAAATTTTAGGGGCGCACACCAATCAACATGCTAACCAAATCTACTAATTTCCACTGTATTACTAATAGGGATGGGTATCGTTAAGGTTTTAACGGTATTACTACGCTTGCCGATACTGCTTATCGATCTGGTACTTTAAGGGTATTCTTATTGGTGCTTTTTATTATACTGTATTTTTTTTAATAAAAATTTAAATTAATATATATATATAATTTTTTTTATATTATATTATAATTAAGAACATAATTAACATGGCTTTATAATCTGAAAAGTAAAATATCTATAGCAAATAGGGATGCACGATATATCGGAAACATATCGTTATCGGCCGATAAATGATTATTTTTGATGTAATCATTATCGGTCCAATAAGAAAATTTGACCGATATAGTCAAACCGATAGATAATGTATTTCCTTCAGTTGAGACAGACGCGCTGTCCACCATGATGGATTTGAATTGCTTTAAATATGATTGTAATCACTTCGAAAAGGAAAATACAGTTACGTGCACATTATTGTTCATATATTAGCCCAAGTCTAATATAATCTACATAAAATGATAATTATAATGAGAATACGGCTGTGAAAGAGCGTTGTGTTTCAGTGCGTTTGTTGAGGGAAGAGCGCGCCCACGGAGTTACACCTTCATGACAAGCACAGTCAAGTTCGCTTGTGCATTCACAGCCTTTTGTGCCATTGTAAGTTGTAATATTATATTTATTATTCTGTGTATATAATCTCATATAGGATGCGTTTGATTGAGTTAACTAACGATGCAGTAAAGCACTTCATTGTACCGGTCTTTAGCTTCAGCGCGCATTTCAAACAGAAATGCACAGCATTAATAACTACTGGGACTGTCCTATACATAACACTGTAATGAGAATATTTTTGTTATAAAACGTTGTGAATTCTTTGGGTTTAGTTTTTGTGTTTCAGCTCGCTGTTGTGGGAAGCGTCCACAACGCATTCTGTACAGCACAGTCAAGTTCGCTTGTGCATTTGCGTAATTTTAAGCATATGCAAGTCGAAATATTACGTTTTTGTAGTATAAACATCTGATTAATGTCATATAGGATGTGTTTCGTTAAGTCAATAACCCGCAGTGCTTCATTGTACCGGTGATCATCTTCAGTTTCAGCGCAGAGCATCCACAGGAGTTATAAGCCTTCACCTATGCGTGATTTTATGCAAATATAAGTTGTAATATTATATTTATTTTGTATAAATATCTGATCTCTCATATATGATGCGTTTAGTTGTTAATTAACCTTCCAAGCGCTTCAGTTTACGGTTGTTCGCTCAAACAGCAACATTATTCCTAATAGACTAGACTAATATTAAAAGATGCTTACTATTACTGTAATATTAAACATATATTTTTTTTAAACACAGAAGCATTATTTCATGCACTTGCATTCTGATTCTTTATTATGCAGCCTAAGTAATGCTGTTCAATAACTTGTTTGCATTATTTAGGTATATTATTTTTATTTTTTAGGCAATATCATTTTTGGTAACATTTTACAAATAAGGTCTCATTTGTTAATGCATTAACTAACACAAACAAACAGAGCAATAACCTTTGTTTATTTTAGTAATAAAATGTTTGTGTTTATTAACAGTCCATTCACAGTGCAGGCCTAATGTTAACAGACACAACTTTGGGTCTGAATATGTTGAGATTAACCTGAACTAAGATGAACAAATCCTGTTGAAGTATTGCTCATTCATTGTTGGTTAACTAATACTAACAAAAATTCAACCTTATTGTAAAGTGTTAACATTGTTTTATTATAAAGTAAGTTGGCCATAGGAGTGTAAAATTCCTTACCGTTTCAAATTAATCTTACACTGGTTCAAATAGGCTACTGTAGTGTATAGGTTTGATTTATGTTGAAGTGTTTGGGACATTAATGGTGAGCCTTTTGTTTTTGTAATCAGGCTCTCAGAGTTTATTAAAATTTGTATTTAGATTTATCGGCTTTCAAATATAAAGAATAATCGGTGCATCCCTATTTGCAAAAGAAACAGCAATGTTTGAACAAAAATATAAAACATCTATTTGTAAATGGACCAGTTTTTAAACCACAAAGGCTCCTATTAAACTCTGGTCACGTGACACGCAAGAGTAAAGCAGTCTGCAGAGGAAGCATCAACTTGTCAGGCCTAAAGAAGTGTTGGTTAGGGGTGCACCGATCCGATATTAGGATCGGATATCGGCCGCGATACTGACAAAATAGCTGGATCGGGGATCGGAAAAATGAACAGATCCACAAGCCGATACGGTTTTTTTTTCCGTCGCAGCAGAACCTACGTCATTCATCAGCTTCACGTGTGTCGCATGCTAGAAGCAACATGGAGCGAGCCAGAGAGTTGGCTGTGTGGAGGAGATAATTCACGCTTGCCACGCCAACTAGTTCGTCGGCTGTTTGCAATGTCTGTAAAGTAACTTAAATGTTTCGAGGGGAGGTGGTATTACTGCAAAGTCAGGGTCTTTCCTGCATTGAAAATTTTTTGACGGCCGCCAAAGCCTAATTTGATGAGTTATTGTGATTTACGAGTGATGTAGAACAGATGCTGCGCTTGTGACTAAGTGACAGAGAGAATGAGCTCCTCCCCCGCGCACACTCTCTGGGTCTTCAAAATAATCAGTGTTAGCTCTCTCATATTTCACATATTAATCCAATTCCAAATCAAAAAGTCGGAAGACCGAAACCATTTTGCACGTGACACATTCGGACAATTTTGTCCTTGAATTACCGCTGGGTGTGAATTGCGCTTGTAAGGCTGCTGCCGGCGTGTCTGGCCGACCGCTAGATGGAACAAAAGGCCCCCCTGGACATTAACACTTGAACTACCTCCTGCATATGTAACAGGGATCTCGAGGCACAGTGCAGTTCACACTTCACATACACTATCCCCCTTTCACCCCCTCTCCTCCTCACATTAAATACACTAAAAAGACTATGCAATGCAAAGTATGTACAAGAAGAATCTATGTATGTTTGATATCATTTAAAGTGTCTCAGTGCGCCTGGTAAAATGGTCTCATTTTCCCAACCATAATGAAAAAGCTAAAAGAAGTAATAAAATATGAGAAAGTCATGCATCTTCTAAAGGTGTTTCCTCCCCCAGATCCTCCATTCAGACTGTACCTCCTGTATGTAAAACAAGAACCTATTCAAATACAAATTCTGATCTCCCAGTGTGAATCCCTGAATAAGGAACCAAAATCTACTTATAATGATAGACGGCCATTTGGTAAGAATATTGAATTATCTGGGTATATAAGGAAAAGGTGCAGAAAGTTCAGGGAGTTTGTAGCTTGACTGCCCACACAAACGCTGTGTGTAATTTTCGTTGCCAGGTAATAACTTTTACAAGTCATTCCAGTTCTGAATTATGTTATGATTAACTGATGATTTTATTCTTGCGGATTGGATTTCGAATTATTGCTTCATTACCTGGTTAATAAATTGTTACATTTGATTATTCTAACTGATTTTGACATTGTTCACTTAATGGTTAAAAGGAATAGTCAAACATTCGCTCACTTTTAGTGAGGCACAGATATTATTAAAACCTTTCATTTATGGAGTCAGATGAAATAAATGAGTATTTTATATGATTACAAAAATATATGATTAATATATTACAAATTTAACCAACCAATACTTTGCATGAGTGAGGACAGAACACGCGAGACCTTCCCCATGTATTGGCGAACCGGCAGATTGGACCAATTTCACGGGCCCTACACGCTCAAAATGTTGACTCTTCTCTGACCAGCTGACAAAGCATACTTTCAATAAACGGGAGACAAATTATATTCAGTTATGAAGTGTTTTCTGTGTGTTGACATCTTTCGCGATGTTCTAACAGACGGGATTCGCACAACGCGTCTGCTAATGTCCGATTCGCGACCTAATGACTCCTTTGAACCGAATCATTTTAACGACTGGTTAGAACAACTGATCTGTCCAACACTGAACTCATGAATCAGTTTATTAATTTACTCAGAACGCATCTGAAATGAGAACACAAGTGTGCTTACCCAATTAAGCAAGAGTGGGTAGTAAGAATTATTTTTCATTATCAACAGTATTTCAGCTTATTTATGTTGACAATGTGTAGTAAAATAAATAGGCCTAGCCTACAATCATTTAGACAGGAGTGAGGTGAAACCAGAACAAAGTTGTTATTAGCTAGCTGATCATTTTCATTAAATTGCATATGGCAGAAAATTAAGACTTTGTTCATTTGTAATGCTACTTTTTAATATTGATATGATTATATACCAAAACAATTATCTGTAGTGTAAAAAATGTTTGGTAACTGTCAGATTACTATTGTATGTTTGGCCAATACACAGTTTTTTGTTTCCACTGCTACATTTTATTTATTTATTTAAAGAAGTTTGATTACATTCTATTTTAGATTTGAATGCACAATTGTTTTTTAAATAAATAAGAATTCAACACTTTACACACATCTGTTATTTTGTCTTAGTTATGTTTAGTTAGTAAAGTCTGGTGCCTTTAGTCTCTTCAAGGAAGGTATAAGGTGGAAGATATACAGTTTATTATTAATTCAACAATAGTATCGGATCGGTATCGACAGATACACAAAGCCCAGGCATCGGTATCGGGACTGAAAAAGTCGGATCGGTGCACCCCTAGTGTTGGTCATACTATAAAATGATTTATTGCTTGTATTTGTTGACTAATGAAGATAAAGAGCTTAAATTGAATTGCATATTCAAACGCACTATTGGTAATTTGTTTTAATTAAATTAAAAAAAAAAAATTGTTATTAGATTACTTTCCAAAAATCGTTCAGCCCTACCCAAAACACCAGTGTGAATAATGTAGACAGACACTTTATCAACACAAAAAAAAGAAAAAAGTTTAAGTTCCCTTTAAAAGTTGAGGTACAAGTCATTTCACTGACTTCTTTTTTCAATTTGAACAATTTGAACATAGGTTGGAGCTCTTAATTTTGAAATCGCAAAGTGCTCCAGATAGATGAATTTAACATTATAAAATGTACAAACTTTTCATATGGGGCAGACATGCCTCTAGACACCTCTACAAGGATCAAAGTACACCCCCTATAGTCTCACAAAATCCTGTGGGGAACACTGCATATGCCAACTTGTATACAATATTTCAGTTTAGAAACAACATTTGTATATCAAAAGTCTAACAAATATTATTCATCAAATGGAAGGATTAAGTCTAACCTCATCTTTCCTCTTTTTAGGCCGGCTGTCTTCTCCAGCATCTGTGTCAGATTCTCCTTTCCTCTTTCCACTAGTTTCTTTCTTCTCATCACTTGCAGGCTTATGTTTTAGCAGGTACTCTGCGATGAGATCTGGACAATCCAGGTTGTCCTCTGGTTCCCATGTGTTGTCTTCACTAAAGAAAATGAAAATACATTCTCAATTATTTAACAGATTTTTAACATCTTTTTCTATGGAGAAGGGCTGCACCACCAACCAAAAACTACATATTTATTAGAAAACCATGTATTCTCCTCTTAATATAGTTCTTTATATAATAATAAAATAGCCAACATGTTTGCTAGGAAATCAAGTTTCATGCATTACATGAATGCATTTTAGTAGAAATCTAGCTGATATTTGTTACTTACTCCGAGAAGCCCTTCCATTTGAGCAGGAACTCCACTCTGCCCTTTACCACCCGTCTGTCCAGGACTTTCTCCACTACATATTCTTCCTCTTCCTCTACAACCTCCTCCACCTTCTTCTTATTCTGCTTCTTTCCAGCAGTGGCCGCCAGCTTGTCGTCTGTGGAAAAGGAAGGTCAGTATTTTATGTGGAAAAAAACCCACCCATCTTTTTTAAGTACTCAAACTGTTTAAAAAAAAAATGTAGCAAGTTAAACTTGAAACAGACACTATGGGCCTGAGCAGAACAAACACAAACAGTGATACTTCACAAGCAGGCGGTCGTGCGCAAAAAGGAAGAAATTATTCAAGGTCAAAAAAGTGTGCCAACATTAGGCAAATCTTGCTGTTATAGAGACATTTGACTACAGTATAAAACCACAGCTCTTACTGATAAATTTTTGCTTTTGAGAACAAGGTCAGAAACAAATCTTTCAGGATAGTAAAAATTTTAATTAGTAATATAGTCCTTTACTAACCCTCATGTCATCTGAACTATATAACAGTATAACACACTAAAAGGGATCGTTCACCTAAAAATTAAGATTCTGTCATCATTTACTCACCCTCACATTGTTCCAAAAGTGTATTTATATCTTTGTTCTGCTGAACACAAGATATTTTGAAGAATGTTGGTTACCAAACAGTTGATGGGCTCCATTGACTTTCTTAGTATTTTCCCCCATACTATGGAAGTCAATATGTTTGGTTACCCATATTCTTCAAAATATTCTCTTTTGTGTTCAGCAGAAGAAATTGATACAGGTCTGGAACAACATGAGGGTGAGTAAATGACAATTTTAATTTTTGGGTGAACGATCCCTTTAAGCTGTTCAAACTTTCACTTGTTAAGAATCAGTATGATCGCAATGTTAGCATCACATTCCAAGTGGGGCAGATACCATTTTGAACTAGAACCACTTGACGCTTATTACACAACTTCTCACGACCAATTATCAGAAGATATTGACATCAAATATTGACATCAAATATTTTTGGGTCAGCAAGAATGTTTCTGAAAGAAGTTTCTTATGCTCATCAAGGCTGCATTTATTTGATCAAAATACAGAAAAAAAAGGTATTACAATTTAAAATAACCGTTTTCTATTGTAATATATTAAAACATTTAATTTATTCCTGTGATCAAAGCTGAAGAAACGTATTATCAATGTTGAAAACAGTTGTGCTGAATATTTTTATGGAAAGTGACTTTTTTCAGAATTATTTGGTGAATAGAAAGCTTTAAAAAATAATGTATTTGTAATAGAAAACTTTTGTAAGATTATAAATGACTTACTGTCACTTGATCAATTGAATCCTTTCTGAATAAAAGCATTCAAACAAATAAAGATTTTACTGACCTCAAACTCTTGAAAAGTAATGTATATTTTGTATACAAAAATGGTACATTTTATGAAAATGTAATCTGTCATCATAAAACGATCACACTATTAATATCTGGATTATATCAGTATTGGAGGCAATTCAACTCCCTAAATATCAACATCCATTACACAACTGAATACACCACAGTAGCATATTGCTAAAGTGGAGAACAAATGCTTAACTACTAAATCACCCACAAATGAGGGTAATGCAGCCTACACATAAGTTGAGGAAAATTTCAGAACAATTTTACAATTTGGTCTCATTTGTTAATGCATTAGCCATGAACTAACAAGGAGCAATTCACATAAACAGCATTTATAAATCCTTGTTAATGCTAGTTACTAAAAACACAAGTTAGTTAGTTCACAGTGCATTAAATAACGCCAACAGATACAACTTGCTTGTCTGGCCATCACCAGACCAAGCTCAATTTAAGATTGAACATTGGTCTGGAGAGTCTGCTATGCATTTTCTACTGCACAAGAGGCATGATCAACTAATCAGCGTGATCAGCATAAATTAAACGACTCTGTACGCAACTGGATAGTCCTTCAACCAATCAGCCACAAGAGGCGTGATCAACGGTCAACGACCCATCATTTCTCTATCCGTCATCGTGTTAAACCCGCCAGGTGGATAAGCCAGTCTGTGATTGGTTCCCGCAAAAGTGTAACAGAAGCAGTAGAAATGAATGTACAAATTTCGGGGCGTAGAGTTGCAGGGCGAAATCAAATCGCCGGCAGATCGGGCTGGGTTTACCCAGTTTAACAACTTGCCAGTTAGAAAACTACAATTCAATTAGTAATTAAACTTGATTTGAAAAATGTTACAAACAAATGAGACCTTATTGTAAATGCTTCCCAAATTTCTTCAATTTGAAACTCTCGTTCTGTCCTTTTTGTGCACCGGACCAGAATCACACCTCTGACCTTATAAATCACCAGCAGAAGCAGCTCTATTAGTCAGTGACAGATAATGAAACACATGGCAGATGAAACAGCGGTCATGAAAACAGACAGTTACCAACAACCCGTGATTCAACAACAAAAACGTTTAAGTTGATCAGAACGTCTGGAAATAAACCCTCCCCCACACACATTTGAAAGAAAAACAGCAGTGAAGGAGAAAGTTGTGAGACACCTTCGGTGACGCTGGGAGCATCACTGGCTGTCTCTGTTGGTTGGCTCATGCTCGTCATGAAGGGGGGAGGCTCTGTGGAACCTTCCGGTTCCTTGTCAACGTCAACAGTGCTGAACAGAGTGAAAGTGTGGATTAGACGGGATATGGGGGGGGGGGGGGGTAAGGGGGGTCAGGTGATATCAGGGAAAGAACAACACAACTTTATACAGCACTGCGGATAACAGTTTGGTGGCTCTAATAAATAGAGGTCGACCGATAGTGGATTTTACCGATAACTAGGTTGGACCGCACTTACCGATAACCGATTAATCGATCGGTAGTTTTTAAAATGGATACTGGATAAAAAAAACAACAATTACAACAGTGCTGAACTTTGAAAATGTGCTAAATTAAAAACATAAATATGAATATTAAAATGAGAAGTTCAAACAGAACAAACTCTTCAGAAAATAATTTAAACATGAAAATATTACAGGTCAAATTTGTTTCTTTACCTATAATCTAAAAACATGCATACATTTCATAGGTAACACTATGCAAGTCCCTATGCAACAAGGATGTAGCTCACATTAACTATATGCATTATGCATACATTTTTACAGCATGTATTAATAGAAGCAATACAACTGTACCTTGATCATTAATGTTAGTTCATAGTGCATTAACTAAGGTTAACAGATAAAAATTCAAACAATTTAATGGTGAAATTAACATACTAACGATGAACAATACTTCCACAGCATTTATTAACCTTAGTCAATGTTACAAATGGAATCTTATTGTAGTGTTACCATTTCATACACATCCAGTCTGCTTTTTAAAAAGGAGATTATCTAATAAAAAAACTAATGCGCTTCTGCTTTGTTTATGTTTCTGTCGGCAGTTTGCCTTCTCACATCACTAATTTTATATATGCAACATTTAGGTCTGACTTGCGTGTGTTTTTATCACATTGTTTTAACTGCTTGAGGTACTGGTAATGTTAGCGTCTTTTCAGCCTCTTCGACAAACATACACACTGCCGTTATTTACCTGTTAATGCAGCATCTAGTCAAGAAATTAATTACTTTATCATGATTTGGCAAAAAGTACTGTAGTGTTCTGTATTCATACCGTTTCGGAAGTGTCAGCGCTCTCTGTGCAGCGTGCTCTCCGTTCAGCGCGCAGCCTCACGTGGTAATGAAAAACACACGTGAGGTTTTTCGCCTCTAAAGGCCGCTCTCGAGCCATTTCATGCCAACAGACCCTTCTCAGAGCTCTTGTACTGTGTAATGACAGCACACGTCTCAGCTGCTCCAGCAACGGATGCAACACGGGAAAACTATCGGTGAGGATTTTTGCCGATAACCGATTGTTCCACCAATCAACTATCGGTGCCGATTAATCGGCAAAACCGATGAATCAGTCGACCTTACAGTTCAAACCTTATTACAGGTATGCATTTAGTGTCGCATAAAGGTTACACTGAAAATATCTTGCTTAATGAAACCTATTTATAGGACATTTATAGGATCTTTTAGGCCGCATAAAGGCCAAGGTATACTTCACTTTTTATGCGTATGCGACGATCAGCGTACAATTACAATTTAACTCATGGTTACAAAAATCGGTACTCAAAATCTGCATCACGCGCATTGTACACTGATCGCAAAATGTAATTTTTTTTGCAGTATTCATATCGGTTGTAACTCTTGGCGAGGGATTGCTCAAAACAGCGCATGGCTTGAATGCCTGAGTATGCGTACGAGTCAAAAGTAGTATACTTTCGGCTTTACGTGGTTCAGGTAGTGACGGTTCAATCATAAGCGATTCATTCATTTTGAACAAATCTTTAATATGACTCAGGAACAACAAGTTGTCTCAGAGAGTGATTCGTTTATTTGCCGCGCATGTGCAACATCCCATAGGTTCTGTACAGGAAACTAGGCCTGCTGCTATAGACCGGTTACATCACTTGCCCACCGGGACACCGCCCCCACCGTTGCGTCTTTTTTTTTAATAGTAATAAAAAAACCATTTAGTTCAGTTATACAGAGTTCACACTGCCCAATTTTGACTCGCCGACAGGTTTTGCGAAATCGCTGACAAATGCCCGAAATCATAGGCAAATCGGTGCTCGTGCACATGAGTGACAATCCTGCAGTGTAAATTATCAAAGATGTGATCTGAGAGAATCGCCGACACCCGGGAGATATTTTGCATGCTAAAAATATATGGACCGATCGGCGATTCAAAATCCTGCGGTGTGAAATATGTTTTGACTGAAAATTACATCGGCGATGACCTACAGCCAATGAGGGAGCAAGAAACAGGGCATCTGGAGGTTTGGGGAGGAGTTATAGACCAGAATATCAATATTTAATAGATATATTCACAATTATATCAAACAGAAACAAAGCACAAACATTTGCTTGACCAGCCGCAAGCAGCACATTGCAAAATCATTTATTTACCTCAAACTCTCTTTGCAGAACACAATCCTTGCTCCCCGCGTCTCCCCAAGATTTTCCTCCGCCATAATCTTTTTTTTCTTTTTCTTCTTTTCGCTGCAAATCAGCGACATACAATTTGGAAAGCAAGCTTTTTACAGTCTATCATTTTTTAACAACAACCCCGGTCTGATGTACGCATGATGTCGAGTTGTTTCCTTATCACATCTTGCGTGTGTTTGGTTGTGAAACAGTTTGTGGATGAGACAGATGTTGGCGATTCTTCCTATTGTGAAGTCATGCAGTGTAAAACCCTGTCTCCGATCCATCATGCAGTGTGAACACGCCAGCGACTGAATGCTGGCCCAGATAGTAGTGTTAAAAGAGCAGTGATACGACAAGTTTGAAAATCGAGCAGTCTGAACTCGGCATTAGAGAACAGGCACTACAATTAAAAACTGAACTTGTCTGCTCAATGCAGCTTGAAACAAATGAGAGTAGCAGCACAGACCAGCAGGAGTTTTCACCTCACCCATTTCGTCTCACTCTTTACTGACAAGACGATGGCGAAAGATTTGGTTTCAAAGCTAAATGTAAAAGCGCCTATTTAAACGAGTTTGTCATTGTACTATGTTGTTGTGTTTTTCATTAAAGGGTTAGTTCTCCCAAAAATTCTGTGTCAGTCTCCTACACTGTTTATGTTGACCAGCTCCTGCGTCAGTATCACACGCATGTGTCGTGGTGCTCACGTGAACAGCATCGGCCAATGGTAAGCCGGCGTTCTGCAGTAGCTCTGACGTAACTTGGAAGCACTGTACTGTATTTACTACGTCAACAGTGTAGTAGACTGACACAAACGTGAAGAAATTGTTGAATAAAGTTGCTTTTTTTTGCGCACAAAGTATTCTCGTCGCTTCATAAAATTAAGGTTGAACCACTGGAGGCGCATGGATTATTTTAACAGGTTAAAAATTAACAAGGTTTTTCCTACCTTTCTGGGCCTTGAATGTGTTAATTAAATTGCTGTCTATGGAGGGTTCAGAGAGCTCTAGGACAGGGATGGGCAACTCCAGTCCTCGAGGGCCACTGTCCTGCAGAGTTTAGCTCCAACCCTAATCAAACACACCTGAACCAGCTAATCAATGTCTTCAGGATTACTAGAAGGCTACAGGCAGGTGAGTTTTATCAGGGTTGGAGCTAAACTTTGCAGGACAGTGGCCCTCGAGGACTGGAGTTGCCCATCCCTGCTCTAGGATTTCATCGAAAATATCTTAATCTGTGTTCTGAAGATAAACGAAGGTCTTATGGTTTGGGAACAACATGAAACATGAGGGTGAGTAAATAAATGACAATTTTTATTTTTGGGTGAATTTACCCTTTAAGAATAATAATGAACCAATCAAGCAATTGCAGGCCCCAAATTGGCATTAATTCGTGCAACGCATGACATCACCGATTTAACGTAAATGAGAAGCGTTAATGCCGACGCCCTGTGTGAATGCAGCGTAAGAGAGGGAATGGAATATGTTGCACATGCTGCTTGCCAATAAATAAAGAGTTGTCAATTTATGATGCAGTCTCATCTCTTAATTGTTTGTACTTAAAATGCATTGTTAAGAATAGCTTGCCTGTTATTTATTTCATTGATAGATATCTGTGAACGGTATCAGACAATACTGCTTCCTGTGATCGGCCCCAACAATCCTGATCAGAGCTCCCTTAGTTCCCATTAATACATTGAGTTTTTTTGGACATTATCAATTTGGAGTAAAATGGACTCACTAGTGACTCAATGTCATAAAAAACAAACAAATCCACAAAGCAACAGGTTCCAATGTTATAAATGTAAAAAGAAATAAAAACACGGCAAAATCGTTCTTAAAGCTGCTGACTGTAAGTTTTGCCTCTGTGTCCCTATCTCTGTTTGAAACCTGCAATTGCAGTTATTTAGGGAGTTATTATCTGTACATGAGCCGTGCGTCAGCGTGGATGAATCTAATGTTTAGAGGAGAATGTGCGGCTTGCTGTCAGACACCGCACCAGTGTTGATACTGTACTTCAGAATCACAGCTTCTACGTCTTGGATTATAACCTAAATAATAATTTTCACTGGAAAACGTAATCTGAATAAGTAACATGTCTGCCACTTTTGGGAACAAACCATTACAATAAATCGCGCTACTAAAAGGTGATTAAATTTAAAATCCTTGGTTTTAAATTCTAGAAGTTGATTAGGCATCACAACATTATGTACAGTATGGGAAACGGACATTTCTTTAGAGATTTGCTAAAAAAAAAACTAAATTTAACAGTGTTAAGTGTGTATTAAATTAGCGTTTTTTTTTAAAGCTGGAGTCCGTAAGTTTTGCCTCTGTGTCGCCATCTCTGTTTGAAACCTGCAATTGTAGTTATTTGCGGAGATATCATCTGTACTCGAGTTGTGCGTCGGCGCAGCGCGGATGAATCTAATGTTTTGAGGTAGGCCTATGTGCGGCTTTGTAAGTAACAAGTAACATGCCTGTCACTTTTGGGAACAAAACATTACAATAAATCGCGCTACCAACTGTGATTAAATCAACGATCGCTCATAACATCAAACCAGGCAAATTGTTATTATTGTTATACTTTGTTCTCAACTTGACAATGTTAACAGCATTAGCATTGCGTGACTGTATTTAGTGTGTATTAGCTTTAACTGTAGATTTCAATTTCTGTACAGTCTAATCTTTTGCTTTTGACTACGGGTGAATCTCAAGTTATCACTGATGCCATTTGGGCCTTTCTGGATTACAATACGGCATCAAAAATGATAAGTTTAATTACTGCAGCTGCTGTGAGAAAAGGCTATAAATGATCCGCTGAAGAACATTCTCCTCGCGTGCTTTACTACTAGCAGGACTCTTTCTTTATGTATATAGACGTGACGTAATGACGCAAAGACATGCTTGAATTTCCCGTGGTAATCCACCAGTACCACTCAAATTATAACGCATTACAAACATAGCGGGCCTATGGTAAGGAGCTAGTTTTGAATACTGCCTTGTTGTGTAGGCTACTTGTGCAAATTGATTTTGGATCAATTTTCAAAAACACAAAACCTAACAAATTAAGCACCATCTCATTAATGTAATCACCTTTTCATTCTTAAAGGATTAGTTCACCCAAAAATGAAAATTATGTCATTAATTCCTCACCCTCATGTCGTTCGACACCCGTAAGACATTCGTTCATCTTCGGAACACAAATTAAGATATTTTTGTTGAAAGCTGATGGCTGAGAAAGGCCTCCATTGGCATTCAGTACATTTACTCACAAGACCCATAAAAGGCACTAAAAACGTTGTTACAAAGTCCATCTCACTACAGTGGCTCTACAATAATTTTACCAAGCGACGACAATAGTTTGTGTGCAAATAAAAAAAAAAATAAATAAATAAAAATAACGACTTTATTCCACAAGTTCTTGTCTTCCTTGTTGGCCTCTGCCGTGAACTCACGAAGCACCATGACGCATGCGCGAGAATATGACGCAGAACCGTCGTTCGGACACGTGACCCAGAAGCAAGGAGATTTGTAAACAACGAGCAGAGGAAGACACGCCGTATCGAAGTTGTTGAATTCAACATTGATCGTGCTTTAGGTCTCGGCGTAGAGCTCAGAATGGGACTAAAGTGTGCATTTCATGGATTCCCGAACGCCGGCGCTACGTCATATTCTCGCGCATGCGTCGTGGTGCTTCGTGAGTTCACGGCAGAGGCCAACAAGGAAGACAAGAACTTTTTTTTCGCACAAAAACTATTATCGTCGCTTGGTAAAATTATTGTAGAGCCACTGTAGTGAGATGGACTTTGTAACAATGTTTTTAGTGCCTTTTATGGGTCTTGTGAGAGTAAATGTACTGAATGTCAATGGAGGCCTTTCTCAGCCATCAGCTTTCAACAAAAATATCTTCATTTGTGTTCCGAAGATGAACGAATGTCTTACGGGTGTCGAACGACATGAGGGTGAGGAATTAATGACATCATTTTTGGGTGAACTAACCCTTTAACACTTGATTTTATCAATTCACTTCTAAATGAAAGAAATGTGCATCCTTATGTTATGTCTTCGTATCAACAGTGTTAGGACCAGCGCACCTCTCGCTCAATTAAATATTGGATTCAACTTCCGACGTGCACGCGCAGACGCCTTGCCAGACTGTTCGGGCCATTTTTCAGCCAGCGAGGCCAAGAGCTACATTTAAAGTAGCAATGCAACTGCAAACGCGATGTAACGTTAGATCTCTTTAAAACAGAAAATAAAAAAAAGTATCCCGAGTCCCTTTAACGACAGGCGTGTGCAAGAAAGGCGTTTCTGTCTCGTGCGCGGAGCTGGTGGGCTGAACTTATCCTTTTTACACGTACAATTTTGGGTCCAAGAGACACCATGACACCAACAACATTTATACTGTCCGATAAATGCATGCATTAAACGTTCCAATACACATTATATTTAAGTGTATAACCCCAAAAATGTCCCTAAAACACGAGACACCGACTAGCCTTGTGGCTAATGTTGCAGAAGCATGGTCGCTCACTTCTCCATGTTGACCTGGATCCGAGTAGAAAACACCACAAATAGCTCCAATATGACTAGATATTATTCAAGAGCAATTCGTTGCTTTAAAAAACTCAAAACATCTGCCTGTTAATTATAAAAAGAAATCAAATTCCTTAATGCAAACATAGTCAGTCTTATAGTTGGTTTCACAATCTGCATGCAGCGCCTCTTACCTGTGAATTACGGGATGAAGAGCGAAATAACACCAAATAAGGTGAATGCCTGCAGATGTGGCGGCTTTAAGTGTCGACAAACGTTTGAAATCTGTCGAGTGGGGAAAGAGTTTGCTATTATTTTATCGAGGTTACTTGGATGGTCAGACAAAAGGTAACGATACACGCAAGCTGCCTCCAGCAACCCGCCAATTCCGACGGAAAGAACGTGCCTCTGTAGTACGTACGCGGGTGGTGCATCCTGGGAGTTGTAGTTTTATGCGCGCAATATTAAAAAAAACGAACAGATGTTTGTTGTTCCCTTCGAATATGCCTAAAATATTCTAATGTTTTTTCAAGAAATTAAACATTTAAGTGTATGAAAACCTTTTCTTGATAATTTGGCTACTGAAAAAACCAAACGGACATACTTTAGAAATTTTGTAGCAACTGTTGGTCATTAGCTTCTTCAGAGAACTGGCCTTTTGAAATTGCCTAAAGATTTTCCAAAGGGTTTCACTAGATGAACCTCAAACAATGCCTCAAGAGGAAGTTTGTGCTTTTCTCAGAACTGAACATTCTGAATATAATAGGTTTAATGCATTTATGAACATTGATGATGTAATTAAAAAGTTATATTTTATATGAAAAAGTATGTGGCTGTGTAAACTAACATCAGAAATATTTTTGTTTGTTGTTTTCATAAGAAGGGGGGAATAGAAAATGTGTGGAGTTTATTTTTCTCTCATCTGTTGGTTCAGATTCCTGTGAAAACTGACCTGATTTAATTAGCTGTTGCACTGTAAAACATTTTGTAAAAATTAAAATTAAAATTAAAAGTAAGTTACCTGGTTGCCTTAACATTTTGAGTTAATTGAAATTAAATTTTTGAGTTAATATAATGAACATTTGAGAATCGACATCACCCTTTATTCAAATATTATTAAAATATTTTGTAAGCATATTGTGTAATTGTGTATTTTATTTGTAATTATGCAGTGAAACATGCCAAATAGTGCTATTTTCATGATTTTTCACAACATTTTTTATTTATGTGGTTTAGATACAATAATATTTTGAGTTTCTATTTATTAAAACAATTTCCTTCATTGTATTAACTCAAATTTTAAATTTCAATTAACTAAAAATTAAGGCAACCAGGTTACTTATTTTTTTACGTTAAACCAACAATATTTTTTTCATTTCAGTTCATTTCAACTCTCTATATTACAATTTACATTCAACTGACTTACAATTTTGAGTTGAATCTTGTATAACTTAAATTAAAAAGTTGAATTTGCTTAACTTATTTTGATTTTGAGTTAAATTAACTTAAACACATATGTTGTCACTTATTGAACCTATATAATTTTTTGCTTGAGCATTCAGGCATGATTATGGCTCATGTTAACTATAGCTTGCAATCAGTTTAAACTGTTATGATGACATAAATATCACACTTGACATGTCAGCACTTATTATATATAGTGAACTTCGCATATAGCTGCTTGTGACTGAGAGAGCATGCTGTGTATGCAAATTTGTATTGCATAACAGATATTGTATGTGCCATTCTGTGTGCATAATGTTTTTAATCAATGGCAAATATGTAAATAACTGAGAGAAACTGCCATTTTCCTCCTGAATTGTGTACATAAACAGCTGCCACTGTGCTCGGGTCGATGACACAATGTGGTTCAGACCCAAAAGTGCACTGTGAAAAGACACCTGCTGAAGAATGGGACTGGAACTGAATTCTGGTTCAGACCAAGCAGTCGAGCCAAGTGTGAAAACAGCCTGACAGCCTGTCATTATCTCAGAGATGAAGGTAAATAGTGTCAGAGATCTGCAATTGAATCCCAGACTGTTGCACAATGGTGCACTTTGCCCCACTGAACAAGAGCATTTTAACCTTGCAAGCACAAGAAACGGCCTCTGTTATCTTGTTTTGCCCTGTTGCAGCTCCACTTTAGTAACAGGTTCATCTCATGGCCTATTTGCCTGGCTGCAACTTCGTACTCAAAAAACCCCAAAAAAGATGCAGTGTGTGTATGTGTGTGTGTGCACATGTCGGGTTAATGTAGAGGAAAAAGACCTGCTCAGAAATGAGTGGAGAACAAAGGAGAGGCATTAACAAAATTCATCATCTGTCTGAGTGTCATGATTGAGTTAATTACCTCATTACTCAAACAAACCAGCCACACCATCCGCAAACAGAGGGTGAGATTTATATTGTCTCATGCAGAGTCTGTTAGGGTGTGGATATGAAATTATTATAACTCTGCTTCTGTCCTTTTTCTCCAAAAACATTTTATAATCTGATGCATAAAAAAAGAACAACTATTTAAAACACAATACATACCTAGTGTAATGGCACATGGCAGTCAATCCAGATTCAGCTTGAAATCAGAAGACATTAATAATAAACAAACTTACTCTTAAGATATGGCTGATGGCCTCCATGGAACATACAGTAATTTTATTGAAAACTTTATGTTAGCTATATCTCAGTGATCATCTGGTGACTTTTTGTCATATTTGCTGGTGGTGAGGTATAGGCTACATACTGCAGCGAAATACTTATAATGGCAAGAGTTTTCTCAGAAGTTTCACTTTTCTGAGAATTATTTTAACTACTGCTTAAGTCACAAAAGTGTAGGTCATCACATATTTAATACATATGTCCCACTTATATAAATGACATTGGTAACACCTTACAATAAGGTTTCACTAGTTAACATGAACTAATGAACTGCACTTCTACAGCATTTATTAATCTTTGTTAACATTAATTTCAGCATTTGCTATGCAATATTAAAATCAAAAGTTATATTTGTTAACATTAGTTAATACACTGTAAACGAACATGAACAAACAATGAACAGCGGGATTTTCATAACGTTAACACAGATTAACAAATACAGTAACACATTTGCTCATGAATAGTTCATGTTAGTTAATACATTAATTAATGATAACAAATGAAACCTTATTGTAAAGTGTTATGACGTTTATACATAGAGGCCTGGTTTCACAGACAAACCATGCAGGATTAGGCCTTAGTTAAATGAAGACATTTAAGTACCTTTTTAAGATGTGCCTTAGAATAAAACATTACTGGTGTGCATCTTGAGAAAAAACAATAGCACTGACATATTTTAAGATATGTCTTAAGACTATGTCTTAGTCTGGGACTAGCTTATGCCTTTTCTGTGAAACCGGGGGTAGTAATCAAAAGTTCAGTAAGATTTTTTTTTTATTGAACGAAATCTCTTATGCTCACCAAGACTGCATTTAATGTATTTGTTTAAAAAGAGAGTAAAAAAAGTAATATATGACATATTGTGTATTTTTTTTACTGTATTAATTGTAATATATGAAAAATGTTTACATTTTTAAATAACTGTTTTCTATTGTAACATATTTTAAAATGTAATTTATTCCTGTGATGTCAAAGCTGAATTCTCAGCATTACTCCAGTCTTCAGTGTCACATGATCCTTCAGAAATCATTCTATGATGATTTTATGCTCAAGAAACATTTCTTATTGGTATCAATGCTGAAAATAGTTGTGCTGCCTTTTTTGTGGCAACCATAATGCATTTTTTTTTTATGAATGGAAAATACAAAAGGAACAATATTTATTTGTCTTTACTGTAAATTCTGATCAATTTGCATCCTTGCCTTGATGAATAAAAGTAAAATAAATAAATAAAATAAAACAAACAAAAACTTACTGACCCCAAACTTTTGGAACATTATATTAATGTTAAGTTTAGGGTTCCACACATTTTCCAAACTAATCCCTTACTTCTGAAGATTTTCAGACCATATTTAACACAAGTGGTCCATACAGCATTATTTTCAGCATTTTATTTGGTATATATATATATATATATATATACACTCACCTAAATGATTATTAGGAACACCTGTTCAATTTCTCATTAATGCAATTATTTAATCAACCAATCACATGGCAGTTGCTTCAATGCATTTAGGGGTGTGGTCCTGGTCAAGACAATCTCCTGAACTCCAAACTGAATGTCAGAATGGGAAAGAAAGGTGAATTAAGCAATTTTGAGCGTGGCATGGTTGTTGGTGCCAGACGGGCCGGTCTGAGTATTTCACAATCTGCTCAGTTACTGGGATTTTCACGCACAACCATTTCTAGGGTTTACAAAGATTGGTGTGAAAATGGAAAAACATCCAGTATGCGGCAGTCCTGTGGACGAAAATGCCTTGTTGATGCTAGAGGTCAGAGGAGAATGGGCCGACTGATTCAAGCTGATAGAAGAGCAACTTTGACTGAAATAACCACTCGTTACAACCGAGGTATGCAGCAAAGCATTTGTGAAGCCACAGCACGCACAACCTTGAGGCGGATGGGCTACAACAGCAGAAGACCCCACCGGGTACCACTCATCTCCACTACAAATAGGAAAAAGAGGCTACAATTTGCACAAGCTCACCAAAATTGGACAGTTGAAGACTGGAAAAATGTTGCCTGGTCTGATGAGTCTCGATTTCTGTTGAGACATTCAGATGGTAGAGTCAGAATTTGGCGTAAACAGAATGAGAACATGGATCCATCATGCCTTGTTACCACTGTGCAGGCTAGTGGTGATTGTGTAATGGTGTGGGGGATGTTTTCTTGGCACACTTCAGGCCCCTTAGTGCCAATTGGGCATCGTTTAAATTCCACGGCCTACCTGAGCATTGTTTCTGACCATGTCCATCCCTTTATGACCACCATGTACCCATCCTCTGACAGCTACTTCCAGCAGGATAATGCACCATGTCACAAAGCTCGAATCGTTTCAAATTGGTTTCTTGAACATGACAATGACCCCCACAGTCACCAGATCTCAACCCAATAGAGCATCTTTGGGATGTGGTGGAACAGGAGCTTCGTGCCCTGGATGTGCATCCCACAAATCTCCATCAACTGCAAGATGCTATCCTATCGATATGGGCCAATATTTCTAAAGAATGCTTTCAGCACCTTGTTGAATCAATGCCACGTAGAATTAAGGCAGTTCTGAAGGCGAAAGGGGGTCAAACACAGTATTAGTATGGTGTTCCTAATAATCCTTTAGGTGAGTGTATATATCATCTGTAATATTTTTGCTGTTTCATGCATACTGAGCTTTTTACACTGTTAAAGAGTTGGATTCCCAAAAGTTGGACGTTTGATGGAGTATTTCTGTGCCACAAATACTCCTTCCGGTTTCTCATAAGTGTTGGAAAGTTTTTTTTGAGTATGGGTATATCTGACGTCAGATAGGGCGGAATGTCCTTGTACGGACTCTTCTCCCGGAAGGGCGCACACGCTGCAGTCACAGGACGTCACGAAATCAACAATGTCACTGTGGTGAGGTGGGCGTGGTTTTCGCGAGGTCTGCGGGCGGAGAGAAGGAAGGGATCCGAGCGGTGAGTAAGCGGCTTGAGCGCTGATTAAAAACACCTGTCTCTGATTACAGTAATTGGCGTGGAGAGAGCTATAAAGCCGGTGCGAGAGAGAGATGGAGAGAGAGAGGGACTGGGACACCACTGCTGACACGTCCACGAGCTGTGCCAAGAATATTGACTGTTTGAGAGAAGTTTTGAGTGATTGTTGCGATCTAAGAACCTGTGTGAGCCCACGAGCGCTGTTTGTTTTCAAGTATTGAGTATAATAAAAGGCAAGTGTCCCAGTCACGCCGACCCCTGTCTTCTTCCTTCCTTACCCACACAAACCTTTATCACACTGGTGCCGAAACCCGGGAAGGGAGAAGAACGCCGCCGCCATGCAATCCCCGTCAGAAATGCCATTTGCGGAGATCATCCAGTCGCTGGCTGGTCTTCATCACGAACAGCACCAACAACTGCTGGCCATCAGGGAGGAGCAGGATAAGAAGTTCGAGCTGCTCCTCCAGGCTCAGCATGAAGACCGCCAGCTGTTCCGGAGCTGGATAGACCGGGAGGCTAAGGCCACCCCCCCCATGTCATCAGACCCGGCGGCTTCCGTGCCGCTCTCAAAGATGGGTCCCCAGGACGACCCCGAGGCATTCCTGGACCTCTTTGAGAAGTCCGCCGAGGTCCGGGGGTGGCCCACCGCGGACTGGCCAATGCAGCTACTTCCCTTGCTGTCCGGAGAGGCACAAGTAGCCGCCCACCAACTGCCAGTCCAGAACCTCCTGGTCTATGAGAACCTGAAGAGGGCCATCCTACAGCGGGTCGGTCGGACCCCGGAACAACACCGTCAGCGCTTCAGAACCCTGAGCCTCGACGAGTCCGGCCGGCCCTTCGTCTTCACCCAACAGCTCCGGGACTCCTGCCGCAAATGGCTGATGGCCGATGGGTGTGACGTCGAGGGAATCATCGATCGCGTGGTACTGGAACAGTTCATCACCCGGCTGCCGAAGTCAACTGCCCAGTGGGTCCAGTGCCACCGCCCGACGTCGCTAGACCAGGCCATCCAGCTGGCGGAGGACCAAATGGTGGCGTGCCCAGGGGTCGGCGAACCCCTACCATCTGCCTCTCTCTCCTCTCTCTCTCCCCCTTTTGTTTCCTCTTCTCTCTCTAAACCTGTCCCTCTACCCAGGTCGCGAGGGGGCCCCGCCCCAAGACCAGCGCCCCGTTGGAGGATGGGATCCCCAGCCGAGCCTCCGGTGACGTCACGGGCTCCGCCTAAAGGACCGGGGATCCCCACCGGCTCTCTCGCGGCTACCTCTTCCCCTCCGCTCTCTCCACGCCAATCGCTCGAGCCGCTTCCTGCCACCAGGGTGGCGGTGAGGTCTGGGCCGGCTTGTTGGCACTGTGGGGACCCCGGACACTTCGTGGATCGCTGTCCGGTAATGGAGGTGGGGACACTGATCCGGGTCCCCAATGAGCCGCAAGCCACCCCCGATCAGGCCGGCCTTGTAACCAGACCTCCATCCACCAGAGTTTGATTCAACCCCGGGCATTGGTTAACAGCCGCGTGGTTAAGGTGCGGTGTGTGCACGGGGAGGTGGTGAATTATCCACTGCTGCCTGTTCAGATTCATTTTAGGGGACAAAAGCATAGCGTTGAGGTTGCAGTTAACCCGCACCTCCGGCACCCAATTATCTTGGGGACCAATTGGCCGGCATTTCATAAACTATTGGGTTATTTATGCTCGGGTGCCTCTTGGGGAAAGAGAGACCGAGGCAGGACCGCGGTGGTTCAGCTCGGGGAAGCTCAGCCGGGACCTCGGGAACCTGATTCGGGGGAAACGAGCGCTCTACAGAGAACTATTCTCTCTGAGCGCGATGACTTTCCCCTGGAACAGTCCCGTGATGAAACGCTCAAACATGTGTTCGATCAGGTCCGCTCCATCGACGGCCGACTTCTCTGACCTTGCCAGCCACTCTCCTACCCGTATTTTATGGTCATCAAAGATAGGTTGTATCGGGTAACCCAGGATGCCCAGTCGAAACAAGATACAACCCAACTGTTAGTTCCAAAGAGCCGTCGGGAAATGCTTTTCCAGGCCGCTCATTCTAATCCAATGGCCGGACATTTAGGTCAGACAGCGACACTAAACCGTCTCATGGCCCGTTTCTTTTGGCCGGGCATTCACGAGAACGTGCGCAGGTGGTGTGCGTCGTGTCGTGAATGTCAGTTGGTGAATCCACCGGCCACCCCAAAAGCACCATTGTGCCCCCTTCCTTTAATGCAGGTCCCCTTCGAACGAATTGGTATGGACCTCATCGGGCCATTAGAACGGTCTGCACGTGGGCACCGCTTTGCGTTGGTCCTTGTGGATTACGCAACACGGTACCCTGAAGCAGTGCCGTTGCGTAATATTTCCGCTAAGAGCGTTGCAGCGGCACTGTTTCAGTTAATCTCCCGGGTGGGAATCCCGAAAGAGATTCTCACTGATCAGGGCACGGCGTTTATGTCACGGACAATTCGCGAACTATACGAGTTATTGGGCATTAAATTGATCCGCACGAGCGTCTATCACCCACAAACGGACGGTCTTGTTGAACGTTTTAATCGCACGTTGAAAACCATGATTCGGAAGTTCGTGCGGGAAGACCCCAAAAATTGGGACAAGTGGCTGGAACCTCTGTTGTTTGCCGTACGGGAGGTCCCCCAAGCCTCCACGGGGGTTTTCCCCCTTCGAGCTTCTCTATGGACGCCAGCCCCGCAAGGTTTTGGATGTCCTTAGGGAGACTTGGGAGGACGGACCTTCAGAAAGCAAAAATGAAATTCAGTATGTCCTGGACCTGAGAACAAAACTCCACACTTTGGGGCGGCTGTCAATGGAGAATTTGTTGCAGGCTCAGGACAGACAACGTGCGCAATACAATAGGGGCTCTAGATTACGTCAATTTGCACCGGGAGATAAAGTACTTGTATTACTCCCCACGTCTACCTCTAAATTACTCGCAAAGTGGCAAGGACCCTTTGAGGTCACACGGCGAGTTGGCAATCTCAATTATGAGGTTCTTCGTACGGATAGGGACGGGGCACGTCAGATTTATCACCTCAACCTTCTAAAAAGATGGTCTGAGGCGGAGTCGGTGTTGCTGGCGACGGTAGTGAGCGGGGAGGAGGATCTCGGACCAGAGGCACTCTCAAAGCCCAAATCCGCTGCCCTGGCCCTTGGTGGAGATCACCTCTCACCCTCGCAGCTCACCGACTTGAAAAGGTTGCAGGCAGATTTTGCCGACGTGTTCTCGCCCCTTCCCGGTCGAACGAATCTCATCCATCACCATGTTGAGACGGAGCCGGGTGTGGTCGTTCGTAGCCGCCCGTATCGCTTACCCGAACATAAAAAAAAGATAGTTCAGAGCGAATTGGAGGCAATGTTAGACATGGGGGTAATAGAAGAATCCAACAGTGATTGGGCGAGCCCGATCGTTTTGGTGCCAAAGCCTGACGGCTCTGTTCGTTTCTGCGTGGATTATAGAAAAGTCAATGCGGTGTCTAAATTCGACGCTTATCCAATGCCTAGGGTTGACGAGTTGCTTGACCGGCTTGGTGCTGCTCGCTTTTATTCGACACTGGACTTAACTAAGGGATATTGGCAGATCCCCTTATCTCCTTTATCCAAGGAAAAGACACCTTTCACCACGCCGTTCGGGTTACACCAATTTGTCACCCTTCCTTTCGGCTTGTTCGGGGCTCCAGCGACCTTTCAGCGTCTGATGGACAGAATTCTCCGGCCGCACGCTGCATATGCCGCTGCCTACCTGGATGATATTATCATCTACAGCGGGGATTGGCAGCGTCATATGCAGCATTTGCGGGCTGTCCTGAAGTCGCTGAGGAGGGTTGGGCTCACGGCCAACCCAAAGAAGTGTGCGATTGGGCGGGTGGAAGTAAGGTATCTGGGCTTCCACTTGGGTCACAGGCAGGTGCGTCCCCAAATTGATAAGACGGCAGCGATTGTGACCTGTCCGAGACCCAAGACCAAAAAGGAAGTTAGACAGTTCCTGGGGCTGGCGGGATATTACAGAAGGTTTGTGCCTAATTATTCGGACCTCGCCAGCCCGCTGACTGATCTAACGAAAAAGGAAGTGCCAGATACGGTTCAGTGGACGGACCAGTGCCAGCAGGCTTTCACCAAGATAAAGGCTGCTTTGTGTGGCGGACCGCTCTTAACGGCTCCTGACTTTTCTCTCCCTTTTGTCCTGCAGACTGACGCATCGGACCGAGGGCTGGGCGCTGTCCTGTCTCAGGAGGTGGAGGGTGAAGAACGGCCGGTGCTGTACATCAGTCGTAAGCTCTCTAAGAGAGAGACGATGTACAGCACCATAGAAAAGGAGTGTCTTGCCATCAAGTGGGCCGTTCTTACTCTCCGCTATTACCTCCTGGGACGGGAGTTCACCCTCTGTTCGGACCACACCCCCTTGCAGTGGCTCCATCGCATGAAAGATACCAACACGCGGATCACCCGGTGGTATCTGGCTCTTCAGCCCTTTAAGTTTCAGGTGGTCCACAGGCCGGGTGCTCAGATGGTTGTGGCCGACTTCCTCTCCAGGAATGGGGGGGGGGGGGGGGGGCTGCAGGCCGGATGGCTCCCTGGCCTGAGTCGTGCGGTGGGGGTATGTGGTGAGGTGGGCGTGGTTTTCGCGAGGTCTGCGGGCGGAGAGAAGGAAGGGATCCGAGCGATGAGTAAGCGGCTTGAGCGCTGATTAAAAACACCTGTCTCTGATTACAGTAATTGGCGTGGAGAGAGCTATAAAGCCGGTGCGAGAGAGAGATGGAGAGAGAGAGGGACTGGGACACCACTGCTGACACGTCCACGAGCTGTGCCAAGAATATTGACTGTTTGAGAGAAGTTTTGAGCGACTGTTGCGATCTAAGAACCTGTGTGCGCCCACGAGCGCTGTTTGTTTTCAAGTATTGAGTATAATAAAAGGCAAGTGTCCCAGTCACGCCGACCCCTGTCTTCTTCCTTCCCTACCCACACGAACCTTTATCACAGTCACCACAAGTGTATTTTTGGTTGTCAGGACAAGACAACCCTGCACAGCTTCCCAAAGAACCCAGCGTTAATGGGACAGTGGATGGAGTTTGTTTTTCCGGAGCAGCAATGGAGTTGTGCAAGTGTTTTTTTTGTTCCTTGAATTTCGGCCACGATGGTTTATAAACAAGGCCCGGTTCAACTCCGGATTTGTTGGTCGTCTAATGCTGAAAGATGGAGCAGTCCCAGCGATTAAGTTTCATGGTCATATGTTGGAAGCAGGCGGTTGGAAACTGCTTCAAATGTCTTTGTGTTGTTAGCTATCGACTTGCTCATTCAAATGCGCTACTATTCCATTGTTTTTCTATGTAAACACGCACTAGTTTGACTAATCGTTCAGATTGCTACTGCTAACATTAAATAGCATACAGTCGATAAACCAAATTGTGTCCTCATAAACCACGAGTAAACACACACAAATGTTGTAAAACTCGCGAGCATGACAAGCCGCTAAGCAAATATACACAGTTACAGTACACACCACAGACGTCCTGCTGTAGTCGTCGTTGCTGCTTCTCCTGTTCAATTTCAGCCTCTAGATCTGATTCTGGATCATATATTACTAAATCTGATTGATCTCAATGGTTTATTTAGGGTAACATTTTTTTCTCTCCACGTTTAAGGATGTCACAGCTTCCAGACGCTCTCAACGCAATAGCTGCGCGCTCGTGATTCTTTAGCTCCGCCCGAACGATATGCCCCAGCTGCTCTGTTTTTCTCGGAAAGACTCGGTACAGCATATCTTTCTTTTATAAATATAATAAAACTAAAGACTTTTCGGAAATATGAAGGATGCAATACTACTCTATAGGCACTCAAGATTGACATGAGATTGACTGAAACTGAGTGTTTCACCCCCCCCTTTAATGAAGTTCAAAAGAGACTTGTGGAGACTTATTAAGTTTTGATTAATGAAAATTCATTCATTCGTGCTCGACAATCACTAAATGATCACCAAATGATCACTAAATCACTAATGATCACTTGTATGATACATTTTTTGAAATTCTTAATGTCATTCCGTATGTCAATAGTCTGGAAACACAAATATTTTCCCATACTCGGTTTTCTGTTTTCTATATGTATCCAGACATTACTCAAATCAAATCCTATTCCTTTCCATACTTTTCCAAACTGCGTATAGGAACCCTGTCCAGTGAAATGTACAATGCACTGCCCTTCTAAAGTCCAGCTTTTTGCATCACTGGAGTTGACACTCGTAACCATGGACACACAACCTACAATTGAATTGAATCCATCACACTTATTGATCTGTAAGGACTCTAGGGGAAGAAATGAAAACAGTAGGAAAGCAAGAGGGAACAGCAGGTAACCACAGCCTAGCTCACATGGTATGCTTTGCACATCTGAAAACTGGCTGAACAATTTTAACATTTTCAGCTATTTAAATCTTGTGGGTCCTATTACTCAAAGATTTTTAAAAAGACAAAACAGATCTTCTTGTTTTAATTCACCCCCTCAACTATTTTTTATCTTTAAAGAAAAACCTTGGAAAACCTTCTGAGAAAGCCTAATTTTAAGCGTGTGATTTCTGGACATGGAAAAGTCATGTAGATTTATAAACAATGGGCATTTTTATAATAAATATGCTTATACCAGCTCTAAAATATTTTATCAGGTAGAAATTAAGTGCTTTATACAACAAAAACACAATCAGTGAAATACATTAATGAATATACAGGTAAGTTTTCATTCAACATTTAAAAACAGACACACATTCAGATGTTCTAATATCAATTGGCAAACTATTCCATAATTTTGGAGCCCTCACTGCAAATGATCCTTTAGACTTATTTCTTCTTGGAACATCCAGCAGCATGTTAAAAGAGGATAGACATCTCCCTGCTTCATAAAATCTCAGAAGCTCAGTTTAATAGGTGCCAAACCATTTAAAGCTTTATATGTCAACAATAAAATCTTAAAATCAATCCTTGAATAAACAGGTAACCAATGTAAAGAAGCTTACAGGTGTAATGATGAGATGACTTTGTGTCAATAATCTGGCTGCAGCATTCTGCACTAATTGTAAACACGATAAAATGTGATTGTTCAAAGACGAAAACAAAGCATTACAATAATCAAGACGGGAGGAAATAAAAGCATGAATAAGCTTCTCATATGATTAAAATTCAAAAACCGCCTCACCTTGGAAATGTTTCTTAACTGATAAAAACAAGATTGAATCAGCTTCTTAACATGAAATACAAAATTTTACTTGGAATCAAAATAAACACCCACATTTCTTTACATGATAAATATTCGGAAAAACCCCATTAAGAGCAAGCTCAGTCTGATTTTTACTTGAGCTCTGACCAATTATCACAACTTCGGGTTTTTCAGTATTTAACTGCAGATAATGTAAGGCCATCCAATTTCTTTTATGTCAGTTAAGCAAGCTTGAAGGACATCCAGACTATTCAGATCCTTAGAACTCAGTGATAAGTATAACTGTAGGTCATCATAACAGTGAATATTTATATTATGTTTTCCGATTACAGCAACTAATGGAAGCATGTAGATTGA